>OZ024825.1:81645479-82845479 GCA_964016985.1 Anodontia alba | reverse complement strand
CTGCGAGGCGATTTGTTGTATGTCTTACCTTGTGCCATTTTGTTCTTGTGTTTTTCAGTCCTTTTAGCATTGCGATTACCTCGCTTGGGGAAGAGAGAGCTAATCTTAGTGCTTTTCGTATGTTTGATCGATTTGTGCTTGTTTGGATTTGTCGGTTTCCTCTACCTCTTGATGTCTGGGAAGGGCTGTGGTTTGTGATAGTGGCACTCCCTGGACTTTTCTCTTACCTTGGTTGGGATATATAACTATTCCAAGTTCCCTTAAGGTACCTCACGAATAAGTAATTGCAGCATCTCTGGCGAGCGATACTTTTCAGTGCTGCATAGACGGCAGGTTAGTGCAAGGATCTATGGCATAGAGTGAACAGGTTCGGCTTTCGGCAATGATCTAGGAAGTGTTGTCTATGTTCCACACCCGCCCGTACCCTGTTAGCCTGCTTTTCCTCAATATCGATGGGAATTCTGCTTGGTTCCTGTCATCCATTTCCTTACTTATGAGTGAAAAGCTTGGCGGAACTTGGGATATATAACTATTCCACTCATTTACATCCTGCCATCTGCTTTAATGTAAAGAAATATTTGCAATAACAAGTTTACAACGAACTTGAACTTGAAGAAGGATGTTTGTACCTCGCGAAAGTTTATCAACATATATGAAACCAGACTAACTAATGATTTCACATTGTTTTGGTACCCTGAAAAACAATCCTATCTCAAAATAGCGTGTACGGTAAAAAAGACTGCATTGTTCTGTTTATTTTAGGCAATAGGAGGTTCTTGTAGGAGAAGAATCCTAGACAATAAAAGAATCTGTACGGAACTAGTTGGCTGTGCGGAGTGCTACAAATAGTCGACCGATCAGCTTATGAACCTTAATAGGAGGGGTTTAGGGATATCACAGGCGGGCAATGTCATGTATTTCGAAGTAGTAAAGAGGACACTAAAATCCAAGGATCTGTTGCTGAATTAAATCGCCATCATATCATAACAAACAGATATGAGACCACGGAACTGTTGACGTTTTAACTCTCAGCATCGTGGCCTATGGAGAAATTAATAGGAGTGTGTTACGTACATAGCTAACATGAGTACTGTTTATATGGATGTTGAAAATTGTAAGCTTTTGTTCCATTGGTTGGTGCAGTTTTGTTCTAATTACAAAAGACAAGCTGCGCTATGGGATATTTTAACAGATATGTCCTCTGCCTAACAGCATTATAAGCTCTGTCTCCGTCTCTGTCTCTCTTTTATTTCAAGGAATGGGCGGAGAGCGAAGGCCCAGATCAGCCTGTGTTTTCGCACAGGACGGTCTGAGTTTCCGTTCCAGTTTATGGCTGCACGAGTGAGCAGGCCGATTTGGGCAAGTCTCGTCAGCTTTTCAGCGGTGGGAGACGGGGAGAGGGGGCAGTCGTCGTTGTTGTTGTTTTTGTTTTCTGTTCATGACAAGAGCTGTGCTGTCGGCTAAAGCGTATGAACTTTTCAGTGACAATTTGTTGATGGGTCAGAAAGAAACTCGTGCATCTGCATGACAGACAGGGTAGGGTAACTTACCGGTATTTTCCATAAGTTAAAAAAGCACTCACTATAATTGATCCTGCTTTCAGAACATAAACCGTACAGCGGTGATCTTTGAAGGGTGAAATTACACATGATCAATCAACGACTTAATTATTTTGTTTGGTTAAAGCTCGATTAACTCAATTAATGGACGCTTATCAAATAAATAATTAACTGCTCATTAACCCTTATCCCCTACGAATGAGCTTTAAATGGGTGTGCCTAAATACAGTAAAGTAGCGTAAAGAGGCGTAAAGTGGTATAAAGGAGCGTTTTTTGGCATAAAGGAGCGTAAAGTTGTGCTAACTGGCGTAAAGTAGTTTAAAATGACATAATTGTGTATTTTATTGCATATCTAATGAAGATTTGATATAGAACAGAACAGAGCTTTATTTCAAGTCCAGCAGGATACAAAGCCCATGAGGAGATAATACAATACATATGAATGGCAAATGGACAGTAATCTACAAATTTATGTATGGTTTAACATATCAGACAAATAGCAAAACATGTTGAACTAGATAACATTCACTGACTAACTTGCATACTTTAAACTTTTACATCTCTTGTATTTATAGAAGCTAGTTGTAAACTAGCATTAACATTTTTTTTTTCTTTTTCGGAGAAGGTGAATTCTAAGTTCTCCAAACTCAATAAATATTCAGGTATACTATTACGAATACAATAGAGGTAAAAAGAGGTTCAGAATTACGAATATGCAATGAGGTCTATATTATGTGTAGCATCATTATACATGTATATACATACATATTTTATTAATGACCCCAGAGCTTTTTTTTTCTTCAAAAAACACTAGTAATAAAGACTGAAACGGGCGCATATAACCTTGCATTCATTATGCACAGACCTAGGGTAATTGTATTCTGTATTCTTATTCGAATACTATTCGAATACATTTTCTGAGTATTCACAAAGTATTCTGTATTCGTGGATTTTTTAGAATAAAAGTACATGTATTTGTATTTGTGTTCGAATACATTGCAAAAGTCATGTATTCATGAATAGTTTTATGAATACATTATGAATACTTTTCCATTTTGACGAAAAATACGTAAATGTTTTGATTGATGTGACTAAAGTCCTAAAGTCCTGGAATGCTTATATATATATATATATATATATATATATATATATATATATATATATATATATATATATATATATATATATATATATATCACTTTTAAGGTGATTTCCATTATAATTTGTTGACTGAGAGGTGTGAAAAACGGAAGAATACATTTATACAGCATACTTCAGTTGTTCTTCATTAGATCTTTGTTTGTTCAGAGACACTTTTGCTACCTAAAATTCTGATCTTTGGAATAATAGTGAAAAGTGATTTACACGTATGAGTACACATATGATTTTCTGCAACAAAATTTTCTGAAAATGACAAAGAAAAAAAAAATACATGTAACCATGACAAAATAATTCATTTTTGTTTTGTTGCAAACCCAAGCAGCCAGTGAAATTCAATTATAAATAACTCACATCAGAAATTCAATTATAAATAACTCACAATCATGACCTGCCACTGTGGCCCATGACTGTTTCTAGTCTTGTTTTTACAAAATGGCCATTTGTGAATATATAATGTTTTAGGCTGATGTGCGCTGATTGCGTAAAATGATTTCTGCTTAACCCATTTTTGTCCAGTGACTCTTCCATTACTGTTATTAGAAGGTCCATTTCAATTTAAGAGGTTTCTGTTTTATTTTTATTACTTTTTGCGAAATTTTATAATCTTTAGAGAGAATTGTAGACCCTGATCAGACACTATATTCTATGGCATATGATCTTAAGCTACACTGTTTGTCAAGGTACATTTTATGGGACTATAGGCATTGATGTGTTAATCTTTGAAGTTAGCAAATACAATACCTGTATGTCATCTTTCAATAGATAATCTCAGGATAGAAAGATAGGGCGTGACACACTGTTTGACACCTGAGCTATACCATAACAAAAAAACTACAAATTACCAATAAACTTCCGAATACTAGTAAATTTATGAGCTTTGTCTGATAAGAACATTCTCCCTGTTGATAACATTTTAAAGGAACTATAAACAAAAAGGTCCATTTAGGTAGGAAAACTGAAATCCCCAGAGTTGAATAGAATGCTTTGGGCAAACAGTGTTTATTTTACTATGTGCTGGCCATCTTTGACACTTGTTTCTCACAAGGTACAAAACAAAATAACGATCCTTATTTTAATTTCAGCAGATTGAGCAAATTGAAAATGTAAATTCCTAAATTATTAACTTTTGACTGATAAGATAAATAGAAAATTATAATGCTGTTAAATTGTACTGAACATTCTTGAATGCGCTAAAACTGCTATTAATTCCTGTGTCTAACTGAAACATATGAGTGTTTGACTACCTTAGAGGCTACAAGACATTTGAGGTACTCTAACAATTTTCTACATTTTCACCATCAATGCTTGTTTAGACCAGTACAGTATTCCCTATCTATATATACATGTGTTGATTTCATTTTAGTATATTATGCTTATTATAGTTTGAAATAACAAATAGTAACTGGTTTGATCGCATTTTTGTTTTTGTTTTTTTTTTTTGTTTTTGTTTTTTTTTTGTATAATTCCTCCATTTATTATATATATTTCCATTTTGATTGAAATGTATTCAAAAGTATTCAAAAAGTATTCAATACATTTGTTAAGTATTTGAATTTTCATTCGAATACATTTATTAAAAAAAATGTATTCGTATTTGTATTCTGTATTCGTGAAAGTGCAAAGTATTTGTATTCGAATACTTCGTAAAGTATTCTACCCCAGGTCTGATTATGCAAACCTCTACGCTCGCGAGTCTAATGTCGGTTACAATCCATTTGCCCCCTACACAGATCTTGCCGAAACGAAATGCAAGAAGTATGTTAACGGGTAATTAGCAAATATGAATGCAACATAAAACATGTATAAACATCAGTAAATATACAAAATATGTGTGTGTAAAGAGCGATAGTAATCCAAATAGAGATTCTTGTTTATTGGTATTGTACATGTAAATTAAAATAATCTGTTTATCCCTTGTATAGTACAGCTGATCGTCGTTCGAACGCATGGAAAATAAAACATCCTAATTTTCGTACGCATTCTGCATTTGATGAGTAAGGATCGAAGCTCTACAAATTTAAACATACTTGGATATAATTATTTGTACATGTATTACCCATGCAAGCAAGGTTGAGAAGATTTTATGGTGGGAGGGGTACTTTGCATCCATCCGTCACGCTATCTCTTACTAAACCACTGGGCGGTATTTAATCAAACTTGATACATGACTTCCCCGTGTGGTAAAGGGTACATTATTTTCCTTCCGTCCGTCCATCTGTTGTCACACTACCTCCTCCTAAACCCGGCGGAATGTAACCAAATTTGCTACATGACTTCCTCGAGAAGTAAGGACGTGCGAGAGTAACCGTTTTTCTGTCTGTCCATCCGTCCGTGCGTCACGCTATCTCTTCCTAAAGCACCGGGCGGAATTTAACCAAACTTGCTACATGACTTGCCCGCGTGGTAAGGGGTACATAATTTTTCATTCCGTCCTTCCGTCCGTCCATCTGTTCGTCACGCTACCTCCTCCTAAACCATAGGCGGAATGTAAGCACACTTGCTACATGACTTCCTCGCGTAGTAAGAGTGTGCGAGAGTAACTGTTTTTTTCTGTCTGTCCATCCGTCCGTGCGTCATGCTATCTCTTCCTAAACCACCGGGCGGAATTTTTCGTAAAGTGGCGAAAAGGAGCGTAAAGTTGTGCAAACTAGCGTAGAGTATAATAAAATGACCTAATTGTGTATGTTATTGTATATCAAACATGCAGGCAAAGATGGGAAGGCGTTATGAGGGGACGGCATCACGAAAACATACCTATATAATTTTGACCCCCTTAAACCCCACTTTTATATAGTAAAACTGGGGTTTACAGGGGTATACATTATTTTTCTTATTTCTGCTCAAAAACATAGATTGTGGGTACTCGTTAGAACCGCCTCGTCGAGTACCCACAATCCATGTTTTGAGCAGAAATATAAAAAGTTTTTTATCTGAAAATTTTCAGTTTTTGGAGATAAAATTTTCTATATATTTGAATAGGCGTGTTTTCGTAATGGGAGGTGCTAAGCCGTCCTTGTAATTTTGGTTGATGCAGTTATTGGATATATTTACTGATAAATAGGCTGTATTCTTCATCATCATCATCATCATCATCATCATCATCATCAACAACAACAACAACAAAATCAACAGCAAAAAACAACAACAGTGACACGGTCATTGTCAGCATCTTTGCTTTGATGAATTAATGGAAACGCGACTGAGTTCTTTTCTTATCCTGTTGCCTTCATATGAAACTTGTATGCTGACTATGCAAATAAATTGTTCCCATCTCTTCTTTTATTCAATTACCCAGATATCCAAAGGCGACTGCATTCAGAGTCTATTTGTCATTTAAGGGTTGTCTGGTGAACTTTCTAGTTTTTTTTTTTTTTTTATTTTTAATAGAAATGTACCATATAAAATGTAGACACTGGTCAGATGCCGTGTTCTGTGGCGTCTGATCTGGGTCTACACTGTTTGCATCGTGCGACGGAAACTTTAGTGTAGGGTCTTCTGTAACTTTGAAATAAATAAACTATTTATTATTTGAAGAAGCTGGAACAATCTACAAGCATCAACTAAGCAAGAGAATGAAAGGAAAAATATACCATTACGATTTCTAATTTTATTCCGAAGACGTGTTTGTCTTCCTCAACAAGACATAGCATTATGTATACGCAAACCGATCTAAAATACAATAGGTACCAGCACATTTGATAACCGTGCACAACACTCGCGAACGTTTTATCCTGTGTTCCTGTTCCAGATGGCGGTCCTCATTAGGAGCAGTAATCCAGGACGAACTATTCACGATTGTTTTGCGTACCAAAAGCAAAAAAAAAAAAAAAAAAAAAAAAAAAAATAACGGCGTCTCATCATAGAAAGAGTTGAATATTTCCTGACCATTTCGTCATACCGTCATACACACTAACAAAAATATCCCTACACCACATGAGAATAGCGAATACCCATGTGGATCCATACGAGCCTGCGCCTCCGCGCAGCCCGATCTGAAATTCGCTATCTGTTAAAAAAATGAGAACTGTCTCTACATTACATGAGAACAGTGAACACCGATATGAGCCGGCGCATCCGCACAGCCTGATCTGGGCTTCGCTGTCTGTTGAAACTTGACAGCTGTACCTACGCTACATGGTAAGAGCGAATATCCGTATTAGCCTCTGCGCATCCGCGCGGCCTGATCTAGACTTAGAGAAAATGCACCACAACGTGGGAGCCGTCGCTACGCCCCATGAGAACAGCAAATACCCATATGAGCCTACGCATCCTGGCAGCCTGATCTACTGTCTCTTGGAAAAAATGCAACGCAACTGGGGAGCTCTCGCTATACGCCCCATGAGAACAGCGAATACCCATACGAGCCTGCGCATCCGCGCAGCCTGATCTGACTTTGCTGTCTGTTGGATAAAAATGCACCGCAGCATGAGAGCTGTCACTACGCCCAATGAAAACAGCAAATACCAATATATGGGCCTGCGCAGATGCGCACCCTGATCTGGAATTTGCTGTCTGCTGGAAATTTCCACAGCGAAAGCTTATTTAATTAATATTAAGTTTGAACAAGTGTCGCCCTTGATATAGGGAGCTGCCGCCGTAATTATAATTTAACACCTAACATAACTGAGCGTCCAGTTAAGACTCAGATCAGTCTTGGCATCCGCGCAGTCTGACCAGAATAAGAGTTGCCTGCTCAGTGGGTGGTTAAGGACCCAAATCTTCTTCATCTCTATCTGATTATCAGTTAATTACTTTCAACTACGTCGTTAACAGTAGTCCGTTAATTTAATACATGGCAAACAACTTTCACAAGTGGTTAATAAGTTAATTATTCTGCGGTAATTTCAAAATAGCTTGAAACATGTTATCTGGGGTGTCCTGCGTTTTTCACAGCTTTTCACCAGTGTTGCGCACTCTTTTATTTGTGGCAAGTTAATCGTGTGGGTCTTATTATGGCGAAATCTGGCTGTCCGACCAAGTTCATAGCAATGGTGAGGCAGTTCCACGATGGTATGTTTGCACGGGTCCAAAATGATGGTGAGTTTTCTGATCCATACCCTGTGACAAATTGTGTCAAGCAAGGCTGTGTACCAGCCCCAGCTCTGTTCAGCATGATGTTCTCTGCCATGCTCACAGATGCTTTCCAGGATGGTGACAATGGTATACCTATTAGGTATCGATTTGATGGGAAGCTTTTCAACCTAAGAAGGTCGTACATAGGGCAGAATAGTCGTTATAGTCACGGGGTTTTCCGACAATCTCCGAGCGCTCCGGAGATAAGCAGTTACCTGTATTCGGTCATCAGTTTAATAGGAAAATGTATAGAAACACACAAATAAATTTCTTTCCTAAGTTAATATATTTTCCGACATGAAATTATAACGTCTACGATGAAAGAGCATTCCAAGCTTTTTAATCTGGTATACAAATCATAGAAATACGTCAATGAGAAGTTTCTTCCATCTGAGCCCAAAGTATTCACCCTTCTAATCCTAATTTTCTTATAGAATTTTATTCAGATTACGCGAATCTTCGTTTTTGGACCTAAAAACATACATAAACTAACATTTGCGAATCTATTATAACGTATGAGCAAATGTTAGTATTCCATTGATTATAATGATATAATTTATTCATATATAGCTAAACGGGAAGTTTCTTCCATTTACGCCTAATTTTGCTTACATGTACTTTTAATCCGAACGTCGAACTACTAGTATGGCCGAAAATTTTCTAAGTTCTGTATATACTGTAATTCGTTTAGACATTCTAAGCATGCGATCATATACTTGACACCAGCAACTTGTGTCAATATCATGCAAAAATTTATTCATTTATTTATTTATTTATTCATTTATTTATTTCCCCATCGCATGATTTTCAACACAAAGTGAGAGTGAGTGAATGAGCAAATGAATGAATGAATGAACGAACGAACGACAGAACGAACGGACGGACGGGCGAAAGAGGGAGGGAATGAATTAATGAAAAAACGAACGAACGAACGAACGGATGGACGGACGGGCAAGCGCGAGAGGGAGGGAACGAACGAACGAACGAGCGAGCGAGCGAGAGAGAGAGAGAGAGAGAGAGAGAGCAAACGAACGAAGGAAGGAGGGAGGGAGGCAGGGAGAGAGTGAGTGAGTGTCAGACTGATTTCGCGAGTGTGTGAATGAATTTATAGGCGGATATAAAGTTGACTTCAGTAAGTTCAAACGCTGTTCAACTTTTTATTACTGTACAGCTATTCAAACTTACAAAGATGGTCAAAATATGTTTTGATTGGAATTGGTGTAAATCGTTACATAAACGATCATTATCACTAAATCGTACAGGTAGCCAATAACAGTACCAAGGGAAACAAGTACATTTTTGGCCACGGGCTTAATTTACAGATAGTACAGGAGTTATCGATTTGACACCGTAACGAGTTTTCTGCGAGATGAGCCAAATCCAAGGTGCAGACACAGGTGCTAGACGAGTGCCTCTTTCCTGATGGCATGGCAAAGGGTGCTCCAAAGGAAGAGAAGATGCAAAAAGGTGTAGATCGAGTATCTGACTACTGTGACACTATGACCTCACAATCAGCACCAAAAAGGCCTCAGACTCAATGACGGCCTCTTCGTAAAACTTTAACCAATGGGTTGAGGCTTGACGATGTGTCTTTGGCTTGTCCCGCCGTGGTTCAGCTATTGGTTTTCATTTACTCTGGCATACAGTAGAATTAGCCATGAGTACTCGTCTTTGTTTCTTATAGTGATTAATTTGATTTTCATGATTTCGCTTTGATGCTTTGACTGAGTTGGGAGCCTTTATGCAAACCGAATTTTTATGTATTTCTATATTAAGAGTTGCATCGGGTCCCAGGGTGAAGTTGGCTAGCTGTAAAAGTGCTTTAAACCCCGCGGTAGTTTAATCTACTGACCGTTCTAAGGCGGTGGTCCTGGTGTTGCTCTTACTCTTTGTAGCTTTGTGGTTCCCGCATTGCTTTTTTGCTTGCATTATTGTCACCGTCTTCAATAGCTGCACACTTAGCTTTCTGTTTTACTTGTTGTGTTGTGGTGCTAGCATTTTGGTCACCTTCAACAGCTGCCCATTTTGCTTTCTGTCTTACTAGTTGTGATTAAGAGTGGCATCGGGACCTAGGGTGAAGTTGGCTAGCCATAAAAGCGCTCTAAACCCCACAGTGGTTTACTGTCCGTTCTAAGGCGGTGGTCCCGGTGTTAGTCTTACTCTTTGTTGCTTTGTGGTTTATTCTACGAGGCGATTTGTTTTATATCTTACCTTGTGTTATTTTGTTCTTGTGTTTTTTTTTTCAGTCCGTTTAGCATTGCGATTACCTCGCTTGGGAAAGAACGAGCTAATCTTAGTGCTTTTCGTACGTTTGTTCGATTTGTGCTTGCTTGGTTTTGTCGGTTTCCTCTTCCTCTTGGTGTCTGGGAAGGGCTGCGGTTTGTGACTGTGGCATTCCCTGGACCTTTCTCTTACTTTTTTTATCAACCAGCACCTGGCAAGCCTTACAAAGAGCTCACCATTACAGTGAAAGGTCAAAGATTGCAAGTGTAGACAAGTTCACCTACTTTGGAAGCACATTGTCAAGAGTCGTGCACATTGATCATGAAGTCAATGCCAGGATTGCTAAAGCTAGTACAGCATTTGGCCGACTACGTGGCAGTATTTGGGATCGAAGTGGAAACAGGCTTGACACAAAGCTAAAAGTCTACAGAGTTTTGGTGCTGCCAACACTATTGTATGCATGCAAAACATGGACCGTTTACCAACGGCACGCCAAAAGACTGAACCACTTCCATAAAAGCTGTCTTAGAAAACTTTTAAAAATTAAATGGCAAGACAGGATTCCAGACACAGAAGTCCTGAAAAGGGCAGGGATGCAGAATGTACATACTCTTCTGAAACTGGTACAGTTAAGATGGACAGGCCATGTTACCAGGATGCCTGAGGAACGTTTGCCAAAGAAAATCTTCTATGGAGAACAAGAAAAGGACAAACTCTCCCAGGTGGTCAGAAGAAGCGATGCAAATACACCTTCAAAGCTTCCCTCAAGAACTTCAACATACCAAAAGAGTCGTGGGAACAGATTGCACAGGACCGAGCAAAGTCGCGCGGCTTCGTCAGAAGAGGTGCTAATGAATATGAGGCAAAAAAAATCAGCGAAGCCGAGCAGAAACTTGCACAGTGCAAAGCCAGAGCTAAGGCATCACCAACAGAGCTGTCTTGCTCTGACCTCTGTTGTTCCATCTGCAACAGACAGTTTAGAGCTAGAATTGGTCTCATCACCCTTTAGAACACACAAACAGTAGCATATTTCTCGAATGTGATTAAGATTGGTCATTGTCAGTAATGACAGGCGAACTATTATATGTGGCAATGGTTTAATCATTGAAGACGCGTTGATTATTATTTTTTTTTTTTTTTTGTTTTTTGTTTTTGTTTATTTCAGTTAGGTTTTTCTTTCGTTCTTCCTTACAGATTTCATTTGTTTGAAGAGTTCTCTGCTTAACTCATTGAAGCTACTTTAATATATTAAAATTACAATTGTGTTAATAGTAACGGGTTTGAATTAAAATTAAATATATAAAAATAGCATAGTTTTATGTCTGATGGAAATTTGAATGATTCTAATGTACTGCTTTTCTTGAATATTCTTTACATTACGAAAACACACCTATTCAAATATACAGAAATTTTCATCGCCAAAAACTGAAAATTTTCAGATAAAAAACTGATATTTTTTTTAAATTTCTGCTCAAAACATAGCGAGGCGGTTCTAACGAGTATGCACAATCTATGTCTTTGAGCAGAAATAAGAAAAATAATTTATACCCCTGTAAACCCCAGTTTTACTATATAAAAGTGGGGTTTAATGGGGTCAAAATTATATAGGTATGTTTTCGTGATGAACATTCAGGGCACATATAGCCAGTGCACTGATCAATATGATGAAAGGAGAATGACTTCGGCTGCATTAAATATAATAATGGCGACTTTTTTTTTTAATCTAAACCTAATTCTTTTCTAACATCAAATTTACTACACACTTAGGTATACTGATCCATTGAAAATCTAATTCTTAGACTAAGTTGGTTAATAGCAACAATGACATCAAACCTAAACGCACCCTCATGGTTTGTCTATCCACCCAGATAGATAGATAGTCTTCGACGAGGACCAATTATCGGGGGTTCCGGGTCGTTTCGGCCCTGGGTCGTTTCGGCCGGGTCGTTTCGGCCTGGGTCGTTTCGGCCAATTTTGGGGGTGGGTCGTTTCGGCCTTGGGAGGTGGGTCTTTTCGGCCCTGAGTCATTTCGGCCCAATTTCAATATGGTAGGTTATATAAGCATGGGTTGATATATTATACTCTTACTTTGCGTTTTTTTCCTTTGATGAGGGGCATTAGCCTACACATCCGTGCAGTCTGATCAGGACATTCTTTCCCACAACCTATGTTTCCTTGGTGGTATGAGAAAAAAATATTTCTATACTCTTGTTTTGCGGTATTTTCCTTTGATGCGGGGCATTAGCCTGCGCATCCGTGCAGTCTGATCAGGACATTCTTTCCCAAAACCTATATTTCCTTGGTGGTATGAGAAAAAAAATATTTCTATACTCTTATTTTGTGGTATTTCCTTTGATGCGGGGCATTAGCCTGCGCATCCGCGCAGTCTGATCAGGACGTTCTTTCTCCGCTTATCTTGTGTTCACGAAGTTCCCTTTTATCATGAGTCAGTATCTTTATAAGTATAGGAGTCGATTCACATGAAATGTCGTCTTATTGAACATAATCAAACAGAACCATTGCGAAATTTGGCGCCAGGCAAAGCTCCAGATAAGAAAAATATTTTCTCTCCATGAACATATATAATGTATTTAATCATTAGAAGCGTCTCTACGAGATACCAATAATTTATGTTTTCATTGAGAAATAAGAGCACTTTTTGTCTTATCTGCAGTTATAGAGCCTTACCACAAAATGTGAAGGTCTAGATCAGTCTGCGCATCCGCTCTGTCTGCTTTTGATAAATATGAACAATCGGATTATCTGACCGCATTTGCGGATGAGCAGCATTGTCAGTGACTTTGCTGATTGAGTATGCTGATAAAAGCTTGACATTTCATGTGAATCGTTAGACATCCGATTCACTTGAAATGTTAAGTCTTATTTTCTCTTGAAAAATAATTTTAATGCTTGATAAATAGCATAGGATATCCGAGACAAAACAGGCTTAACAGTAAAAGGATATACCCTATCAACCACGACCTATGATACCCACAGACTCTTCATCAAACAACCAGATGATTGTTCTATCTATCACCCCTAGCCTGGAGGGACTTAACAAGGCCTTTGACCATCACTATAGACTCTTCATCAAACAACCAAATGATTGTTCTACCTATTATCCGTAACCTGGGTGGGGGGGGTGGGGGGGGGGCTTAAAAATCAGGCCGAAACGACCCACCGAAATTGGCCGAAATGACCCAGGCCGAAACAACCCAGGGCCGAAACGACAGGGCCAAAACGACTCTTGGCCGAAACGACCCGGAACGATTATCGGGTGTAGGGGTTGTGCCTGTTATGGTTTCGTACCCTGGGACCATTCCGCACCCCCCTCCCCGCCCCACCCCACCCCACCCCACCCCGCTCCCCGCAACCCTGCAACGAACAACAACGAGGACCAATTAATTAAGGCACGACTATCATGTGGATAGCATCGTCCTCAGAGCAAGCGTCTTGTGTCCTTGATGGTAAAACTACTAATGAACCAATTAACCCTGATTTAGCAAGTGTTTTATGATTTATCGCCGGGAAAATTATAGGGTGTTTACATAAATCAATGTTTATTTAACGCCCTGTTAATAATAATACCTCTGTTTAAGTTAAACGCGAAAAAAATCACCGTTGCCGTTATTGCTTAAGCTCCAACGACCGACACGGACCATTTACCGGAACCTTATAAAAATGTAATTAGATTAAAAAAATGTGACCGATGCAGGACTCGGACATGCCCCATTCTGGCAATTCAAACGCTCAACCATTTGAGCAGCTCTGCCAATCACCACACTCCTTCTACTTTCAACCTTTGAGAGCCTGAAACACTAAGGAGTGATTTCAGCAGTGGGATCTTAACTTGGATAGGGGATATCTCTTCCTGCATAGATGTCTCTAGTGCAGTGGTTAGTGCACTTGCCTTTGACACTACAGTTCTCAGTTTCATGGTTGTGTATTATTTGCAGACTAAATCGTGGACCATGGACCAGTCGGGTTTAAAAGCCAAGTCCGATCCGCCGATCATTTTTCTGCCGATCATAAATTTTATTTTCGTCATTATATCTAAGCTATGATTCAAATGTCCAGTATATGAGTTTTATATGATCATATTATATAATTGTAATTTACAGCAGTGATATTATTAAAATCATTATTCTAGTTTTTGATTGAGAGTGAATTTTTCTCGTTTCAGGGGTATAAAAGCCAAGCTCGGAAGAAAACTAGCCGAGAGAGATTTCTTGATTTTTTGTCTCTATTTTGTCCTTTTATAGAACAGACTTAACTACAAATGCTGAAATATTAGTTCATATGCATAGTGATTCAACAAGCATATGCATATGTTTCAATAAAATCTGTTTTTTTAGTTGTTTGTTTTCGTTTGTTTACCAAATTAGACGTATCTATAAATAGACCTGTAAACAATGACGTTACTTACAACAACGTCCTGAAATGAGACGATATGAATTTTCTGACCACAGAAGATAGTGTTTTAAGAATATCTAATAGATATTAATATCTGTATTAATGTTATTTCTCCTTTTCGTTTTTTGTTGTTTTTTTTTTTGTACAGTGGTAGTTTGGTCTTGTTGTATCTTTCGTATTCGTTGCGGTCCGGCATTTCTATTTCTAGACTATTGTGCGTGCAAAGCAATGATGGACAGAAAAAAAAAGGCTAAAATAGCTTATATATGACATAATTTTCATATGCAAGAAACTAATTATGTTCTAGTGACCATTTATTCTCTGAGACAGAGCTGATCTCTGTATATATTAGCTTCACTACTGAGAAACTATGATCTTGTTTTATATTTACTGGACTTGGCTTTTATACCCCTAGAAGACAGAAAACTGCTTAAAAATCAAATCCAAAAGCACTGAAGAAAGAAATATCTTTTGTCAAATATTAATTAAGCAATGTATGATAATATAAAACCGATATACTGGACATTTGAATCATAGTTTAGATATAATGACAAAAATAAAATTTATGATCGGCAGAAAAATGATCAGCGGATCGGATCGGACTTGGCTTTTATATCCGACCCGATGGATCAGTCTGCAGTGGACCAAAAGGGGACATTTTGCAGACCAAGTACCTTGCAGACCAGACTTTGTGCAGTCTACATAGAGAATAATTTTGTGTCATTTTTCCCATGCTAGTATTAGTTTTCATTATAATTCCATAAATAAATGAATTACTTTTATGACAATAATTTCATTAAGACCAAATAATCAGAAAATTTCCTGTTGTTTAGCAAAATTAATGAATAAGTCATGCAAAGATCAAAGGGACAAAGAATTCTTCACAGTTTGTACTTTCTTGTGGCTTGCCGATACCTGAAAAGATGGCAGGAGTTTTCATCTGCTTATGTCTTCACTTTATTGGATGCACTTAATTGTTTAATTGTCCAAAATTGGGTAGCAAAAACATATTTTGTTTACATAAAATTTAATTTAGGTGTATTTAAATGTAGGCTTATATAATAAGTGTTCTTCTATTGTGATAGATTGGAAATTTTGATTTAATATGTAACAAAATCTGTTGTGCTTCAATCAACAAGATAGTGAAATATTTATTATTTATATTTTTTCCCCTTGTTTCTTAAAGAACCCCAGTTTTTGACGGAAAAGGATTATTTTGCATTCCATTTTGACATTCAGTGTGTTAGAAAATATAACTTCTTAATATTTGTAGTGGATTTGTTATATCATGTAAAGAACTATAACTGTGCCTGATATGACCCGTTAATCACCTGATAAGACTGTCAATCATCTGATAATACCTGTCATTCATCTTGGATATCAGAATACCCTAAAACTACTAACCAATGATATCACAGAGCTGCAAATCTTTGCCCTCCATTGGTTAAAACAAGAAACCTCTTAGCAAAACCTAATTAGTATTTAAATCAAGATTTTGAAACTATTTTGTGCAGTTTTGCAACTTTCACTGTGAAAATAATAATAATAATAAAAAAAAAACAAAAAAAAAAACACTGGAAGAAACAAACATTGAAATAAGTAAAAAAAAAAAAAAAAAAAAATATATATATATATATATATATATATATATATATATATATATATATATATATATATTTGTGACATATAAACAACGCAAACATCATGTTTATATGAACAGACAAGTGAAATACGACTAAATGCAAATACTGTCACAGGGTAGTAATTAAGGACACAAAAATCATAATTACCTTAATAGACAAACAAATGCCTTTAATGCAAATAAACAAATAATGTCACAGAAACAAACAAAAATTGAAAGAAATAAAGAAAAAAAATATTCCTGAATTAAACAGTTATACAAGAAAATTGTTTTTTTTTTTTTTTTTTTTTTTTTTTTTTTTTTTTTGTTTTTGTTTTTTTTTAACATAGAGGTGAAATGTTAATGAGTGACTATAATACACACAATTAATAAATGAATTAATTTGTTGGAAGAAACAGTGATTGAAAGAAAGAACAAAATTATTTACACAATAGGAGATCAAAACAATTCTGATATGCGGACCAATTTAATAATAATTATTTTAGTTTATCTCTCAGTCTATGCATCCTGCAACACTCTGTGCAGAATTATGTGCAGCTGCATGCGCCAGAGAAAGCAAAGTGTGATAGACAAAAAAGTATTAGATTTTAGGAGAATTTGCTCTTCCATTTCCAGTGTCTGTTAGGAGGAATCAGTAAAACTAAATAGTTAAAAACAATGTTCTTAATTACATGCATGTCATATTAATAATGAAATTTTATGAGAAGTATTCACTACAATGTATATAGTCTGCATAAAGTCTGATCTGCAAGGTACTTGGTCTGCAAAATGTCCCTTTTGGTCCACTGCAGACCAGTCCATGGTTCACTGGTCTGCATAGTTTGGTCTGTAAATTATAATGTACCTAACCCGGTTTCATCTCCTCTTGGGGAAAGACATTTCCTGGATCCAAACATGCTACTTTAGCATCATCAGCAAGATGATATACACTGTAGATCCAGTATGTTGTGGCCTGTTATTTTGCAAAATCCAGTATATCACGAATCGACCATAGCTACAAATTTTCCATAAGCAAAAAATTTAAAACTTATAAAATGCTTATTGTTCTATTTAACTTCAGAAGAAATAACGCATTCCGGTAATTGATTTTTCACGTCTATCCGGACGTATTATGACAAACAATTGACTTAGTGTCAGTCAGCACACACATTGATTATAATTGGCGAACAATGAGTTATAATTGCCCTTATTGTCATATTCGGTGTCATTATTGAATACATAAATCCACACTCCGCTTTCAAGCGGGATATCATGGATTCAAATCCTGCTCGGGTGGAGACAAATTTTCATACCATTAGTAAGCCTAGTTCATACTCGACATGCCCTGGGTTGAGTATAGTGGACAGGGTGGCGCTTGGTGACAGACAGGGCACCAAGTGTGCATGGGTGATCAATGAAAGCAATGCTGTACAAATACATGTACATAACAATCACCATTGCCTCTATGTCCCACGGGTGCCTGGTAGTGGTAAAAATCCACACAGCAACAACAAGATCCACTCAATGCTCAATCAGTCAATGATGCCCACGAACTAATTCTGCTCAACAGGTGGAAACGGACCAACAAATTTTACAATATGGTAGTCTTACAATGCTACACACCCAGATTTTAGTCCACTCATTTATACTTCTCTAGCAATGAATTTTAAAAGAAAACAACATAAAAAAAAAAAAAATAATAATAATTAAAAAACAAAATAAAAGAAATTAACTTGATAACTGATAGTTTTCTGCCAGCAACAAGTAGCTTCCCTTTGCACTTCCAGTGAACCAAACTGGCGTCCTAAATTGTCAACTCGGCAATTTGTTGTTTTCAAACGTAGTTTATCAGCTAGTCTCAATTAAAATTACTTGTTAGGCTTAGCGCACCATTGTATATAATGCCAATGAGCAATTCTAATCCTATTTTAAGTGGGAAATAGGGCTGATAGCTTGATTGACTGTTGTTTATCAGCAATGTCTCAGCAAACTACCACAGGGACAAAACAAGCAAGTGGAATACATGCCATTATACATGCATGGTACATGTCTTGACTTATTATACCCCCGGCATATGAAGTATTTCGAGGGATATATAGTTTTCGTCTTTCCATCTATCCGTACCTCTCCGTACGAATGTTAACATTTTGCATCAAAGTTTTGCACAAAGTTTTTTCCTTTTGCATGTGTTTCTGAAAGCTTACACCTTAGGATGTTGATGTGTGGTTAGTGTTACTACTAGATGATTACAGGATAGCTGACATCATTCTGCTGATGCTGCTGACCCAAGGTCAAGATTACAGACTTAGAAATGGCGCAGGCTGGGGGTATTCGTGACCCTCTGGACACTTGCTCTAGTATTGCAATCCATTTATATCGTGATAGCGGACCTTGGACCCCGAGGACCACGATATACTAGATCTCCAGTGTATTAATATAGTGCTAAGGCTGGTTAATCAGAGCTGAAAAGATAATCAGTCCTGCCTTTGTGATCGATAATCAATTGATAATAACTTAAGATTTGGTCATAATTTTACCTGTCTGTCTTAGCATGACTCTTGCCATATGTTATACTTTACTGTATGTATTTGGTCAGAAAGGCAGGAGCAAACATTGCAGACCCAGATGAGATGCCACAAATGCCGTGCCTCATCAGGGTCTACACTGTTTGCCACTCATCCAGCTATTTTTAGACACCACATTGGGTAGTCAATTGTACTTGTTCAAATTTTAGATAAAGAATGCTAAGGAGTTTAAGTGTTTGAATACTGAGGGTAAATATGGTAAACTCACAGACACAGAAATCAAATGATTGATTATTAGCAAATCTGTAACGATAATCATTCTTGTGGAATTTATCCATCAATCAATTGATTATCCAGTTAATTGTGCCAGTTTTATATAGTGCACGGTTCTTTGAATAAGGATGTTAACTGGAGGCCCTTGAGCTGCAAACTGGCAAGCTGGCAAACTTCTGGTAATTGTCAAACATAAGCTACTGCAGTAGAAGGAAAAAAATAGAAAGAACTGTCACGTATAGCCTGTTGCTCATCATGAAAACATATGTATATAATTTTGACCCCATTAAACCCTACTTTTATATAGTAAAACTGGGGTTTACAGGGGTAAACATTATTTTTCTTATTTCTGCTCAGAAACAGAGATTGTAGTTACTCGTTAGAATTGCCTCATCAAGGCAGTTCTAATGAATACCCACTATCTATGTTTTGAGCAGAAATATGGAAAATATCAGAAATTTTTATCTGAAAATTTTCATTTTTTGGTGGTGAAAATTTCAATATATTTGAATAGGCATATTTTCGTTATGTGCTCCCTAGGCATAGTCATGAACTGCACATAAAACCAGTTTCTAATCTCACACACATACCAAAATACCTTCTCACCAGTGAAGCTATTATAAGAAAGAAAAAGTGTCTTATGCAGGACTCAGACCCTTGACCAATGCATGCAAGTCTGGACCCAGCTGTTCAAAACTAACAATGTCGTTAGTTAACGATTCTTTAAGATTTTAATCGAGTGATACGCAAATATGCTGAAATTTTTTGCTGAAAAAATGTGAGTAGCTTTTGCAGTGCAAAAGCTACTCACATTTTTTTCAGCAAAAAATATCAGAATATTGTGCATTGAATCCTCTAAAATAGTTAACGAAATGGCCCTTAACGAGCTTGTTAAGCTAACGACGCTTTGAACAACTGGGCCCTGGTGCTCTTCCAACTGAGCTAACTAGGCTGACAGTCTTACCATTGAATCACCAGTCACCACAATGGTAATCATATATCCTGCACTAATATACTTCTTATTGACTTTTATAACCTATTTCACCCAAACAAAAATGGAAACTTGAACATAAAGTCTTTTTCATATATTTAACCCTTGTCATGCTGAATAAATTAAGAAGCCACACCCACTGCTAAGTTTCAGCCAATCAGATCACTTGATCTCATTTGTTGAATCAAGTTCACATATCTGATGACAAACAGTGCAGATCCAGATCAGTTGGCTTCTTCAGAAGCCAACTGATCTGGATCTACACTGTTTGCAAAGATAGGGCATATCCGGGTTCAGCATGACAAGGGTTAAAATATATTATTTAGCAACCGCAGTACCAAGACGATATCTGCTGAAATTACTGAGAAATTCAAGAGTCACTGGTTAATTTATCAATATATTTCAGGAGAAGAGATAAGCAGGGTATTTGCATATATTACGCTGGTGTCAAGGCTGGATACCCAGTTGTTTCGAAAATTAAGTGTATCAGATATGCAGAATGTTTTTCTGATACGCAAATCCCCTCTTTTGATGTGTATCTGATTTGTTTACAATACTGTCAGTAATCCAGACTGAGTTCTGTGTTTTCATAAATTAGGGCCAAAATTTGTGCCTTTTAGTGCCGCAAATGGATGACACACCATTCTAGATTTTTTTCACATTGCGCATGCTATAATGGTTTTACAACAGTGCTAAAATTAAAGCAAGGATGTAAAATCCCACTCACTCGCTCGCATTTGCGAGTAAATTTTAAGGCAGTAAGATTTTCAGAACTTTCTTCAGTTTTTCTTCATTTTTAGCTTCTAAATGAAAATTTTAAACTATAAGGGCAAGTAAGTTTTAAGAGAATTTTACACCTCTGTAAAGACAGCACTTTCCTAAAGGAAAATTCATCCCAAGATGAAGAATCTGGGTAATTTTGGTCCGGACATTTTGGCCTGGGTCTTTGCCATGAAATATTCCAGTGTGAATTGATTTGGCCAAATAGATGAGCTGCTTTGGCCCTGTCATTTTCAGTGCATAATTCCTACGTAGGATAAGAAAGGTGACATCTAAAATTGTTGCCTTACCCTTTTGTGACTTATTTTTTTAAACCTTTCAGACCTGCCAAAAACTAGACCTATTTATCATGTTTATACTTCTATACAAGCTGTCTTAGAAAACTTCTAAAGATCAAGTGGCAAGACAGGATTCCAGATACAGAAGTCCTGTAAACAGCAGGGATGCAGAGTGTACATATTCTTCTGAAACTGGCACAGTTAAGATGGACAGGCCACCAGAATGCCTGATGAACGTTTGCCAAAGAAAATCCTCTATAGAGAACTACAAGTTGGAAAACGCTCCCATGGTGATCAGAAGAAGCGATACAAGGACACCCTGAAAGCCTCCCTTAAAGACTTCAACATAGCAACAGAGTCGTGGGAATAGATTGCACAGGATGGAACAAAGTGGCGAGGCCTCATAAGAAGGGGTTCTGGTTAATACGAAGCAAAAAGAATCAGCGAAGCCGAACAGAAACGTGCACAGCGGAAAGCCAGAGTTAAGGCATCACCAACAGAGCTTTCTTCCTCAGACCTCTCTTGTTCTGTGCACCAGGCAGTTTAGAGCTAAGATTGGTCTCATCAGCCATCTTAGAACACACAAAAAATAACACATCACACAGTTGATTAGGATTGGTCATTGTCAGTAATGACAGACAAAAGAACGAACACCCAGTAGAGAAGACAATGCTGGCGACGTGTTTGCTTTATTTCTGCAGATGTCACTTTGTCCAAGCGGGAAAGTCATGTGACGTTGGCTTGATTTTTCCCTGTGTATTGCCTCTACCCACTGATTAATTCACCAGAAATATACACGTAGGTGTTATGATCTTTCATCCCTTGGCTAAGTTTGTTGGCAGACATGTCCTCCAGTATTTTGACTATACCCAGCCATATAACAGCATTTTTTTTTTTTTTTTTTTTTTTTTTTTCAGACTGTCTGACCTCGATTTTGACAGATGCACAATCCACTCCTCCTAATTCTAACATGCTTGATTGTAGCAGTTTTTTCCCTCACCCTTTCTTTCTTTCTTTCTTGTTTGTGTACTAAATATTCGGACAGGAGATTTCAACAGTATTTTTTTTTTTTTTTTTTCTTTTTCTTTCCAATGTTTTGAAATGCTGAATTTTTGTCACCGATATGATAGACAAGCCGTTATATTTTTAATTCCACAGAATTTATCGAGTAAACCTTGAGTAGATTCTCATGGGTCTGCTCAGATGCACCCTGGTGTAACTTTACACAATTCTGGAATGTTCATGTTACCAATATAGGTTAATACAAAGCTATATTTTTCCTTGCCATGCATGAAGAAACCACGTGCTCATAATGATAACATCACATGAAATCATGGCAGGGAACCGCTTCGAGAGGAAAAACAAACTTGTAGAGCCTTACGTAGTCAGAAATGCATACAAAACAGACACATATAAAAAATGAAACTGAAATACCAAGTCTTTTTCTGTGAGTTTAAGCAGAAAATGGAAAATTAAGCAAGTTAAAAAGACCCAGACTTTTTTCATAGTAATTGTGTTAACTGCAACGCAGTGTGAAGTAAACATTGAAATGATGTTTTGCTGGAAGCTCAGTAGAGAAGTCTATGATCAGATCGAGTGGAGTAAATATATTTCCTGTATATATTTGCGGTAGCATATAACTGATCTTAAATTGGTTTTAATTGATAAATGCTTCACTTTACAGCAGTTACACTCAAAAATAAAAGATAACTCTAGACAGAAAATAACATTATGTGTGGGGTGGGGTACCAAATTTAAATGAAAGAGGGGTGCCACTGGGAGGATTAGTTCAATATTTATTTGCTAAAGCAACCAGAAAAAAAATCTGCTCTACTTGCATCAAATGAAGGAATTTAAGTATTGTTATATTGTACCATTGAAATAAAAAAAAAACAAAAAAAAAAACTAAAAAACTAAACAAAACAACAATAAAAATCAAACAATGAAATGCTTTATTTTGATAAACTGAAAGTTTGGCTGTGTTCCCTGTGCAAGCTAAATAGGTTGGGATTGTCACATCTTATCATAACGAAAACATGCCTATATAATTTTGACCCCCTTAAACCCCACTTTTATATAGTAAAACTGGGGTTTACAGGGGTATAATTTAGTTTTTTATATTTCTGCTCAAAACATAGACTGTGGGTACTCGTTAGAACTGCCTCACCGAGGCAGTTCTAACGAGTACCCACAATCTATGTTTTGAGCAGAAATATAAAAAATATCAGAATTTTTATCTGAAAATTTTCAATTTTTTTGGTGGTAAAATTTTCAATATATTTGAATAGGCATGTTTTCGTGATGTTCCCTATTTTTCTGAGTCAGCTTCATGTATACATAATACCTTATACCCAGCATCACCATTTGCTTAGGCACTCTACCCCACCCAGCCACACTGCCCTTCTCTACTTAGGCCAACACTGCAGCATATCTTATAGAGTGTGTGGTGAATACTGATCAGACTATGCAGATGTGCAGGCTGATCTGAATCTTCACTAAAGATACAGACTAGTTTGTAGAAATAACTGGTTTCAGAAAATTCAGATTGTGTGGTTGCAGAAAATAACAATTCACATTTTTGTATAAAATTATTTTTTAAATTTCCTGACAGATTTATTATATAATGTTCCGTCAGTAGGATATGGATTCAGTTTGTGAAGTGTTCTTACTTATTTTAGAAAATAAATAAATAAATAAATAAATAAATTATGAAAAAAAAACTTTCAAAAGAAATAAATAAATTATGAAGAAAACAACAAAATACAAATAAACTTTCAGTTTTATATTTCTATTTCAGTTTATTTGTATTTTTTCCACAGTGTAAGAAAAAAAACAACAACACTTTTATATTTTAGAAAACTTATCAAAAAGTCAATAAATGAATAAAGTAAAACAACACAATCCAACAAATTAAATGCAAAATTTGCAAATGAATTTATCTGGTTCTAAAGTAACATATTGAATACTTCTCAATTATATGAATTACCCCTTATAAGGCCCCACCTTAGGAGACTTAACATCCTTATAATGACCACATAATCATTTAGATACGATAAGTCTTTGATGTGCACTCTGTTATCAGGACTGGATATTAGGCTGATCATGAGAGGGGGGTCTAGCCAAAGAAGGAAAAAAAATGTGTCTTTAATACTCCCGTCGCCTTCTAATGAAAACACTAAAGTTGAATTAATAGATATTGGCATTTTCCTCCCACACTTATAAATGCACAAGAGGACTCTCACTCATGGACAGGTGTATTCTTCCATTGAATTTGTGACCTACATGTACTTAGTTTTAGTGTGACAGATGAATGAAAATGAAAAGTCCTAGAAACAGAATATTTAATCCTTAAAATGCCAAGCAAAATTTGTAGCAGACGACATTCTAAAAAATTTTTTTATTTTTCAGAGAAAACAAGTCTTGAAATTTCATGTGAATCGTCTGGCAAGCAGACAATTCACAGGAAATGTCAAGACTTGTTTTCTCTGAAAAATGAAAAAATTTAAAAAATTTCATCTGCTGCAGTTGTGATTGGCGCTTTAAGGGTTAAAGTCAGAGTGCTACAGTAAGATTTATAGAGTACCAAAATTGAAGCTGTATGGAATGATCAAAATACAAAATACCGGTATCAAAATGATTTGCGTATTAAGAAATTCTACACAGTCTAGTCTAAACTTAAGTTTGATTTAAAAAAAATGTACTGCTGTAAAGCCACCTAATCCATTTGGGTTACAAATTTGAATGTTAGATGTAAGTATGTACATGTATGTAAATTAGAATCGGAATCAGAATTTTTACTCTACTGTTGATAAGTCTAATGACATTCATTCACCAGGACCTGTGATATGGGAAGTTAGTCCCTAGCTGACACCAGGGTATCATAGCTACAGATAAGAGGGGGTATCCACATAATATTTTTCTTATTTCTCGACGAATACATATGTTGTGGTACTCATTAGAAGCGCCTCGCCGAGGCGCTTTTAATGAGAACCCACAACATATGTTTTTATTGAGAAATAAGAAAGATATCAACATTTTTCGGATGAAAAAAAACCACCTTATCTGTTGCTATGGGGTATGTGTGGACATATTAAAGTTCTGGTCCAATCCCTGGAGGCCAAATGTGGTGGGTCTAGATTATGTTTTCAGAAATTGGTAATGTAGCTCTGGCCGAAGAGGATGATAAAAATTACATTTCTTTTCTGAACAAGGTCATGAAGTATATCAGATTGAATGCCATGAAGAGTGAAACAAGTACATGTATATAATAAATGAGTGGTCAGGTTTGGTGGGGCTGGGAATGGGAATAGGGGTGAGAGAGCAGAGATGGGTCAAAATTACACTTTTTCTAAACATGCTCAACTGGATGACATGAAAAGTGGAACAGGTTTCATAGGTCTAGATAAGAGTGGGTATCAGGTAAATAGTTTTCTTATTTCTCTACAAAAACATGTTGTGGGTACTCATAAGAAGCCCCTCGCTGAGGCACATCTTATGAGAACCCACAACATATGTTTTTGTCAAGAAATAAGAAAAATACAGATACAGTGAACCCTGGTTACAATGACAGCATTTGTTTCCAAAGATGTTGTCATTAAAATGAATTTGCTGTCGTAAAGAATCCTTAATGGACAGAATGATATGTAAGATAGGCCTTGTTTATTCTTATTTCCTCATAGATCATTATGTTTTCGATATTTGTCAGAATCGTCTCACTGTGGTGATTCTAACAAATATCCAAAACACGTGTTGCTTGAAGTTTTAATGCAATCATTCTTGCATAATTTCCAGATTAAACCTTAAAGTGCCAATCACAACTGCAGCAGATGACAATTTTGTTTTTATTTTTTTATTTTTTTATTTTTTTTTTTTTTCAGAGAAAACAAGTCTTGACATTCATTCGAATTTTCTGCTTGGCAGACTATTCACATGAAATGTCGACTTGTTTTCTCAGAAAAATAAAAAAAAAAAAAATTTGAATGTTGTCTGCTATAAATATTGCTTGGCGCTTTAAGGGTTAATATTTTATATTTCTCCGCAAAAACATATGTTGTGGATATTTTGTTAGAAGCTCCTTGCCAAGCACTTCTGATGAGTACCCATAATATATGTTTATATGGAGAAATGAAAATATCAATGCTTTTTTGGTTAGAAAACAAGACACTTTATCTGGTGCTGTGACAATCTATCATAGCTCCAAATAAGAGGGGATATCTGCAAAATATTTTTTCTTATTCCTCCATGTTGTGGGTAATTATCAGCAAGGGACTTTTTTCAACCCAAACGTATCTGTATTTTTCTTATTTCTTGATGAAAGCAGTTTTTGTGGGTGTTAACCCTTAAAATGCCAAGAAAACCTGCATCTGAAAATGTCTGTTTATGTCATCTGCTGAATATTCTTGCAAACTTTTCAAACCTATTTTTGCATACAGGCAAATAGTGCGGACCCTGATCAGACTGCTCCTAGAGGAGCAGTCTGATCTGGGTCCACACTGTTTGCAAAAAATGACTTTTAAAATCACAAGCAGATGACAAAGCAGATGATAATTGTTGTGATTGGCAGTTTAAGGGTTAAAATTAGATTAAGGTAGTAAAACTCATCTAAGGGACATAATCCTACTATATTTATATCTTTATAACTGCAGAGTTAATTCCATTATATTATGACGTCGCTGACGTCATATTATGACGTCAGCGACGTCATGTTGTCATAGGGATGACGTTATGTTCTGACTTTATGTTTGTCTGATTAAGTACTCACATTAATCATGTAAAAGAAACAATTTTAAGTGTGTGGTGGGGTTGCAGTGTAGTGTTTTAAGATTTTCCTGACATAGGTCCAGATAAAGGGAGTATTATAAGATAAGTGTTTGTTACAGATAAACCAGTGTTAGTGAATGGTTTTAAAGCAGCTGTTTGCTTTGTCGGTGAGTTCTGTGAGGCTACAGGCAAAATGTTCAGCCATCCGTCTGGTTTGTAGCAGGGCCATTACAATCTACCAGCAGCCAAGAATGGACCAGACAACGATCACAAAATCCCTGAATGACAAACGAGAATATAGGTAAGTAACTTCAGATAAGGAGAGTAATCAGAGGATCATTTTTGTTATTTCTGAACCATAATGTATCTTTCATTACCAATCACAATAATTGTGGTCTGTTTTATCATCTGCTTGTGATTTTAAAAGTCATTTTTGCACAGTGTGGACCCAGATCAGACTGCTAGGTGTCTGATCAGGGTCCACACTGTTTGCCTGTATGCAAAAATAGGTTTGAAAAGTTTGCAAGAATATTCAGCAGACGTAAACCAACAACATTTTCAGATGCAGGTTTCTTGGCATTTTAAGGGTTAACTCAGTTTAGTCCCAAGACCCCCAAAAGAGTAATTTGCAAACAGTGCTGATCCAGATCAGATACAGAATGCATCTACAACTCTACACTGCTTGCATTAAGTACAGAAATTTTTTATAAAACATAATTTCTGGAGATGTGCCTCTGTTGTGTTTTAGGTTAAGAATGTTTGCATGGTAATGAATATTGCACAAAATGTTTGTAGCTTTGCTAAAGAGATTTTTCAGTTACTTTAAGATACTTTGTATCAATTGATTTTGATCCATTTTGCCACTTTTGCCGTGAAAAAAAAAATCATGAACAAGGCTGCTTTATGCCTTTGAGAACAACATAGGTGTGGATCAGCCTGCACATCCATGCAATCTGAGCAGCACCTTATTTGTTCGCTGCTTGATGAAGCTCTTTTCATATACCATAGCTACAGATGAGAGGGGGTATCCACATAATATTTTTCTTATTTCTCAACAAATACATATGTTGTGGGTACTCATTAGAAGCGCCTCATCGAGGCACTTCTAATGAGTACCCACAATATATGTTTTTATTGAGAAATAAGAAAGATATCAGCATTTTTCAGATGAAAAAAGCGCCTTATCTGTTGCTATCATATACTCTGGTTTGCATGTTCTGGTACAGTAGCGTTGCCTGTGTTATTTGCTGTGTAACATCATGTTAACATTTTCACAAACAGATGTGATAATAGATGTTTTTCAAAATGGAGTTTAGTTCTGAAGAAGAGGTGAAGTTGAAATTTTAATAAAGTTGTGTTTTGTCTTATTTCTTGAACCATATAAAACATAATAAAACATGGTAATAATAAAAATTAACCAAAAACCCTCCTATTGAAAATAGACAGGTCCAAAGAGTTGTAGTAGAAGTCCACTGGATGTAAATGGGTTAAAATATCCACAACAATAATTAGTCTGTGCAAACAGCCAAATCCTTTTATCTATTCTATGCTTGTTATGATGTGACTTTTGGTTCTTTAGTGGCTACCAGAGGCTTATAATTCTACTAACAGGGCTATGACCCTCAAACGACTTACAGAAGGAAAGTGCCATATCATTGGCTAGCTGGCTTCAGCAGTGACTGGCATTAATGTGTTTGTATAGCCCTTGCTCTAAATTAATATCAGATGGAGAAATGGTTTCAAGTTTAACCTTTACCACACTCAGGGCAAAGTCAACAATTTTATGATATATATATCCTTTTTTCAGAAAACAGGGTTTGATATTTCATGCAAACTGTCTCGTTAGGAGATAGTTTGCATGAAATATCAAACCCTGTTTTCTGGAACAAATCACAAAAATATTTTAAAATGTTGTCTGGAGATTTTTTTCTTTGACTGTGCAACTGACATGTAATTATTATTTCTATAAATATTTAATGAAGTAATGCAGAGGTGAAATCTATTATCATACCAGTTTCTCTAAGAGAACTAGATTGTATTCATGATAAACTCTCAGTCAGCAGCCAATCGGATGATAGGAACCCGCAGACTTCATGTTGCACACGTATACTGGGGAGCTGATAGCCCGTTAGTAGAATTATAAGCATCTGTGGCTACTCTTTTGATGAAAGTGCTTGGGAAATCTTACCAGATTCACACCACTGCCTAAATGATATCTAAAGGACCGGAGACAGATGCTTTGTTCATTTTTTATGCCCCTGCCTGCCAAAGGCAGCAGTGGGGCATATGGCATTTTGCCATGATGTTATTACCTTGCATGTGTATGTCATGTTTGTAACCAGAGTCTAACAAATGTTTAAGTTTGTATGTAAATATACATTAACATCTGCATCTGCGTTTCTCTTGGAGGTCACAACTTGGGTACCTTTTATGCTAGTAAGTAGAAATTTGGTATGCTACTAACCCGACGTAAATCTTCAACTTTGTGCTAGAGTTATTTTGTGGTTCATGCCCTGGGATGGGGCTAGGGGTCCAAAGGGTAGTGGCATTTGTGTATTTTGGATATATGTCTAGTTGTAACTTTCCAGACAAGTTTTGAGAGTTTGATCCTTATAAACAAAACTGGAAAAACTTTGCCAAACTTTTCTTCTGTCCAAAATTTATTGGCTTTCTTCTAACTAATGGTACAGTGCATGCAGATGATAAAATCAGTAGCTGTGTGGTATTTATCTTTATCTGAAAAATATTTTTCAGTTATATTGATTTGCATGAAGCATTGCAGTCTTTTTTTTTGACAAAATGAAAAATATATTAACCCTTGTCCTGCTGAATAAAGATGCCACACCCACATCTAATTTTTAGCCAATCAGATTACTTGATCCAGATTGTTGGTAATAATTCACATACTCAATGGCAAACAGTGCAGATCCAGATCAGTTGGCTTCTTCAGAAGCCAACTGATCTGGATCTACACTGTTTGCAAAAAAGGACATATCCGGGTTCAGCAGGACAAGGGTTAAATTGAATTTTGTCTGCAAATACACATGATGATTATTATGATTTATTTCATATGTTTACCAGATTGATTGTCCTAGAGAATGGTCTGCGGGCTCTCTTAATCTCTGATCTAGATGGTCAGGACCAATCCAGCTTTGTGGATGAAGTTATTTCAGACTCAGAGGAAGAATCGGATGGTTCTGAAGCTTTAGGTATTGTTTAATTGTATTGACACACGCACACCTGTACACACGCACGCACACAACACACACACACACACCTTGATATACCCTGTCTTTGCAAACAGTGTACATCCAGATGAGTTGGCATCTGAAGAAGCCAACTGATCTGGATCTGCACTTTTTGCAGTTAAGATTTGTATCAACAACCTGGATCAAGTAATCTGACGGCTGAAAATTAGAAGTGGATCTGGCATCTTTATTTAGCATGACAAGGGTTAATATTTCTTCATGAAAACCTTCATGGTTGATGCTCGCTAGAAGCACAACAGTCAACCAAGGCTCCTTATTGATGAATACCTTGATACACAAAATTTTTTTTTTTTTTTTCTTTTTTCTACATGACCACATGTTATGAGTATGCATTGGATTGCACATCACGAAAACATACCGATATAATACTGACCCCCTTAAACCCCACTTTTGTATAGTAAAACTGGGGTTTACAGGGGTATACATTATTTTTCTTATTTCTGCTCAAAAACATAGATTGTGGGTATTCGTTAGAACTGCCTCGGCGAGGCAGTTCTAACGAGTACCCACAATCTATGTTTTGAGCAGAAATTTGAAAAATATCAGAATTTTTATCTGTAAACTTTCATTTTTTTGGCTGTAAAATTTTCAATATATTTGAATAGGCATGTTTTCGTAATGACCAGTAAGGTATAGTCAAACATGTCTTAGAGGCCACTCAGCGGAGTCCAGAAATGTTGCCTTTTAGACAGCAAATCTCTCAATGAGGCAGCAAGTCTCTCAGTCAGGAAGAAATAAATACCTTTTTACAATGAACCCTCGTTACAATGACTGCATTTGTTCCCATGGACGTTGCCATTAAAATGAATTTGCTGTTGTACAGAATACTTAATGAGCCAGATTGATATATAAGAAAGGTCTTGTTTTGTTCTTATTTCCTCATAGATGATATGATTTAGATATTTGTTAGAATCACCTCACTGAGGCAATTTTAACAAATACCCAAAACCTGTTTCTTTAAAGTATTAAATACAATATTCTTGCATAATTTGTGACTAATTGTTTCCACTTAAGTAAAAGTTTCATGACAGTCAAATTGTCATTATAATGAATTTTGTTGTTGCATCGAATGTCGGTATAAAAAGGGTTGTCTGAAATACGATAAAATATTTTAAAGTGGCCTCTTAACACTTAGCATGGTAGGTAAAAATGTCAGCAGATGGTTTTTGAAATGTTTTTTTTTTTTTTTCTTATTTTTCACAGAAAATAGACTTTGACATTTCATGCAAATTGTCTCCTTCACTCGAGTCGTACATGTAGTTTAAACTTTATTAAAGTACAGTCAGGCATTTGCAAGAGTGTTACTAGCTTCATCAGAATTTGGATTTATAGACAAATTTAGAAGATCCCGGTAAATTTTCAAGTATATGTCCATCTGTGATGTCAGAATGGTTTATGACAATGCTGTCAAAGAACTTGATAAAGAGGAATATTTTTATTGATAATTCTAGTGGAAAATTTTTCTCCTCAGTAAAAATGTATACTGTGAATACTCATTAGAACTGCCTCATTGAGATGCTTCTAATGAGTACCCACGACATATATTTTTATGGAGAAATAAGAAAAGTTATCACAGAACTATCACTGCTGCTCCTTAAGAAGTTCTCAGGCTTATATCATACATTACAGGATCAGAAGAAGAAGAAGGTGATGTTGAAATGGCTGAAGCAATGGAAAAAGAAGCGCTAGGTGAAAAAAAGGTAACTGCATTCTGACAGAATTTAGCTTGCAATCAGTAAATTGATGCATGTGTATTTGGGACATTTAGAAACAGTGAAAACTCATTTCAGCTTCCAGTCTGTCAAAGGTCTAGGTACTTGTAAGACATTTTTCAACCAAAAATAGTGATATTTTTCTGTAACCCTTGTCCAGCTGAACCTGGATATACCCTGCCTTTGCAAACAGTGTAGATCCAGATCAGTTGGCTTCTGAAGGAGCCAACTGATCTGGATCTGCACTGTTTGCCATTTAATATTTGAATTTGTATCAACAACTGGGATCAAGTAATCTGATTGGCTGAAAATTAGAAGTGGGCATGGCATCTTACTTTATTCAGCATGACAAGGGTTAATATTTCTTCATGACAATATTCATGGTTTGTGCTTGCTAGAAACACACCAATGAGGCTCTTCTCATGAGTACTATCAACATTTTTACATGGAGATAAGAAAAAAAAAAAAAGAAGATTTATCTGGATGCCTCCCTAATTGAGCTATCTTATTATCATATAGTTTTAGATAAGCGTGGTATCCAGGCCATGAGGTTATAAAACTTTTTTCATGCTCAACTCAGCTGAGCATGAAATTTGTCCTGCTAATAAATCTCCAGTTACTAACATTTAGAAATTCTTTCTTACTAAACAAGCTGAGCATGAATTTTTTTTCTGCTGATAAATATGAAAATGCCAACTATTGTTGGCATTTTCATATTTATTAGCAGAGAAAATTTCATGCTTAGCTGAGCTGAGCATGAAAAAAGTTTTATAAGCTTGGGGCCAGGTCTTCATAGCTCCATACAAGGCAGTTTTTTTTTTTCAGCCAAAAAGTATTGATAATTTGCTTATTTCTCCACAAAAATATGTTGTGGGTACTCATTAGAAGAGCCTCACTGAGGCTCTTCCAATGAATACCCACAACATATGTTTTCAATGAGAAATAATAAAAATATTTTGTGGATACCCACTTTTATCTGGAGCTAAGGGTCTTTGCTGTTTGAATCCAATGATTTTTAATCATACAAGAAGACACTTTTCAGACTAGATGGGGGCACAGATTGATATGAGCCTTTATTGTCAGGATGTGGATCCAAGGCCCCTCATCACATGACAGAACTCATTTGTGTATTTAATGCTTACCATGCTGAATAAATTACGATGACCACTTCTGAGCCAGTCAGATTACTTGATCAAGGTTGTTGATATAAATTAATTCACATACTTAATGACAATCACTGCAGATCCAGATCAGTTGGCTTCTTCAGAAGTCAACTGATCTAGATCTACACTGTTTGTAAATTCAGGGCATGTCTGGGTTCAACAGGACAATGGTTAACCTTAAATATATACCTATCAGTAATGGTAAGTTTCTTATAATCTGATCCAAGAATTGATTTCAGTTGAGAGTCTAGATTTTTCCAGCTCTTAGCATCTATATCACACTTTCTCAAACAAGGCTTGTTTATGTTGACATCATGAAATCAAAGTGGCATGCAGGTAACATTCCCATGTATTTAAATGCTTAGAGTGCCATTAATGACAAATTAAAATAAATAAACAGATGTGTTTAGATAAAATAAAATTATGTATACCATTAAAGTATGAAGAAAGTTTTCTCCTACTGCAACGCAAGGGGACTGGATACATTTGGCAGATTTTCTGCAATTTAATACAAGGGAGACAATTGACTTCCTCTTTGCTATCCTACAGATAGTCCTTTCTGAAAAGAGGTCTACTCAAAAAGGAAAGAATTGGCTTCCCCTTTCTGAAAAAGGGTCTACTCTAAAAGGAAAGAATTCGCTCCATGGGGAGCAAATTCTTTCCTTTTAGAGTAGACCCCTTTTCAGAAAGGAAGCAAAAACATTTTTGAAAGTTGCCTGCCTTGAGTGTGTATCCATTCACTTTAAATATGTTTCATGTGTGTTGTATGATAGGTTTTGATAGATTTTGAAATTGTCACTGATTTCTATTCTTGCAGTCAGCCGCAGCATTATGTATTGGAGTCGGAAGTTTCTCCGATCCAGAGGATATACCAGGGTTTGCTCACTTCCTAGAACACAGTGAGTTCTTTTCTTGTGAATATTTGTACACATTGTTGAACCATAAATCTTAAGTACCCATTTAAACCCTGACATAGATACACTTGTAGATTTTGTACAATTTTTATGCCCCCACCATTTGAAGAATGGTGGAAAGAGTATATAGTGTTACCTCTGTCCTTCCATCTTCGTCGGGCGTTAGCAATTTGCATTTAAGTTTTTTGGGGAGGTGGGAGGGGGAGCATCCATGTCCTTTTGATACATTTCTAGTTCTTTAAAAGTATATTTGACACCATTCAGACAAATGTTTAAAATGTACTTGAAATTCTTAAGGTTTTTTTTCCAGACTGGACAAATTCTTGTTTGGCATGGCATAGACTGCAAGCCCCTTTTGAGAAAGGAGTCAGAAACAGTTTTGACAGAGTTTCCCTGAAGTGTAACAATTTCCTGTAAAATCTTCTGAATTTTTCCCACTTGAAAGTTGGATTTGACTAGTCAGTTTATCTCCTTTGGACGTACTTTGAGTGAAATTCTGATGAAAAAAAAAAAACATGCCTGACCCCAGTGAAGTCATATTATGAACTAAAACTGAACCCTTAAAATGCCAAGAAAACCTGCATCTGAAAATGTTGTATGTTTATGTCGTCTGCTTTATATTCTTGCAAACTTTTCAAACCTATTTTTGCATACAGGCAAACAGTGTGGACCCTGATCAGACTACTCCTTGAGGAGCAGTCTGATCTGGGTCCACACTGTTTGCAAAAATGATTTTTAAAATCACAAGCAGATGGCAAAGCAGACGACAATTGTTGTGATTGGCAGTTTAAGGGTTAAGTTATGTTTTATGTTTAAGTTTGGTGAGAAAATAAACTGGATTCCTAAGCATGGCTCTTCTATCAGTATAACACTATTCTTGTAATAATAACCAGACTCAAAGGTATACATGTATTCTTGCAGTGGTGTTTATGGGCAGTGAGAAATACCCTGGTGAAAACTGTTTAGATGATTTTGTCAGCAAACATGGCGGAGAGACAAATGCATGGACTGATAATGAAAAAGTAAGTTGTTCTTAGCTGGCAACTACTCGTTTACAGGTGAGGTGTAAATTATATAGTCCTACAACAAAAAAAGATGATATTTTTGCCAAAAATAGGGTTTAAAATTTCATTCATGTTGGCTTAAAAAATGTCAGATTGGGACTGGACAATTTCAGATTCATCTTCCTGTCTGGTTAAATGCATACTTTTTTTTTTTTTCAATAGATAACTTAAGTGAATATTTTCGTTTTATATTCTGTACATATTTGCAGGATAATATATTTTATTTACTTATTTGCACTTCAAAAGCCAACTGATGTGGATCTACACTGTTTGTAAAGGCAGGGCATATTTGGATCCAGCAGGACCAGGGTTAAAAGGTTTGAAACACCAGGGAGACAACTTCTTGTCTGTAAGAACTGCCTCCCTTTACAAAATGGCAGCAGATTATATCAGGAGTATGCATTCACCATAATATCTCCTTTCTAACCAACGTAGGCTAATTATGATGTTTTTATTTCAGTCTTGTTTCTATTTTGACGTTGAAAGGAAATACATGAGAAAGGCCCTGGATAAGTTTGCTCATTTCTTTGTTGGACCACTCTTGCTCAAAGACTGTGTAGATAGAGAAATACAAGCAGTTGATAGTGGTATGTATAATTGATTTACCCTATTTACCCATAGTATTTGGATAGACAGACAGCGTTCAGGTGTCCGAGTGGTTAGCCCTGGGTTCAAATCCCACTGGTGGCAGAATTCAGCTCATGACTGTGTGGCGTTTCATTGCACCCAGCTTTTCATTATCATCCTCCCATTCTCTCTATATGACTTAAACAATATTGAAAGAGATGTAAAACCCCAAATCATCAGCAGACAGACAGACCAGAGTAAACAGTGTAGACCCAGATCAGATGCCACATTTTACGGCATCTGATTAGGGTTTACACTGTTTGCCTCTCATCCAGCAATATTTTAGGCACATGAAGAAACAGCCAAATGTCAACTTTTAGGGAAAATATGATAAAGCGACAAGGTTGCTGAATACTTGGGGTAGATATACTAAAATTTCTTCATCTTGACCGGGAGGAGCTTAATTTTTCACCTCCCCTTGATGTGTTCATTTTTTAAATCAGTATTTAGTTTTTACCAGTAGTTAACATCTCACCTCTAACAAACACTCCTTGAAATTGAGCGAAACCCTTTCTGAATGACACTAATCTTATATACATTGCTGGATGAACATACAACAAACAGAGTCTTCCCAGTCAGCATTCTACGTAAATCTATATCGGGCCGTCATCGGCCCGTCAGGGTAGCTGACGGGCCGATGACGGCCCGATGTAGATTTATGTAGAATGCTAGCTGGGTTGAGATTTCTTGCTACTTTTCTTTTTTCCTTCTTTCTTTAACTTTGGTTTTTTTTTTGGTTGTGCAAATGGTAGAATGTCGGACTGAGAGGATAACTGTATACTTCAAGAGCCATCTCTTATATAGATGTTCATATTCCTTTACCTTCCCAAGAGTCCAGGTCCACTTGTGAAGTGTTTTGTACTTTTTTCATTTCTTTTAGGTTCTTTGTTTAATTTTGTTTTGTCATAAATTACGGTCCAGTTAACTCTGTTAATGTCATGTCGGTCCTGTCAGGTAATCTACTCATCATACCATATAAGCACCAAGTCTCAAGGCCCTACATTAGCTCAAATAGTTTTCAAGATATCTTGCTGAAAAATTCAGTTATTCAGGTGACCAATCCTCATTTCCAATCAGCAAATAAAGTTTCAAGGTTCTAGCTCAAACACTCTGGGTATTTTGTGTGCTCAACTCCTTTAAGTATTAAGGTCAAGGCATGTTTAAGGGAAAGCATATAGTTGGGGGCATAGTGTTTTACACACATTGTCTTCTTAGTCTTTTTTATTGACAATGAATATATATTTTTTACAGAGTATCAAGAACGTATACCATGTGATGCTACCAGACAGAACCAGTTGTATTACTCAACAGCCAAGCAGGGACATCCCATTGCCAAATTCCTTTTTGGTATGTACATATTTTTTCATAGATGGTGTGAGAAATAACTTATTAATCACGTGAACAATGAAGACTGAAGCCATCTACTTCATTTGTATAGTTTGACCAGATCTTCCTTGTTCACAACACAGTATCATGACATTGCAGAATGTATAAAAGGTGCAGTTTGAGAAAATTTACGGATGCCCTTTCATTGATTACTTAATGCATGTTTTTGTGGAGAAATAAAAAAAAAAAAACATAAAAAAAAAACAAACAAAAAACGTATTTATTTGGATATCTTTGAGAAATTGTTGCATTTTTCAGCAGGCGGCCATATAGTTTAAAAACTGTGATTTTTTATACCCCAGCACACAATAGTGGCAGGGTATTATGGTTTCACATTAGTCATTCGTGTGTCCATCTGTCTGATGTGCATCCACTTGTCTGTCATCCGTCCACCCATCTGTCCTTCATATGCCAGTTGGTCCATAGTTTTGTTTCCAGTCGGTAACTTAAGTAAATATCAGTGGATTCTGACAAAACTTGGTATGTGCATTGATATTGTGGAGATCTAGTTTTGGATTGCTAATTGGCAAATTTCTTCAATTTTTGATGGAGTTATCTGCCTACCATACAATAGTGGCGGGGTATTATTGTTTCATGTTTTTATTGTTGCTGTTTTAGGTAATTCAGACACCTTGAAGCATACTCCAGCTGCCAAGGGTATTGATGTTTATGGACGACTACGAGAATTCTTTGACAGGAACTACTCAGCCCAGTACATGACACTGGCAATCCATTCCAGACGTGAGTAGAGAGTTTTTCAAGCATAGTTATAGATAAAGACATATTTCTTGACAAAAAAGCATACAGTTCAAGTGTCATGTGAAAGAAACATTTCTGGATCATGGACACTAATAATTATTTTCATGGCATATGACAATAGCTGTCTGTAATGACAATATTTAGTGAACTCGGGTAGCAATAATCAGGCAACAATACATGGTGAAAACTTTTGCAGAGATTCCCCACAAGTTGTGCTGATATAATGTGGCACAGTGCTTTGGCCTCATGATCTTATATGCAGTGATGTGCCATGACAAGTGACCCGCACAGCCTTGTTCACCTTTGCCTTGGTGGCAAGATTACACAATGAAACTTCAATTTCATGTTACAGTGTGATAGAAGTATTGTGCTTGAGAAGCAATAATTTGTCATCCATGACAATACTTCCCAGTTTCTTGAGAGGAATTGGTGCACTTTCAAGAGGCCCCTGTCAAAACTGTTTTTGCTCCCTTCTTAAAAGGGGTATACTCTGAAAGGAATGAATATGCTCCCTTTGGAGCAAATTCTTTCCATTTAGAGTACACCCAATTTCAGAAGGGAATGGGTATACAGAAAAGCAGGCAGGAAGTCTCAAAGTAGTCTGCCTAGTAAATTGTTAGAAAATCTATGAAGTGTACTTAATCCATTCCCTTTGATCAATTTGATCACAGGAACATGGAAATGGTTTCTTTGCACAATGCTGGCAGTATTCTGTGTGTCTTTTCTGCATTGCTGAGGCAGTTTTGATGAGTAGCAAGAACATTCCATGGAGAAATAAAATATTTAAATAGTCTTAGTTCCTTTTTCACTGAATTGATATTTGAGAAAAGTCATTGCTCTGAATAAGTTGATAATTAAGAAATAATTTTTCTCTACTGTGAATTATTGTCGAATAATGTGTGGTGTTGGAGGGCAGATTGCAAAGTATTAATTCACAACGGCAAAGCCGGAGTGAATTAATTTTTGCATCTGCCCGACATCACCATATGTTATTCGACGATAATTCACAGCAAAGAAAAATTGTTTTGATTCTAACATGATACATAAAGGAATTCGACATTGTTGCAATGTTTTCCAAAGAACCCTTTTGCAGTGGACGACAGAAAGAAATGTTTACATCTGACGTCACCAAACATGCCCTTTTTCGCTCATTATGTTGACAAGGTGAATTATTGTAGATTGATCACGGTGATGTTTCCATATGGTGCTATGGGAAAACGTTAACGTCAGGTTAGAATTGAGGATAATTGTTGTTATTTTGGAATGAAACACATCTTGTGTGTACTCATTAGAATTGCCTCAGTAAGTACCCACAATATAAATTTAGGTGCAAAAATTTCAAAATTTATCTTAACCCTTGTCCTGTTGAATGCCTTTGCAAACAGTGTAAAGAAGCCAACATCTAGATCTGCACTGCTTGTCACTATGTATGTGATTTTGTATCAACAACCTGGATCAAGTAATCTGATTGGCTGAAAAATAGAAATGGGCATGGCATCTTGATTTATTCAGCATGATAAGGGTTAAGAATATACCCTTCATCTGAAGCTAAGACACTACAGGGCTCTAGGAACAAGCCAGGATCTGATTTCCCTTCATTGCCAACTACATTATAAAAAATTGTCAAAACTTCCTCTACAGCTGCTTGCTGATTTGGGACACTGATTAAGGGTGGCTTGTTGCAAAGCAGAATTGGCAGTGCAGCAGAATTAATCATTGGGTCTTCCAGTAGTTCTATATTCTGATTCAGAGTTATAATTTATACAAACCAGGTGCTGTATTTGTAATTCAAAAATGACTGATAACAGTTTTGGTTTTGTTATACTAACTGAATCTTTCCAAGTAACTGAATAATGCCACTGTCTGCATATGATGTTATTGTCATTAGGCTTATGTGACCTTATTCAGGAAAAAAAATACAAAATGGCACCCAAGAAGACTACAATGGAAGAAATGCCACTTAAAACAGTTTGAGATTTCTGACTTTTGCCAGCATAGTATGAAGAAATAAAGGTGTATTCAATAAAACAAACAAAATTCTCCTTATCCGTGGTGCATTTGTTATCAAGAATCACATATTTTTTGCACAGGAACCAATATGCATGTCCACAAAAATGATAAATTTTAGTTATTTTTCATTTACAGATACCTTGGATTCCATGGAAACCTGGGTTAAAGACAGCTTCTCTGGAGTCCATAACAAGTAAGTTGGTTACAAGACTGAACTTTGTCAAGGAGGGAGCTTTACTATGTTCAGCCTAAATATCCGGGCACCATGGCTTCTTATGATACTTGTTCTAAAAGTTTTAACAATCTCTATGCTAGTGTGTCTAAAATGTGCTGTCTGAATAGTAAAATATGTAGAGACTGATCAAAATGCTCCTTAGGAACAAACAGTTTTATCACTTGGAACATTGTAAGTGAAAAATGATCAGGACAATCTCTGATATTGTAGAATTATCACAGAGAGCAAATACCCTAATGAGGCTGTGCAAATGCGTATAAAGATCTTATCATATTCACTCTTGGTATTCATTTTGGCAGGCCCAAGCAAACAGTGTAGACAGATCAGTTGCCATGCAAGACTAGTGTCTCTCATCAGGGACTGCACTGTTTGCTTTGCTTGTGTTGAAGTTTTACGGCCCAGTCTCCCAGTGGAGTCATGTTGAGTGCGGTCAATTTACCTAACCACACTTTTACTGTGCAGGCTTAGCTCTCTAAGTGGTTAACCAGTACTGTGCACATTCTTTTGCCGGAAACTGACAACTGCCCCCCTTGAATCAGCGGACGGGAGAGAATGACCATAGAAAATATTTCATGATCAAATCTCTGTTTGCCCCTCATCTATTAGTGCTCAGACACATCAACCAGTAGTGAAATGGACATGTTCAAATTTCAGCCCTTGTCCTGCTGAATAAATTAAGATGCCACGCCCACTTCTGATTTTCAGCCAATCAGATTACTTGATTCGGATTGTTGCTATAAATTCATATACTTAATGGCAAACAGTGCAGATGCAGATCAGTTGGCTTCGTCAGAAGCCAACTGATCTGGATCTACACTGTTTGCAAAGGCAGGGTATATCCGGGTTCAGCAGGACAAGGGTTAAGATAAGGATAATAATGAGGTAAAATGTCTGAATACTTAAGGTACCCTATTTGCTCTACTGTGCTTTCGACACTTTTCAGAAAGTCATTTTTGCTTGACGCTTTACACAGAAGTAATTTTGCAAACTTTTTCATGATTTAATGCAAAACCATTTGTCCTAACTACTTATGCACAAAAAAGGTTTATTCTAGTTATTGATTTAAAAAAAGAAAAAAAAATATTTTCACTTTTTTCCATTGTAAAAATGAATGCAACCTAGGCAGAAATCTGTAGGGAAGGTAACTTGGAGGCAGATTTTCAACAAGTTCAGCTTGTTCAATTTTTCTGAAATTATCACAATATTGTTGTGAAACATCAGTACTTCAAATTCCGCAAAGAAAAGTAAGAAATATTTTTTTAGACAAAAATTTAAAAAAGTAACTTTAAATAGAAATTGCATAGGTCAGACCAAATTTTGGCTGTAAATTTTATTTTAGGGTAAATATTTGAAAACAAAACACAGGAACAGAAAAGACAAATGGTTTCTGTTAAGATATGGTCAATCAGAACAAAATACACTGCAGCGCCGTTATAACGCAGTCGTCGGGAGCCATGAACACTGACCGCCTTATACGTGGTCCGCGTTATACTGAACCATTTTTTAATCTGGAAACTGCAGTGGTGCAAGTGGGTGGGTTTGTCATAACCCCACCCACTTGCACCACTGCAGGTTCCCCCAGTTATTATGAGATATTACACATTGCATGTATGTTATATTATATGTTCCTTTTTTATTTATTTATTTATTTTTTTTTTATTGTTGAAACTTTGTGCATGTACCTTGCCTGATTTCCGTTTCTTTCTTTTAATCCAGTAAATAATAAATTTTTAAGCTTAAATTGTTTTGTTTTCTTTTATGATCATTCAAGGGAACTAACTGCAACAGTCTTGCATTATGGATAACTGTGTAATAAACAACGTGTCCTTTACCGGAAATTGCCTTGAGCATGTGCACAGTTGATCTGCGTGTCAAAAAATAACCTTTGTTGCTCCCCGGAAAAATTCAACAGATGACAAATTGATGATATTTTTCTTTTTCTTTCTTTCTTTTTTTTTCCATACAACAACTTTTTTCATGCAAATTTTCTCAAGTTTGCATGCAGTGTCAAAATCTTGCAGCCTGAGGATATAAGAAAAAAAATATTTCAGAAGGTGGTCTGCTAATTATATTCACACAGCATGCTAAGGGTTTAGCAACAGGTGCAGAAAAAAAAATCAATACCAACTGTTACATCAGATGTTAAATACATGATAAAAGGGACAGGCTTACCTGCTTGGTCAGTTTTTATTGCTGCTGTTGATTTCTTTCACAATAAAAAAATCTAATCTCAGATATTTTTTTTATAAAGAGCACTGACCAGTCTTTGTTTCATATTTGTCCAGAAAGTACATCTCGTTTCCCAGCAGCCTATTTCCGTTAACCAAGGGTAGCAGTACTTTTTAACTAAAAAAAAAGACACCTTATCTGGAGCTATGATTCTCAGTGTATTCACACTTGACCCGTTTCTTTGATCTATTTGGACATGCCGACTGTCATAGCTCCAGATAAGAGGGTCTGTCCACAGCTCCAGACTAGAGGAGTCTCCACATATTAAATTTCTTATTTCTCCACGTAAACGTAGGTTGTGGATACTCCTTGGAAGCGCCTCGCCGAGGCACTTCCAGAGAGTACCCAAATTCTACAATTTCATGGAGAAATAAAGAAAAATAACAGTCTTTTTTAATTAAAAAAAAAAGAAAAAAAAAAGACACCTAATCTGGAGCTATGGGCTGTGGCAGTGCATTCACACATGTCACACAAACGGATTAATTATCAGACTACCATTACAGCAAAAAGGACAGTGAAGTGTTGATTTATGACTGTGTTAGGATAATGATGTAATTAATTTGTGTTGCGTAAGTTACTCTTATTTTATAATACATGAAAATTATCGTTGAGCCCTGTGCCAGTTACCGTTGAGCCCTGTGCCAGTTACCATAGTATGGCTTTTAAATGGTGCGCTGACGTTATCTGAAATAGCCTAAAGACAACAAAAACTGATGAAAAGTTTGGTAAAAAAGAATGAGTAAATCAGCGAGTATATGGTCACGGCTGGCGATTTTTAGACTGCCGCGTTCCGCGGAAAAAGGGCAACACTTTCAAACTGGTTGGGGAAAAAAATAAACGGGAGCCACGGCCCAACCGCGTTATAACGGTTTCCGCGTTATATGCGACCGCGTTATAACGGCGCTGCAGTGTATTTTCATTTTAAATAAAACGCCAAGGAAAAACATCTTTTCAGGTGATGTCGAAAGGACATTAATTACCGCACACACCCTTATAAGCGCAGTCAAGTATTTCGTAGTCGGCCTCGGTGGCTCAGTTGAATGCAACGTCCGACTGGAGACCAGGAGGTAGGGGTTCAACCCCCGCCGAGGTCGGCAACATTCTTTTGTGGAGATTGATCATGAAATATTTTCTACAGTCATTCTCTACCTTCCACTGATTCAAGAAGGGCAGTTGTCAGTTTCTGGCGAAAGAATGTGCACAATACTGGTTAACCGCTTAGAGGACTAAGCCTGCCCAGTAAACGTGTGGCTAGATAAACTGACCGTGCTTGATATGACCCCATTGGGTTGACTTGGCCGTAAAACCTCAACACAAACAAACAAATTTCGTAGTCTTCAGATTACAGCCATATATTTTTATCTGCTTCTTTATAAAAGTATATGTTGTCAGCAATTCAAGTGAGTATCAACAGTATATTGCTTTTATAAAGAAAGTAAAAAAATCATTGCATAAGTATCATTAGATACACCCCCCTGAAGCTCTCAGCTGATCTTTCTTTAAAGTGTACCTATATTAGAAAGATATATTACTACAAGTTGTTCTAGTGATTTTTGAAAAAAAAAAACTTTAGCGCACAGTGTGGTAATTAGATCGCATACGATGAATATGTGAATCCACACATTATGCTTGAAGACATTTTTCCCGGATGTGAACAGCTAAAACCAAGATCTTATCAAAGAAACCTGGTTTGTGTCTTTGATGCTGACAAGCAAAAGCTGGACCCTCAAGAACATAAATGTTTACACAAACATTATAAAAAAAAATTATTTTTTTTTTTCTTTTGCAGCAAGAAACCTCAGCCATCCTTCAAGCAATATAAGGTAAAATATTTGTCTCCTTTAAGCAGACATGGATTTATCTAAATTTTGCTTTTAAATACACTGGTGATAGTTGTTCTAACTTTTAATCCAGTGAATTTAAATATCAATAGCATTATGACATAAACCATGGTAGATAAGGTCTCTTCCTTTATGATTGCACACCAAACATTGCTAAGGCTTGGCATGCTGGTTAAAAAATTCAGCAGATAACATTTTGAAGTATATTCATTTTTCTCTCCTGAAAATAGGCTTTGGCATTTCATGAAAATTGTCTCCTAGAAAATAGGCTTTAGAAGTTCATGTGTCGTCTAAGGGGACAATTTGTATGAAATATCAAAGCCTATTTTCTAGGGAAAGTAAGAAAAAATATCATCAGTTTGTCATCTGCTGAATTAGCCCAGAGAATGGTAAAGGTTAACCCTAGTCTTGCGGAACCTGGATAGATCCTGCCTTTGCAAACAGTGTAGATCTGTAGATCCAGATCAGTTGGCTTCTGAAGAAGCCAACTGATTTGGCTCTGCACTGTTTGCCATTAAGTGTGTGAATTTGTATCAACAATCTGGATCAAGTCATCTGATTGGCTGAAAATTAGAAGTGGGCATGGCATCTTAATTTATCCAGTATGACAAGGGTTAAAACCACCAATTAATCAGATAGAGTACAAGATAAAATACAATGTATAATGTACATGTATATTGTTTGGAATGGATACACCTTCAGGGGAGGTAGCTCTATCAAAACTGATTGATCTTCCTACTGAAAATGGGTCTCTTCTAAAAGGGGAGCAGATTCTTGGCTTTAAGTGTGGACTCCTTTCCAGATGGGGTTTGGATTGCAGGAAAGCTAACAGGAATTCCCAAAAGTGATCTCTCTTGTAAAATGTCAAAAAACCTATCAAGTGTATAAAGTTTCCTTAATTTTGGATAATAAATCATAGGTCTAAATAAGAATGGGTATCAGGTAAATAGTTTTCTCATTTCTTAACAAAAACATATGTTGTGGGTACTCATTAGAAGCCCCTCACCGAGACGCTTCTAATTAGTACCCACATCATATGCTTTCATCGAGAAATATGAAAAAGATAGATTCTTTTTTGGTTGAAAAAAAGCACCTTATCGAGAGCTATGATAATTTTTAGTATTCTTGCAGAAGCAGGTACAATGTATTTTGGTTATTCATTAAAACTGTCTCAGTGATGATGATGATGATGATGATGATTGATGATGATCTGTTTTTTTACATCCCTTTCAACATTAATTAAATCATATTGAGATGATGAAAGAAGATAAGGAAAGGCTCTGTGCAATAAAGCACCATACAATCCTGAGCTGAATTCCACTTCCAGCAGGATTCAAACCCAGGACCTTTTGATCTGAAGTTGGGAGTGCTAACCACTCAGGATCTCAGATGTTTCTTTATGTATATTCAAATAATTATCGAGAACAAAAGCTAACAACCCAAATCTGAAAATAACAGATACAGGCTTTCAAGTGGGCCCTACTTTTCCCTACTTTTTTTTGTGCTCCTACTTTTCCCAATTTTTTTTTTCCTGAAAATGCCCAACTCTCCCTACTTTTTTAATAAGAAAATGGAAAAATATATGTAAAACAAGGTAAAATAGTGTTTTCAATGAATTCTGGTCTGCAGTTATAAATACAGTTGACTCCCGCTATCTCGACCTCGCTTAACTCGAATAACCGCTTATCTCGAAGTGAAAATTTTGTCCCTGCCTAAACATGAAAATCTACCAACATGTAAAAAATATTGTGCAAAAGAGGAGAAATTGCTCCTATTAAAGGAGCAATTTCTTCTCTTTTCCACAATATTTTCAATATATCTCTAACTTCAAGAATCTAATTACACATATATTTGTTAAATGTGGTTAATCAAATTATATTTTCCTCAATTCTGCAAATCTGATATGTCAAGGTTCAGATATCTCGAAGTATTTCAGAGAGTCCTTTGGAATTCGAGATAACGAGAGTCGACTGTACTTTCAGAATGCCTGTACTGAAGGCACATCCGGTTTTAAGTGGAATTCATGGTTACTGTGCTATGAATTCTCCCTGAAGACAGACGGTGCCTGATGTATAGAGAGCAAGTACATGTACATGAAGTAGTCTAATAAGTAACCAGGGCCCAGTTGTTCAAAGCGTCATTAGCTTAACGAGCTCGTTAAGGGTCATTTTGTTAACTATTTTAGCGGATTCAATATACAAAATTCTGATATTTTTTGCTGAAAAAATGTGAGTAGCTTTTGCACTGCAAAAGCTACTCACATTTTTTCAGCAAAAAATTTCAGCATATTTGCGTATCACTCGATGTAAATTTTAACGAATCGATAACTAACGACATCGTTAGCTTTGAACAACTGGGCCCAGATGGTAAATTCTTCTATTATCATTGATGGAAAATATGATAAGTTTTCTGTAAATTTGCCCTATATCCCTACTTTTTCTTCCTTATATTCCCGTCTTTTTCAATGCTTTTTCAATAAAAAACTTCCCTACTTTTTGGCAGAAGGGCACTTGAAAGCTGGCAGACACTTCTAAACATCACTTCTGTGTAGAACATATTGTTGTAATTTGAACCCTTATTTCACTTCAGGAGCCTTTTGACACAGCAGCCTTCAGACAGTTCTATAAAGGTAAAACAAGAGAGCTGTGAAAAAATTGATATCTCATAAGCAAAGAGGGAGACCCAGACCAGGATGCATGTCTTCATAGACTGGTCAATTGTAGGTCTAGATAAAAGTGGGTATCAGGTTAAAAGTTTTCTTATTTCTTGATGAAAACATATGTTGTGGGTACTCATTAGAAGTGCCTTGCTGAGGTGCTTCTAATGAGTACCCACAACATATGTTTTCGCCGAGATATAAGAAAAATATAGATACTTCTTGGTTGAAAAAAGTGCCTCATCAAGAGCTATGGTCAATGTCTTCACTGTTTGTAAAATGTCTTAATAATTATTGATATGAACAGCAAAATTACAGCATAGCTCCTTTACATGACTGAGTTTATGCTCACAACTTGGAGGTGCTTTCTCATAGAGGCAAGATACTGATGTATAGATAAATCTCCGCTCTCCTAGAGAATGGGATGGACTAATCAGCATTCAAGTTCTTCCAGTGAAAGCTAAATAGATATGCAAAACTAATACACTGTTAACAAAGCTTTGATAATAAGAAATGCACCCCAGAGTAACTTTTTGTTTGAACATTTATTGAGACGCATAATTTTTTTGTCTCAAAATCAGTTTGATACATGTTTAACCAATAATTTTGGACTCTCTGGATGAGCAATCCAGTTTGACAATTTGTTGTTGGCATATGCACTGAAAACCTGTTTCTCACAATATGGCTTAACCTTTACTGCTCCGTGGGCTAGTTCAGCAGAAGACAAATTGATATTTTTCCTAGTTTAATGCCCCAGCTTTCAAGAGGTTGGGAGGGCATTTTGCTGGAGCTTGTCCATCCATCAGTCAGTACAAATCTCATGAGCAAAATATCTAAGGAAGCACTTCAGATAGGCTCATGAAATTATGTGAACAGTTTGGAATTAATGTGTAGATGACTTGATTACATTTTGGAAATTTTTATAAATATTTGATAAAATATGCCCCCTTTTCAGACAGTGTTTTAACCCTTGACCTGCTGAACCCAGATATACCCTGCCTTTGCAAACAGTGTAGAGTCAGATCAGTTGGCTTCTGAAGAAGCAGGACAAGGGTTAACATAGGAAAATCTTGTAAACAAAGAATCCCTAGAGCTATGTTCATGACATTTTGCAGGCAATCAGGGATCATTGTGTAGATGATTGATAAATTTTTGGTGAATTTTATAAATATTTGTCCAAATTATGCCCCTTTTCAGACTTATGCCACTTTGTCAGAGTTATGCTCCTTTCCAACTTTGGTATTTTGTATGAACAAGTCTTTAACTAGGGGTATAGTGTTTTGCAAACACATTTCTAGTTTTCAGAAGAAATGGTATTGACATTTCATGCAAAATATCTCCATTGAAGACTATTTGTCTGAAAAGTCAAAAACTTTTTTCTGGAAAAAAAATAAGAAAAATATTTCAGTATGTCATCTGAAAATATTACCCAATATGCTGATCGTTAAATTGTGTGTTTCAGTTATTCCTGTAGAGAAAGTGCACAAGGTCATCTTAACCTGGGCATTTCCACCTTTACAGAATGGTATTGACATTTCATGCAAAATATCTCCATTGAAGACTATTTGTCTGAAAAGTCAAAAACTTTTTTCTGGAAAAAAAAAATAAGAAAAATATTTCAGTATGTCATCTGAAAATATTACCCAATATGCTGATCATTAAATTGTGTGTTTCAGTTATTCCTGTAGAGAAAGTGCACAAGGTCATCTTAACCTGGGCATTTCCACCTTTACAGAATGGTATTGACATTTCATGCAAAATATCTCCATTGAAGACTATTTGTCTGAAAAGTCAAAAACTTTTTTCTGGAAAAAAAAAATAAGAAAAATATTTCAGTATGTCATCTGAAAATATTACCCAATATGCTGATCATTAAATTGTGTGTTTCAGTTATTCCTGTAGAGAAAGTGCACAAGGTCATCTTAACCTGGGCATTTCCACCTTTACAGCACCTGTACAGGTAAGTTATCATCAGTTTGTCATCTGCTGAATTTCTAGGGGATGCATTTCAAGGAAGTCATTTTTCATATTGCAAATTGTTACACATATTCACAGAGAACTGGGGGTGGTCGGGTGGTGCGAAGGTGCTGTGTATCTTACATCACTGGGACGTCCAACTGATATTGGCTTACAGTTGGGCAAGGCCTGCTATCCTTGTGGGTAAGGGTAGAGGGGGAATGTTTTTATTTCTTCCGTTTCTTCGCTTTCATTCCTGTTCCTCTTTCTTCCCTGCCCCTCTCTTTCATCTCCTTTATTCTTTCTTCTATCTCTTTTCTCTCTTTCTCTGGGAGACGACACAAAATGACCCTCAAGGGTTGACGTGTCGTTAAACCCCAACACAATAAATCAATCACAGAGAACTGTTTAAAGGGGATGCATTTCAAAGACATCAAGGAGCAGCCATCTTGTCATTCAATAGAACAACAAACACAGTCAGAATCAACTTTGTTTTTTGCACATTTAATGTTACAAAATGCATGTAAATTCACCAAAATGGCTGATTTCTGAAACTGGCACTTGTTTTCAGAAATGTTGATGTGGATGTTGCCCCTGTACCCGCATGTTAATCAGACATCTGGTGATGATGATGATGGTGATGATGATGATGATGATGATGATGATGATGATGATGCTGTAGTGGAATCATTATATACAGCTTTCAGTTTTCGGCCACTAGCCATGTCATCAAATACATTTCCCTGTATAGGAAGACAACTTCTGCTGCATTAGATATTGAAATCAAAGTCAATTAAATAGAAATTTTTTAGGTCAAGGTAATAAATTTTACTTGCCAAAATGCACATTTACAAAATAACAGCACACATTCTGAGTATGGAATAAAAATGTTATTAGCTCACCTGGAGCTTTGCTCCAGGTCGGCTTTTGCAATGGCCTGTTGTCCGTCGTTCGTCCATCCATCCGTCGTTAGCTTTTCACATTTTCTACAGCTCCACCAGAACCATAAGTTGAATTGACCAGGCATTATGGCAACATGGAGATTCAGATTTGCTAAAATCGTTCCGTTCAGATATCCAAGATGGCCGCCACAGCAGCCATCTTGAAATTCCTCAAACGACATCTCCTCCTAAACCCTAAGTCCGATTGAGCTGAAACTTGATGGGAGGCATCACAGTGCTAAAATCGTTCCGTTCCGATAACCAAGATGGCCGCCCTGGCAGCCATCTTGAAATTCTTCAAATGACATCTCCTCCCAAACCCTAAGTCCAATTAAGCTGAAATTTGATGGGAGGCATCACAGTGACACAGAGATTCAGAATTGCTAAAATTGTTCCGTTCCGATATCCTAGATGGCCGCCACGGCGGCCTTCTTGAAATTCTTCAAACAATATCTCCTCCAAAACCATAAGTCAGATTGAGCCAAAACTTTATGGGAGGTATCGGAGTGACACAGAGATTCAGAATTGCTAAGATTGTTCCATTCTGATAGCCATGGCGACAATCTTGAAATACTTCAAACGACATCTCCTCCCAAACCCTAAATCCAATTGAGCTGAAACTTGATGGGAGGCATCACAGTGACACAGAAGAGATTCAGAATTGCTAAAATCGTTCCATTCCTATATCCAAGATGGCAGCCACAGCGGCCATCTTGAAATTCTTCAAACGACATCTCCAAAACCATGTCAGATTGAGCCAAAACTTGATGGGAAGCATTGCAGTGACACAGAGATTCAGAATTGCTAAAATTGTTCCGTTTCAATATCCAAGATGGCCGCCACGGCGGCCATCTTGAAATTCTTCAAACAATATCTCCTCCAAATGGGAGGCATCGCAGTGACACAGAGATTCAGAATTGCTAAAATTGTTCCATTCTGATATCCAAGATGGCCGCCACAGTGGCCATCTTGAAATTCTTCAAACAATATCTCCTCCAAAGCCATAAGCTAGATTGAGCTGAAACTTTATGGGAGACATCGGAAGGACACAGAGATTCAGAATTGCTAAGATTGTTCCGTTCCGATAGCCATGGTGACCATCTTGAAATACTTCAAACAACATCCAAACTGTAGGTGGGATTGAGCCAAAACTTGATGGGAGGCATTGGAGCAACATAAAGATTCAGAATTGCTAAAGTTGTACAGTTCCGATATCCAAGGTGTCCGCCATGGACGCCATCTTGAAATTTTTCAAATGACATCTCCTCCCAAACCATAAGTTGGATTGAGGCAAAATTTGATGGGAAGCATCACAGACACAGAAAATTGCTAAAATCCTTCTGTACAGATGTCCAAGATGGTGGCCATCTTGAAATTCTTCAAACGACATCTCCTCCCAAACCATAGGTCTGATTGAATCAAAACTTGATTGGAGGCATCGGAGCGACATAGATTCAGAATTGCTAAAATTGTCAGTCTTTTTGAAAATCTTTGAACAACATTTCCTCCGGCTATCTGGGGCAGCATGGAGATTTAGAATTGCTAAAATGATTCCGTTCTGACATCCACGATGACCACCATGGCAGCCATCTTGAAAATCTTGAAATCACATCTGCTACTGTAAGGTAAGTCTGATTGAGCATTAACATGATGGGAGGCACTGGGGTGATATGGCAATTCAGAGTTGCTAAAATCCTTCTGTTCCAATGTCCAAGATGGCCGCCATCTTGAAATTCTTCAAATCACATCTCCTCCCAAGCAATAAGTCCGGTTGAGCCGAAACTTGATGGGAAGCATCGGGGTGAAATGGAGATTCAGAATTGCTGAATCATTCAGTTCCAGTATCCAAGATGATGGCCATGATGGCAATCTTGAAACTCTTCAAACAACATCAGACTCTGAATTGCTAAAGGCAATCTGATCTGATAGCCTGATGGCCTCCATGGCACACTGTAACATATCAAGATCAGCCTTATTCAGGTGAGCGATTTCTGGCCCACTTGGGCCTCTAGTTAAATTTATATGGTGGAATTTTTAGCTCACCTGAGCTCTGCTCAGGATGAGCTATTGTGATCACTTTTTGTCCGTCGTCCTTCCATCCGTCCGTGCGTCCGTCCGTTAACATTTTCAAACGACTTCTCCTCTGAAGCCGCAGAGCCAGTTTTGCTCAAATTTCATATGGAGCCTCCTTAGGGTGGGGGAACGAAAAATTGCTAAAATGGTTGCGGTCCGTTGACCAAGATGGCCGCCACGCCCATATATGGTAAAAACCTTTAAAAATCTTCTCCTCCAGAACCGAGAATGCCTTGGGGCTGAACCTTTGCAGGAATCATCGGGGACGGGAGGTCTACCAAAATTGCTAAAAGAATTGTCGTACGTTGACGTTTGACCTTTTTAGGGCAAGGTCAAGTTTGCTTCCCTATGCATTTGTGTGGGAAAAACCTTTAAAAATCTTCTCTCCAAAACTGAGCATGCCTTATATCGGCATATATCTCCGGGAAACAGGAGGGCTACCAAAATTGCTAAAATAATGGTCGTACATTGACATTTGACCTTTTACGGTAAGGTCAATTTTGCTTCCTTATGCATTTGTATGGGAAAAATGTTCAGAATTTCAAACAACTTCTCCTCTGGAGCCTCCCGGGCCAATTTTGCTCAAATTTCATATGGAGCCTCCTTAGATAGGGGGAACAAAAGATTGCTAAAATGGTCATGGTTCGTTGACCAAGATGGCCGCCATGCCCATATATGGTAAAAAACTTCTTCTCTAGAATCGAGGATGCTTTGGGGCTGAATGTTTGCATAAATCATCGGGGACAGGGGGTCTACCAAAGTTGCTAAAATAATGGTCATACATTGACATTTGACCTTTTTACGGCAAGGTCAAGTTTGCTTCCTTTTGCATTTGTATGGGAAAAAATATTTAAAATCTTATTCTACAGAACCGAGGATGGCTTGTGGCTGAATCTTTGCATATATCATCTGGAACGGGTGGTCTACCAAAGTTGCTAAAATAATTGTCATACATTGACATTTAACCTTTTTACGGCGAGGTCAAGTTTGCTTCTGTATGCATACAGTTGTATGGAAAAAATGTTGATAATTTCAAATGGCTTTTCCTCTGAAGCCTCTGGGCCAGTGTTGCTCAAATTTCATGCGGAGCCTCCGTGGGCAGGAGAATGAAAGATTGCTAAAATGGGTATGGTCCATTGATCAAAATGGCTGCCATGCCCATATATGGTAAAAACCTTTAAAAATCTTCTTCTCCATAACCAAATATGCCCTGGGTCCTAATCTTTGCACAAATTATGGGGAACAGGAGATCTACCAAAATTGCTAAAATGATGGTTCTATGTTGACATTTGACCTTTTTACCTCCAAGGTCAAATTTGCTTCCCAATTTGTATGGGCCATATATATTTATATTGAAAGTATCGAAGTGACTTGTAGATCAACAGTAGTTAAAATTGTTCTGATTGGAAATCTAAGATGGCCATCATCTGGTTTATATTTATAATATTTCCTTGCCACTGTGCTGTTTACATGTATAAAATCATGATTCTTCAGAAACCACTTAGCCAATTTCCACCAAATTCCACATTGATCCTTCTGTTGAAATGTGATTGATAGTTTATTCAAATGATCATGCTCCATTGACTGTCAGGCCCGTATATTCTTCTTCAAGACTAAGAACTGCTCAAATGATGATATTTTCATTAGTTGTGATGATAGGATTGGAAAAATGTTGCATAACATCTGCATGTCTGCAGTAGCTATGTCAGTCAGGTGAGCGAACCGTGGCCCATGGGCCTCTTGTTTGCACTTACCATGTTTACCATATGTACTCAGATAGACATGCCTGAGCAAATAGTGTAGACCCTGATGAGATACAGCTGAACGCGGTATCTCATCAGGGTCTACTCCATTTTCCACTCATCCAGCAATTTTTAGGCACAACATTGGGTAGTAAATGGTACTTGTTCAAAATTTAGAACAAGTGTGGTAAGGAATTGAGGTGTCCGAATACTTAGGATAAATACAGTATTCATATGTTGGAGACACACTCTCAAACTTGTATGGCTTTCACCAAGTGAACTGAGCTCCAGATAAGAGGGGGTATCCTCTTGATATTATTTCTGCGTGAACACACGTTTTGGGTACTCATTAGAAGTGCCTCACCTCATTAGAAGTGCCTCACTCAGTAAGACACTTGTAATGAGTACCCACAACATGATTTCGTGGAAAATGAGAAAAATACTCGACTTTCCAGTGGAAAAATTATCTAGAGCTGTTGAAAGATTTAAAACACACATCATTATAAATCATTTTATGCTAATTTATTCATAATGGGACTGGATACACTTGGTAGATTTTCTGCCACTGTCTATAAGGGAGACAACTTTTGTTACTTCCTGTTTTCCTTCCTGCACATCAAATCCCTTCTGAAAAGGGATCTACTCTAAAAGGAAAGTATTTGTTCCCAAGGGGAGCAAATTCTTTCCTTTAAGAGTAGACACCTTTTCAGATAGGGACATAATTTTTTGACATAGTTTCCTCCCCTTTGTGTATCTGTTACCCTTAAATATTTACAGAATAAAGCCACTAGAGTATATATCGGCTTTGATAGAACATGAAGGAGCAGGAAGCATACTGTCCTACCTTAAGAAACAGTAAGCAGTATTTAGATTGAATCTTTAACTTAGCTTTATGTCAGAGTGGTGAAGCATGCGGTGGCCAAGTGGTCTTGGGATCATGAGATCCTGGGTGGGCAGCTTAATGGAGGTAGAAATTAGCTCATAATCATAAGGTGTTTCATTTTATAGCCTTTCATTACCAGCCTTCCATTGTCTGGGTATGACTGAAATAATGTTGAAAGGGACGTAAAACACCAAATCATCATCATTGTCAGTCAAGAAGGGCAGTTGTCAGTTTCTGGCGAAAGAATGTGCACAATACTGGTTAACCGCTTAGAGGACTAAGCCTGCCCAGTAAACGTGTGGTTAGGTAAACTGACCGCGCTCGACATGACCCCATTGGGTTGACTGGGCCGTAAAACCTCAACACAAACAAATCGTCATTGTCAGAATGATATCTACACAGCTTCAGATAAGAGGAATATCCAGAAAATTATTTTTTTCATATTTCTCCACAAAAAAAAAAACATTGTTGTGGATACTCGTTAGAGGCTCTTCTAACGAGTACAGTACCCACAATGTAGGTTTTCATGGTAAAAAAAAAAAAAAAAAAAAAGAAAGAAAAATGTTTGGTAAAAAAAGCAGACAATTTACATGATATGTCAAATGTCAAGTCTTATTTTCTCTAAAAAAAAAAAAAAAAAAAAAAAAAAGATTGCTTCTGCAGTTGTGAGTGGCGTGACATTGACATGGACTATGTAAACTTGTGTTTTTTTATGGGGGTGGGTGGGGGAGCGGTTTTATAATCATAACAGTTTGCTGACACTAGGTTTAATAGGATGTTGAATCCAAATTTCAATGAAGCATGAAGTTGAAGCTATTCGCAAGCATGGCATTTCAGTTTCTTTCACCCCATTTGACCGCATAGTGCCACAATCCACAACTTTGAGTGCATATTTTGTAAGTTTATATGCACCTCCATTATATATCTAAAATGAAATCAAGTTTAAACTTTTCTTTTGATGAAAGTATTAGGATTGTTTTTATTTTCAAACTTCAGTATTCTATTTGGAGTGTCATATTTACATATTTTCATTGTTTATTTTAGGAACTGGGCTGTTGAACTGGTTGGTGGTAACACGGGGAAAGAGAATGACAACAATTCTACATATGCTGAATTTAACATCGACATAGTACTCACTGACAAGGGATTTCAACATTATCATGATGTAAGATTTCAATTATACCCTATGTATACAAAGTATTTGGGGGATGGGAGGGGATGGAGCAGCTTGTACGTGATTCGGTCTTTCAATGGCCACCATCTTGAAAATCTATTTTGAGCTTCTACTTCTGAACCTTAAGGCCATTTGACTCGAAACTTGATAGGAAGTATTTGGGTGACTTGCAGATTGAAAATAGCTAAAATCGTTCTGATTGAAATCCAAGTTGGCCACCATGGTTGCCATCTTGAAAATCTATTTTGAACTTCATTTTTCTGTACTGAAAGGCCAACTGACTCAAAACTTCACTGGTGGTATGTAGTTGACTTTTTCAAGTTACAGCCCTTGGGTAAAAAATGGCCTCATCTCAGGGGTCATTTGTCTGGAACACAGGTGAGCTAAACAGGTTCATCTTGACTCCCTTGTTTAATATCCACATTGTAGTCACAGAAAAGGGACATCATGATGTGAGGATTCTTCACTTAATTACCATTTTGCACACCCTGACAAATGACATCATGATGTAAGGATTCATTATTTAGTATCCACATTGTACTCAAAGATAAGGGATATCATGAGGTAAGGATTCATCACTTTTTTTTTATTTCCATATTGTACCCATAGATGAGAGACATATTGATGTAGAGTCATTATTTAATCTCCACCTTGTACTCACAGACAAGGGACATATTGATGTAAGGATTTATCACTTATTTTTTACATTGTTATTACAGACAAGGGACATATTGATGTAAGGATTCATCACTTAATTTCCACATTGTACTCACAGATAAGAGGTATCATGATGTAAGGATTCAGCACTTAATTTCCACATTGTACTCACAGACAAGGGACATATGGATGTAAGGATTCCTTATTTAATGTCCACATTGTACTCACAGTAAAGGGACAGCATGATGTAAGGATTCGTCATTTAATATCCATTTTGTATTCACAGAAAAGGGACATCATGATGTAAGGATTCATCATTTAATAACCACATTGCAGTCACAAAAAAAAGGGACATCATTGTATAAGGCCGGTCACGGTGGCTTAGTTGGATGCGCATCCAACATGTGATCAGGTGGTTGTGGGTTTGACCACACCAGGTCGGCAACATTCTTACATGAAGATTGATCATGAAATATTTTCTAATGTCAGTTTCTCCCTTCTGCTGATTCATGAAGGGCAGTTGTCTGTTTCTGGCGAAAGAATGCGCACAATACTGGTTAACCGCTTAAAGAACTAAGCCTGCCCAGTAAATATGTGGCTTGGTAAATCAACTTGGCATGACCCCATTTAATTGACTAGGGTGTAAAACCTCAACAAAACGAACAAATCTTGATGTAAGGATTCATCACTTAATTTCCACATTGTTCTCTCATAAAAAGGACATCAAGATCAGGCTTTCAAGCAGGCCTACTTTTCCTACTATACCCCAGTGATTTTTTTAGGCGTGCTTCCTGCGTCCTGTACGCATAATTTCGCCAGAGGACGCAAAAAATTAGCCTCGGTGAGTCCCGTGGACTCGTAAAATTCTCGAATGTACGTACGTTTTGCTTCTGGAAATCTACTTTCATTTTCGGAAAAAGCGAATGCGCAAACGGTGTTTCAGTACAGTATTTGGTAAAAGCCAATACTGAAAGGCGTCGTATCTCTACGGTACACCAATTTTACTTATACAGTCAAATAATCAATACCAAGTTGTCCAGTACCAGAGGAAACCGTAGCGGACACTAAAGTATTGGTTTTTAGTCTGTTGAGAACTTTTATCGTAACACCTTTTGACCTTGCAATTGTCAACAGGAAACAGCGATCGTTTTTTGTTTCTTTTTTTTTTTTTTTTTGAAAGAAGAAAAAGATGCACCCTAAAAAGATAATAAAACTAGACCCCTTACAGCAAACGCTGTTCGGTCTGCCAGGTCAGCAAATCAGACTGACATGGACAACAAAGTCTGTGGCCGATGATGGCAATCTCGATAACGAAAACCCCCAGTTCCAAACTGAACCCACAAAGCAACAGACAAAAAAAGTCACTGCTTTGTATTACGGTCTAGTCAAAACAGACAAAATGTCTGTCCTTAATTATGTATCACAGGTATTTGATCATCTGTCTCAAAAACTGAAGTTTTATGAAAACATTTTCATAAACCTGTAGGTGAAAACATTTTCTTAACACTTCAGTTTTAATAGACAGTGGTACTATAGTTTCATATTTCTCAGGAAGTTTTCTGGAAAGAATTAAAGCAACTCAGTCACCACTATTTACTTTTATTGCACATCCAATTAAAATACTAAGAAAGTAATTATAAAAGACTGTTACACAAGTTTAAATGAAAAGTCTAGGACCCAACAAAATATTTCACCACGAGTCCTAGGCTGGATGCATAGTTTGAGTTTGGGATGCATGAATTCTGGACCTAGCGAGTCCCAGGACCCATAAAGGCAAAATTGTAAAAAAAATCACTGATTCCCTACTTTTTTTTTTTTTTTTTTTTTTTTTTTTTTGTGCTCCTACTTTTCCCTTCTTTTTTCTGAAAATGCACTACTATCCCTACTTTTTAGTCCAAAAATGTTTGAAGTGACCAAAAATTGTAATGTTTTTCCTTGCTTGCTTCACTGGCTCGGAGTTTGTAAAAATAAGATCAACTTAATCTGAGCAGCCACGATGCAAAAGTTTATAAAATATTTTTACTTCAGTTATAACTCCTTTTTTGGAACATTTTTTTTGGTATTTCCTTTCCATGGGAATGTAGTATTATTGTTCAGAGAAAAATTTGTTTGCTTATTATATCTTTTTCTAACTTTGAAAACACTCAGAACATCCCTACTATCCCTACTTTTCATGATTGAAATTCCTACTTTTGCCCTACTTTTTCAAAATTTTGAGCCCTACTTTATCCCTTTTTCAGTTGAAAGCCTGCATGATGTAAAGATTCATCATTTAATATCCATACTGTTGTCACAGAAAACGGACATCATGATAGTAGAATTGTAGTCACAGAAAAGGGACATCATGATGTATTGAATCATCCTTTAATATCCACATTGTAGTCACAGAAAAGGGACATCATGATGTATTGAATCATCCTTTAATATCCACATTGTAGTACAGAAAAGAGACACCATGATGTAAGGAATCATCATTTAATATCCACATTGTACTCAAATATCCACATTGTACTCACAGGCAAGAGATATCATGATGTAAGGATTCATTGTATGGTAAATATTTGAAAAGAAAAAGAAAGAAAGAAAAAAAGATAAACAGTTCCTGATAAGATATTGTCGGTCACAATAAATTTTTACATTCAGAATAAAACAACAAGCAAAAATGTCTTTCTAAAGGATGTTGAAAGCACACTAGATAAAAGGTTGTTGAGATAAATGCTATTTCTCCATAAAAACAATTTGGGTTTGAACAGATTGCCTCGGCCACAACTTACATTTTCTTGGAGAAAAAGCAGAGGACTTGTTCAAGAGAAGTATTTGATGATAATTCTGGGATACTTTTCTTCAGTTCTCGAAAACCTATGTTGTTGGGGTACTCAGGAATGCCTGGGCGAGATAACTTCTAAATGGTATTCCTAATGTATATTTTTATGGAGAAATAAGAAAGTTTATCCCAGAATTGTCACCAAATACTCCTCCTTATTAAACAAGTTCTCTGTATAAAATTGCTACTATTTGATGAAAAAAAAAACAACAAAAAACAAAAAAAACAAAAAAAACAAACAGGTGATATCAGCTGTGTTTGAATATTTCCCAATGATAACAGCTATGGTTGAATATTTGCAAATGATAGCATTCTCTGAATACCTTCAAGTGATAACAACTGACTTGAATATTTGCAAGACAGGTGATAACAATTGTCTTTGAATTTTTGCAAGTGATAACAACTGTGTTTGAATATTTGCAAGTGATAACAGCTGTCTTTGAATATTTTCTCCCTTCTACTAATTCATGAACTGTGTTTGAATATTTGCAAGTGATAACAGCTGTCTTTGAATATTTGCAAGTGATAACAACTGTCTTTGAATATTTGCAAGTGAAGTGATAGCAACTGTCTTTGAATATTTGCAAGTGAAGTGATACCAATCATCTTTGAATATTTGCAAGTGATAATGACTGTGTTTGAATATTTGCAAGTGATAACTACTGCCTTTGAATATTTGCAGATGATAACAACTGCCTTTGAATATTTGCAAGTGATAACAAATTCCTTTGAATATTTGCAGGTGATAACGACTGTTTTTGAATATCTGACGATGCTGAGGAAGGCTGGGCCTCAGGAATGGTTCTATAAGGAGCTACAGGTTACTGAAGAGACATGCTTCAGATGGAAAGAGCAGGTAGTATCACACTTGCTTTAATTAATGGGACTGTGTACACATGGTGTATTTTATACCATTTTATACATGGGAAACAGCTTTTGTATCTTTCCATTTGCTTTTCTACATGCCAAATTCCGTCTAAAAAGTGGTCTACTTTAAAAGGAAAGAATTTGCTCCCAAAGGGAGCAAATTCTTTCCTTTTAGAGTAGATCCTTTTTCAAAATGGAGGCAAAATGATTTTGAAAAGAGTTATCTGCTATGTCTTTTCCCTTGATACTGCCTCCCCCTTTCTAATAAATGCTCCTGTCTTATTCTTCTTTTTAGTTTGAGTTGAGTTGAGATTAATTGGAGTTGAACCAGTCATTTAACCTACTCAGACTTCTTGAATAAGGAAAGAAAAACTAGTGTATGGCTTAACTATTACTTGCCGAATTTAAGTGTCAACAGAAAACATTTTTAAAATACAGTAGAACTGCAGTGGGTGGAACAGGCTTTGGGACCATCCAAATTAATTCTAGCCAGGAGCACCAGCCATCCAGGGTTGGTTTCTGCATAAAATATAGGGACATGGCATTTGCTCTAATTAGCCAGGGTAAATGATTCATCAGGATTCAAACCACTGAAGTTCCTTTGTAGTGTACATGTACTTAAATGTTCCCAGAAAATAGAACTTGGCAATATTTTCAATGGAAAATAATAAAAATGACTCATTCAGCATAGCTTCAGATAAGAGAGGTTATCCCGTGATCCATGTAATATTTCTATTTCTCCACAAGAACATATGTTGTGGTGCTCTATAGAATCACCTCACTGAGGCACTTCTAATGAGTACCCACAACATAAGTTTTCATAGAGAAATAAGAAAAAAATATTACTTTTTTTTAATTGAAAAAACTATCTGTAGCTGTGATTCCTGTTTTCTGGGAAAAATAAGAAATGTATTTCAAAATGTCATCTGCTGAAAAGTTTACCTAGAGTGCTAAGTGTTAAGTTGCAGACCAGATCAAGGTTTAATGAGACTTGCTGCTAAATTCCTCAAGCCACATAAACCAATGTCAAGTTGTTTTTTTTACTTGATAAATGGACTATCAATTGGGCTCATCAAGCTTCGATTTTTGGAGAAAATTTGCGTTAAATATCAAAGATTATTTTCTGGGAAGTACAAAAAAATCATCATCAGTTTGTCTTCTGCTGAATTCGCTGAGTGAATGATGGAGGTTAATACAGTAGACTCATCATCTTCAAGTGCCAGGGAACAGAATTCACTGCAGTAAAACTGGTTGAGCTAGAATAATCTAAATGTAAAGGCTGAAAATGAACCAAACTTGTCCATCGGTCGTTTTGTTTTGGTTTCTGCTTCGTATCTTGCAGGGCATATCTAATAAGGCAAGCACTGGTTATTGACACTTTTTAAAATGAGTTAAATGTGAAGAATAGGAAAGTAAACTTAATTTTACCTTGACGTATGTAGGTAATTTGAGATATCAGTGTTTGAGATAACAATAGCAACTGCAATCAGGGCCCAGTTGTTCAAAGCGTCGTTAGCTTAACGAGCTCGTTAAGGCTCATTTCGTTAACTGTTTTAGCGGATTCAATACACAATATTCTGATATTTTTTGCTGAAAAAATGTGAGTAGCTTTTGCACTGCAAAAGCTACTCACATTTTTTCAGCAAAAAATTTCAGCATACTTGTGTATCACTCGATGTAAATTTTAACGAATCGTTAACTAACGACATCGTTAGCTTTGAACAACCGGGCCCAGGATGTTCACAATATAATGGTACAAGGTCTACATTTTGTGTTGTTAAACTTAAAGCTGAGGGAAAATTCCTCTTATATCAAACACAGTTCCTGGCTTGTGGTGCAAGAGCTTATAAATTATGGAGCCCCACAAACATCTAAGATACTGTGTTTTCCTGCTTGCATAGAATTAAATCTTGCCATTTCATTCAGACAGGCTCTTCTGTACTGACAAACTGAAGCATGGTCTTCATGGCCTACTGATGTAATAGGCTGGGTAAAATATTGTAACTTCCTAAATTGCTAAAGATTGATTATCATATGAGGTGCAGGCTGATCAGAATCTTCACTGGGTGCATTTTAGAGATACTGTAGTATGCACAGGCTGATTTGTGTCTTCTTTGGGCACACGTGAGAAGGTACATTATCATACATTTACATGTACTAGAAAATATGTTCATTTTGCATATGTGATACTAACATAGCTTTCAAGCACATGTCACTCTTGTGGAGCGCAAAAGGTGTGATAATGGGTCATGTGGGTGATACGGCATTTTTGCACAGGCAAAAAACCCATATCGCCAGATCACATGGGTGATACGGCTTTTTTGCTTGGGCTAAAAACCCATATCACCACATTCAGAGCACTCGGAGGTCTTGCCTTTGACTGCATATGATATCAAATAGGTAAACTTGTCAGAAAGAAAAATGTATGATAAATAGATTATGATATGGCAATTTTCATACCATACTCAATATCAACCCTTGACCCATATCAGCGCTCGGGCCTTTGGTCCTCGGGCTGATATGGGTGTCTCAGGTTGATATGAAAATTGCTATATAATAATCTCTATTTATCTCATGTTGCCGCTCATATGTATTTCAGGGGGATCCAACAGGGTATGTGGAGAGTATATCAGCAAACATGCAGAACTATGCTCCTGTAGACTACCTGACAGGGAACAGACTTTACTGTCAGTATGAGGAAAAGGTTTGTACACAGAAGATTTCAGACTGATGTTACATAGGAAAAACAACCATTTTCTCCATATATATAAACAGTTACCATACTTACCATAAATAATTGGACTGGTGGGCCTGGACAGAATGCAGCATCTGTTCAGGGTCTGCACTGCTTCTTATCTATCAAATATTGTACAAATCAACAGGTTGTAAGATGGATGTATTCAGATTGTCGGTGTTAGTACATTTTTTTTTTTGTATCCCTGTTTTGTCTATAAACAATAAATTCCTCATTTTACAGCCTTTACTTGAACTCCCACAAACTTCACCACTACATGCATCCTACCATCAACAGGTCATCTTTCATAAAACTAGGTCACTGTGACATACTTCTTGGTAAACAGACACTAGTAAAGTGTTTTTTGGTCAGACACCTGTTTTGGAATCCACACTAAAACATTATCAATGCATGCATCCCACGACCCCAGATCATCTGCCACAAAAGTATGTCATCTACTAATGGTGAAGTTGACACTTGGCCATGTTTTCTGGGTCAGATTCATAGCTCAAGTTTGCATAGATGCGTACAATCTCGACATCATCAATGCACCAAGTCACTGCCACAAAAATAGTTCTGTAGGTCTCTTCATTTGCAAAAATCAACAGCAAATTCACTTGCCATAAAACTTGGTCACTGTGGCCTTCTTTTACAAAAATCAACACCAGGTCAGATGTTCTATCTTGGAACCATATCTAGGCTTCCATGTGCTTACGATGCCTCAAACTTCATTTGTCCATGCATCCCATCACCCCATTATCTGCCACAAAACTGGGACATCATGACCTACTTCTTCGGAAATTTACTGATAGTTATGTTTTAAGTGTTAGACGTACAGCAGAGCTTTCTTAGACCCCATGTCCTTGAAATATTACCAGTGTATGCACTTGATCACTCCAGGGCCCAGTTATTCAAAGCATTGTTACCTTAACGAGCTCGTTAGTGGTCAAAATGTTAACAGTTCTAGTAAGTACAATATCTAATTCACAGGTATTTTTGCTGAAAAAATATGAGTAGCTTTTGCAAAAGCTACTCATATTTTTTCAGCAAAAATATTAGCACTTATGCCATGTTTAATGATCAAAGTTTTAACAATATGTTAACTAACCGCATCGTTAGTTTTGAACAACTGGGCTCTGATGATCTGTCCTAAAAGTATGTCACCCATCCTGTCTTTGCAAGGCTATATAATGGTTTATTGGCAAATACAGATGGACTTGACATGCCAGTTGCCACCATATAGTGTTGAACATATTCCAGATAATCCGAGATTGTATGGATCATCTAAGGGCAGATAGCTGCAACATGATGTTGATTTCTACTGAGTTTAGTGATACCGATTGCCCCAAGAAAGAACGCTGGTTTAAAACACAGTACCATGCTCAAGACTTTGATCAGAAACATTTACAGAAATGGATGAGTAAGTGCCATTTCCTATTTTGACAGATGAGCCTGATCACATCTTAGCTGTGATATTTCTATTTTAGCAGATGACATTTTAAATTCTTTTCCTTAGTTTTTTTTATGCATCTGGGTGGTTGAGAGGTTAGCACTCTCAACCAGATTTTTCATCTTTTGTGGTTCAGCCTGATGCAGGCCGACTGGTGATCAGGTCACGGGTTCAGTCCCTGCTGGGTCCGGCATCATTCTTTTGTGGAGATTGATCATGAAACATTTTCTGTGGTCATTTTTTCCTTTCTGCTGATTCAAGAAGGGCAGTTGTCAGTTTCTGCTGAAAGAATGTGCACAAATTATGGCTAACTGGTCAGAGGTTTATCCCTGCCCAGGAAAAAGTGTGTTTAGGTAAACTGTGTTTAGGTAAACTGACTGGCCCGACATGACCTTAATTGTGTTGGCTGGGCCTTTAAACTCCAAACCAACCAACGGACAAAATCATGAGGTCCCAGGTTCCAATATTGCTGGAGGCAGAATTCAGCTCATGACTTTGCAGCACTTCTTTGCTCTGAGGCTTTCATTATCACCCTTCCATTGTCTCAGAATGACTACGATAATGTTGAAAGGGCTGTCTGCTTTACCCTAATCATAACTACAGCAGTTGACACTTTGAAATATTGTGGGTTTTTTTATTTTTCAGAGAAAATAAGATGACATTTCAAGTGAATCATCTGCCTATCAGATAATTCACATGAAATGCCAAGTCTTGTTTTCTCTGAAAAATCATAAAAAAATAGGATCTTTGTCTGCTACAATTTTGCTAAGTGCATTAAGGGTTAAGTTCTCTAACAAAATTGAAACCAGGGAGGAGAAGGCACATATCGAGGGTTGAGCGCAAGACTATAGTAACTCAAACATATTTTTGAAACCCTTGTTTAGGGGCAACTTGGACCCCTTTGTAAACAATGCAAATTTAGGTGCCATTGCTCATACGAGCAATGGCACCTAAATTTTCATTGTTTACAGAAAGAAATGTTGTAATCTTCATAATGCCTTCATGGTGAGGAGATTAGGTTTGGGGAAAAACAACCATCTGACTTACGCTAGTCTTGCGCTCAACCCTCGATATATCCTTTCTATATTCTATCTATTAACGTAACTGAGAAAATGGTTTTTATGCCATATACGAACAGCAAAGGTCCAGGTCATCCTGCATATTTTTACAAATTGATCAGAACCTCCGCTGTTTCTTGTTATATACAGTCGACTCTCGTTATCTCGACTTCGCTTATCTCGAATAACCCCTTGAAAATCTGGTCCCTGTTTTATCATGGAAGTCTAACAACAGGTAACAAAATATTGTGAAAAAGAGGAGAAATTGCTCCTAAGGAGCAATTTCTCCTCTTTTCCACAATATTTTCAATATATCTCAAACTTCAGGAGTTAAATTGCATGTTCATTTACGAAATGTGGTTGTTCGAGTTTTTTCCATAATTCTGCGATTCTGATATGTCAAAGTACAGATATCTCGAAGTGTTTAAGAAAGTTCCTTAGACTTCAAGATAAAGAGAGTCAACTGTACTATGGTATCCATTGATTCTGTGAGCAGGCAACAAAAGCCCTGATCAGACTGAGCAAATGTACAGACTTTATTCCTTGATATTGTGTTTTCTTATGTTATGCATCAAACATGAATGTAATATTAAAGGCTCTATATTCCTCAAAAATAGACTTTTTTTATCAAAGAAAGGTTTAATAAATTGATATATCATAAAATGTGGCATCTGATCTATGACAGCCTGTAAAAATTCAGTTAGTCTCACGTTTTTAAACTGGATCAAAAATGAAATGTAAAAATTCAGTTAGTCTCACATTTTTTAACTGGATCAAAAATGAAATGTTTTTGTTTTTTTTATCATATCTCTAAATTAATGTTGGCAATATTAATTCAGAGATAGGATAAAAATCATTTCATTTTTGATCAAGAGCAAGAGACTAACTGAAATTTTACAGGCTGTCAGGTGCCACATTTCAGGATTTTATTAATATTTTTTAAACCTTTCTTGGATAATAAAATGTCTATTTTTGAGGCATATGGAGCCTTTAAACATTTGGAGTGTCACAAAAACAGGGATCAGGCTACAGGGCGACTGGGGTGAAATAGTCGCCCTAGAGGGCTCTAAGTCACCACGGGAAGCCCAGAGGGCGACAAAAACTTCACCCTTGATTTTTGCAACTTTTGAAAAAGCTAGTGCAAAACGAACTTTTACTTAGGAGAAATCCAGTAAAAATTGAGCAAACATGCAAAGGTAAAATTCTTATGAAAAAAGTTGTTAGATGTATCAGAAATGCTACAGAATATAAGTCTGATGTGGTTTAACAAGTTTTGGAGGAAAACTGTTTGCCTACTAAGTGATCATAGGATCGTTTTCATCAGTTTCTTTAGTTTTCGTGGGTGTCCTTTTTTTCATAAATGAACTATTTACATGCTGAAAATAGATCAGAAACAGTATTAAAAGTGCTAAAAACTAAGTTGACAGACATTTTAGTTAACAAATTTCTTTTAATGTTATCGGTATGTTTGTAGCTTACTTATCAAGCCACAGATCTTGAAGTTTTGACTGGATCTACTGAGAAGATCAGTTTCCAAAAAGATATCAGTCCAGATATGGTGCATTTGCCCTATTCATGTCTGTGTTTTTGTGGATCATTTAATTGGTTTAGAAGTAAGAATGAACAGGTCTGCAGTAAAAATGGTTTCCTTTTTTGTCAATTCCCAAGACAATGCAGTAAATGAGTCGAGAGTCCTTAATTGTCATGCTTTCAGTAAGGTGATAGGTTAACCGAGTCTTGACTTCTCCCTCATCCTATAAAACTTCTCCCTGTTTTGTCTGGAGGGAGAAGTCACTTCTCCCTAAATTTCTGAGCCAGCTTGAACCCTGCAAAAATACTTTGTAAAAATTGATTTATAACCACTGTTGTTTTTGTATCTTTTCAGATCCAAAGAAAAATCCTCAGTTATTTTTGCCAGCACCTAATGAGTTTATAGGTAAGAACAGAATATATTCATGCCTCTGGTAGACATTTAATTACCCTGGGTATTTTTCTGACATTTTTATATAAGTGAGGCAACTATCATGACTTCCTGTTTGCCTTCCTGCACATCAAGCCCCTTCTGAAAAGGGGTCTACTCTAAAAGGAAAGAATTTGCTCCCAGGGGGAGCATATTCTTTCCTTTTAGAATAGACCCCTTTTCAGAAGGCGGGCAAAACAATTTTAAAAAGCAGCTTTCTGGGCAAAAAAAAAAAAATTTCAGAAGGGAGTCAAAACAATATAAAAAGATTTGTCTCTCCTGAAAAGACATCCTTTCAGAAGGGAGACAAAACAATTTTAACCCTTAAAATGCCAGTAAAACCTGCATCTGAAAATGTCTGTTCATGTCGTCTACTGAATATTTTTGCAACCTTTTCAAACCTATTTTTGCATACAGGCAAACAGTGTGGACCCTGATCAGACTGCTGCTAGAGGATCAGTCTGATCTTGATCCACACTGTTTGCACAAATGACTTTTAAAATCACACCTGGCAAAGCAGATGACAATTGTTGTGTTTGGCAGTTTAAGGGTTAAAAGATCTATCTCACCTCAAAATCTCACCCTTTAAAAGAAATACCTGAGTATCTTGAGACTGGCTTTCTCAAATGTGTGTCTTAGAAACATTCATTTCATTGATAATGCTTGTTTTGATATTTCCCAATCAGGAATTCAGTACTACATTTTCCTGATAGACCTGAGTAAACAGTGTAGACCCAGAATATACTGTTTGTCATTTTATCAGTCCATTCAACTTGGATCATTTTTGATACTGAAATGTTTTGTAGAAAAAATAATTAGAATGTATAATAATTGTTGCTGATTGTTACACATGACAGGGTAGTTATGGCTGCATTTCTTTTCAGCAACTGATTTCACCTTGAAACCCATGAGGACAGATGAGCAGTCAGTTGTACCTGTTGAGCTACTGTCAACCCCACATTGCAAACTCTTCTACAAAAAAGACAACAAGTTCAGTGTGCCAAAAGGTTTGTTGAATTGTTACTGCTACACTGTGGGAATACTGAAGTGCCATATTTACCCTAAATACTGGGACAGACAGGCCCGAGAAAATAGTGTAGACCCAGATCAGACGCCGCATAATGCGGCGTCTGATCTGGGTCTACACTGTTTGCCACTTATCCAGCATTTTTAGGCACATTGACATGTAGTGAAATAGTAGTAAAATGGACTTTTGATTTGATTGTGTTGGGGTTTAACTACACGTCAGCCCTTGTGGATCATTTTGTGTTGTTTCCCAGAGACAGGGAGAAAAGAGGTAGAAGAGATAGTAGAGGAGTTGACAGAGAGGAATAGGGAAAGTAGAGGAGATGAAAGAGGGAGACAGGGAAGAAAGAGGAACAGGAATGAAAGTGAAGAAACAGTAAACATAAAAACCGTCCTCCTCTACCCTTACCTGCTACAAGGATAGCAGGCCTTGCTCAGCTGTAAACCAATATCAGTTGGATGTCCCGGTGATGTAAGATACAGGACACCTTCGCCACACCCGACTACCCCCCATAAAATTGATGTTCAAATTTTAGGACAAGTGTGATGTTAAGACATAGCTAAAATGAGACCAAAATTGGTAGCACTCACTAATGATTTTATTGCCCCAACCTACGTACTATGCAAGAATGATTAGGCCTCGGTGGCTCAGTTGGATGCGCCGTCCGACTGGAGACCAGGAGGTCGCGGGTTCAACCCCCGCCGAGGTAGGCAACATTCCTTCGTGGAGATTGATCATGAAATATTTTCTACGGTCATTCTCTCCCTTCCGCTGATTCAAGAAGGGCAGTTGTCAGTTTCTGGCGAAAGAATGTGCACAATACTGGTTAACCGCTTAGAGGACTAAGCATGCCCAGTAAACGTGTGGTTAGGTAAACTGACCGCGCTCGACATGACCCCATTGGGTTGACTGGGCCGTAAAACCTCAACACAAACAAACAAATGCAAGAATGATTAAAGGCATGTCATAAAGAGATGATTGTAAAGAGGCCTTCTGAAGGATAATAAGTTTCAGTAGGACTGTAGCTGAACCGTGGCCCATATGATATTACCTTTGGAACAGATACATAAGCCAGCACTTAATTCACCTTTTAATTCCCCTATTGGGCCTATCATTTATTGACAGTATTTTAGGTGTTCTTGTGCGCAGCCTCTTATCAGTGATGAGACTAATGACCAAGAAGACACATTTTATTTTTATGTCTTTAAGGTGTTTTAATATTTAAGGTGATTATAATATACCTGAACGGCAACAGCGACAGGTAGTAAACTATTCAAATTATGATAAGGCATTAATATGACCCAAAATTTAGGGTAAATACAGTATGCCTGAGCAGACAGTGTAGACCCTGATGAGACACTGCAGGATGCAGTGTCTTATCAGGGTCTACACTGTTTGCCACACACCCAGCAGTTTTAGACACATGAAGTTAGTGAAATTGACATTGAAATTTTAGGACAAGTATGGTAATGAGTAAAGGTGTCCTAATATTTAAGATAAGTACAATAGACCTGAGCTAATAGTGAAGACCCACATCAGACACTGCAGTCTTACCATAAGATTGGATAGTCCAAATTGGGTAGTCTGAATACTTATGTTCAAAGTTCTGAAAGCTTTTGATGTTTTCATTGCTCTACAAATAAGCTTTTGCAATGAAACTGGGACAATTTTAATCAGATATTTGTTTAGATGGTGATTTTGTGCACTATTTAAAATGGCAGATGATGAATCCTTGCTCTGATAGGTATGTTTGACATCTGCATCTTTTCTCAGTCAGTATATGCAGTTTACATAACCCTCGGGACAATTTCTTTGAAGTGTTGTTGTCCACCATTTTTAATTGTCAGTCAGACATGCCTGAGCAAACAGTGTTGACCCAGATTAAACTCTGTTCAGAATGACATCTTCCTCGATGTCTCTGTATATTGAGTCCTATAACAGTCAACATGTGACATTTTTCATGTCATTTAGTATGACAGCTTCCTTCTTGTCTTTGTACATACCGTAATAACCCTAAGTACAGACACCTTATCTTCTTACCATACTTGTCCTAAAATTTGAAATAGTCCATTCTACTACCTCTTGATGTGTCTAAAATATTGCTGTGTGTATGGCAAACATGTAGACCCAGATCAGATGCTGCATTCTGCAGCATCTGATCTGGGTCTGCACTGTTTGCAAAGAGCTAGCTGTCCCAATACTTAGGGTTATTACAGTAGCTGCAGATACAGTAGCTGCAGATAGGTGCTTTTTTAACCAACTAGTATTAACATCTTTCTTATTTCACCACAAACATGTATGTTTGCAGGTATGAATTACCACAAAATATGTTTTGATAAAGAAATCAGAAAAAAATATTTACATGATACCCCTCTTATTTGGAGCTGTGTTTATATATTTTGTATGATGTCACACCCTGCATATGTCATTCATAATGTCATTCTGCATGGCATATTGCTTGATGTCGTCCTGTGCCACAGTCGCTGTATGACTTCATTGTTGCCATTCACAGCTTGGTATCGTCCTCAATTTCTCCATATATTGATTTCTATGTCTTAGTCTACATAAGGCAACCTTCTGGTGCACCCAACTTCAGTTCAAGAGGTGGAGGCAGAGTTCATCTCATGACTATAGTGCATCATTGCTCTATCTTTCATTATAACACTTCCATTGTTTCAGTATGACTTAAATAATGTTGAAAGGGACGTAAAACACCAAACTGTTATCATCAAATAAGCGAACCAGATTTGATTGTATTTTCCTCTGGAAAAGATATTGATGATTCTTGGGCCCATCAAGTTATGGCACTTTTATCAATGTCTGGTATAGATAGAAAAGTGTAAAAAAATGAAAAGAAAAATGTGGTAGGTATGTTTGTGATACGAGGCATTTGTTTTCACTGACTTATAATTTCAAAGTTGTAAAAGTTAATGCATTAATATTTGCTATTTGCTTATGTATACTTCATTGTTAAGGAAAATGATAACGCATTCAGGGGAGACAATTTTTCATATTTGTTTTACCTACCTTCTGAAAAGGGGTCTGCTCTGAAAGGAAAGGATTTGTTCCCCTTTACATAGCCAATACTTCCTTTTGGAAAAGACCTCTTTTCAGAATGAGCTTGATGTGCAGGTAAGCAAACAGTCACAAAAGTTATCGCCCTTGTAAAAATGGCAGAAAATCTTCCGGGTGTATCCTGACCCCTTTAAATATTATATGAATACATAATATTAGGATATTATGTTCTCTTGTTAACACTCAGCTCGCTGAGTAAAATTTTCAGCAAATGACATTTCAAAATATTTTTCTTACTTTTTCCCAGAAAATAGGTTTTGACCTTTCATGCAAATTGTCTCCAAAGGAGACAATTTGCATGTAAGGTCAAAGCCTATTTTCTGGGAAAAATAAGAAAAAAAATGTCGGATTGTCATTTGCTGAATTAGCCTAGAAAGTGGTTAAGGTTTATGTTAACTTAGAGTTTTGTTTGCTGAATACTTTAATTTTGCATTTATTTATTGTTGAAGAAATGTATTTCAGGTTTTGTGTATGTGTATCTGAAGAATACATTAGTGAAAGAATCTGCTAAAAAGTGAGTAGGATGACCGTAGCAGACACTAAAGTATTGTAACACTTTTATCGTAACACCGTTTGACCTTGCAATTGTCAACAGGAAACAGCGATCGTTTTTTTTTTTTTTTTTGTTTTTTTTTTTTGTTTTGTTTTTTTTGAAAAAAGAAAAAGATGCACCCTAAAAAGATAATAAAACTAGACCCCTTACAGCAAAGGCTGTTCGGTCTGCCAGGTCAGCAAATCAGACTGACACAGACAACAATGTCTGTGGCCGATGACAGCGATCTAGATAACGAAAACCCCCAGTTCCAAACTGAACCCACAAAGCTACAGACAAAAAAAAAGTCTCTGCTTTGTATTACGGTCTAGTCAAAGAAAAAATGTCTATCCTTAATTATGTATCACAGGTATTTGATCATCTGTCACAAAAACTGAAGTTTTATGAAAACATTTTCATTAGCCTGTAGGTGAAAACATTTTCTTAACACTTCAGTTTTAATAGACAGTGGTACTTACTATAGTTTCATATTTCTCAGGAAGTTTTCTGGAAAGAATTAAAGCAACTCATTCACCACTATTTACTTTTATTGCACATCCAATTGAAATACTAAGAAAGTAATTATAAAACACTGTTACACAAGTTTAAATGAAAAGTCTAGGACGAACAAAATATTTCGCCACGAATCCTAGACTGGATGCATAGTTTGAGTTTGGGATGCATGAATTCTGGACCTAGCGAGTCCCAGGACCCATAAAGGCAAAATTGTAAAAAAATCACTGTTTAAACATAATTTTTAGTGCACACTAAGTTTAGCTCACTTTGAAATACAGCTGGCCTCGCTAGCTCAGTTGGATGTGCGTCTGACTGGTGAGCAGGAGGTTGCGGATTTGACCCCAGCCGGATCGGCAACACTCTTTCGTGGAGATTGATCATGAATTATTTTCTATGGTCATTCTCTCCCTTCCACTGATTCTAGAAAGGCAGTTGTCAGTTTCTGATGAAAGAATGTGCACAAGAACTGGTTAACCAGTTACAGGACTAAGCCTGCCCAGTAGAAGTTTGGTTAGGCATCACGACCGCGATTGACATGACCCCATTGGGTTAACTGGGTCGTAAAACTTCAACACCAACAAACTTTGTAATTATATGCTTATTCCTTAATGCATAGTATGCTGAGTAAAAAATCCAATAGATGACCTTTGGAAATATTTTCCTACTTTTTTTCTCAGATTTACAAATTATCTCCTAAAGAGATATTTTGCATGTCAAGTCAGAACCTACTATCTGGGAAAATTAAGAAATAAATCAGCTTGTCGTCTGCTGAATTTGCCCAGAGTACTCAAGGTTAAGGCTGCTTCAAAACAGTAAGTTCCATTTTTTTTTATCTTTCTTTTGCTGAGAAGACCATTAAAAAATACCCTGTTGAACAATTAGTGGGTCCACATGATTGTCATTGACTAATGAAATCAAACTCGGCGTTAGACAGCCCAACCAATCGTTCACAATACGAAACCCACAATCTGTTGTCTCTGACCCGAACTCTATTCCCAAACTGAACATTTTTGTGTTGATTGTTTTACACTGTTTGCTTAAATTGCAGGAAGTTAAGGATTAAATGAAACAGTCCTGTCCCTGTTCAGGACCATTTTCCCAGCCTACACTCAGAGATAATCAACCCACCAGTGCTTTGATTTCAAATGGTATACAATAAAGCCCTCAGATAGTATGCATTTCCATGGTCTGATCAAGGCAGAATCATTGGATACTATAGAGTATATTAACCCGTCTTGCTGAACCAGGATATGCCCTGTCTTTGCAAACAGTTTAGAACCAGATCATTTGGCTTCTTCAGAAGCCAACTGATCTGGATCTTCACTGTTTGCCATTAAGTATGTGAATTTATATCAACAATCAGGTTGATTCTGACCTTCGCTGTTTACATGAGGGTGTTTTCTTACATTGTCTAGATTTAAAATTCCACCAGAGGCAGGTTCAGCTCATCAGTCTATTGCAGTTGGGCAGAGTCTTTCTTTATCATCCCGTCTTCAAGTCAGTACAACTTACATGTTGAAAGGGACAAATAACACCAAATCATCATCTCTACCCAAATATGCTCTTTTTTTTCAGTTCAACCTTGCTGAGTTTGTTTCAAAGCTTTCTTATCCTAAACTCTGAGCCTCTCTATCCAGCTACATTGGCCAGTTATGAGTAAGTGCATTTCTTCTTTCTGTTAGCCTGCTAAATTTAACCCTAGTCCTGCCGAACCAGGATATGCCCTGTCTTTGCAAACAGTGTAGATCCAGATCAGTTAGCTTCTTCAGAAGCCAAATGCTCTGGATCTGCCCTGTTTGTCATTTAGTATGTGAATTTATATCAGCAATCTGGGCCCAGTTGTTCAAAGCTAACGATGTCGTTAGTTAACGATTCGTTAAAATTTACATCGAGTGATACGCAAATATTCTGAAATTTTTTGCTGAAAAAATGTGAGTAGCTTTTGCAGTGCAAAAGCTACTCACATTTTTTCAGCAAAAAATATCAGAATATTGTGTATTGAATCAGCTAAAACAGTTAACAAAATGACCCTTAACGAGCTCGTTAAGCTAACGATGCTTTGAACAACTGGGCCCAGGATAAAGTAATTGGATATGTTGAAAATTTGAAGTGGGCGTGGCATCTTATTCAGCATGGCAATGGTTAAGGAGAACCAGCATAACTCCAGATAAAAGGAGATATCCACGTAATATTTTTCTTATTTCACAATGAAAAACTATGTTGTTGGTACTCACTAGAAGAGCCTTGCTGAGGTGCTTCTGATGAGTACCAACAATATATGTTTTCAAAGAGAAATAAGAAAAATATTAGTATTTTTTGGCCTGAAAAAAGCACATTGTGTGGTGCTACCACCAAGGGAAATAAATCTGAAACAGAAATAGTTGCCTTGCTTCTCAATGTGGGGTGTACTCTTAAATGATTGCAGCATCTGATCAGGGTCTACACTGTATGTCACTCATTCAGCAGTTTTTTTAGACACATTGACACAAAGTAAAATTCCTTTTAGAATCTATTGTTCAAACTTTAGGACAAGTATGGTAAGGAGTTAAAACTGTAAAGGAAAGAGTTTGCTCCCCATGGGTAGATCCCAGATGGGGATTGTATGTAGGAAAGCAAACAAGAAGTCACAAAAGTTGTCTCCTGTGTGACAATCATATATATCATCATAATTGGATTTTTGATTAACGTGCAGGTACAGGGACAACATCCACATCAGTGGGCCCCCTTCCAGATAGCTGGCTTGCTGCACACATAGCAGATCTCACATCAGATCTCCAGGTATATCTATCAAGAGGGTTAACGAATAATATAAATTTCATTAAATGTATTCCGTCTCCTTAAAACAGTCCAATTGAATACTTGCTTTTTCTGTTTCAGCATAGACATTGACATAGATGATTGCCAGTTGGGTATTATTATCCAGATCAATGGCTTCAGCCATAAGTTACAGGCATGTCTAACTTTCATTATCTTCTGGAAATTAATAATATTCTGTTTTTGTACTGATTACATGCATAATCCAAATGAATATTTAAGATATGAATTTTAATTTGCTATTAATTACTAAAAACTGAAATCATTAGAATTTAAAGTTAATACAGTGTATCTAATTTCGTAAATAAATAAACCAAAATAATATAAATCAGGGCCCGGTTGTTCAAAGCGTCGTTAGCTTAACGAGCTCGTTAAGGGCCATTTCGTTAACTATTTTAGCAGATTCAATATACAATTTTCTGAAATTTTTTGCTGAAAAAATGTGAGTAGCTTTTGCACTGCAAAAGCTACTCACATTTTTTCAGCAAAAAATTTCAGCATATTTGCATATCACTCGATGTAAATTTTAACGAATCGTTAACTAATGACGTCGTTAGCTTTGAACAACTGGGCCCAGGTTATCATTAGTGAGGAGCAAGCTGTTTAATTAATTAAGATGGTCACTTAGATTATATTCATGAAGACTCAAGAAATCATCTAGTTAATCAGCCGTGCCCCAAGGTTGTAAAACTTTTTTTATGCTCAACTCAGCATGAAATTTTCTTTGCTTATAAATATGAAAATGCCAGCAATAGTTGGCATTTTCATATTTATTAGCAGAGAAATTTTCATGCAAGTAAGCTTTAAGGCTGAATCTAGGTTTATAGTGTCAGGGACTTTAGATCTACCAGCTTTATTTAAATGATGATTGTAGGTTGACCTTTGACTTTTTTACAGCAAGGTCAAATTACGAGATTTCACATAGGCCTTCTGTGGAAGAGGTATTTACAATTTGTTCAAATGATTTTGCACCACTAAACAAGATGGCCACCATCGCCATATATGGTAAAAATCTTCTCCAGAACCAAGAAAGCTTTGAGTCTGAATCCTAGTATACAGAATTGGGGACTCAAGGTCTACCAAGTGTTCAAATGATGATCCTAGGATGACCTTTGACCTTTTTATGGCATGGTTAAATTTGTGTTCTAGTTGCTGTGGCAATACTGGAAGAATGTTGCATGGCATCTGCTGATATGCAGTGGCTGTTTTACTCATGTGAATGAATCGTGGCCCATGGGCCTCTTGTTTTTCTTATTTTCACTCACAAACATATGCTGTCTGGAATAATCTTGATGAGACCCTTCAAATAAATACCCATAATGTGTTTTCATAGAGAAATAAGACAAATGATCCCTTTTATACACTGATAGAATCTTTAAAGTCCATGCACATAGGTCCAGATACCATATTTACCCTTAGTTGTCGGACACCTCAAAGCCCTACCATACTTATTCTAAAATTTGAACAAGTACAATTTATTACCCAATTTTGTGTCTAAAAATTGCTGGATGAATGCTAAACAGTGTAGACCCTGTTGAGATGGCGCATTATGCGGCATCTCATCTGGGTCTACACTTTCCTCAGACCTGTCTGTCCAAATACATACGGTAAATATGGTAAGAGGTGGGTTTCTGGTAAGTATTTATCATATTTCTCCATGAAAACATTATGCTGTGTGTACAAGCACCTCAGCAAAAACATGTGGGTACTCATAAGAAGTACCTCATCCTTTTCCCTAATCCTCTATTTCTCTCTTTTCTGCACTGGCCCTTCTGTCCCGTTTGTCACTTTCTCTGGTCGATGATATAAAACGACCCACAAGGGTTGATGTGTCATTAACCCTTAAACTGCTAATCACAACAATTGCTGTCTGCTTTGTCATCTGCTTGTGATTTTAAAAGTCATTTTTGCAAACAGTGTGGACCCAGATCAGATTACTCCTCTAGGGGCTGTCTGATCAGTGTCCACACTGTTTGCCTGTATGCAAAAATAGGTTTGAAAAGTTTGCAAGAATATTCAGCAGACGACATAAACAGACGACATTTTCATATGCAGGTTTTCTTGGCATTTTAAGGGTAAAACAAGAACTCATATTTTCAATTTGTCATAAAGTCAATTTCTATTTTGAGTGGAATATACATGTATATATACTTTCTGTATTGTAGAAAGTACTGAATAGAGTGATTGACCTGATAACTGGGTTCACATGTACAGATGACCAGTTTGTGGCTATGAAAGCTCAGCTGAAGAAGGGATTGTACAATGATATGATCAAAGCTGATAATGCAGCCTAGTAAGTGCATTTCTAACTTCAGTACCATGTGAACTTACTCATTCATATAATTTCAAAATCATAGTCGAATTTTCATGATTCAAATTGGCAGGGACCACAAATTTCCTTCGAATTACTGGTACTTTGAATGTTTGAAATCGGTAATTTTCAGTGTTTGGAATTTTGCCTTTGGCACTGTTGTTTGACCAGATTGGTATTTCAGTAACATATACAGAAAGTCCGTTTAAGCGTTACAGATCTACATCAAGCAGAAAAAGAACTTAAAATTTTATTTATACCTGCCAATAACCGTGAAAATGAAAGTTAATTATATTTAACAAGTACACTACAACCTCTTTATAACACAGTTCGTTATAACACGGTTTTGGATATAACACGATTCAAAGATGGATCCCAAAAATGTTATAGATTATGTTGAAAAATGACCATAAATGGTCATTTTTCAATATAATCTGTACATTTTTGTTTGGATATAACACGGTTGTTTAACTAGCACGGTTAATGCTATGGACCCCAACAATAGTGTCATAAAGAAGTTGTGGTGTAATCTTTTTGCTGACAAATTAATTTACCATTATGTATGCATTTGATGAGGGTCTCTAACCAACTGCTACAGAACAAGCTGCTACAGATCTGAGATGATCACATGTTTTAGTCAGTTGTGTGTCACATTTTGCTATCTCTGCTTTCACTCTCCACATTTTTTTTTTTTTTTTAATTCTTGAAAAGACGGTCTATTTTCAGTTTTCAGAATCATTATTTTTGGAGTAACCACTACACACTGAATATGGTCAAACGTATTGACACAGTACATGTAAATCTTTCATTTAACTTTATTAATGCTTTTAATTTCTGTCACTTCACAACACCATACAAGAGTATTATTATCAATGATGTGTTTTAAGGACACCATTTACTTGATTAAGGATGGTCACCTGTTCGAGCAGACAATCCGGTATCAACTGGCGTCTCATCATGCATGACCTTTATGTGCAAACTTTGACTTTGAATTAAGTGGAGGGTTTTAAATAGGAATTTCTTTGATTGGGATCAAACCCTGAATTTTTCGAATAATAGAAACTTTAAAAAAATGTAAGATTTTTATAATAAATGATAGCATTAAACGTTGGGACCATGAGTGATCTTTGAAAAATCTGGTAGTTTCGAAAAATAGATGTTCGAATCACCGAGGTTCAATTGTATATACAAAAATAGTGTTTTCAGATAAATCCAATGTCCCCCTCACACACACACAGTTTTCAGTTTTTCTACTGCTGTGATTTTTTTTTTACTTTGCTGTTTTTTTGTACTGCTGTCAAGTTCAACAAAATCTAATCAGTTCTTTATTATGTCAGTTATATATCCATGAAAATTTGGTAAGGATCCAACCACTGGGTCACAAGATATCGTGCAGACAAGAAAGTGTGGCACTGATGCCAATGGGATCCGCACCAAATACAATATGTCCCCCTCCCCTTAGGTCAGGCGACATAAAATAGTGAAATGCAGGGATTGCCTGAATTCTGAATAGAAGTAGCGTTTCTTTTATGGTCATGTTTAAAATCACAGAAATAACTGATGAAAGTTTTTTTTTGTTCATTGAATCACCCACTGAAGAGGAGAGGAGCCTAACTTTATGCAAGCACATTAGAGAGGTTCTGAAGTGGAAAACCTGCTGAGTATAAATAAAATCAGACAGCATATAAAAAATATTTCCCGGTCTTTCACAGAAATCTTAGACTTGGCATTTAAAAAAGACAATTTGAATGAAACGTGCAGTCATATTTTTTATAGAAAACTTAAGATGACAGTTCATTCAACCTCTTGCAAAAAATGTGGTTTTCAACCAAAATCAGTATAAAATGTTCTCAGAAGAAGCTATATACACATGGAATAAATAATTATGGCTTATGACATCATAAAATTTCATTAACCCTTAACATGCCAAGAAAACCCGCATCTGAAAATGTCATCTGTTTATGCCATCTGCTGAATATTCTTGCAGACTTTTCAAACCTATTTTTGCATACAGGCTCCTAGAGGAGCAGTCTGATCTGGGCCCACACTGTTTGCCAAAAATGACTTCTAAAATCACAACAGATGACAAAGCAGACGACAATTGTTGTGATTGGCAGTTTAAGGGTTAAACATTCAAAATTGCAGTGCCCATAAATGTAGTTTTACATCTTCAGACCTTGGTAACTTTCTTAACCCATTGAAGACTGAATAGACTCTCCCACACTATGGAAGAGTTCAATTTCAGTTTTAGGTACGTCCAGTTACAAGATTTATATATTCCTAGATAAAAATGGCTAAACTATTTGCAAACAGTGGAGATGCTGATCAGACGCCACATTTTGCAGCATCTGATCTGGGTCTGCACTATTTGCCAATTACCCTTTTATGAGTCTCCCGACTACAATAGGTTAAAATGTATTTTTCATCCTATGTCAATCAGACTTACATCAAAATGCATCATTTGTCAAGATCTTTCAATTTTACAAACACTGCCTTTCTCTTTAATTGGGAATGTTAGGAGACTTTGAAGCTTGACTATTATTCAGACACAGTTCTGACTTGCAGACTGAGCCGCAATGTCAGAGACCGTACCTTCAGACATGTATGCCCAGCGAAGATTCAGATCAGCCTGCACATTTGCAGTCTGATCATAATTTTTCTCTGTGCACATTTTGGATAACCAAGGATGCAAAGTTTCTTCATGTGGACAATGAAGACTGATCAGATATTATGTATGTTATAAATAGATTGATTTTCATTCAGCCGAGTCCATAGATGGAGCCTTCCAGTCTATATTAATTTCTTAAAATAGATACTCACTTTTAGTGAGGCTGCCAGTAGTGACCCCGACGTCTGTGCACACTTTTTATATTAAGGGGGTCTGCTGTTGACCGTTATTGCAACAGTTATCAAGAGAAAAGATAAACTATATAACAATTATTGACTACTGTGTTATTAGATATGACATTGATATCCACCATTGAATACCAATATTGACCTCCGCTATCTCCTCGGTCAATATTGGTATTCTCAGGTGGATATCATGTCATATTCAATAACTCAGTAGTCAATAATTGTATAATATTAACTTGATTTATCGTATTTACCCTAAGTATTGGGACACCTTAACTCCTTATCATAATTGTCGGCCTAGGTGGCTCAGTTGGATGCGCATCCAACTGGAGACTAGGAGGTCACAGGTTTGACCCCTGCCGAGGTCGGCAGCATTCTTTCGTGGAGATTGATTATGAAATATTTTCTACGGTCATTCTCTCCTTTCCGCTGATTCAAGAAGGGCAGTTGTCAATTTCTGGCAAAAGAATGTGCACAATACTGGTTAATCACTTAGAGGGCTAAGCTTACCCAGTAAACGTGTGGTTAGGTAAACTGACCACGCTCGACATGACCCCATTGGGTTGACTGGGCCGTAAAACCTCAACACAAATACTTAAATGAAATAGCCCATCTTACTTCCTCTTATTTTGTCTAAAATAGTGCTGGATGAGTGGCAAACAGTGTAGACCTGATCAGACGCCATATTCTGCAGCATCTGATCTGGGTCTACACTGTTTGCTCAGGCCTTTCGCCAATATTTAGGGTTATTATGGTAGTATTGAAATGGCTGTAATAAGAAGTACATGTTATAGCTCTGACTGTTGCACTTCTCTGTTGCAGTATGGTGCGTCATTCTTTGATCAAGAAAACCTACTGGACTCTAGTACAGATACATGCCACAGTGGACTCCCTAACAAAAGACGACCTAATGGACCTTGTCAGAAGATTTCTTTCTGTGTTACATATGGATTTTTTGGTTCATGGAAATTTCACGACAGAGGTTAGCTATATTAAAATATACATTTTTTTTTATTTTGCTCCCAACTTAGAAAAGGTTGAGGGAGCATATTACTTTTGCTTCATTCATTCGTCCATTCATACATCACACATTTTGGAGGTCTCATAACTGTTGAAGGGTGTATACTGGAGCCTTAAAATTGCTTACACGAGTTCCTTATGGAAAACTAGCTGACCAGTATTGTTTGTTTTTTCTTTTTTTGGCCAACCTATATTCTAGGAGTCATGCCCCTTTAAAAAAAAACACACACACACACACAATCTTGTGTACACAATATCTCAAATAGTATTTAAGCTAGGGTTTTTGATATTTTGCAGACTTATTGGTGCTGAGGAGTAGAAAACTTCATAAACTTCTGAAAAAAATGGGATTAATTTTATGAGCTATGCCCTTTTCTTGTTTGGCTGTCTGTAAGGACAAACATGTACATGTAGTTGGGGGCACAGTGTTTTACAAACACATATTTCTATATTCATATATATTTACAGGAAGCTAAGGCTATGTGTGAAGAGGTCTCTGCTAAACTGAAAGGTGTTTCCCTAGATGAGGACTCCCTTATTAAGGTCTGTAGAATCACCATTCAGATAAGACTTTTTGACCAAAGAAATAATGGTATTTTTTCTTATCTTTTCCTTTTCATGCAGATATTATCATGTTCTAGGAACTCCTTAAAGCTACCTCATTTTGGCAATTATAAAGAGTACTTATAATATACTTGAATGTCGTAAACATAGGCTCTTTTTGTATCGAGCCATGGGAAAATGTGTCTTCCGCCATACGTGCTCTGCTGCGTCTGATCAGGGTCATGTTTGCTCAGGTCTGTCTGTCCCTTTATTTAGGATTATTATGGTATTTTATAACCCAGGGCCCAGTTGTTCAAAGCGTCGTTAGCTTAACGAGCTGGTTAAGGGCCATTTCGTTAACTGTTTTAGTGGATTTAATATACAATATTCTGATGTTTTTTGCTGAAAAAATGTGAGTAGCTTTTGCATTGCAAAAGCTACTCACATTTTTTCAGCAAAAAATTACAGCATATTTGTGTATCACTCGATGTAAATTTTAACGAATCGTTAACTAACGATGTCGTTAGCTTTGAACAACTGGGTCCTGACCTGTATTTCATGGTTCATTGAACAGCTTTAAATGCTCAGGGCCCAGTTGTTCAAAGCTAACGACGCCGTTAGTTAATGATTCGTTAAAATTTACATCGAGTGATACGCAAATATTCTGAAATTTTTTGCTGAAAAAATGTGAGTAGCTTTTGCAGTGCAAAAGCTACTCACATTTTTTCAGCAAAAAATTTCAGAATATTGTATTTTGAATCTGCTAAATTAGTTAACGAAATGACCCTTAACAAGTTCGTTAAGCTAACGACGCTTTGAACAACTGGGCCCAGAATGTCAGCATCCTCAACAGAATTTTTGAATTCTTTGTTTATCCGTAGCTTTCATTTCAGATGTATTCTTGGTCAACTTTGTTTTTCACTTAAAAGTTAACTTACATTTGTATGTTGTTATAAAGATTAACTTGTTTTAGAAAGGATAGATCAGCACATAGATCTTGAAGTAAACATTTTAAGTCTTTCCTTTGAAAAAATCAATCTTGTATTATGTCACTCATATGATAAGGTATCTTCTGTGTTTTCTTTTGAAAACATTAATGTGTTGTTATACTTCAGAACGTTATATTAGAGATACCAGTAGGAAAGCAGTACTGCCAGGTGCAAGGAATTAACCCTGATGACTTGAACTGCTGTATCACTAACTACTATCAGAGTGGCCCACGATCTCTAGAGAAGTCTTGTCTTAATGAGGTCCTTGCGGTAAGATCAATCGAACCACACCAAGTGAAAAGATATCTTCCAGACATATGCAGACAGCAAAGGCCCAATTCAGCATAATTTGATTGGTTGGGTTGGAGTTTAATGGCCCAGTCAGCACTATTAAGGTCATGTTGAGCCAGTCAGTTTACCTAAATACACTTTTCCTGGGCAGGCTTAGTCCTCTAAATGGTTAACCAGTTCTTGTGCACATTCTTTTGACAGATAAATGCCCTTCATGAATCAGCAGAAGGGAGAGAATGACCATAGAAAATATTTCATGATCAGTTTCCATAAAAGAATGTTGCCAGACCCCAGCGGGGATCGAACCCATCGGACGTGCATTGGACTGAGCCACTGAGGCTGGCTGTGCTGTAGATAAGAAGGGGTATCAAATGAATGTTTTTCTTATTTATCCACAGAAATTGTATGTTGTGGGTACTCACTGAAAACCCCTACATGTTTCTATGGAGAAAAAAGGAAGTTACCAGTATATGTACATTTTGGTTGAAAAAAAAAATTAAAAAAAAACTAGGCCATACCTGGTGTTATGGCATATGCATAGTCTGATGAGGGTTTTCCCTTTCCACTTACATAACCTTTGGGTACTGTAGAATTTACAGCCATGGAGATGTCTTGATGATTTTCTATTTTATGTCTCTTTCAACATTATTTGCCATGGAGAGGTCATGATGATTAGATATTTTATGTCTCTTTCAACATTATTTATCATGGAGAGGTCAGGATGATTTGGTACTTTATGTCTCTTTCTACATTATTTGCCATGGAGAGGTCATGATGAGTTGGTATTTTATGTCTCTTTCTACATTATTTGCCATGGAAAGATCATGATGATTTGGTATTCTATGTCCCTTTCAGCATTATTTGCCATGGAAAGTTCATGATGATTTAGTATTCTATGTCCCTTTCAACATTATTTGCCATGGAAAGTTCATGATGATTTAGTATTCTATGTCCCTTTCAACATTATTTGCCATGGAAAGTTCATGATGATTTAGTATTCTATGTCCCTTTCAGCATTATTTGCCATGGAAAGTTCATGATGATTTAGTATTCTATGTCCCTTTCAACATTATTTGCCATGGAAAGGTCATGATGATTTTGTATTCTATGTCCCTTTCAACATTATTTGCCATGGAAAGTTCATGATGATTTGGTATTTTATGTCTCTTTCTAAATTATTTGCCATGAAGAGGTCATGAGTTGGTATTTTATGTCTCTTTCTAAATTATTTGCCATGGAAAGGTCATGATGATGTACTGTTTTATGTCTCTTTCAACATTACTTGCCATGAAAAGGTCATCATGATTTGGTATTCTATGTCCCTTTCACCATTATTTGCCATGGAAAGGTCATCATGATTTGGTATTTTATGTCTCTTTCTAAATTATTTGCCATGAAGAGGTCATGAGTTGGTATTTTATGTCTCTTTCAACATTATTTGCCATGGAAAGGACATGATGATTTGGTATTCTATGTCCCTTTCAACATTATTTGCCATGGAAAGGTCATCATGATTTGGTATTTTGTGTCTCTTTCAAATCTCTTTCAGCATTATTTTAGTCATATTGAGATGATGGAGTGATAATGAAAGGCTCTCTGCAACAAAGCGCTGTATAATTGAGAGCTGAATTCCACTTTTATTGGAATTGAAACTTGGAACATCGTCAGAATTCATGGTCAGAAATGCTAACCACTCGGCCACCCACACACTTCTAGAATTTACATTGATGGAGAGCAGAGGCCCTGATCTGAATCTGTGCATTTCACAAAAACAATATTTTTGCTAGAATCAGCTCATTTATTCCCATGAATCTTATTTTGGAGGCAGATATTTTTTTTAGTCTTATTCAAAAAAAAAAAAAAAAAAAAAAAAAAAATATGTTTGCCTTGAAATCTTATTACAATAATATCCGTCTCTAAATGAAGTCTCAGAACATGCATATGTATTGGGGAAATTTGGAAAATAGCTCATCATAACAAACATTTTTCTACCACTTTTATCCTCTGATATTTAGTGTCACAGTATTTTGCCTAAATATTGGGCACCTTAACCTATTTATGCAGAGTGGACTGTTCTGCCTTAACTCTTTAGAGGTGTCCAGTTCCAGTAAAAGGGGTGTCTGGTTAGTTTTTATTATTATCATGTTTTATAGAAATTCCTGTATTTAATGCAAACGGTGCAGACCCTAATCAGACACCACATTCTGCAGTATCTGATCTGGGTCTATGCTGTTTGCAAATGTCCCTTTTCTTATCCTAAATTTTGAACATGTATATAATCTTACAGAGAAGATATTTTTATTTATTATTTGTTAATTTGTATTGCAGACAAGAATGCGAGAACCATGTTTCAATACACTGAGGACAAAACATCAGCTGGGCTATACTGTCTTCACAAAGAATTTCGATACAAATGGTATCATTGCTCTTGGTGTTGTGGTAGAGTGTCAAGCAAATAAGTTCAGGTATGTAATGATTGTGGCAGAGGTCTTCCCAGTCAGCATTCTACGTAAATCTATATCGGGCCGTCATCGGCCCGTCAGGGTAGCTGACGGGCCGATGACGGCCCGATGTAGATTTACATAGAATGCTAGCTGGGTTGTTAGGGAATATTTGGAAATAATTCTGGGATAATGTTTTCAGTTCCTTTATAAAATTGTATGTTGTGGCAAGGCATTTCTAATGAGTACTCACAACATACATGTATGTTTTTGTGGAGAAATAAAAAAAACTAGGGTGTAAACAAGGTTTTCTTTCATTTGGCATATTGACCTACTTTTTTTTACCCCAAGTGACCCAGTTTTGACGACTTAGATATCATCAAGACAAAAATTTTGAGCAAGATTCATGATGATTACTTCAAAAATCTGACCTGTAGAGTGTTAAGTTTTTCCTTGGATTTGGTCTGGTTACTTTTTGACCCCAAGTGACCCATTTTCAAACGTGACCTAGAAATCATCAAGACAAACATTTTGAGCAAGATTCATGATGATAACTTAAAAATTGTGACCTCTACAGTGTTAACAAGTTTTTCCTTTGATTTGGCCTGCTGACCTAGTTTTTGATACCAAGTGACCCAGTTCTGAACGACCTAGATTTCATGGAGTCAGACATTCAGAGTGAGTTTCACTGTGACCTCAAGTGTTAACAAACTGATTGTTGACGACGAACGATGACAGACAGAGGGTATCTTAATAGCTCACCCTGAGCATTTGCTCAGGTGAGCTAGAAATCAATGCTTTTTGGTTGAAATACCGTATTCGACCTAATTACGGCACATACCCTTTTTAGCGCACAATTAAGCAATTCTGTAGTCTTCAGATTACAGCCAGTTCATATGTCGGCCTCGGTGGCTCAGTTGGATGCGCCGTCCGACTGGAGACCAGGAGGTCGCGGGTTCAACCCCCACCGAGGTCAGCAACATTCTTTCGTGGAGATTGATCCTGAAATATTTTCTACGGTCATTCTCTCCCTTCCGCTGATTCAAGAAGGGCAGTTGTCAGTTTCTGGCAAAAGAATGTGCACAATACTGGTTAACCGCTTAGAGGACTAAGCCTGCCCAGTAAACGTGTGGTTAGGTAAACTGACCGCGCTCGACACGACCCCATTGGGTTAACTGGGCCGTAAAACCTCAACACAAACAGCCAGTTCATAAAGGCATACAATGTGGGTACTCATCTGGCTCAAAAGGTCGAAACAAGTTAAAATGAGTACCCACATCATATGCTTTTATAAACCTGTTGAGATAATTCAAACAAGTACCCACAATATCTGCTTTTATAAAGAAAGTCGGAACTAATGTCACATAAGCATCATTAAATATGCCCCTCAGGAAGCCGCTTATATTCCTTTAAAGTGTGCCCTTATAAGTAAAATATTTTACTACATTTTTTTTCCAGTAATTTTGAAAAAACCTTGGCACACAGTGTGGTAATAAGGTTGAATACGGAAAGTGCTTTATCTGGAGCAATGTGCATGTTAGGCTCACAGACTAGAAATAGTACTGTATTGGACCAGATAGTTATGCAGTAAGGGTATACATGAACCTCTAGTTTCTTGCTCTTACTTTGACTAGATAGTAATGCAGTAAGGGTGTACATGAACCTCTGTTTGCTTACTCTTGCTTGGAATAGTTCTGTATTGGACCAGATAGTGATGCAGTAAGGGTGTACATGAACCTCTGCTTGCTTACTCTTACTTGGAATTCTATATTGGATCAGATAGTGATGCAGTAAGGGTGTACATGAACCTCTGCTTACTTTTACTTGGAATAATTCTGTATTGGACCAGATAGTGATGCAGTAAGGGTGTACATGAACCTCTGCTTACTTTTACTTGGAATAATTCTGTATTGGACCAGATAGTGATGCAGCAAGGGTGTACATGAACCTCTGTTTGCTTACTCTTACTTAGAATAGTTCTATATTGGACCAGATAGCGATGCAGTAAGGGTGTAAATGAACCTCTGTTTGCTTACTCTTACTTGGAATTCTGTATTGGACCAGATAGTGATGCATTAAGGGTATACATGAACCTCTGCTTACTTTTACTTGGAATAGTTCTGTATTGGACCAGATAGGGATGCAGTAAGGTGTACATGAACCTCTGTTTGGTTGCTCTTACTTGGAATAGTTCTGTATTGGACCAGATAGTGATGCCAGTAAAGGTGTACATGAAACTTGAAATAGTAAAAGGGACCAAAAATTTTGGTCCTTGGAATTTGAGATGAAGTCAGCTGTATGTTTTTTCCTCTCAAACTGTGCAATGACACTGTCACAAATTTCTATTGTTATTTCCACTGTATATTTTTCCTATCAAACTGTGCAATGACACTGTCACAAATATTTTATTCTGATTTCTACTTGTTTTTCAGTATGGCATATGTTGATGAAAAGATTGAAGAGTTCCTTCAAGAGATGAAAGACATTCTCGCAAATATGACACAGGATGAGTTTGATAAGCTTGTATGTCATTTTCTTGTCCAGCTTGATATGTCAACATTTGTAATAACCTATTTCTGAATAACCAGAGCTCCTAATAAGTCACTTTTTTCATTCAAAAATTACCAATTTTATTTCTAGATAAAAACATAAAAACACTTTTTGCTTGCAGAAATAAAAAAGAAATTTTATGTGGATACCTACTCTTATCTAGAGTTATGAATAATTATAACACCTACAATCATCTTACCTAGCATATTCACTAATATGGACTAACAATGCAGTTTTCTTATGACCATGACCTGTTCTTCAGTCCACTTTTTATGTAAGCTCTAGCATTTAAGATCTTAACTTCCTGTAGCGAGCCTTGAAAATTTCTACAGTGAATACATATGAATTATATGGACATTTTTCCATCATTTTGCAAATTGTTATACCTTACTTCTGAAATGTTCAAAAAACATTCTGTAACTGTTACTCATCATACTCTTAACCCTTCTCTTGCTGAACACGGCATGCCTTGTCTTAGCAAACAGTGTAGAAGCCAAACTGCAATTTGTCATTAAATATGTGAATTTCTATCAAAAACCCGGATCAAGTAATCTGGTTGGCTGGAAATTAGAAGTAGGCATGGCATCTTAATTTATTCAGCAAGGCAAGGGTTAAGGGGACTTGACACACTTGGTAGATTTTCTGCAATTTTTCACAAGGGAGACAATTTTTGTGACTTCCTATTTGTTTCCTGGATAACCACAGCCCTTCTGAAAAATGGCCTTCCCCATGGGAGCAAATTCTCTCCTTTTAGAGTAGACCACTTTTCAGAAGAGAGGCAAAACAGTCTTGAGTTGTCTCCCCTGAAAGTGTATCCATTTCCCTTAACCCTTGTCCTGCTGAATAAATTAAGATGCCACACCCACTTCTAATTTCAGCCAATCAGATTACTTGATACCGAATGTTAATATTAATTCACATACTGGCAAACCGTGCAGGTCCAGATCAGTTGGCTTCTTCAGAAGCCAACTGATCTGGATCTACACTGTTTGCAAAGGCAGGGTATATCGGTATCAGCAGGACAAGGGTTAATATTCAACACTGTGCCTCTTCCAGTTAAACAGAAAATGTTTCAGTCTAACCCACATTACTATGCTGCTTCCAGCAGAACAGCAAGTCTCAATCAGACTGCATGTTCCTGCCTTTTTCATGTGACATTACTTATGTTTGTAGATAGAGTCAATAGTGACACTGAAGAAAGTGGAAGACACTCATCTTGGAGAGGAAGCCAGCAGGCACTGGAGAGAAATTGAAGAGCAATCCTATTTATTTGACAGACATCAGAAAGAGGTAAATCATTTTATAAAGAACAGCCAAAAAAATATCCATATCTCCATATTCATTACTCAATATATAGCCCCTCTGTATCAAAAAAAAATAGTTGTTGTGTATCAATATAATGGCATTATAATGCTGCCTATAGCCTCTAGTACTGATATTTTTTTTTATTTCTCACTCATTAAAAGTACCTCACCAAATTGAATGTGCTTATAATGAGTACCCACAGCTTAAGTTTTCTTGGAGAAATAAGAAAAACTAGATTGTGCAGTCGCAAAATCCCCACTTCAAGGCAAATGTTGCTAAGAGCAGGACGGTTGGATAAAAAATTATGTTGCACTCGCATGGAAGTTGTGTAGCAAGTTTGGTTAAATCCTGGCCAGTGGTTAAGAGATCGCATGACAGATGGAGGGAAAAAAGTGTTGCTCTCGCACATCCTTACTAAGCTTGGAAGTCATGTATTAAGTTTGGTTAAATTCCACCCAGTGGTTTAAGAGGTCATAGTGTGATGGATGGACAGACAGATGGGGGCATTTACAATATCCCCATCGCTAAAGCATGGGGATAAATATTCATCTGGAGCTAAGAACTGACAAGCATACTTGAACAGTTTAATCAGAGTTTACACTGTTCACCATTCATGCAATAACTTTTTAGACACATTACCAGCTGGTAATTAAAAGACTGGGCCCAGTCGTTCAAAGCATCGTTTGCTTAACAAGCTTGATAGTGGTCAAAATGTTAACTGTTCTAATATGTACAATATCTAATTCACAGGTTTTTTTTGCGGGCAAATGCAAAAGCTTCTCACATTTTTTCAGCAAAAATATTAGCATATATTCTATATTTAATGATCAAAGTTTTAATGATATGTTAACTAACAACATCGTTAGTTTTGAACAACTGGACCCTGGTAATTAAAAGACTCATTTTAATTTTTGCATGCTTGTTAAAAGTTGAAATATTTTTATAATTTTTCGCAGAAAACAGGTTTTGCTATTTCCAATGAGGACAGTTTGCATGAAATGTCAGACTGTTTTCTGGGAAAAAATAAGATAAAATGTCATCATGTTAGTTGTCTGCTGAACAAGTCCAGAGAGTGGTAATGGTTAAGGAATTATAGATACACTTAAAGGAAACAATTTGCTCCGATGGGGAGCAATTTTTTCACCCTTTTTAGAGTAGACCCCTTTCCAAAAAGGGAGACAAAAACAGTTTGACAGTTGCCAGCCAGGAAAATGTATACATTCTCCTTAACCTTTATCCTGCTGGACCTGGATATGTCCTGCTTTTGAAAACAGTGTAGATCCAGATCAGTTGGCTTCTGAAGAAGCCAACTGATCTGGATCTGCATTGTTTGCCATTAAATATGTGAATCTATATCAACAATCTGGATCAAGTAATCTGATTGGCTGAAAATTAGAAGTGGGCGTGGCATCTTAATCTATTCAGCATGACAAGTGTTAAGCAAAACCCTGACTGCAGAGATGCACATGCTGATGTGGGTCTGCTGTTTGTATTACCATAGCTCCAGATAAGGTGCTTTTTTTTTTTTCAACCAAAAAGTACTGGTATTTTTCTCAACAAAAACCTATGTTGTGGGTACTCATTAGCACCTTAGTGAGGCGCTTCTTACGATTACCCTTCTTGTTTGGAGGTATGTAGACCATGTTTAGTGTGTCTTGGCACATGTTGTTTCATTTTCAGATAGAAGTTTTGAAGACACTGACACTGGAATCTCTACGAAACTGGTTTATGCAATATTTTGGAGACAACCAGAGAAAGCTTAGTATTCAGGTAAGTGCAGAAAATCGAGGTAAATGAATCTATCTTCAAAAGATTATGCTGACTTAGGGTTTTACATTTCTTTCAACTTTATTAAAGTCATGTTGAGACAATGAAGAGGTGAAAATGAAGTGCCTTACAGTCATCAGAGGAACTCCACCTCTAGCGGAATTTAAAATTTGGACCTTGTGATCCAAAGTCAAAAGCTCTAATTGTTCTGCCACCCGGAGACTTCATAGCCTCTGGGTTGCAGAACCTTTCTTTTTTTTTTCTTTTTTTTTTATTATGGCAGTTTATGTTTTGTGGATTCCTGATCACCAGTCAGACACACATCCAACTGAGCCACTGAGGCCACTTGTACAGTCAAGAAAGCCTAACTGTTGTATTTCCAATTGACAGCGGTCTGACTGCTTTTATGTAGAGTGACTTTGTATTCATCAGAACACTTAGTAAGGGGTATTTGAGGGGTTAATTATTTCTTTCCTCATGAAAACATGTTGCAGGTACTCATCAGAAGCATGTAGAGGTGATTTACAGAGTACCCACACCATGTACATTTTTATAGAGAACTGGAAAAATGTATTCCAGGGCCCAGTTGTTCAAAGCTAACGATGTCGTTAGTTAACAATTCGTTAAAATTACATCGAGTGATACGCAAATATGCTGAAATTTTTTGCTGAAAAAATGTGAGTAGCTTTTGCAGTGCTAAAGCTACTCACATTTTTTTCAGCAAAAAATATCAGAATATTGTATATTGAATCAGCTAAAACAGTTAACGAAATGACCCTTAACGAGCTCGTTAAGCTAACGACGCTTTGAACAAATGGGCCCAGAATTATCATCAGAAATTCCTTCTCAACAAGTCATCTGCTTCATAACATCTGATATTCTTAACATCCCATGAAAAAGTATTGACTTGTTTCTCCACAAAAATTTACAAGTGCTTATAATTGCTTCAGTAAGGCAATTTTAATAATTACCCACTACAGGTTTTCATGGAGAAATAAGAAAAATACCAGATTTTTCATTTTGTACAAGGGAGAGAACTCGTGCAAATTCTGAAATGGGGTCTACTCTAAAAGTAAAGAATTAGCGCCAATCCTTTCCCAAAAAAATACTAATTTACCTCCTCTCAAAGAACAGGAAAATTCCACTTTTGCCTAAAATTGGTCTTATTAGTGGAATGGTCTTAACCCTTGTCTTGCTGAATAAATTAAGATGCCACACCCTCTTCTAATTTTCAGCCAGTCATATTACTTGGTCCTGATTGTTGCTATAAATTCACACTTGATGGCAGTGCAGATCCAGATCAGTTGGCTGCAGAAGCCAACTGATCTGGATCTCACTGTTTGCAAAGGCAGGACATATCTGGGTTCAGCAGGACTAGAGTAATATTGAATACGGAATAATAATAAACCATTTTGGACAAGCAAAAGCTGCTCTTAATAGTGGAGTGGTCTTAATTTTGAGTGATCTTAAAATGGGAATTTTACAATATATGAATTCCTCTTAACTTCTGTGATTTTCTGTTTGCATTTCTGTACATTAAGACCATTCCGAAACATGTTCTGCTCTAAAAAAGGGAAGAATTTGCTCCAAAAGAGAGCAAATTCTTTCCTTGTAGAGTAGACCCCTTTTCAGAAGGGAGACAAAACATTTTGACAGAGTTGCCTCCCCTCTAAATATCAGTTTCCCTTAAAATTTTTCTTACAGGTTGTTGGGAGGAAAGTGGGAGAAAGCACTGTAAATGGACTAGTAAAGCAGCCAAGTGATCATGTTACAGTCAAGTATCTGGTTGACCCAGAACAGACTAGTTCTACTGCAATTACAGATAAAGAAATGTTCAAAAACTCTCTTAGACAATGGCCTTGTATAAAAGCAGGTTCTTGATGATGGCTGTGATTTAGTAATTTTACAGAAAAAAAAAAAAAGAAATAGATCTAAATATTATCACTGTTTGACTTCCATTCCTGTAATATTTGTACCATATACTGTTGGAGCAAAAGCATTTGGAATTCCTTTTATATATCCATTTTTGTTATGCCGGTTTCTATTAATGGCAGGAGCAATATAAGTATCCAGTTTTCTGTCATCTTGGGATAGAAAACAGTTGCACTTGTTGTGTGTTACCATGTATGATATAACACAGTTGTGTGTTACCATGTATCAAATAAGTGCAGATAAATGAACCGTAGCATGAGATAACTCATTGTAGACTGAATGACCTCCTCCAGCAATATATTTGAAGATTCTAATTTCAGGTATGTCAGGCTATTCCATTTAGATATTCTTAGTGTCTGCAGTGTCTGATCTGGGTCTCCACTGTTTGCCAATTACTGTTTTAAGGGGTTTCCAGACTACAGTGGGATAAGGTTGACATCAAACAGCAAAGGCCCAGATCAGCCTGCACATCTGCAGTCTGACCGGGGTTTTTTATACTCCACTTACAGAGTTATTGGGTACTAATGACTATAATGATGCACAGGGAAGACCCTGAGCAACTTCACTTTTGCTGATCAAGATCTTCACTGTTCTCATATATCCCAAAGACATCTTTTTTCATGACATAAGTCGAATCCATTTTCAAAAAATCAAATCTGGGCAGTTTATTAGAAAGTATCCAAATTGGCAAACAGCAAAGGCCCTATCTTTAATCCATTAAAGAATAAACTCTTCCCCATTTTTTATTTCAGGTATGTCAGGCTATATTATTTAGATACAGTGGAGCGGCCTCGGTGGCTCAGTTGGATGCGCCATCCAACTGGAGACCACGAGGTCGCGGGTTCAACCCCCGCCGAGGTCAGCAACATTCTTTCATGGAGATTGATCATGAAATATTTTATACGGTCATTCTCTCCTGCTGATTCAAGAAGGGCAGTTGTCAGTTTCTGGCGAAAGAATGTGCACAATACTGGTTAACCACTTAGAGGACTAAGCCTGCCCAGTAAACGTGTGGTTAGGTAAACTGACCGTGCTCGACATGACCCCATTGGGTTGACTGGGCCATAAAACCTCAACACAAACAAACAGATACAGTGGAACCTCAATAATTCAAAGTCTAAGGGGCCAAACAGAATTATCGAGACTGTATAATTGAGGGTTAAAATGCGTACATATATTTCAGTTGGGACTTCAAAATGATTTTGAATTATTGAAAATTTTGAATTATTGGAGTTTGAATTATCGAGGTTCTACTGTATTCCTAAAGAAAAATGGTTGAACTACATGTATTTGCAAACAATGGAGACCCTGATCAGATGCCATATTCTGCAGTATTTGATCTGTGTCTGCACTGTTTGCCAGTTGCCTGTTTAGGAGTCTCCAGTCTTCAATAAGTTAAGCAGTTTATATACTTTTTTTTGCATGTCTTATAAGCATATTTTCTGTGCCATTATGCAAATTTTTTAATTTAACTTTGTCACTGGCACTACCAAACCCCACAAAACTGAAGTCAACCATACCAAATTTAGTGTGCCAGATGGTGCAGATTTCTGAATTCATCTATGACACTAACCTCCACTCCACCACCCCCCCCCCCTCCCCCCCCCACACACACACACAAAAAACATGAAACGTTAATACTTCGCCACTATTGCATGGCAGGCAGATAACTCTGTAAAGAAATTTACAAAACTTGCAATAGCATGCAAGTTGTCATGCAGAAATGAAAATCCGGATGTGTCATGGGAAAAAAAACTGGCAAAAATTAACAAAATCTACCCAGTAGCAATCCCAAACCAGATCTCCACAATACCGATGCACATACTATGTTTGGTGAAAATCCATTGACAATTATTCAAGTTATCATCCCCCCCCCCCCCCCCCCCCCCAAAAAAAAATATGGACAGACGACAGACAGACAGACAGACAGACAACCAACATGATATCTCGTCACTAATGTGTGGCAGGGTATAAAAATAGAAAGTAAAATGGTGAAGTGCAGATGGAAAGTCCCTCACCCATAGCTCCAGATAAGGCATTTTTTTTCAACTGAAAAGGATTAGTACCACAACATATGTTTTTGTGGAGAAATAAGAAAAAAAAATATGGATACCCCATCTTATCTGTAGCTATGTCATGATCTGCAAAACAGCAGCTGCAGACAGCTCACAAAAAATTAAGAAACCCCAAGTAAGCCAACTAAAGTGTCCCAAACCCACAAAGCAAAACGGCTGAAGATGTAAGGCATATAAGTGTATGATAGTGAATAAAGGTTGGTTGGAGTTTTACGGCCCAGTCAACACTGTATAGGTCATGTCGAGCTGACCAGTTAACCTACTCAAATGTTTTCCTGAGCAGGCTTAGTCTCTAACTGACAACTGCTCTTCTTGAATCGGCAGAAGGAGAAGAATCACCCTAGAAAATGATTTCTTACCTCCACAAAATTTATGTGGCCAAGCTGGAATTGGAACTTGCGACTCCTCGAGCTGCAGTCAGACATGCTACTGACTGCGCTATGGTGCCCAGCAGATGATGAGGTATTACTGCATGAAAAGCAGTGCCCCACGTTATTAACAGCCGTCCATTAACCGGCGAAAGGCTGTGTATTAACAAGGCAATTCACGCTCCGTTAATGCACGGCTACGCAACTTTCATTATGATGGTACTGGGGCCACAGATTTGCTGCCATTATGAGATGTGTACTGCCCGGCCCTAGAACGAGCGTTGTCCATGAAAATTGCATTCGCAAGACATCTGTGAAAAGGTGAAACAAAATAGTGCAAGAAATAACGCGAAATGTATAGTGCTCCAACATGGTTTTTCAATACATTAACATTTGCCAGGTCCCTTGGGAGGTGTTAAAAACCGCGGCCTAGGTTTTCAACACCTCCCACGGGACCTGGCGAATGTTAATGCATGAAAAATCATGTTTGATCCCTATATTAAAATAGAACCAAAGTACATGTATAAAATTTATTGCACAAAACAATTTTACGTCTCTTTTAACATTATCAAGTCATATTGAGACAACAGAGGGGTAATAATGATAAGCTCTGCGCAATATAGCACTGTGCTGTCATGAGTTGAAATCCACCTCTAGCAGGATTCAGACACAGGACTTTGCAATCCCAAGTCAGAAAAGCTAACCGCTTGGCTATCCAGATGGTTCAGTGCAAAATTTGAACAGTGAAGGCTAAAAGCCCTGATGAGATGATTCAGATGCCCAGGTTAGAGCCTTCTGTGTTCACAGATGAGATGAAGCAGACTTTCTCTAGCTATGACTCACATAATAGCTTTGCTGACATTAGAGAAGCCTACACCAACGCAAGTCAATATTAATTTTTCTCCACCAAGTCTTAAATCCTCATCCTCTTCCTTTACTGGCTGGGGATCTACTTTGAATAAAACTTGGAAAAAATCTCGTATATGGCGTAAATACTGTATTCTGAAAAAGAAAAGTTTCATGATGTTAATAAAACTGTGCTTATTAGATAACCTTCCCCCTTTCCCATCCCCCTCTCAGAAACCAAAATGTAATAGACTGATAACATGGAAACAGTATAATGCACCCCAACAAACACAGTTTGCGGGGGACTATAATGAGTTCAATTTAGAACATCAACAGATGCTTAAGAAGTAACTGTCAAGAATAAGAACAAGCACTTTCTGCCGCACAATCAAGGGCAAGGACACCAGGTACAAGGAAATGACAAAGGCACTGCTGGTGTAGGAGTGTTTTGGCAGAAGAGTGGATAGAGAAAGTTTTTGAGGTTCAGAGAGTCTCCGACAGAATTATTTTAGTGAAACTCATAGTCGGCCAGCGTGTGGTTACCTTTCTGTCTGTGTATGCCCCACAGAGTGGTCTAAGTGATGAGGTTAAGGACCTGTTCTTTGATCAGCTGCGTGCTGTGACTGCCAGGATCCCAGCATCAGAATTTCTGATCCCATGTGGAGATTGGAACGGCCATGTTGGCCGTGCAGGCACTGGATACAGGGAAGTGCATGGTGGGATGGGGTATGGCAGGCCGGAACCAGATGTTGAGGGCGAGAGAATCCTAGAGTACGCCCTAGCATTTGACCTGCTTCTTGGGAACACATGTTTCAAGAAACATGACAGCCATCTCATCACATACAAGTCTGGAAACATAGCCACACAGATAGACTTCATCCTTTTCCGTAGGACCATGCGCAAACTTGTCACAGATGTAAAAGTGATCCCTGGTGAGGAAGTAGCTCTGCAACATCAGCTTCTTGTAAGTGACATGAGGATTGATGTGCCTCCAAAATCCAAGCGCAAGTTCACCCCTCGCCTCAAAGTTTGGAAGCTTAAAGACCCTCAGACAAGCGATCATTTCCAGCAGGTCTTCAACTTGCATGTGAGCACATCTGCAGGTGTAGCTGATGGGGCCACTGAGGATATCTGGAACAACATCAAGACTGGACTGCTCAAGACAACTGAGGAGGTATGTGGCACAACTCGGCCACACCGTTGGCATCGTGAAACCTGGTGGTGGAACGAACACGTGGAAAAGGCCATTGCTGCCAAGCGGACAGCTTTCAAGGCCTGGAAGGCTGGTAAAGGAACTAGGGCATCATACGATGCAGCCAAACGAAATGCCAGACATGCAGTGCACCATGCTGGTCAAGAAGCCGACAAGAAGGTCTACGAGAATATTGACCCCAAGTCTTCAGAAGTCTACCGCCTTGCTAACCAGTTTAGAAAAGAGAACACTGATGTTGTTGGTGACAAACCTGTGAAGAATGATGCAGGAGAGATGTCAATGAGCGAAGACTCAAAGCAGAAGGCCTGGCTGGAGCACTACCAAAGGCTTCTCAATGTTGAGTTTGACTGGGACCCAGACCACCTGTCACATCAATCACCAGTGGAAGGCCCGCCCATCCCAATCACCATTGATATGATTAAGAAGGCTATCTCGCAGATGAAGGCAGGCAAAGCACCGGGCCCATCAGGCATAGTGGTGGAGATGATAAGAGCGGCCGGTGACATGGGCGCCTCCATGATCCGTGACCTTGCAGTTGCAATCATTGGTGATGGCAAGGTACCCTCTGACTGGGAGCAGAGTTTCATTATCTGCCTCTACAAGGGAAAAGGGGATGCATTGGAAAGGGGCAACTACCGCGGTCTCAAGCTGACAGAGCAGGTTATGAAAATCCTGGAGAGGATTGTGGATGACCTCATCAGTCAGTTGGTGTCAATCGACGATTCCCAGTTTGGCTTCGTCCTAGGCAGAGGCACTACAGACGCAATCTTTGTTGTCAGGCAGCTGCAAGAGAAGTATCTAGCTGCCAATAAGAGACTCTACATGGCTTTTGTAGACCTGGAGAAGGCGTTTGATCGAGTGCCTCGGAAGGTCATCTGGTGGGCGCTGAGAAAACTTGGTGTGGAGGAGTGGATTGTGCGACTGGTGCAGGGGATGTATGCAAATGCACGGAGCCGTGTCCGTGTTGGTGAGGGGTACAGTGAAGAGTTTGAAGTGAAGGTTGGTGTTCACCAAGGATCAGTACTCAGCCCACTGCTCTTCATCATTGTGCTTGAAGCCTTATCACGAGAGTTCCGCTCTGGGGTCCCCTGGGAGGACCTCTATGCCGATGACCTTGTTATCATCGCTGAATCACTTGAGGAATGTGTCAGGAGGCTCTTGACTTGGAAAGAAGCAATGGAGAAGAAAGGACTGAGAGTAAATGCAGGAAAGACAAAGATCATGATCTGCGGTACGGGACTGGACCTCCTGCAGAGTTCAGGCGAGTTTCCATGCACTGTCTGTCGCACTGGAGTGGGCAGCAACAGCATCTTCTGCAATGGCTGCAAGCACTGGGTGCACAAAAAATGCAGTGGGCTCAAGCGTTTGAAAAAGGACCCTGACTATAGATGTACACGGTGCCAGGGAACTGCACGCCCCTTGGATGGCAGACCACAGAAGGAAGTCCAGGTCGGACCTGACAAGCTTGAGGTGGTAGCTTCCTTTTGCTACCTAGGAGACATGCTCTCAGCAGCAGGTGGCTGTGAACTTTCAACCACAATACGTGTGAAAACCGCCTGGAAGAAGTTCAAGGATCTGCTACCAGTCCTCTCTTCATGCCACCTCTCTTTCAAAACACGGCCATGTGTACAGCTCTTGTGTGCGGAGCGCAATGCTCCATGCCAGCGAGACTTGGCCATTGACAAAGCCGAACCTCCAGCGTCTTCAGCGAAATGACAGGGCAATGATCAGACAGATCTGCAATGTCAGGCCGCAAGACATTGTCACCACCAGATCCAATGATCTACTTGTGCGGCTTGGCATTGAGGATCTGGACCTCATTCTGAAGGAGAGAAGACTTCGATGGTATGGACATGTGGAACGCTCCAATGGTGCAATCAAGACAGCCTTTGACATACAGGTTGATGGAAAGCGTGGGCCTGGGAGGCCCAAAATGACATGGAAGCAGCTGACAGAGAGGGATTGCAGAGAGTGGAAGCTCTCGGCTATCAACCTTCATGATAGACGTACCTGGAGATCTGGCGTGAGATCTGCCATGCGTGCAGCAAGCCAGGTATCTGGAAGGGGGCCCACTGATGTGGATGTTGCCCCTGTACCTGCACGTTAATCAAAAATCCGATTATGATATTATGATTATTACTTGATCTTCAGTAGAGCTCTGCATAGCTTCAGAGAAAGCTCTTTGATAACTTTTTTTTAAATGCTTAGTATTTTTTTCATAAAAAAATGTTACGCTGAGCATAGCATAAGATGCTTTTTTCCAACCCAAAAGTATTGATATTTTCTTATTTCTCTACAAAAACATATGTTGTGTACTCATTAAAAGTGCCTCACTGAGGCACTTCTAATGAGTACCCACAACATAAATTTTTGTGGAGAAATAAGAAAAATATTTATCTGAAATGCTCTCTTATCTAGAGCTATGAAACAGCCATCATTCTGTGACGTAAATATAATGTAAAAACTGATGCCGACACCACTGTCAATGCTAACGATATGCACTTAATACCTCCACCCCACTCCCTCACCTCTGGCTGACAGAGCTGTAGATATGAGTGGATCCAGGTAAATATTTTTCTTATTTCTCCATGAAAACATATGGTCCTGGTAGTCAGAAACGCTTCTGCAAGGCTTCAAGTACTTTAAAAGGTTTTCTATCAATATTTTTGGTTAAAAACAAAAACAAAAAAAAAACTCAGGGTGGAAAACTTTAAATATTCTTTAACCCTTGTCATGCTGAATAAATAAAGATGCCATGCCCACTTCTAATTTTCAGCCAATCGGATTGCTTGATCTGAATTGTTGCCATAAAATCACATACTTAATGGCAAACAGTGCGGATCCAGATCAGTTGGCTTCTTCAGAAGCCAACTGATCTGGATCTACACTGTTTGCTAAGACAGGGCATGTCGTGTTCAGCAAGAGAAGGGTTAATAAAAAAATTATACAGATATTACTTTTGAATACAGCCACAGCACAAGGAAATTTGGGGTACTGGGTAAATATTTTTGTGCACTCTTAGTAGCAACTCGATGAGTATGTACATGTTTTTGTGGAGAAATAAGAATATCAATACTATTTTGTTGAAAAAAGCACTTTATCTGGATCTATGTACAGGCTCCAGAGGACTTACTAAGGAGTATTTGATAATTCTGGGATAATTTTCTCTAGTTCTCCATAAAAACGTATGTTGTAGGCATTCAATAGAAGCACCTCACCGAGACTTCTAATAAGTACCAAAAAAAAATACGTTTTTATGGAGAAATAAGAAAAAAATATCCCAGATTTAATGTCAAATACTCTTCTTTAACAAGTCCTCTAGGCTCTCTGCATTAGCAATATTGGGTCAGAGCCTGTGCAAGGCAAAGGATGATGATTTGGTGTTTATAGTGCCTTAGATAAGGTTTTAAGCAATCAGGTATTTTTGACTACTTTTGACTAAGAGTAAGCAATCAGGTATTTTTTACTTTTTTTACCCACCCATTTCTCATTGAATTGGATGTCAGGAGTTTCTTTTGGGTACCCGGTTTTGTTAATGGGTGCAAGAAATACTGATATTTGGGCATTTATCCCATAAAATTAATCTGAATGCTTTTTCAGAAATTTCATTTGTATAAATACCCCAAAAAGCAGCATATCTAAGGCATTTTTATTACATTCTTTCAACATTATTTAGTCATACTGAGATGATGAAAGGGTGATAATGAACGGCTCTGCAATTCAGTGCCATAAAGTCATGAGCTGAATTCTACCTTCAGCTGGATTCGAACACTGAACTGCATGATCCAAAGTCAGAAATACTAACCACTCGGCCACCCAGAAGCATGGCAAAGAATGGCGGACTGTACTGCCACATGATTCCCTTTGAAACTACTTACGAATATGTTGACAACTGCCCCGTTTGAACTTTAGACACATCTTGCTGTCCTAACACCATTAGCAAAGCTGCTAAACTCTGATTGGTTGAATCAACACAGCCACCCTGCAACAAGAAAAAATGTTTTACCATATCCATGTTGACGACTCTAGAATAGGTAAGCGGCCCATCTGTTTCTAAGCTTTTCCTTCATGCTCTCTTAAGTTGTATGGGTATACCTGGGCCCAGTTGTTCAAAGCGTCGTTAGCTTAACGAGCTCGTTAAGGATCATTTCGTTAACTATTTTAGCAGATTCAATATACAATATTCTGATATTTTTTGCTGAAAAAATGTGAGTAGCTTTTGCACTGCAAAAGCTACTCACATTTTTTCAGCAAAAAATTTCAGCGTATTTGCATATCACTCGATGTAAATTTTAACGAATCGTTAACTAACGACGTCGTTAACTTTGAACAACTGGGCCCTGAATATCTGCTAACATTTTTCAAAAGGGAGACACTTTTTGTAGACAGGAAGCAGGCTCTCTAGCAGTAGAAACTTTTGAAACTGGGGGGGCTTCTTTTAAAGAAAAGAATTTGCTCCCCATGGGAGCACATTCTTTTCTTTAAAATTAGGCCCACAATGAGATGGGAGGCAATTATTTCCATGTAAGATGTTTACCTTGAAGATTAATTAAATAAAAAATTGATATAACAATAACAATAAATAATACTTTAGCAACTAGAAATGTGTTTGTAAAACACTACTCCCAACTAAACGCTTGTCAGTACAAATCCCACAGTTGAAGAGGAGCATAATTGACAAACATAATCCAAAGCTCACCAAAATTTAATCAGGCCACCTACAGATTGGTTCATAACTGCTTACAAAATTTCATGAACCTAACTAGTGGTTCCTTAGATATTTTTCTTACAAGAAAAGCATGTTGTACAGATAGACAAGCACAAAGCAATATACCCTTACAACTTTGTTCAATGTTGGGGGCATAATAACAGGATGCTAAGATGAGAACAAAGCACTGTGTACAGAGACTGGGTACATTCATGAGAAATAATCCACCTACAGGATTCCAACCACAGACCTCTGGAACAGTAGGCAAACCCCAAAATTCCTTCTGTGCTATTGACACCTGTTTGTCAATAAGACCTCTATTCTATGTTAGGTCCTTGCAGTTCAATGTTTATAGGCATATCATTACATTAACTGTTACAAAGCACATCACCAGATAAGACACTTATAGTATTTGCTCTAATTACCGCACTGTGCACTTAAGTTTTTCAAAATTACTAGAAAAAACTTGTAGTAAAATAGCCTGCTAATATGGGTACAATTAAAGAAAGATCAGCAGAGAACTTCATGAGGGGCGTATTTAATGATACTTACGCAATATTTTTCTGATTTTCTTCATAAAAGCATATGTTGTTGGTACTCATTTGAATTGCCTCGACTTGTCGAGGTAATTCAAATGAGTACCAACAATCTATGTTTTTATAAAGAAATAGAAAAATGTACACTGGCTGTAATCTAAAAACTACTAAATTGCTTGACTGTGCACTTATAGGAGCATGTGCGGTAATTAGGTCGATTACAGTATTTCAACCAAAAAGCACTGACATTTTTCTTATTTCTCAATAGTGTGAGGCACTTCTAATGAGTACTCACAACATATTTTTGTGAAGATCTTAATATCCCTCTTATCTAGAGTATAACAAAACATAACAGCTTTGTGTCCATTAAGTCAGCATTGCCAACCAATGTTCAAACCCCAAGCTCAGTTTTATTTAAGATATAAAAACAGACATACGCATGTACTTTGCCTTAACTTATGGTGACTGGATACATTTGGTAGATTTTTCTGCCAAGGAAGACATTTTTTGTGACTTCCTGTTTGCTCTTCTGCACATCTAGCCCCTTTTGAAAAGGAGTCTACTCTAAAAGGAAAGAATATATTTGTTACCCTTTGGTTTACTCTAAAAGGAAGGAATTTGCTGCCCTGGGAGCAAATTCTTTCCTTTTAGAGTAGACCCCTTTCAGAAGGGAGGCAAAAATCAATCTGCCTCCCCTAATGCACTCCCAATAAGCAAAACTATTGAAAGGCCCTAGTAGTTGTTTTCTGGCCATACTTTACACAAATTTCCAGAATGCCTACCCTGTATATTTCCTCCAGTAACAATTTAGCTGCTTCTTTTCCTAAATCTTCTGGTACAGTTGGTCCAAGGTCCGAGCCTTTTGGGTTTGAGGCTAGTTCTGCTGCCAAGAAAGCACCATTGATAGTTTCTGCCACCAAGGTCAAACCAAAACCAGGTGATCTGTAAAGTACCGAATTCAACCAAAATATTCAGAAAGATGTCTGTGCAAACAGTGTAGAGCCAGGTAAGATGCCTTTTAATAAGACATCCTATCAGGATCAGGATATCATGATATTTAACTATTCTGTGTGACTTTTGTCAAGCACCCTTTTTTTCGAAAAATGGGGCTTTTATCATGATCAGTCCTATTTGTCATCTTATAATTGTGTAACACTGTTATAACCTCCTTGGGAAGATAGATCTGCCCTGCTAGCATTCTACTTAAATCTATATTAGACCATTACTGTCCCGACAGGAATCCTTTTGGGCAGATAACAAACCACTATACAATGTAGATTCAACTCTTTCACCTCTAGTGGCGAGTTTTGTCATCTGCTGATAAACTTTGCAAACAGTTTGGATCCAGATCAGGCCCGACAAAATGTCCGGCCTGATCTAGATCCAACTGTTTGACACTGATGGTATTCCTGAAAGATCTTTTTGAAAAAGTTAATTTTAAAAAAAAATCCACAGGCGACAAAAAAGCATACAAAATTACCCAGCATGCAACTATTTAAGTAGAATGCTGGGCTGGGTGGTTGCTTTGCTTTTTGCTTGTTTGTACATGTATTGTGAGTGCTGTACATCACAGTTTGTTTACTCTTGTCTCTTGGTGTCTTTTTTAGGCTATGTTCTGAGACTGTGGCAATTCTCGGACATCTTTACAATTTTGCCAATATTCAAAGCATTCCTGCCAACATTCGAAAAAACGATTGAGACTACGAACAGAAGATCATTTTTCATGTTTTTTGTTTTTGTTTGTTTTTTTTAGTCAACCTTTGGCTTGTGGGGAATTCTCAGGAAAAATTTTAAAATGGAAGATTTTTTTTTTTTTTTCTAAAAATGCTAGAAAATTTTCCACATGATATAAATATACCTTTGTAAAAATTACTTTCTTTATTAATTCTCTAAAGTATGTATTTTATTTAAAACTTTATACATTTGGGAACATCAGTTTGTATGCTTTTGTGAAGTGATCTGCTAATATAAGTGGTTTTGAGTTGAGTTTGAGTCAACACTGTTAATGTATGCTGAGCCAGTCAAATTATTTACATGTTTCCTGGGCAAGCTTAGTCCTCTAAGCTCTGAACCAGTTCTTTGTGCACATACTATTGCCAGTAACTGACAACTGCCCTTCTTGAATCAGTTGTAGGGGGAGAATGACTGTAGAAATTATTTCATGATGAATCTGCATAAGTTATGTGGTCTAGCTGGGGTTCAAACTTGGGACCCTCGGAGCTGTAGTCGAACATGCAGCCCATTGAGCTAGGGAGCCCGACAATAATTGTGTTCTGCAACCAAATTACTGATACTAACTTATCTGGAGCTATATCTACTGGTAAAGGAAATAATTCCGACATGGTAATATTTGCCTCCCTTCTCATTTGTGCCTACTCTTACAGGAATGAGTTCACTTCCAGAGGGAGCAAATTATTACCTTCGAAAGTAGACCCAATTTGAATTGATTTTAAGTACGAGGGGCGTTCATTTAATTGTGTCACTAATGGCCCACCATACCACGTGGCTGTAAGGTGCATGTGGAAACTATGGTGATTTCATAATAGGATGAAATGTCGGTCTAATTCCTTCAGTCTTTCAAAAGTTATTGAAAGTTAAAGTTGGTTTGGTCATATACACTCAACCCTTACTGTAAGCAAAGTGAAAAACGTAGACCTGCAACCGGTTTAAGAGGTCTGTGTCCTATCAAAGACAATGCACCTGCTCACAAGTGTGTTCTTGTCCAAGACTTCTTGAAAGAGGAAAGGGTAGTTCAGCTCTCTCATCCACCTGATTCACCAGACCTTAGTCTCTGTGACTTTTTTTCTGTTTTCTTTACTAACAAAAACCCTTTCTGGTCCTTGTTGTGAATCCCAAAGTGCACTTGGTAGTGCAATTTGCCAGTGTCTTCAGGGTATATCTAAAAAGTCCTACTTCTCTGCCTTTACAGAACGGATTTCGAGACTTGAAAAGTGTGTTTCCATCAAGGGATAATACTTCGAAGGGTTGAAGTAAACGAAATTTGAATGGGATTAATAATGCGCCCTGTAGAACCCCAATGACAACATTAAATGAACGCCCCTAGTACTAGGGAAGCAAACTCATGTCTGTAAAAGATTGAAAAAAAATAATGGCAGCAAAATCTCCAGGTGTATTCATTTCACACAAATGACTTCTGCATGACACCGCTTGTTTCCCAATAATAACCACAAATTAAGACTACAGCATTTACCCTAAGTATTGGGACACATTATCTACTTACTATACTTTCCAAAAATTTGAAATAATTCATTCTACTACCTCTCGATGTGTCTAAAATATTGCTGTATGTATGACAAACAGTATAGACCCAGATCAGACGCCGCATTTTGCAGCATCTGATCTGGGTCTACACTATTTGCAGAGGCCTACCCATCCCAATACTTTGGGTTATTACGGTATTTACATCAAGGAATCTTCTATGAATCATTTTTCTCATGAAATACACCATAAACTCTATATAACACTACAGCTGGGATCCAAAGTAAAAACATGTTAGCTAAACAACTATGTTTTTATCCAAACAAAAATGTATAGATTATATAGAAAAATGACCATAAATGGTCATTTTTCTATATAATCTATACATGTTTGTTTGGATAATTATGGTGATTTTTCTATATAATCTATACATTTTTGTTTGGATACAACACTTCTGGAGCCCACCCTTAAACGGTCTTATATCCAAAATCGTCTTATAATGAACTAACTACCTTATCAAGAGACCCAGTGTACGGGTAGATACACAAAATATTATTTCAAGAATATTTTAACCCTAGTTCTGCTGAACCCGGATATGTCCTGCTTTTGCAAACAGTGTAGACTGATCTGGATCTGCACTGTTCGCACTTAAGTATATGAATTTATATCAACAATCTACATCAAGAAATCTGATTGGCTGAAAATTAGAAATGTATGTGGCATTTTAATTTATTCAGCAGGACAAGGGTTAACTTACTTGCCCGACCGGCTGCCCTTCAGGTGGTCTGTATATATGTAAATATCTGGAAGAAACTGATTTAATACACCTCTAGCAGCGTCTACAATTCTGTTAGCTGCTGCAGGTGACACTCTCACTGCCCATCTATACTTGGTTAAGAAAATCTTGCTTGCTTTTGACTGTTATGGCTATTTCTGTTTGGATGGAAAATACCAAGGGTTTTTTTGTTTTTGTTTTTTTTTCTCTTGAATGGATTTGGCATGAATACTGATGGGTTTGTGTTTGATCAACAAAGGTTCAAAGATGGTGATAATTATGACAACAGTTTTTTTTTTTATTATTTCCACATCAAAATGTATGTGGTGGAAAACTCAGTCAAATTACCGTATTCCTTCTAAGCCTATCGATCTGCGCTTAGGTTTTTCAAAATTACAGGGAAAACTTGTGGTAAAATATGTATTCACCTACACTAAGGATACACTTAAACTAAGATCAGTGAAGGACTTATCAAATGATGCTTATGCGATGTTATAGTGTTTTCTTTTTTTTTTGATTTTCTTTATAAAAGCATATGTTGTGGGTACTCATTTGGATTGCATCGACACGTCGATGCAATTCAAATGGGTACCCACAACATATGCCTTTATAAGAAGCAGACAAAAAGTACACTGTCTGTAATCTGAAGACTACAGAATTGCTTGAATGCGATATAGGAGTATGTGCAGTAATTAGGTTGAATACCATACCTCAGTATTAAAGGAAATCCACTCCTGAAAAGCTTCTATTCTAAAAGCATAGTAGATCCTTTTCAGAGTAGATCCTTTAAAGGATCAGAGTTGATCCTTTTCAGAAGGGTCTTGGTGTTCTGGAAAGCAAACAAATTCACAAAAGTTGTCTCCCTTAAAAGTGGCAGAAAAGTTACCAAGTGTAGCCACTCCCATTAAGGTAGTGGTTTTCTTTGGACAAAAAATCTTAATAGTCCATGAAATTTGATTTCCATCTCCAAGAAATAAAATCTCATGCCATCTCCATGAAATAAAATCTCATGCCAGCTCCATGAAATAAAATCTCATGCCATCTCCATGAAATAAAATCTCATGCCATCTCCATGAAATAAAATCTCATGCCATCTCCATGAAATAAAATCTCATGCATATAATATTAACTCAGAGTGGCAACTCTCCTCAGAGGGGTATCTATAAATCCATCTTAGCTAGACCATTATTTAAAAGGATACGCTATGCCTCTGATTCTCTTCACTTTTCCTGGATCAGTGAAGTGTAGAGGACGTAACTTCTGTCTGCACGGACAAGTGAACAATACTTCCCCACCACCTTCTGGAGCTGCACCACGTTTGTTGATCTATAAAGAGACAGAAAAAAACACATTTAACAAGAATTTTTCTGATGATGTAATGCTCTGTGACCTATCAGTCTTATAGCAAAAGTAAATGTTGCACTGCAGTCAAATAATGCAGAGATCAAGGTCATAACATGATAATGTACTGTAAGATTCCATGTTAGAAGGGAAGTGTATGCTAGTTTTCATTATTGTAGTCAATTTGAAATGGATCTAAACACTTAGGCTGACCTAAAAATGATTGTCATTAGACTGAAATATAAGTCAAGGTCGTCAAATAATACTGCACTGCTGGAGACAATGTTATGGTGAAACTGTATGCCAGGTTTGATTTTTGAATAATAGTTATTTATCAGAAACAGATTTTGTGGCCAGGGTTGACATAAAAAGGAACAAAGTCATTCTACTGTGAAATACAGGTCATGGTTAAAAAATGATACCACACTGACTGAGTCCATGTTAACATAGCTCCAGATAAGGCACTTTTTTCAACCGAAAAGTACTGGGCCCAGTTGTTCAAAACTAACGATGTCAGTAGTTAATGTATCATAAAAAATTTGATCATTAAATATAGCAAATATGTCAATATTTTGCTGAAAAAATGTGAGTGGCTTTTGCATTTGCAAAAGCTACTCACATTTTTTCAACAAAAATACCTGTGAATTAGATATTGTACTTACTAGAACAGTTAACATTTTGACCACTAACAAGCTTGTTAAGCTAACAATGCTTTGAACAACTGGGCCCTGATGTTTTTCTTATTTTTCCACCAAAAATATGCTATGGGTACTCATTAGAAACACCTTGCTGAGGTGCTACTAATGAGTACCCACATGTTTTGTTGAGAAATAAGAAAATGATATGTGAATATCCCCTCTTATCTGGAGCTATGATGCTAAGGAGGAAGTGTATGCCAGATTTGTTGATGGTAGGTTTTATGGTTAATTACAAACCTAAACCCTACAGTTGACACAAATCTTGACTGATGGAAAAATAGAAGAAAAATCGGACAACTTTATCGCTCCTGCTAATTATAGTTGTAGGGACAATAAGGAAAAACATAGACAAAGTAAAAAATTAAATCACCACCAAATACTTATGTAAGCAAGAACTAACTATGGAAAAAACAAAATGTTTTCCCATATCATATGAGAAAAGTTAATATCCTTCTACGCCTATCGAGCTTGGTCAGATTTCCATTCCTTCTGAAAAGGGGTCTACTGTAAATGCAAATTATCTTCTCCAGATGGGGGTTAGGTGTTCAGAAATGTAAACAAGAAGTCACAAAAGTTGTCTCCCTTGCATCAAATTGAAGAAAAAGAACCAAGTGTATCCAGTCCCCTTGAACTTTGAGCAATTTGTGTAGCTCCAGTCCTGACATGAAAGTCATTTATCAATCAAGACTAAACAACTGCAGGACATTACCACTTGCAGTATCCCAAACTACTATCTCTACAAAATCTCATTACAGACCCCCAAAAGCTACCATCTCATTACAGTATATATCAAATGTGTGGAGTTTACTTCAGCCAACTACAATGTCAGCCATTTGTATAACTCCAGTCTTACTCTAGCACTGACATGAAAGTCATTTATCAATCAAGACTAAACAACAGCAGGACAGTGCTTCTGTCAGTATCCCAAACAACTGTCTCTACAGAATCTCATTACAGACCCCAAAAGCTACATTCTCATTACAGTATATCTCAAATGTGTGGAGTTTACTTCAGCCAACTAAAATGTCAGTCCTTTGTATAACTCCAGGCTTACTCTAGCACTGACATGAAAGTCATATATCAATCAAGACTAAACAACAGCAGGACAGTTCTTCTGTCAGTATCCCAAACAACTGTCTCTACAGAATCTCATTACAGACCCCAAAAGCTACATTCTCATTACAGTATATCTCAAATGTGTGGAGTTTACTTCAGCCAACTAAAATGTCAGTCCTTTGTATAACTCCAGGCTTACTCTAGCACTGACATGAAAGTCATTTATCAATCAAGACTAAACAACTGCAGGACAGTGCCACTGTCAGCTGCTATTGTTAAATATCTGGCTTCCGATTTGGAAAAAATAGATAAAGCGCCAGGTACCAGATAAACTGGTTTGGTTGAATGTAAGAGTTTTTTCAAAACTAGGAATATACCGAAATCAAATGAAAAAATAAAAAAATAAAAGTTACAAAAAATGGCAAAAAAAGTTTTGAGTCGGCGCAGTTTTCATGAATCTGTCGGGTCAGGTGAAACAAACTTAATTTTATTTTAGGCCTCATTACAGTGTATCTCACCTGTGTGGAGTCTACTTCAGCCAACTACAATGTCAGCCATTTGTGTAGCTCCAACTTTACTCTAGCACTGACATGAATGGCATTTATCAATCAAGATAATAAACAAGCTCAGGACAGTGCCACTGACAGTATCTCAAAACTAATGTCTCTACGGAATCTCATTACACTAACATAACTGTTGTCTCATTATAATATATCTCAACTGTATGGAGTCTACTTGAGCCAACTATAATGTCAGCCATTTGTGTAGCGCCAACTTTACTCTAGCACTGACGTGAAAGTCATTTATCAATCAAGACAATAAACAACAGCAGGACAGTGCCACTGACAGTAGCCCAAACTATTGTCTCTACAGAATCTCATTACAAACTCCCAAAACTACCGTCTCATTACAGTATATTTCAACTGTGTGGTGTTTACTATAGCCAACTACAATGTCAGCCATTTGTCCAGCTTCAGTCTTACTCTAGCACTGACATGAAAGTCATTTATCAACCAAGACTAAACAACTGCAAGACAGTACCACTGATAGTACAGTCAACCCTCTATAAGAGTGCCACCTTTGGGAGTGGACTAAACTGGCTGTTATATAAAGGTGGCTGTCTTATCAAGGTTAAGTCAAAATTGTCACCATGGAAGAAAACAAGGTCAACACACTAGTCTGGGGGGTATGTAGGACATTAATTAGTGATAATAAATTTTGGACTTGGTACTCCTGTCAGCTGAAAGAAAATTGCAAGCATCTTTCAATTTTAATACACTTCTGTTGTTTTTTTTGTTTTGTTTTTTTTTTGTTGTTGTTGTTGTTATTGTTTTTTTTCTTCATTATTTTGAATAAAAAAAAAAAAAAAAACAGTCGAGGCCAGACATTATGGGGGCGAATCGCTCCAACAATATCAACCAAAATCCAGGAAGCTGCCGTAATCTCGGTCAATATTTGTACACAAAAGGAGGGCATTGTACCGAAAACCACTTACATTGCATAGGAACACCTTTGATCCACTCTGATTTGAAGTTAAAAGACTGTTTCATTTCATTTGGCAAGAAGTTTGTCCCAACGTTCATTTGTGGTCTTTCCATGTTCGGTTATGAACTACCATTACTAAATTAGTTTTGATCAACAGAGATCTCTAAATTACTTATCAATGTAAAAAACTTTTCCCCCAGAATGCATAAAATTATTTCAAAGAAAGAAAAAAAAAATCTTAGCTTTACACACGAGATTATGTGATAAGCTGGCGAGAGCGTGCTGACAAATGACAACAGACGGGTTTCCCCAGGGTATTTACCTGTAATTTCAAATGTTTGCGCACATATGATTGGCTTCTAATTGACATCTGAAGTTAATTGACGATGATTATGGGCAATTTAAATTTTTACGGGTAACATGTGGCCATCATACGGAGCTCAATTTGCGTTTTGGGAATAAATTTACTGGCGGATGGTGCTCATATAAAGGTGGCGCTCTTATAGAGAACAAAATTATAGAAAAATTGATCGGGAATGTTTAAAGCTGGCGCTTTTATGCAGCTGGCGCTCTTAAAGAAGTGGCTGATTCAGCAGGTTTGACTGTATCCCAAGCTACTGTCTCTACAGAATCTCATTACAGACTCCCAAAACTACCCTCTCAGCTGTGTGTTTACTTCAGCCAAATAGAATGTCAGCCATTTGTGTAGCTCCAGTCTTGCTCTAGCACTAACATGAAAGTCATTTATCAATCAAGACTAAACAACTGCAGGACAGTGCCACTGACAGTATCCCAAACTACTGTCTCTACAGAATCTCATTACAGACTCCAAAAACTACCATCTCATTACAGTATATCTCAACTGTGTGGAGTTTACTTCAGCCAACTACAATGTCAGCCATTTGTGTAGCTCCAGTCTTACTCTAGCACCGATGTGAATGTCATTTATCAATCAAAACTAAACAACTGCAGGACAGTGCCACCGACAGTATTCCAGAACTACTGTCTACAGAATCTCAGTACAGACTCCCACAATGACCATCTCATTGCAGTGTATCTCACCTGTGTGGAGTCTACTTCAGCCAACTACAATGTCAGCCATTTGTGTAGCTCCAACCTTACTCTAGCTCTGACGTGAATGTCATTTATCAATCAGGACAATAAACAACTGCAGGAGAGTGCCACTGGCAGTTTTTGTTTGTGTTGAGGTTTTACGGCCCAGTCAACCCAATGGGGTCATGTCGAGCGCGGTCAGTTTTACCTAACCACACGTTTACTGGGCAGGCTTAGTCCTCTAAGCGGTTAACCAGTATTGTGCACATTCTTTCGCCAGAAACTGACAACTGCCCTTCTTGAATCAGCGGAAGGGAGAGAATGACCGTAGAAAATATTTCATGATCAATCTCCACGAAAGAATGTTGCCGACCTCGGCGGGGGTTGAACCCGCGACCTCCTGGTCTCCAGTCGGACGGCGCATCCAACTGAGCCACCGAGGCCGGCCACTGGCAGTATCCCAAATCTAATGTCTCTACAGAATCTCTTTACACTAACAAAACCATTGTCTCACTACAATAGATCTCAACTGTGTAGAGTCTACTTGAGCCAACTACAATGTCAACCATTTGTGTAGTGCCAACTTTAGTCTAGCACTGATGTCATTTATCAATCAAGACAATATACAACAGCAGGGCCATTACATACACCCAAAACTATTGTCTCGTTGCAGTAGTCACATACCGTCTCTACAGAATCTCATTACAAACTCCCAAAACTACCGTCCCATTACAATGTATCACACCTGTGTTGGAGTTTACTTCAGCCAACTACAATGTCAGTCATTTGTGTAGCACCAGTCTTACTCTAGCACTGACGTGAAAGTCATTTATCAATCAAGACTAAACAACTGCAGGACAGTGCCACTGTCAGTATCCCAAACTACTGTCTCTACAGAATCTCATTACAGACTCCCAAAACTACCAACTAATTACAGTATATCTCAACTGTGTAGAGTTTACTTCAGCCAACTACAATGTCAGCCATTTGTGTAGCTCCAGTCTTACTCTAGCACTGACATGAAAGACATTTATCAATCAAGACTAAACAACTGCAGGACAGTGCCACTGTCAGTATCCCAAACAACTGTCTCTACAGAATCTCATTACAGACTCCCAAAACTACCAACTCATTACAGTATATCTCAACTGTATGGAGTTTACTTCAGCCAACTACAATGTCAGCCATTTGTGTAGCTCCAGTCTTACTCTAGCACTGACATGAAAGTCATTTATCAATCAAGACTAAACAACTGCAGGACAGTGCCACTGTCAGTATCCCAAACAACTGTCTCTACAGAATCTCATTACAGACTCCCAAAACTACCAACTCATTACAGTATATCTCAACTGTGTGGAGTTTACTTCAGCCAACTACAATGTCAGCCATTTGTGTAGCTCCAGTCTTACTCTAGCACTGACATGAAAATCATTTATCAATCAAGACTAAACAACTGCAGGACAGTGCCACTGACAGTATCCCACACTACTGTCTCTACAGAATCTTATTACAGACTCTCAAACCTACTGTCTCATTACAGTATCTCTCAACTGTGTGGAGTTTACTTCAGCCAACTACAATGTCAGCCATTTGTGAAGCTCCAGTCTTACTTTAGCACTGACGTGAAAGCCAATTATCAATCAAGACTATACAACAGCAGGACAGTGCCACTGACAGTATTCCAGAACATTACCATGTATCTCACTTGTCTGGAATATACTTCAGCCAACTACAATGTCAGTCACTTGTGTAGCTCCAATCTTACTCTAGCACTGACGTGAATGTCATTTATCAATCAAGACAATAAATATCTGCAGGACAGTGCCACTGACAGTATCCCAAAACTAATGTCTCTGCAGAATCTCATAACACTCCCAAAACTATCATCTCATTACAGTATATCTCAAATGTGTGGAGTCTACTTCAGCCAACAACAATGTCAGCCATTTGTGTAGCACCAACCTTACTCTAGCACTGATATGAAAGTCATTTATCAATCAAGACAATAAACAACAGCAGGACAGTGCCACTGACATTAGCCCAAACTACTGTCTCTACAGAATCTCATTACAAACTCCCAAAACTCTCATTACAATATATATCTCAATTATATGGAGTTTACTTAGCCAACAACAATGCCAGCCTTCCATGAAGCTCCAACTTTACTCTAACAGTGACGTGAAAGCCATTTATCAATCAAGACAATAAGCAACTGCAGGATAGTGCCACTGACAGTATCCCAAAACTTACTGTCATTACAGAATCCCATTACATACGCCCAAAACTATTGTCTCATTGCAGTATGTCTCACCTGTGTGGCGTCTACTTCAGCTGATGTTGTAGTTGGCTGAAGTAGACTTAAATGCTGCTTTTTGTGCAGTTGCTTCTTAAAATGCTTAGTGGAATGACAAACCCTCATCAGTCTGATCTGGGTGTGCACTGTTTGCATATGAATTTTGTCAGAAACTTAAGTGTTCAAAATTTTAGGACATCTACTATACCTTTAATTCAAGGCCTTCATCTGTTCCTAGAAATCTTTTCAATACAGGGAGGGTTGACAACTTTATCAAGTCCACCTATAATAAAAATTGTAAATCACTTATAGATTTTATGATTAATACCAGTAGTCTCTTCCTGAAATAGGAATACTTAACCATTTCACCCCTGAATTTCTGAAATGGGCTCTTTCATTTGGACACATCCATTGTTGCATATCGGGGTTTGAGTCAAAAATTAACAACAGAATCATTAACAGTGTAGACTGATGAGATGGCGCATTACAAGCCATCTGGATCTGCACTGTTTGCAATGGTATCAGTATTGGTCTGCAGCATTAAAAGAGTTAAAGAGTGTAGATAATTTATCAAGTTTACATGGAATTCAAATAAGTAAATGCAGATTATACAGTACCTTAGATAAGATTTTAAGCAACTGGGTATTCTGGGCTATTTTTACACATTCATTTCGCATTGAATTGGGTATCAGGATTTTTCATTTGGGTACCCTGTTTTGTTCATGGGTGCAAGAAATACTGGTATTTGGGTATTTATCCCATAAGTTTAGTCTGATTTTCTATTTCAGGAATTTAAATTAGGTAAATACCCCAAAAAGCAGCTTATTTAAGGTACTGAGATATTAAACTTATCAAGTTTGGCTGAAATATGATTTCCTAACATATTAGATAGGTTTAGCTGAAACAAAATTTCCTAACATATTAGATGCCTACCAAATCTACCTGAAATAAGAATTACTACCATGTAGAAAATTTATCAAGTTTAACTGAAATACTTGAAACTTGTTTTCAAATAAACTCCCTCCCCACCTCTAACATTCAAAGTCATTTGCTGAACTTGAAAATGAGGCAGAATGCACACAAGCTGATAGAGTACTGCGGCCCTGAAAATAAGATCATGGTCACCAAACTCTAATAAGCCCTAACATTTGTCTCAATGATGTATTTCTGCATTTGATGAAAATCAGTTCACTGGCTCAACCAATACAATGTACACAAGAAACCTTCAAGCAGTCACCATCCATTATCACTGACATCACTGCTAATAGGATCTGGTCAAAAAAAAACATATGTCCCCTTCCATCTCTGATTTGTTGGTTGACTGACTGAGTTGAGGTTTTACACCCAGTCAGCTCAATAGGGTCATGTCAAGCCAGTTCGTTTACCTAAACACACTTTTCCTAGGCAAGCTTAGTCTTCCGCAAGAAACTGACAACTGGTCTACTTGAATCAACAGAAGAAGAGAATGACTGCAGAAAATATTTCATGATCAATCTTATGAAAGAATGTTGCTGGACCCAGCGGGGATCAAACCTGCGACCTCACAATCACCAGTCAACTGCGCATCCAATAAATTACCAAAGTCGACCTCTTATTGGGGTACATGTAAATAATTAATGACTAACAGGAAACCTATCAAATAAACCTGAGATATGAATTGTTAACTGGAAAACTACAAGTCTACCTGAAATATGTATGACATGACAATTCTGACTGAACAATGACATAAGACTTGTGTTCAATCTGTAAACTATCTTGTGGTTACTGTAGCACTAGTGTGAAATTTAGTTTCTTACAACAAGAAACTAATGCAGAAACTGTGCATTGCCATATGAAAGTACCTCTCTATTAACCTTTTAAGTGCTAGCCAAAATTGTAGCAGACAATATTCTAATTACTTTTTTTTCTTTTTCAGAGAAAATAAGATGGCATTTCATGTAAATCATCACAAAATATCACAATCATAAATAAGGCTGGCTAATCAGAGCTGAAAAGGTAATTGATTATCAGTCCTGGCATTGTGATCGATAACCAATTAGTAATCACTGAACATTTAGTCATTATTTTATCTGTCTGTCTGAGCATCACTCTTACCAGATGTTATATTTTACTGTGTGTATTTGGCCAGGCAGACCTGAGCAAATAGTGTAGACCCAGATGAGATGCCGCAAACATGGCATCTCATCAGGGTCTACACTGTTTGCTATTCATCCAGCTATTTTTAGACAGAACACTGGGTGATAAATTGTACTTGTTCAAATTTAAGATAAAGTATAGTAAGGAGCTGAGGTGTCTAAATACTTAGGGTAATTATGGTAAAGTAACAGACACAGAAATCAAATGATCGATTATGAGCAAATCTGTAACGATATTGTATTTTGTGGAATTTATCAATCAATTAATCGATTATTTGATTAATTGTGCCAGCCTTAATCATGAAGCACAGCCTTCCCAAGGCACCAAATTTGGGCAAAAGTTGAGATGAGGAACAAATAATAACAAAAACGTTGCATATGAAACCACTGATGCAAACCAGCCTTATTTTCTTAAAAAAAAAAAAAAAAAAAAAAAAGATCAAAATGTCATTTACTGCAGTTGTGATTAGCTATTGTATCTATTCTAAACATGCCATCATCAGCCACTTAACTAATTAAACCGCCCAGCAAAATTTGTAATTAACGATATACATATATATATTTTTTTTTTCATAGAAATTAAGAATAGACATTTCATGAGAATCACCTGCTTGGCAGATAATCCATAAATGTCCTGACTTATTTTCTATGAATTTTTTTTTTAAATGTCATCTGCTGCAGTTGTGATGGTTGCTTAAAAGCTTAAGGAGCTATTTCAGTAGAAAAGTATTGCTAAAAGTACATGTGTTGATATTTTTTTATTATTTCTCCATGAAAGTATATATATTGTGGATACTCATTAAAATCACCTAGGCCAGGCAATTCTAACAAGAAATGTCAATCAGCAGAGCTTATTAGATACACACATACACAAACACAGAAACCAAAATGTAACAGACAGACGGATGGACAGACAGACAGACAGACTTACAGACTAATGTGAAAACAGTCTTCCCCACAAACACAGTTTGCGGGTATAGTGAGTACATACAAAATGTTTTGTGGGAAAAATCACAAAAAATGTATACCTGGAAACCTAAGCTGCAGTTAACAGGGGTTATCGGGTAAATACATGTACTTTTCTTATTTCTGTGTAAAAACATAATGCTATGAGTACTCATTGGAAGCACCTGGCTGAGGCACTTTTAATGCCATTTGCATGCCCCAGGGGTGAAGAAGAAAAATGAATATGGTGTATAAGATCTACATGTATATGAATATAGTACACAGTTAATTTTGGTTGAAAATCTAATAATGCAGACAGAGATAAATGAATACTGAACTATCTTGATATGACAACCCTAGTCCTGCTGAACCCAGATATGTCCTATCTTTGCAAACAGTGTAGATCCAGATCAGTTGGCTGAAATTTAGAAATGGGTGTGGCACCTTAATTTATTCAGCAGGACAAGGGTTAAATAATGTTGAAATGGATCATCATCTGTACTGAGATTTGCCCCTGGGATTTGGGACAAAATTTATTGTAGTGATGCTTTCACCCTAGTGCATGAGGAAGATTTTGGGCAAATTTGTTTGAAATCCATCCAGCAATGTATCAGGAGACAAGGTAAAGGGCAGCTGGATGGACTAACATGCAGTATGTGAATTTGTATCATCAACCTGGATCAAATAATCTGACTGGCTGACAATTAGAAGAGGGAATGGCATCATAATTTATTCAGCTTGATAAGGGTTATTTAGAAATAGATTATCAGCCTCTACATACTTACTGAAGGATCAACCTGATCATTTGTAATTCCCCTTAAAACAGCTTGTAAAGGATTCTTCATAAAAGGAGCAAGGCAAACCAATATTTCAAGGAAGTAGCCAATAGATCGCTGCAGATTACATTCATGCTCCACTGATCCACCAATCAAAAGGCCTGGCTGGTATAACAGACTGGTGCCTACAGAGAACAATAAAAAGCTAAAAGATAATTGTCTGGTTAAACAAACTGGTACCAACAGCAGAACAGCTAGAAATGCATTTAGTCAAACAAAAGGTCTGAACTCTTTGAATATGAATAAAAATATCAACATACGAGGGATGTTCGAAATGAATCGCTTATTTCTATCTGGAGACTTCAAAGTTCAAGTTAACCCAAAAGTACTCATTTCATGCCCTCGAAGTACTCCCCGTGGCTAGAAATGCAAAGTTTCAGCCGATGTATCCACTTCTTGAAGGCGTCACGGTACGCTGATTTGGGCACAGTAATAAGATACTGATGAATGGCAGATCCAAGTGCCTGTCCGGACTGGTATTTCCGCCCAGCAAGGAATGCTTTCAATTTCAGAAACAAAAAGAAATCACATGGGGCAAGGTCTGGGGAATACGGGGGGTGAGGCAAAACAGTTACTTTTTCTTTCTTCAAAAACGCCGTAACTATTGCGGAGGTATGAGCTGGGGCATTGTCATGTAGAAGACGGACATGTTTAAAACCAGTGGCAGCTCGTCGTTTCTGATAATACTTTTTCAGTTTCTTCAGTACTAAGTCTTTGTAGTACTTTCCGGTGATGCTTTTGCCCTTTTTCACTGGCACTTTTATTGCGACTCCTTCACCAGAGAAGAAGATTGCATACAAAACCTTCTTTGTACTCAAAGAACGTTTGGCAATTATTGGGCGTTTGCTGTGTTTAGTGGCCCAGATCTTATTGCTAACCTTTCTGATGGGCTCAAAATAATGGACCCAGGTTTCATCACCTGTGACGACATTGGCAAACTGCTTTTTGTCATATTTTGGAAACATTTGAAGCAGCTTTTTGGCCACTTTAACCCATTGCCTCTTTTGCTTGTCAGTCAACAGATGTGGCACCCATCTAGCAGAAATCTTGCAGAAATCTTTCTGACTTTCAAATGCTTCTTCAAAATAAGGTGAACCGTTGAAAGTGATATGCCTACCTTTCGTGCAATATCACGAATTGTAAATCTGGCATCTCCTTCAATGATTTCCTTTATTTTGGAAACGATTTCTTTACGAGATGCAGATTTTGGCCTACCTGATTTGGGTGCATTTTTGATGGACTCTACACCAGACTCAAATTTCTTTTTCCACCGCCGAACTGTGTCATAAGACACACAAGAAGGTCCAAAAGCAGTAGAAATTTCAGTCATCAGCTTCTTCAAAGAACAACCAAGTTTTGAGCGAGCTTTGATGTAAGCCCGTATTTCATCTTATTTGTCGATGCTTCTACAAACCATTTTTACTGCAGTGGTCAATGACTGCGTGTATTCAAATAGCAAATTTTATGTCTTACACTTAGTCTAACATGTACATTTATACACCATTGTGTAGATATTGAATAACCCTATATAGGTATGTATTGGTTTTTATCTTGCCCCACGTGGATATCGAGCTAGAGGACAATAAGCAATTCATTTCGAACATCCCTCGTATGACACTTTTAAGAACAAAAGCTCTTCCGTACTTTTGATCTAATGTATGCCTTATACAGAGTTAAGGAGAGATGTGAAAGTGATCCATTATTGCTCCACAATGCATCAATAACCTTATGCTTGTTGTCTACAACTAAAACCTAGGACTGGCTGGAGCACTGAATAGAGCAGAATGATATTTATTGGAAAACTTATATATATATAGAAAGTGTTCTCCTTTCACATGCACTGTGTCCTCACATCACACTTATGAACATATTCGAAAAGGTTACCATTGCAGTACAAGTACTTAATCAAAGGTTAAAGGATATATATTAATTTTGACAATTTCACTGTTTAAGTGGGTTGATGCATTGGTACTGCTGAGCGCAATTTATAGTGATCCCAGGACAGAGTGACAAAAACTACTTATTTTAGTTTAGATGAGATAAGCCTAAAAAGCAAAGTGAAATTAGCAGTAATTATTTTTAATGTGAGGGACATTCTTGCAGAGGCCAACAGGAAGAGTTGTCATTTAGATCTCTCAACTTCATATTTTGCATTATGGAATTTAACTGATTTAGCCGAGATTTGCATCTAAAGAACCCAAGACTATCCCATATTAAAAGCAGCTTCAAAATTAAAAATCATGTGCTAAGTGTAGACACTGCTTTTGTGAAAACTAATACTTGAGGCAATCAAAAAAAATACAACCTCTGTGAAGACTGATTTCTCTTTTCTTTTTTTTTTTTATCACTTTGTAAAATACACAAGGACTTGTGTGTGTGTGTGTGTGTGTGTGTGTGTGTGTGTGTGTGTGTGTGTGTGTGTGTGTGTGTGTGTGTGTGTGTGTGTGTGTGTGTGTGTGTGTGTTTAAACATTGTTGGAGCATTGAAGCAAATACACAGCTTACTTTTTGAAGACAATAAATTGTACCTTTTCCTGCCAAAATTGGTTTACTGAACCACATAGTGAAGGCTCAGATCCAGCATGATCCACGTGTTTTTTTTTTCATCACGAAAACATGCCTATATAATTTTGACCCCCTTAAACCCCACTTTTATATAGTAAAACTGGGGTTAAAGGGGTATACATTAATATTCTTATTTCTGCTCAAAAACAAAGATTATGGGTACTTGTTAGAACCGCCTCGCTGAGGCGGTTCTAACAAGTACCCACAATCTCTATTTTGAGCAGGAATATGAAAAATATCAGAATTTTTTATCTGAAAATTTTCCTTTTTTGGTTGTAAAATTTTCAATATATTTGAATAGGCATGTTTTCATAATGGTTGTTGTTGTTTGTTTGTTTGTTTTTTCAGTTCCAAATTCAAAATTTTATAGATAACTTTGAAAACTTTATTGTTACCTGTTTCACTGACTATTATATTAGAGCCATTGGTCACTTTGTCCAGTAATCTGATGAAGCTGGCCTCAAAATCTGTGGAAGACAAAAGAAAAAAAATAAAGTGGTTTATCTCTTTGCATACTGGAGATAAATTTAACCCTTGCCATGCCAAATAAATTAAGATGCCATGCTCACTTCTGATTTTCAGCCGATCAGGTTACTGGATCCAGGTTGTTGATATAAATTCACAAACTTAATGCCGAACAGAGTAGATCCAGATCAGTTGAAGAAGCCAACTGATCTGGACTGACAGTTTGCAAAGGTGGGACATCTAGGTTCAGCACGTAGAGAGTTAAAGCGCTTGTCACAACAACAGTAGACAATATTCTATTCTTTTATTACTTTTAAGAGAAAATAAAGCTTGCTTGACAGCCAATATTTTACAACAACAGCAGACAACATTCTATTATTTTTTTTTTATTACTTTTCAGAGAAAATAAGGCTTGCTTGACAGCCAATATTTTACAACAACAGCAGACAACATTGTATTCTTTTTTTTTTTTTTCTTTTACTTTTCAGAGAAAATAAGGGTTGCTTGACAGCCAATATGTTACAACAACAGCAGACAATATTTTTTATTTCTTTTCAGAGAAAATTAGGCTTGCTTGACAGCCAATATGTTACAACAACAGCAGACAATATTTTTTTGTTTCTTTTCAGAGAAAATTAGGCTTGCTTGACAGCCAATATGTTACAACAACAGTAGACAATATTCTGTTTTTTTATTACTTTTCTGAGAAAATAAGGCTTGCTTGACAGCCGATATGTTACAAAAAGTCAACAACAGCATACAACATTCTATTCTTTTTATTACTTTTCAGAGAAAATGCTTGACAGCCGATATGTTACAAGAACATAATCATATCAACCGACCATGTAAACCTAGTTAACCTACCAAGCCACGACTTCCCTTCTCTTTGAAAAAAAAATTAGAATATGGGTGAATCGAGCCATGGGTGAAACAACTCATGGGCAAAATGACTTACCTGTTAAGCAGGGCTCTGGAAATTCTGAAATCTGAATCGGTCCAGCCGATGACGATGACTTCATCAATGAGCCCATTTCCATAAAAACAATATAATATCACCTGTCACGAAAACTAATGATAATTGTCAGTCCTATAACTCCTTTTAAATAATACACCTCAACTCCGTTATATGACGGAAGTGCGGGTATAACGAGCATGATCAAAGCTGGCGTCATCAATAAATACAGTCAGGTATGTAAAAAGAAAGAAAGAAAAAAAAAAGCATGATTTTGTTGCCGTGTTATTTCCACCTCCGCAGGGTTTTCCTAGATAACTATTTATAAACAACTGATTCCCATCTTGTGTAAGCGCGAAGATGGCGGGAAACAGGAGAGGCGGAACAAAACGACTTTCATGGACCTAATTAGGTCTAATACAAAAAGGCCTGCGCGACGGGCGGTTTTGCAGTTTTCTATGTTTCAAGATCTGACCAGACTGCTTAAATTTTAAGCACTGACCAATCTTGTCTGGCGCAAGTGGTGCATTACTTATTTTTACCATGAAATCTACCTTGAATTATACTCGCGTGTTACGGCCGTCAACAAAAAAAAAAAAAGAAGCAAGCAATAAGATCCAGATCAGATACCGTTTTATGCGACATCTGATCAGGGCGTACAGGTTTGGGAATTAATTTATCAAATCTGAGACCGACAAACCATGTTGATCAAAACAAAAAAGAAGAGGAAGAAAACGGGTGCGTTCAAGCAGTGCATTCTTTTATCACTCTCAGTTACAGCGACCTGTGATCTTTTGGACATGCGGACTGCACCTGATGTTTTGCAGTCTCAGTGTATTCACACGTGTCACACAAACAGACTAATTATCAGACTACCGTTACTGATGATTCGTGTTAATCGCTTGTTTACCACACAAATGACAGTGAAGTGTTAATTTTTTGACAATGTTTGGATAATGACATAATTTATTTGTGCTGCGGTAGGTTGCAGTTATTCATCTGTCTCTCCAATATACATCTCAAATGACCATTCAGAGCCATAATATCGCATTTAAAAGGTGTGCGGACATTGTCAGTTTGGGAAGACTTGACCGTTTGTGATTTTTTAGACATTATTGATTCCTGAAAATTGGTTGGTTGGGGAAAAAATGGGGTTCAAGGCACAAAACTGTTGGACCAAATTATTAGCATTTTGGGGTGTTTGAAACCTGTCCAGAATTCTTATTTTTGGTCCAGACTGGCTATTTTCCGGTTTTCCGGAGCCCTGCTGTTAAGGGCAAATCGACACACAAAAAGGCAAAAAGACTAAGGGTGACATGAACTGGCGAAATGACCCTCGAGCAAAACGACCTGGATTCACTCCAAATATCAAGGATAACTGTAAAGTTTTGAGACATGTTGTTCAAAAGCCTTGACAAAAGGTAACCAGACATTTTTGTTCCTTAGATAGTTTGACCCCAAGGTTTTTTGCCCAAGACATTTTGGTCCTACTAGTAGATGTTTTGGCCACCAATATGCCTAGATGTTTTGGTATCGCAGACAAAATTGTCAAGAGGAATTTTAAGTTTCAGTGTCAAAACATGTAGGGTCAAAAGGTTTGGGTGCTAAAACATTCATAATACTAAACCATACTACAAGGGTAGAGTATAGTTGTGCATGATCAGGCTGGTATGGAAAGTGGATGGAACCCTGTTGTCAGGGTAGGGTTAAGTTCATGAGACTGGTATGTACATGAGCTAGGTACAATGTATATGTTTCATTAACCTGCCTATTTTTCTCTACATTACCCATATCATATTTACCCTATTCTAACCCCGATAGACAATAAACGTAAAAAAGATTGCCTTTGGAAACAAAGAACACACTACGGCTTAGAAAATTGGAGTCTCCGTCTTCATAAGCAGTTATGGTTTGCAACATTGCTTACCTCCTCTAGCACATACATGAGTAAGACTCAATTTTCAAATACACCACAATGGGCCCAATGATCCCAAAGGAAATGACACCTTCAAATTAGGCTGTAGCAACAGGCATGCCTTGTAGCGGCCAACAAGACAAGATTTAATATGTTTAGACCTTTAGCATTTTAACAGGGATCCTGTTGTATGGACAATAGGTTGTGCTGTGGTCTCATTGGTTGTCAGATTCCATTGGTACACCGTACTGCAGCAATGGCTGAAACGGCCAGGATTACTTGCATTTTAGTACCTACCTGTGAGCAGAAGCACAATTTAAGGTACTGTCTACTTTCCCAGCCACGGGCAGCCATGCATATTGAATTCCTCCACCCCCACCCCCTCTGGGGGAAACACTGATAAGTGCACTGCACTTATTTCTAATTTCCAAATCAATGTAATTTTTGGAAAACCTGTAGAATCTGTGCGCACTTAATCTTACCCTAATATTGTCTGTAAAGATTCTGGATATAGGTACATGAATATATATGATCTCTTAACTACCCTAACCCTAATCATCACTGAACTAGCTCTGACATCTTTATGCAGTCAGTATAGACTCACATTGGAGTCAGCAACTGGGGCAGTCAGATTCTAAAGTCTAGCCTATTTTTTTTTTTGTTTTTTTTTTTTTTGTTTTTTTGTTTTCCAACATATTTTGATGGTTTAAACACCATTTTTTTTTTTTTTTTTTTTTTTTACCATTTTATTTTCTTAGTGAAGTTTTCAGGATTAAAAAAAAAAATTAAAATGCCAAAAACATTGTCTTATTTATCTATGGATGATCTTGTTAATCTTTGGATATCAAATCATAAATCAGTGGAATGCTGTCGGAATTTGACTCGAAAACACAGTTCAGGAAACTATATGCTTTCAAGTAGAAATTGGGAGCCCAGTTAAATGAAAATCAGCCAAAATTTCATGCCACGAAAACACATTACTTTCAGGACTGATTACCTCGTAATCCTGGATTATCATCTTTCGATCTTATTTTCTTTATCTTTACTGTTTTACCACTTAGCGTTGAGAGAATAAGTCGCTGTCTGAGGAAATTACAGCCTTCAAATGCTATTTCTCGCTTTGCCATAACCCGTCAACTTCTTTTGTTTACATGGAACACGTGCATCGCAGTATATTATCTTCGTATGATTTAGAATAAAATATTATTGGATAAAATTATTAAATTAAATAAACAGAATTCTATTCTTGTTTGTTTAAATGATTGTATGTGAAATCTGGTATTTCTTAAACGGGTTTTGTATGTATTTACGAATTAAAGATAACAGCTCTTCTTAATTTTTCATTTCCGGTATTGCACTTCCGCAAAATATGTGAAATCCAAGCGTATTTTTTTTTGTAATGTTTTCCTAGCGATTATTTGTTCTGGCTCAGTTCTGATCAAGTTTATGCTATGTTGCGCTACCTGAGTTGTCGTGAGGCAGGGCTTCATAGCCCACTAATACTTAAAAGAGCCGAAACCACTCGTCGAGCATCCAGTTTGGAACTGAGTGAGCACAAAGACATCCAGCGAACACACTGTGGTAGCATAAATTCACTTGACATTGATCTAATAGAAAACAGATAGTAAGTTTGACAGTCTGATGAATTACAATACTTTCATTCTCTGTTGTTGTTTTTTTATTTTTATTTTCTAAGCACTTTTCTGGATACAGCTCCAAACACCAACTCCGGGTTAAAGGAATGAGATCGAAAATGGTTATTCAGTGCCCTATTTATTCAATGAATGGCTAACATATCTGGATCTGAATGTGTATGTTACAAGGCCTTTCAGCATATACAAAACAGCCAATACTTTACCGATTTAACTCCTTATTATTACACAAGATTCAATCAAATTTTGTTTGCTATAAAATACATCTGTAGTCACTAGAAAGATGGTCGGGTATGAAAGCCACAGCCGAGCTGAAAAATCTGAGCCTGATATAGTGTTCTCTTGTATTTGGTTAAACAAGTTTATTTCTTTTAATCTGATATTACAATATATGTAAAATGCTGTATTCAGAATTAAATTTTGTATAATTGCTTGCTTCTTTATGACTTTATATCCAATTTTCCATTCTACAGGGGTATGAAAGCCATGTCCGCCAAAGGGATATGTTTGGGCCAGTTTGTGAACAACTGGGGATGTTTTATAATCTGAATATTTGACAGAGGTTGCAAAAAGATATGAAAAATTACTTTGAATCATTATAACATGCAGAAACTTTTATGTTTCCCATTATTCTTCTTTTTCACCCAAATAACAAGGATTGGCAGCATCTAAAAATAGAACAGACATGAACTAAACCAAAATATGTATCTTGGACTCATTTGAACAAATATAAGAAATTTTTGTGAATAGCAGTATAATCAAGTCTGTTCCAGTCAGTTCTACCAACTTCTGGTGACAACATCCGGGAAGAAAAAGGAAGAAAATTGGTCGGAGCGATTTCTGCTGAAAGTATATATCGTATGTTACTTTTCCCTGATCATATTCTCTACTATAGAGCTCACTTCATTTGCGACGCGCTTTGCGCATCATGAGCTGTGCTCGCTATAATTTCCAGACAGAATATAGAACCCATGAGCTGGAAGAAATCGTGGCGTATGAGGAATGGTGTGATTGTGGTAGCTGCAAGGAATTGAACAAGACAGAAGGAAATGTATGCTGTAGATGCTCTGGCTTGACTATCTCGAGCATTGAAAGATTTAACTCTTAGTCTAAATCATATTCTTATCCATTAATACAGGCTAAAACGGAATAAAATAAGAAAACAGTATCACAGACAACAAAGCGTATTTACACGAACATAGGAAGTGATGTGACAGCTTTATACTGGTTACCACGTTCGCTGTGTATTTATCGTTAAGTGGGGAAACACACTGAAATAATTTCGCAATTCACTTTACAGGGGAAAAATATGAGGGTTTCCCGGATTTTATGATTAAAAAAATCACTACATGGTCAATAGATACTATACTTTTCGATTGGAATGGATATTCTATTGCATTCTGTTGAAAATTATCGAGTCTAATGTGGTCCCGATTGCATTCCTTTAAGGGATTAATGAGATAGCAATTGTGGCCGGTGCGGCTGATTTTGGCCTTTGCATTGTTGTAGTTTGAATGGGATCTACATTATAGGTGCAGCCGTCACACTTGGCTGTTAGAGTGTGTGGTTTTGTGACATGAGATAGAGCATGATAGGAAAGATATCTAGTTGATAGAATGTCAGAAGAAAAAATGAGGATGCATTTTCACTCTTCAGTCCTCAACCAGTCTGGCTCACAGTGGCGGCACCAGGGCACCCGAAATCACCACCAGTGTAGCTTAAGGACCTCACTAGAGCTTCTCTGAGGTGGTCGGGTGGTGAGAAGGTGCTGCGTATCTTACATCACTGGGGCATCCAACTGATATTGGCTTACAGTTGGGCAAGGCCTGCTATTCTTGTAGTGGGTAAGGGTAGAGGTGGAATGTTTTTATTTCTTCTGTTTTTTCACTTTCATTCCTGTTCCTCTTTCTTCCCTGTCCCTGTCTTTCATCTCCTCTACTCTCTCTTCTATCTCTTTTCTCCCTTTCTCTGGGAGAGGACACAAAATGACCCTCAAGGGTTGACGTGTCGTGAAACCCCAATACAATCAACACAATCAATCAATCACTAGAGATTCTTACATGACTGGCTCTGATAGTTTATACTGACACAGATGAAAGCTCCAGTTTGAAGGATACCACCTACACTGGCTGATAGAGAATTCCAGTCACAAGAAAAACAGTTTGGAGGAAAAGATAAATTTATAATAATTACTGAAAGTAGGGATCTGTTGAGACTTCAAGGAGTGTATGAACCTACTGTCCTTTTGACATGACTCAGAAAGATGGTTTTTGCTTGGTGCTTTATTACCCCATGCTTTAGCGATGGGGATATTGTGAACACAGTAGTCAGTCTCTCTGTCTGTCTACCACAGTCCTGCTGGGTCTTTATACACCTGTACAGAATGCAGTCATTGGCGAAGAGCTATATCTTGTATTGGATGCAATCTGGGAGATTGTTTATGAAGTTCAGAAACAGGAAAGGTCCCAAAATCTGTGTTGACAGTCTGTGGGATGCCTTCTTTGGTCCATGTTGACTTGTGTTGCTGGTTTAAAATATCCACTTTATCCATCATTCATGTGAGTCAGATATAGATTGATAAAATATGATTTTACTGAAGGACCCATGTAGGAGGCTCATACAAAATATAGGCCTTTAGTTATAGGCCTGGGTGGTCATGTATAATTTCTGCGGTTACGTCTTTCTTAACTTAAATATAATTAACAGTGAGTGACAGCAAGAGATATGCACCCCTTAAAAAAAGATACTTTTGCATTTGTGTACATGTTGACAGACCAGACTGTCAGGGCAACAGAGAGACTGATTGAGTAGTGCACATTTGAAATGTGAAATATGTAAAGTGAATGAAAGAACTTGAGAAACTTAACTGATCTCCCGCCGGATCTTGAAAGATATTTGTAACAGGTCTATTGAAAATGAAAGATCTACAGAAAATGAAATTGACCTAGATCTGGAGATAATTTTTCCTATTATATTATAAATATATATGTTGTGCATCCTCATATCTAGTGAGTCCCTGAGGAGTTTGTAAAATAGTACACAAAACGTATATTTTTATGAAAAACTGGTGAAAGTTATCCTAGAATTATCATCAGGTACATGCATCTCCTTATGTAGTCCTCTATTTGTGTCTGCAAAGTTTAAACACTCCATGTGCAAACAGCAAAGACCCAGGCCAGGTTACTTATATATGTTAGAGCTGTGTAAAAAAAAAGTACATATATCACAATACCTAACATGTGATACAATACAGTATCATCATACTTGAGTTCCGATTTAAATAGCATTATTAACAGTGTGTTGGAATTTTCAACAGGAATTAAAATTTAATTTTGTGCTCAATCGTTCAATGTTCTTCAACTTCTTGAGCATAATTTTCCTCTATTGAAACATAATGGTAAAGTCACCTATTATGTTTGATCCATGAAGAAAATGTAATTTATTCCTAAGTTTTGTTATTTTTACACCAAAACATACCCTACAAGTACTCACTGGAATTAGCTCAGTTTTTTTTTTGTATACCCAGCCACACAATAGTGGCAGGATAATATGGTTTCACATTGGATGTCCATGTGTCTGTCCGTCAGTTGTACGCCTGTCCGTTTTCGTTTTCGGATGATAACTTGAGTAAACATCAATGGATTTTCACCAAATGTAGTATGTGCATTGATATTGTGGAGATCTGGTTTGGGATTGCTAATGGGCAAATTTCGTCAAATTTTGATGGAGTTATCTGCCCTAGGCAGGCCCATATTTTTGTTTCTGAACAATAACTTGCGTAAATGTCAAAAGATTTTAACCAAACTTGGTACATGCATTGATATTAAGGAGATCTGGTTTTGGGATTGCTAATGGGCAAATTTCATCAATGTTTGACAGAGTTATCTGCCCACGACATGATAATGGCGGGGTATTATATTTTAACATTTTTATTTTTTGTAATTTTTGCACCAGAATATACCTTGTAGCAATTTTAGTGAATACCCACAAGGTATGTTTTGATGCAAAATTAACAAAAAATGTTATCTGAATACTCCCTTTATCTGGGCCTAGGTTGCAGGGGGATGGACAGTACGTTGTATTAGACACACACCATTTATTTGTCACATACTGATTTTCATAGCTTCAGAAAATGCACTTTTTACAACTGAAAAATACTGATATTTTTTTATTTCTCCATGAAAACATATGTTGTTGGTACTCATTAGAAGTGCCTCAGTGAGGCACTTCTAATGAGTACCCACAACATATGTTTTCATGGAAAAATAAAAATATTTTGTGGTTACTCCCTCTTATCTGGAGCTATGGATTTTTAATGGAATGCACTGAAAGTTAAGCAGAGCTCAACAATCTATTTCAGCCTTCTTTCGGGTGGCGCTGATGGATATATTGCCATACATGATCTGTTCAACACCAGTGGCACAGTAAAACACACCTGTGAAAGTGTAGGCCAGATAGGATCAACAAACCGACACCGGCACAAGTTCAGTGTGGAGTGTGTGCTCTGGTATCCTCTAGACACTGGGATTTTTATCTCTAGTGGGACAGATAAATTACTGAAAATATGGGATACAAATAGACTGAAGGTCAGATCACAACTGGGCTATTTTATTTCTCCTACCTTTGCCTATATGAGAAAAAATATTTTTCTTACCACATATACCCTAAGTATTGAGACAACTTATCTACTTACCATACTTGTCCTAAAATTTGAAATAGTCCATTCTACTAACTACATGTTTATGTGTCTAAAATGTTGCTGTATGTAATGCAAACAGTGTATACCCTGATCAGACACCGTCTCCTGCAGCATCTGATCTGGATCAACACTATTTGCAAAGGCCTGTCTGTCCCAATACTTGGGGTTATTATGGTATGGTAAATGTCCTAAAACCGGCACAGTGGCTCAGTGGTAGAGCGTCCGCTTTGTGACCGGGAGGTTGCGGGTTCGATCCCCGGCCGGGTCATACCAAAGACTTTAAAAATGGTACTAGCTGCTCTTTCGCTTGGCGCTCAGCATTAAGAAAGTAGAGCTAGGAATCGGAACTGGTCAGCTCAGTATCAGTATAATGTGACTGGGTGGAATATCATGTCAAAGTGTCTGGGGCATGATATTTCAGTGAGACAGCACTCTAAAAGTGAGCATTGAGCTCCCTGTCACAACCAGACACCGTCGCGATATGACTGAAAGATTGTTGAAAGCGATGTTAAGCCCAAATCAAACAAATAAATGTCCTAAAATTTCGAACACCAAAGTGTCTGCAAAACTGACATACGCAAATAGTGCAGACCCAGATCAGATTGCTCCTGAAGTAGCAGTCTATGTGCAAACAGTGCAGACCCAGATCAGAAGGAGCAATCTATGTGCAAACAGTGCAGACCCAGGGTCTACACTGTTTGCCATTCCACTAAGTATTGTAAGCAACAGGTGCGTAAAAAGTAAAATTTAGGCCAAAATAGTATGGAATAAAGTGTTCGAAATTTTAGGATATTTATCATAACTTCAGACAGGAAGATTATTTTTCCACTGCCTCTGACAGGTGCTTCTGTGAAATACCCACAACATATGTTTTCAAGCAGAAATAATAAAAATATATATGCTCTTTGGCCGCAAGAAGTACTTGAGGCTATGTTTATGTAAACTTAACAACCCAGCGGCCACATGACATTTATACAATGTGGCATTAACGTTGATGCAATATCGCAATATTGTATAAATGTTATATGCTTGCTGGGAATGTAACTGCTCTGCCTCTTTGTTCTCATTTGCTCATAGTTTCAGGCACTTTTTTAACCAAAGAGTACTGATACTGAGGCACCACTAATGAGTACCCACAACATTGTTCTCTTGGAGAGATAAGATATTATGTGGATACCCCCATGTTTCTGGAACACTGTTTACTATGTGAGTGCTATTTTAAAAGCTAACCAAACAAGAAATTAAAGACAAAGTAACTTTTTTTCCTGTTTAAAGAAATGAATCACATGACATAGCTCTTGATAAGGTGTTTTTTGTGTTGTTTTTTTTTTTCATCAAAAAAGTATCTATATTTTTCTTATTTCTTGTCAAAAATATAATGTTGTGGGTACTCATTAGATGCACCTCATTGAGGCCATTCTAATGAGTACCCATAACATATGTTTTTGTAGAGAAATAAGAAAACTATTTACCTGATACCCACTCTTATCTAGACCTATGATATTGAAACTCTTTGGTTAGCTTTTGAAGAAGCGCTCACATAGTAGACATAGTTTAGTGTAGATATACACTGTGTTGATATTTCATATCCAATCAGTGATAGATTGTCCTAGTACAGTTGATTGGCCCTCACTGATTTGTGGGCAAGTAAAGTGATTAACCTATATTTAGATGCCATGCCCTTTTACATAGCTCCAGACAAGGCATATTATTCATTCAGAAAGTATTGATATTTATCTTATTTCTCCAAGAAAATATGTTGTGGGTACTATTAGAAACACCCAATCAAGGCATTTTTAATGAGTACCCACAACTTATGCTTTCTTGGTGAAATAAGAAAAATATTAATCTGGATACCCCCATCTTATCTGGTACTCTGCTTTTGGAAAAGTGTCAATGAACAAGCGTTTTCATCTCACCTGCATGAAAGTACAGATACAGCTATAGCAGTCACATTGGCATGGTCATTGGCTAAAGTTTTTGGTTAAAGTTTTTTTAAAGGCTATATCTCCTTAACCTCTTAATGGAAGTAGTTCATACTTGCCCTGTTCTGGTGTGAAGTTTTATGCTTTACTATCCTGACTCACATGAATGACAGTAAGGTCAAAGACATAGACTTCGAAATAATTTTAGTTTTAGAGGCAAAGCGAGATTCAGGCAAGGTAAACTGTCCAGCGACACCTCTTATTTTTTTTTATTATTATTATTTCTCCCCGAAAACATATGTTGTGAATACACAACTCAGTAGAAGTGACTCATTTAGGTGCGTCTAATTAGTAGCCACAACATATGCTTTCATGGTGAAATGAGAAAAATGTTAGCTGGATATCCCTCTCATATGCTTTTGGAAAAGAGCCACAATGAACTCAGTTGTCTCATTCGAAAACTATAAAAATTTGTGTTTTCAGCCCGCTGATGAATATGAGTTCAGTGGTATTGTGTTCTGTCACCACATGTCTCCAGTAGCCACAAAACACTGTCTTATTGCTGTGGGAAGCAACAGTTCCACACTGAAACTGGTCGACTTAAAATCTGGATCATCAGCGCATACACTGAAGGGACACCGACAGTCTGTCATGGCAGTGAAATGGGCACCAAATAATGAGTTTCTGCTGGCATCTGGAAGGTAACATCAGATACAGTAAAATTCTGCAATTACATGTAAGACCACTTTTCAAACTGTCTAAAAGTGGTCTTATTAGTATGTTGGTCTTAACCCTTGTCATGCTGAATAAATTAAGATGCCACGTCCACTTCTAATTTTCAGGCAGTCAGATTACTTGATCCAGATTCTTGATACAAATTCACATCTGAATGACAAACAGTGCAGATTCAGATCAGTTGGCTTCTTCAGAAGCCAACTGATCTGGATCTACACTGTTTGCAAAGGCAGGGTATGTCAGGGTTCAGCAGGACAAGGGTTGATATTGACAATAGAATATAGTAAATATTCTTAAATTTGGAACACTTTAAGCCATACTTTATTTGGCCTAAATTTTGCTTTTTAGACAGTTGTTTTGTAAAATACGTAGCGGGATGACAAACATTGTAGACCCTAATTAGACTGCTCCCAAGGAGCAGTCTGATCTGGGTCTACACTGTTTGCAGAGTGCCATTTTGTCAGAAACTTCTGTGTACTACTTTAGGACAATTACATACATAATAAGAAAGAAAACAGTTTGGACTGGCAAAAGCTGGTCTTAATAGTGGAGTGGTCTTAATTTTGAATGGTCTTAACCCATTGTATTCGGGAGACCCCTAAAAGGGTATTCGGCAAACAGTGCAGACCCAGATCAGATGCCGCAGAATGCGGCATCTAATCAGGGTCTTCACTGTTTGTAAATACTTCTGCCATTTTTCTCTAGGAATATCTAATCTCATAGCCTCACCTACCTAAAATTGAAATTGGACTCTTCCAATATATAGAGTGGGGGAGTTCATTCAGTCTACAATGGGTTAATAGCGGAATTTTTCTGTATATGTCATAGCTCTAGCTAAGGACTGAATTGAAAAATTATCCAAAAGACAATTTCCTTTTTGTAACATATGCTTAACACATGCAATATAGGCAAGTCCTGTTTTCATTTCTGATTAACTGTAAGATTTGCATTTATCTAACATGGCATGTGTTTTCTCCCTAACATAGACTCAAACACTGCAGTGTCATTTTATGACTATGTTGAATGAATTTGTCATTTTAAGCTCATCTGTACTAAAGTACAGGTAGGGCTGTAGCAGTTACCATGGTGACGGCGTCTGCATAAAAGTTGGTTAAAGTTTTTGGTTTGGTTAAAGGCTATATCTCCTGAGCCTCTGGATGGACGCCCTGATGTTTGATGCTGGTCTGAAGTTCTACACTGTACCAACTTGGCCCATAAGAGTGAACTTCAGGCCAAGGTCACAGACTTAGAAAAAAAATATGTTAAAGTTTTTGGTTAAAGTTTTCAGAGGCAAAACACAATTCAGGTGAGGTGCACTGTCCTGCGCCAGCACTTATATTTAGCTCAACACTAGCATTTAGCTCATTTTCTTTTTAACTGTAGGACTTACAGTCATCAACCCTGGTATACCGGTACACTTCCTCCATAATAGGGACTTAAACACTGCAATATCATTTTATGACCCTGACCTATATTCCATGATCTAATGATGTTAGGTTTTACATCTGCTATAGCATTTAGCACCAGTAATCAATCCTGGCAGAGCCGGCTGCGGTGGCTCAGTTGGATGCATGTCCGACTGGTGATCAGGAGGTTGGGGGTTCAACCCCCACCAGGTCGGCAACATTATTTTGTGGAGGTTTGCTCATGAAATATTTTCTACAGTTATTCTCTCCCTTCTCCTGAGTCAAGAAGGGCAATTGTCAGTTTCTGGCAAAAGAATGTGCACAATACTGGTTAACGGCTTAGAGGACTAAGCCTGTTCAGTAAAAGTGTGTTTAGGTAAACTGACCACGCTTGACACGACCCCATTGGGTTGACTGGGCCATAAAACCTCGACACAGACAAAACCATAACAGTGTTGATTGGGCAGTGCATCTCAAACTCAAACTCTTTATCAGTCAGACATTGGAAACCAGGGCCCAGTTGTTCAAAGCTAACGACATCGTTAGTTAACGATTCGTTAAAATTTATATCGAGTGATATGCAAATATACTGAAATTTTTTTGCTGAAAAAATGTGAGTAGCTTTTGCAGTGCAAAAGCTACTCACATTTTTTCAGCAAAAAATATCAGAATATTGTATATTGAATCCGCTAAAATAGTTAATGAAATGACCCTTAACGAGCTCGTTAAGCTAACGACGCTTTGAACAACTGGGCCCTGTACATTGTATAATGTTTTTCTATACCATTGCAGTCTGGACAACAGAGTTTTCTTGTGGGATATCCGCAATGCCAAGGGTAGCTTAGTTGTGTTTGATCAGTATAATGGGAAGCCTCCTAGAAAACCTAAAGGGGATAAAAGTAAGTACCTTATATGCTCTTAATATTGAGCTTGACCTGCATTTTATGTTCACTGACTCGTCAGTTTGTGATTAACTTGGTAGTTTTATCATAGTTGTATGAAGGATGGAATGAGTAGCTTATAGATATTCTGCTTAACACAATACAGACAACCCTCTTTAAACCGACACTCGATACAACAACAAAGTTCATTATAATGACAATTTGACTGTCACAAACCTTCCGTTAAGAGGTAACAATTAGTCACAAATTATGCAAGAATATTGTATTTAATACTTTAAAGAAACATATGCTTTGGATATTTGTTAGAATATCCAAAACATATGTTCTATGAGGAAATAAGATCAAAACAAGACCTTTCTTACATATCAATCTGCTTATTAAGGATTCTTTACAACAGCAAATTCATTTTAATGGCAATGTCTTTGGGAACAAATGCTGTCATTGTAAAGAGGGTTCACTGTATTTAACTGTATTGAAATAGTCAGTTTCAAAAAGTGGTGGTAGGGTGGTGTTAAGGGCCTGCTGTACATGCAACTGGTGGAGGAAGGGGACATGTTAGAATTTCTGTTTGTGTTGCCATACACTTTTTCCTTCAACCACCTCTATTTCTCTCTGTCATCTACTAGATCTTCTGTCCCTTTTCTCTGTTTCTCTTGGAAAACCTATACGTCATGATAACCTTCCCAGCAGGCACATGATGTTTGTACAACATCATTTCAACGTCGATGCAATGTTGTGACATTGCATCAGCATTGAGAGGACGTTGTATAAACGTCATGTGCCTGCCGGGAAGACACAAAATGACCCACGAGGGTAAGATGACACAAAATGAGTATATACATGAAATTTAACCCTGATCCTGCTGAAACCAGATATACCCTGCATTTGCAAACAGTGTAGATCCAGATCAGTTGGCTTCTGAATCTGCATTGTTTGCCATTCAGTTTGTGAATTTGTGTTAACAACCTGGATCAACCAATCTGATTTGCTGAAATCTAGAAGTGGGCATGGCATCGTAATTTATCAAGTATGGCAAGGGTTTAATTTAACTGCCAATGTTCCTGCCTATATTTTATTTACATTAATCAGTTGAACAGTTAACTTTTGTTATATATTGTACCATTTACTTATGTACAATGGTTAAGCAAGCATCATTTCATGTAAACTAGTGAAGAATTAGGGTCAGATCATGCACACAGTTGAGAATTGATATTTACCTTGGCCCAGTTGTTCAAAGCTCATTAGTGTAACAAGCTCGATAGTGGTCAAAATGTTAACTGCTCTAGTAAGCACAATATCTAATTTACAGGTATTTTTGCTGAAAAAAATGTGAGTAGCTTTTGCAAATGCAAAAGCTACTCACATTTTTCAGCAAAAATATTAGCGTATATGCCATAATTAATGATCAAAGTTTTAATGATACGTTAACTAACGTCATCGTTAGTTTTGAACAACTGGGCCCTAGCAATTTCATAAAGTACAGTTACTAAGGCTGGCACAATTAATCGAATAATCAATTAATTTATCGATAAATTCCACAAAAATGATAATCGTTACAGATGTGCTAATAATCGATCCTTTGATTTCTGTGTCTGTTACTTAACTGTATTTACCATTAATATTCAGACGCCTCAACTCCTTACCATACTTTATCTAAAATTTGAACAAGTACAATTTACTACCCAATGTTGTGTAAAAATAGCTGGATGAATGGCAAACAGTGTAGACCCTGATGAGACGCCGCAGTGCGGCATCTCATCTGGGTCTACACTGTTTGCTCAGGCCTGTCTGACCAAATACATACAGTAAAATATAACATATGGTAAGAGTCATGCTCAGACAGACAGGTAAGTTATGACCAAATCTTCAGTAATTACTAATCGATTATCAATCACAATGACAGGACTGATAATCATTTATCTTTTCAGCTCTGATTAGCCTGCCTTAACAGTTACCAGTACTCCCATGTAACATACAGGTCAAATCTGACCTAAAAAAGTGTGTTTTGAAAATAAATAATTTTTTTAATTCTGAATGTAATTGTTTGAACAATGATACAATTTTGTTATGTAATTAGTAAATGTTTTTTTTACAGTAGAGTGCTAAGGTCTAAAATAAAATATTGTTTCTTTGTCCTTTACCTACCCAGCATTTATTTTGGTTAGGTAGATTTGTAAATTTTTATATTTTGCTATTTTGTACAGAATCCAGCATTTATGCATTTTATGGATTAACCTTTAATGCTTTCTTGGTTAATTCAGCAGATGACAAATTGATGATATTTATACTCCCCACAAACTGTTTCTGGAGTGGGGTGTGGGTTTCACATTGTCCGTCCATTACATTTTGGTTTCTGAGCAGGGGCTGTCTTATAAGCGCTGCTTATTGACATTTCTTGTTTTCCCTGAAAATAGGCTTTGAAATTTCATGTAGGAGACAATTTGCATGAAATGTCAAAGTCTATTTTTCGGAAAAAGTATTTCAAAATGTTGTCTGTTGAAATTTTAAACCAGCGTGCAGAGTGTTACCCAGTACATTCTTCTATGATCTTTTACTTTGCCTGCATTACTTTTTTGTCTCGCCTTCTGTAGCAGGCAGGCACCTCTAATGAGTACCCACAACATATGTTTTCATCGAGAAATAAGAAAAATATAGATACTTTTTGGTTGAAAAAAGCACCTTATCAAGAGCTATGCGTCGGCATCAACAATGTTAAGTCTGTGTGCTTTTCTCTGTTTCTCAAACACCAAAGCATCTAGGCTAATGAAACTTCATACACACATCGGCCATGATGCACCCTGCCCTCTACTGTTACTGACCTTGATCTATTTTTCACACTTGACTGATCAATTTTTAGTCTGTGCTCCATTTCTTGAATTCCACCAGCAATCGCAACATGGTGATTTGATGAATTTCTTGTTTCTTTTTGCTAATGAATACTTTATGATATAATTTAAACCACTTTTAATATTACTTACCCTGATAACCCTAAATATTGGGACAGACAGGCCTACGGGTGTGTAAAAATACTGGGACACCAATATACCACGGTATTTCTCTGGTGTGGTATGTACCGTGGTACATTTGCCTGTACTGTGGTATTCTGGTATTCTGTTTTTAGCAACAGTCTGTTGTAGAAAACCATAAATCTAAAAAATATTGAAACAGTTGAAGTTGAAACAGCTTCAAATGGTGTGCTTCAGTTATAAATCTTTTAATTTCATTTGGAAATGGTAAGCCTTAATGTCTTAGGCGAGGTGAAATAATTATACATGCAACATTACTTGTTGTAAATACATGTGTATTTAACAATAAATGTTGATACATTATAAAAGGATAACAGCAGTTATAGGGATGTAAATAAGTATGCAGTTTTAAAATTGATAATAAGCAGGAAGATGTTACTAAAACGTTAAGTGCTGGAAACTGCTGAGTTATGGTCCTTCATGTGTCTCCAGTCTCCACTCTCCACTGCTGATTTTTAATTGACATTATAAGTTTCTATTACAATGTACAATGTGAATCAATAATTCATTGAAAATAAAACTCAGCACAGATGATTTAGGTGGTTTAAACTTATAGACCATCAGATGTTGGCATATCAACCAAATGGCTACTTCTGCTGGCCATTTCACAATGACAGTTTTCCTAAAAAATTTAAAAAAAGTCTTTTTTTACTACATGTTGATGTGTCTAAAATAGTCTTGGATGAGTGGCAAACAGTTTAGACTCTGATCAGATCACCTGTTTGTCAAATGGGAAAAAAAACAACCCAAAACAATAGATTATTAACTACCAGAACAGCCAAGCAGACAGGAACTGACACACACAACCAATATATTTGTTTTCTAGGGAATGCCGTATGTTTATTTTTAGCATGATGGGGTAAGGGAGAAGGGAGGAGGGTCGGAAAAAGTTTTTATTTTAGGCCTAGATGCTTTAGTGTTGTTGTTTTTTTTGTTGTTGTTGTTTTTGTGTCGCCTACAGAGCATGGCAGACACATAGGGATCATGTTGTCCATCTGCGTCATCTGGCGGTGTCGGTGTCGTCGTCACACTTTTCGTTTCCGTTCAATAACTTTTGAAGGGATGCATTGATTTCATTCAAACAGTGCAGAACTTTATATCACTGTAAAATACAGGTCAAGTTCGATATTGGTAATCATCCACCAAATTTTGGCTGAGTTATGGCCCTTTTTCGACTTAGTTTTTGTTGGTGTGTTGATATTGGTTTCCGGTCAATAACCTTTGCAGAGATGCATTGATTTTATTGAAAGTTTGCAGAAGGATATATTATTGTAAAATACAGGTCAAGTTTGATATTGGTAATCATCTGCAAAATATTGGGCAAGTTATGGCCCTTTTTCGACTTAGTCGCTTTTAGGGATAGGAGCGATTATAAGGAGTAGTGTTTTTTTCCTTTTTCATATCAAATGGTTGGCGCTTTAAGCAGGCGACACATCCAATTCTCGGAATTCTAGTTTTAATTTTCAGTAAAATGTCAGTTTTTATAGCCAATAAACAGCCTGTAATCTTTTTACATTCTTTCCAGCTGTTACATCACACAATGGTCCTGTGAATGGTCTTCAGTTTACTGCAGATGGTCTGCATCTTGTGTCAGTTGGTACAGACCAGAGAGTGCAGTTATGGAACACCTCATCGGGGAAAAATGTAATGGTAGATTTTGATAGAGTACCAAACTCAGGAAAGAGAACTGTTCAGTTTGCCATTTCTAGTGGCTCTGCTCGAGATCTAATATACATGCCAAACAGAGCAGAGGTAGAGGTGTGGGATATATTCACAGGGGAGCATGTCAATAGACTTCAAGGCCATTATTCACAAGTTAACGGTTGTATATTCCATCAAGATTACCAGGAGTTGTATAGTGCAGGGAGTGACAGAAACATTCTGGTCTGGGAACCAGATATGAACATGAAAAGTCAGGAGATTATCAAAACAAAAGTGAACACAAAAGAGTCTCAAAAGGAAGTAACTACCACTGACAAGGTGACTGCAGCATTGGCTGACAGCTGGAGTAGCGATGAAGAGACCTGAAAATGTTTCTTATGTTGATATGGTATTGTTGCTAGTCTTCCCAAAGCACTGTGTGTCAGTAGTCTGATGTCAGACAGCAGATATGGTGATACAGAGATACAGAGAAACCTGGTGAAAGTAGTTGTAGGGGCTGTGTTTCTCAGAAGATATCAAGTAGAAGTTTTGAAATATCTGCTATTGGTTAGAATTATCAAAACAAAAGAGCATGCAAATGGTCTCAAAGGGAGGTAAAGACCACAGACAGGGTTACTGCAGCATTGGCTGATAGCTGGAGCAGCGGTGAAGAGACTTGAAATGATCCATATGTTGACATAGTTACTAATCTTCCCAAAGTGCAATATGCCCATAGTCTAACATTAGATTGCAAGACACAGCACAGATAGCATAGCCCCAGATAAGACAGGGTATCCACATATTAGTTTTCTCATTTCTGCACGAAAAGATATGTTGTGGGTACTCATTAGAAGCGCCTCGGCGAGGCACTTCTAATAAGTACCCACAACATATCTTTTTCGTGCAGAAATAAGAAAAATATCAGTACTTTTCGAATGAAAAAAGCACCTTATCTGGAGCTATGAGATAGGGCAGTGTAGAAGTAGTAGTGATAAATGTTTGATACTCTAGTACCATAGCTCCAGGCAAAGCACAGTTTTCAGACAAAAAAGTACTGATATTTTACTTATTTCTCCATGACAAGATATGTTGTGGGAACACATAAGAAGCACCTCATGGAGGTGCTTCTGATGAGTACCCACAATATGTTTTCTTGGAGAATTAAGAAAAATTATTATGTGAATTCCCTATCTTATCTGGAGCTATGTTATACTGCCTTACAGTACAAGCTGACTTTTACAGCAACATAGTTGGGTGTTTGCCTGTCATGCAGATGGCCCGGGTTCAATCCCTGGCCGTGAAATTGTGATAAAAATTTTATTCTTAATGTGTGTGCAGTTGTATGCTTATGTCAAGGATGGCAAATATTTCTCTGGTTCTAATATTCCTAGCATATTTAGCAACATTCTATTATATCTCTGTGGAATTGGATTTCTCATTGCATGGTATGCAATAGTGCATGATTTGGTCATTCCATTAAGCTTACACAGTTCTGTAATGATTTCAGATTCAAAACAAGCTCCTTGATCTGAATGTATTCTTGATGGAATCCCATAATGAATGAGGAAATTTTCATGTAATGCTTCTGTTATTGTCTTAGCTGTTTGATTTTTGGTAAAATAGCAAGTGCATACTTCATTAAGTGGTCTGTTGTGGCCAGTATATTTCCACATCCATTTGATGGTATCAGAGTGAAGTAATCCATGTTCTAGTGGGTACATTGTTACTCAGCCTTGTCATTAGCAGGCGACAGGAGGCTAAATTGCCTTCCACTCATTAAGCAGTCTTAATTTTTTGGGGTCTTTTTAGACTAGTCCTATGCAGTCTGAAGGGGAATGTCTATCTAGTCAATGGGGTCTTCTCTTAAAGGAAAGAATTTGCTCCATAGGAGCAAATTCTTTCCATTAAGAGAAGGCCCCATTTTCAGAGGGGCTCAGTTTACAAAAATTGTCTCCCTTGTGAAAATGGTGGAAAATACGACAGGCATATCTATTCCCCTGTATGCCTGCTGCCTTTTTATTTTCAGATTCTAGCTGCCTACTTCTAAACTTAATGAATAGGCTGGTTACTGTGTGAACAAGACATTTCTGACATTCAGTGACCCATTTCTCAAAATCGGCAGTCATCCTTGGCCAGTAAAAACACTCCCTGATTAATGATAGGGTATGGTCTCTTTCAGGATGACCCACATCATTATACAGTTGACTCTCGTTAACTCGAAGTCCATGGGACTTTTTGAAATACTTCGAGATAAATGTACCTCGACATATCAGATTTGCAGAATTGAGGAAAAATGAATTGAACAACCACGTTTCCCAAATAAATATGCAGTTTGACTCCTGAAGATATATATTGAAACTATTGTGGAAAAGAGGAGACATTGCTCCTTTGGAGCAATGTCTCCTCTTTTCCACAATATTTTGTTACTTGTTCTTAGATTTCTATATTAAAACAGGGACAATATTTTCACTTGGAGATAAGCAGTTATTTGAGATAAGCGAAGTCGAGATTATGAGAATTGACTACAATCCTTGCAGTACAGTTTTGTGGTAGACATTTGATAGGACAAGCTGCAGAATGGTATTTTCTCCATCCTCAAGCTCAAAATATAATATGCATCTAATCAATTTAAAACTATGGAAGACTTTTCACATCACTTGATCTTCTTTTGTATAGAAACAGTTTCTGGGAAGTGTTTTGTCTATGGTTGTTCTGATCCATTTTACTAAGACAGCTTCTTCTCTTAAGCTCCTTCTTATTTCTTGCTGTTCTGTCTATGTTAGAGGTTGACCAGCTTTCTGTGATATGTTGATTGGAGCTGCTGGACTGATTTTATGAAAGTGTCTAAAGTAATTGTGTTGTGTTGCAAGTATTCTTTATGGTTTTGTCATTAGTCTTAATTCTGTCTTTATTATCGCACCTGCTTGTAGCAGGGTGCGATATAGGCGTCCGATTTTCTGTCCGTCCGTCAGTCTGTCCGTCCGTCCGTCAGTCAGTCCGTCCGTCTGTCAACATTTATGTCGACGTTCCACATTTATGTCAAAGTTAGTATTCTAATCAACTACAAGACTAAACAACCATCAAACCTTGCATGAAATATATCCCTGACCTCCTGACTTTGCAACATAGGCGTCCGCTTTTCCGTATGTCTGTCTATTCGTCCGTCCGTCTGTCAACATTTATGTCGAAGTTCGACATTTATGTCAAAGTTAGTATTTTATTCAACTACAAGACTAAACAACCATCAAACCTTGCATGAAACATCTCCCTGACCTCCCGACTTTGCGACATAGGTGCCCACTTTTCCATTCGTCTGTCTGTTCGTCTGTCCGTCTGTCCGTCTCTTAACAGTTCTGTTATGTCGAAGTTCGACATTTACGTCAAAGTTAGTATTCTAATCAACTACAATTCTACAACAACCATAATTCCTTGCATGACACATCTCCCTGACCTCCTGACTTGGCAGATATGTTGACCCAGTGACCTTGACCTATATTTTGCGCTCCATTGACTTTGACACAATTTACGTTGACGTTCCAGATCTTCTCAACTATAAGGCGTACAGCTACCAAACCTTGCATAGTGCTTCTTCTAGATGTACAGACTTGGCAGGTACCTTGACCCGGTGACCTTGACCTATATTTTGCGCTCCAGTGACTTTGACATATTTTGTGTCGACGTTCGATATCTCCTCAACTATAAGGCCTACAACCATCAAACCTTGCAAAGTGCTTCTCCTCAATGTACTGACTTAGCAGATACCTTGACCTGGTGACCTTGACCTATATTTTGGCTGCAGTGACTTCGACATAATTTACATCAATGTTCCAGATCTCCTCAAGTGTAAGACCTCTAGCCACCAAACCTTGCATAGTGCTTCTCCTATATGTACTGACTTGGCAGGTATCTTGACCTGGTGACCTTGACCTATATTTTGTGCTCCAGTGCCTTTTACACATTTTACGTCAACGTTCAATATCTCCTCAACTATAAGGCCTACAACCATCAAACCTTGCATAGTGCTTCTCCTCAATGTACGGACTCTGCAGGTACCTTGACTGGGTGACCTTGACCTATATTTCACACTCCATTGACTTTTACACCTTTTACGTCACCCTTCCATATGTCCTCAACTGTAAGGCCTTCAACCACCAAACCTTATATAGCACTTCTTCTCGATGTACTGACTCGACAGGTACCTTGACCTGGTGACCTTGACCTATATTGTGCACTCCAGTGACTTTGACACATTTTATATTGATGTTCGGTATCTCCTCAAATATAAGACCTACAACCACTAAACCTTGCATAGTGCTTCACCTCATTGCCCTGGCTTGGCAGGTACCTTGACCCAGTGACCTTGACCTATATTTGACACATTTTACATTGATGTTTGATAACTCCTCAACTATGGGGCCTACAACCACCATACCTTGCATTGTGCTTCTCCTTGATGTACTGAATTAGCAGGTACCTTGACCCGTGACCTTGACTTATATTTCATGCTCCAGTGACTTTTACACATTTTAAGTCAACGTTCCATTATCATTGGGCTGTATGATATGAAAAGTCAGTGCTGAAGATATAGCCATTAGAGGGAATGGGACTGGCCTGGAATATATGTGCCCCACTAGGCACTTTGTCTACATTTTTTTCAACCCAGTTTTCCAAGTAAGCACTGCTAAGAATGAAATAAACTTATTTAATAACCACATTCTGATTGTGGCTCCTGTGACTTTGGCGCCAGCAGGTGCGATGACGCCTTCCGCGGAATTCTTGTTTTCTTTCATGGTTCTACCAAAGGGATAGCTGGACAGGTCTGTTGCATCTTTGTTGTTTAATCTTGCATTGTATATGTAATATTAAATCTGTACTGTCCCAATGCTGATGCTGATCTTTGACTTGTTGCATCTAACTTGGCATTTGATAAAATATGAGTCAATGGATGGTTAGCAATATACACTGTAATACGGTTGATCAGTACATGTAGGTATTCTGAAAATTTTTCAGTACCGATAATTGCCCATGTTAGAGCTAAAAACTTCCTATTTAAATGCAGAATACAGTAACAACCCTAAGCACTGGGACAGAATAGGCCTTTGCAAATAGTGAACATCAAGATCAGAGCATAGAACAGGGGGGTCTGATAAGGGTCTACACCATTTGCCGTACATACAGTAATATTTTAGATACATCAAGAGCTAGATGTATGAACTATTTCAAATTTTAGGACATGTATGGTAAGTAGATAAGAAGTCCCAATACTTACGTTATTATGGTAATTCTTTTCTGATTTTGACAGACTTCTGCTGGCTTCCAAATTTAACCTGTGTCCTGCTGAACTCGGATATACCCTGCCTTTGCAAACAGAGTAGATCCAGATTAGTTGGCTTCTGAAGCCAACTGATCTGGATCTGCACCGTTTGTCATTCAATATGTGAATTTATATCAATAACCTGGATCAAGTAATCTGATTGGCTGAAAATTTGAAAAGGGTGTGGCATCTTAATTTATTCAGCAGGATAAGGGTTAACTAAGACTATAATCAAACCTAGCATACCGTATTTACCCTAAATATTGGGACATCTTAACTCCTTACCATACTTTTTCTGATTTTGAAGAAGTTCCTTTTACTGTATTTGGTTAGGCATTACGAAAATGTACCTATTCAAATATATAGAAAATTTCATCTCCAAAAACTGAAAATTTTTAGAAAAAAAAACTATGATATTTTTCTTATTTCTGCTCAAAACATAGATTGTGGGTACTCGTTAGAACTGCCATGGTGAGGCAGTTCTAACAAGTACCCACAATCTATGTTTTTTAGCAGAAAAGAAAAATAATATATACCCCTATAAACCCCAGTTCTACTATATAAAAGTGGGGTTTAAGGGTATCAGTATTATATAGGTATGTTTTCGTGATGTCTAAATCAATGCTAGATGTGTGGCAAACAGTGTAGACCCATACCTTATGCTGCATTCTGCAGTATCTGATCTGGGTCTAAACTGTTTCTTCATGCTTGTCTGTCCCAATATTTAGGGGTATTATTGCACACTTCCTTCCAAAGAGGAACTCAAACACTGTGATGTAATTTTATGACCTGACCTATTTTTCCGGGTTTAAAGACTGAAGAAATTTCAGCAGGTGACATTTTGAAACATTTCTCTCATCAGTTGTTTTTTTCAAACTTAACAAAACCCTAAAGTTTGGCATTTCGTGGAAATTGTACATATGGCAAATGTAGGGAGAGAAGTTACATGGCATTTCGTGGAAATTGTACATATGGCAAATGTAGGGAGACAAGTTGCATGAAATGTAAAGCCCTATTTTATTTGAGAATAAAAAGAATAATAAGAAAAAGATCAATTTGTTATCTGCTTATTTTACCAACACCAGGAAAATGTCTGGTCCTAAAGGTTAACATCAGATGGTGTTATATTCATGTAATTTACCAATAATCATAGGTCTAGATAAAAGTGGGTATCAGGTTAATATTTTCCTTATTTCTCCACAAAAACATATGTTGTGGGTACTTTCTGATCGACTGCATTGACTTCTCTCATGTGTGATGCCAATTTTTCCAAACAAATGACTTGAGATACTTATTTCAAGATGTACCAGCTGATAACACACTAATGTTTTTAAAACACATTCATCTTTTTAACAAAATATAACTATTTTAATTTTTAAATTCATTCTAGTTTTATATTTTCATGCATATATAACTTTTCATTATAGCCGTTTCATCACAAAACCAAGTTAGTACACCATCTTGATGCAAATGATCCTCATGGGTTGATGCGTCGTTAAACCTGAACTCATCATAATCATCATGTTGTGGGTACTCATTGGAAGTGCCTCACTGATGCACTTCTAATGCACCCACAACATATATTTTCATGGAGAAATAAAAAAAAACATCAGTACTTTTGGATTGAAAACAGCATCTTATCAAAAGCTATGAAAAATTATCAATTGTGTGAATGTATTTGTATAATTGTCAATATTAATTTCCCTGTGGTGTCAGCTTTGTATGAAACAATGTGATAGTTGTATTTTGTATTGCCATGATTCATTTTTAACTGTTTACTGCTATTTTGAGAGGCATTAACTCTTAAATTACCAATCCACAACTGCAGCAGATGACATATAGATTTTTTTATGTCCCCCCACCTATTTTGGGGCAGATTCCATTGGTGTCAGTGTAGACATGAGTGTTGGTGTTGGCATGACACTTTCTTGTCTGCACAATATCTTGTGAACCAGTGGTTAGATTCTTACCAAATTTTCATGGAAATATAATTGGGACATAACAAAAAACTGTTTAGAGTTTGGTGACCTTGACCTAATTTTCAAGGTCACAGCAGTAGAAAAACTGAAAATTTATGGTGGGAGGACATCTGTTTCTCTGAAAACACTGTTACTAGTTTATTTTTCAGCTAAAAGAAGCCCTGACATTTTAATGTGAAGCGTAAATATCAAGTCTTATTTCCTCTGAAAACATAATCAAATTTAGAATGTCATCTGCTATAATTTTGCTTGGCACTTTAAGCGCTATTTGGTTACTTACCTGTAGAGATTTAAATGGTTCTTAAAGCTAAGCTTTCTGGGTAAAATTTTCAGCAGACAGCATTTTGAAATATTTTTCTTATTTTTCCCAGATAACAGGATTTGACATGTCATGCAAATTGTCTCCAAAGAGACAATTTGCATGAAATATCATATCCTGTTTTCTGGGAAAAATATTACCAGTTTGTCATCTGCTGATTTAGCCCAGCTAGTGTTTATGGTTAAACAGAGATTCAAACAGTGGCTTTAACCCATTGTAGTCAGGAGACCCGTAAAAGGGTAATTGGCAAACAGTGCAGACCCAGATCAGATACCACAGAAAGCGGTGTCTGATCAGGGTCTTCACTGTTTGCAAATAGTTTAGCCATTTTTCTCTAGGAATATGTAAATCTCATAGCTGGACATACCTAAAATTGAAATTGGACTCATCAATTATATAGTGTGGTAGATTCATCCAATATATAGTGTGGTAGATTTGTCCAATATATAGTGTGGTAGATTCTATTCAGTATACAATGGGTTAAAATGTAGGGGCATTAGAAGTCCAATAAAAATGAATGCGAAGCCTGAGGATCGGGACTTACAAAGGCCGAGGGAATGATTTCCTCTGTTTAAACTTCTTGTTTGTATACCCTAAAGAGCATAAGAATTTGGAATTTTGGATACTCGTTTGTATACTGTATAGAGATAAAAAATTCGGATATCCGAAGTATAAGGACATTCAGAAAATTTGTAAAAAAAAGTTTATTTTTCATGACTAAATATGAAAGGATTTTGACGTATCAATAATTTTCAGTAATTTTTTGTGCAGTATGAATCATTAACATAAAATTAACACAAGACATCCATGAAATGGAATTGTACTTGCAATATTTATTGTATTTGGCAGGGTGAATCACTTTTTTAAAATTACAGCAAAGGGATATCTTATGAGAGTCACATGCTTTGAGAGCTGGACCCAATTGTTCAAAACTTAGCAAAGTTGTTAGCTAACGTGACATTAAAATTTCTATCTTTAAATATGGCAAATACATTGATATTTTTTGCTGAAAAGTATCAAAGTATCTGAAAATACCTTAGCTACAACAGTTAACAAGTTTTTCATTAACCAGGGCCCAGTTGTTCAAAGCATTGTTAGCTTAACAAGCACATTAAAGGTTAAAATGTTAACTGTTCTGCTGAGTACAATAACTAATTCACAGTTATTTTTGCTGAAAAAATGTGAGTAGCTTTTGCATATGCAAAAGCTACTCACATTTTTTCAGCAAAAATATTAGCATATATGCCATATCTAATAACAAAAGTTTTAATGATATGTTAACTAAAGACATCGTTAGTTTTGAAGAACTGGGCCCAGCTCATTAAGCTAACAATGCTTTGAACTGGGCCCAGTTCTTTTAGGATAAAGAATTCACCTTATCTGGAGCTACCATAAAACTCCAGTTGAAAGACAAATGCATGAGCAATTAATTGGCTATAAAATTATGAATTCTGTGGGACTGAATTGTATTGAGAATGTAGTTACAATGTTTACAAGGGGGTGCTTCAAATTCTGTTTTATATCCATTTTGTATTATATGAAGAATGTATTTTTAATGAATATTTATTTAACCCTTGTCCTGCTGAACCCGAATATACCCTGCCTTTGCAAACAGTGTAGATCTGAAGAAGCCAACTGATCTGGATATGCACTGTTTGTCATTCAGTTTTTGAATTTATATAAAAAATCTGGATTAAGTAATCTGACTGGCAGATAATTAGAAAAGGGCTGGGCTTCTTAATTTGTCATAAAACATATTTATTTTAGTATGAGCGGCAACATGAGAAAACATAACTTGGACATGTGTGCCCAGGGAAGATTCCAATTAGCCTGCATATTTGTGCAGTCTGATAAGAATAGTCAGTGGGCACATTTTTGAACAGCCAAGGATGCAAAGTTTCTTCATGTGGGCAATGAAGACACTAATTAGAGTATGTGCATGCACAGGCTAATTTGAGTCTTCATTTGATGCACATGTCAAAAGATACATTTTTGCCCATTTCAGGTCATATAGTCATATAATAATTTCTAGTCTTTCTTCTTCTTGTGTGTCTTATATTACCCTGACAACAGATGTCATTGGTTCTTGTATAAAACAAGCTGGGTTGAGTTATTTCTGTAATAGGACATTCAGCATAATTAGCTCACTTGAACACAGTGCTCATGGCGAGATATTTATTGATTGTGTTACGGTTTAATGACACATCAATCCTTGTGTGTCATTTTGAGTTGTTTCCCTGAGAAAGGGAGAGAAGAGATAGAAGAGATATTAGAGAAGATGAAAGAGAGGGACAGGGAAGAAAGAGGAACAGGAATGAAAGTGAAGAAACAAAAGAATTAAAAATATTCCCCTCTACCCTTACCTGCTACAAGGATAGCAAGCCTTGCCCAACTGTAAGCCAGTATCAGTTGGACACCCCAGTGGCATAAGATACACAACACCTTCACCACACCTGACCACTCCTTGGTGAGCTATTTTGATAAGTCAATGTCCGTCCTGTGGGGCCAACACTTTGCTTTAAATGACAACTCCTCCTACAACCCAAGTCCAATTTCAATAAAACTGCACAGGAGTTGTGCCTAGGTGACTCTATACCAAAATAGCTTAAATGTTCATGCTACAGAAAAAGAAATGTTAAGGGATCAATACTGTTTTAGTTTTTCCCCTTTGTAATTCTTCACTGTCCGTAACACTTTTGTTTTTCCTGTTTATCTTGCTTAATAATTTTAGGAATCTTGTAATATTTTTGCATGAATGTTGATATTGATAGGATGTTGTTGCTACGGAATTTTTTTTTTAATAGTCTTAACAGAGGTGCTGTTTTTATTGACCATTACCTTGCAGGGGGTATCTTATAAGCAGTGCTTATTCACTTTTTTCATTGTCATTTATCTATACTGTATACGAGTAGGATAATAAAGACAAGTATAGTAAGGTGGGGTGGACAAGATACCATATCTGGTTTATCTTGTCCCCGCCCCCTACAGCCATCATCCTGCATTTTGTTTGGTTAAGATGTTAATGGTTATGGTCAGCACTGGAGAAACAGAATTGAAATTTACTGAAAATGGGTTTGCATAGAAATGTTGGGGGACAAGTAGGATGATTATCTCATTTAGCCTTTAAATGTCCTCAAGAACCATGACTTTTGAGTCCAACTTAGAGGCGTACAGAAGTCATAATAGAAAAATGAAAGGAGGAAAAAATCCCAACATCCCAGTCACATGTGAATTTGTTTTTATTGTTTCTTTAAATCCCTCAATTTTGCACTATTTACAGTCTTCCCTAAAGAAATAGCGTCTTCTTGTCTTAATAAGTCCCCATTTTCACTGGTATTGTCGTGAAGATTATTACCAGAAGATGTCATATTTAACATACCAAAAATATTACACACAAGGAAGTACAATAACTACATTCCACTATAACAGTTTGTAATATAAAAATATGATATCAGTGCTTGTTCTTAAATAATAAATCTCTGATTGACATAATGTAAAACACTGTCCAAAAAATATGTACATGTATTGAATGCCTGCAAGTACATGTACTTCACATCACCAAAATTGAGGGACATTTTCATCCTAATCAGTACATATTATTCTCTATACATGTAAATGCTAGTCACAGATGAAATAGGCTGAGACTTGTCTCATTCCCATCCTCTGTAAATACATGTACAGAACTTTGCTTTCAGTTTTCATGAATAAAGTTAAAAATCAAGACTGTTTAGTACGTTTTATCTTATCTCTTTTCATATTTAAGTATGAAATAAGATTTCTGTATCTTATAGGCTGGTCTTCTTGGGTATAAAAGTTAGTTCTAGGTAAGAGGGGCTGTCAAGAAAATACTTTTCTCATTTCTCCACAAGGCACTTCTATTGAGTACAACATATGATAGCTTAGAGAAGAACAAATATTAACCCTTAAAGCGCCAATCACAACTAAAGCAGATGACAATTTTGATATTTTTTTCTTATTTTCAGAAGAAAAAAGTCTTGACATTTTATGTGAATCTTCTGCCAAGCAGACGATTTACATGAAATATCAAGACTTCTTTTCTCTGAAAAATAAAAAATAAAAATTTAAGAATGTTGTCTGCTACAAATTTTGCTTTGCGCTCTAAAAGGTTAATACTTTTTGGTTGAATAAAGTTCCTTTTCTGGAGTTATGGTATGTTTCTTGCTTTAACACTTTGCATGCAGGGAAAAAATTTCAGCAGATGACATTCTTATTTTGCCTAGAAAATAAGAAAAATATCAATATGTCATCTGCTGAATCGGCCCACAGCAATGTAAGTGTTAAACCAGAAATGAACATTAACATCAGTGGTCCATGTATCGTCAAGTTTGACAGGAAAATCTAATGCACTGTCCAGTTTTGTACCTTGAACACAAATTACAGACACTGAGAATGTTTGGTTTTTTTTATGTGAAATTCATTATACTCCCACAAACAAAGTTTAGGAGGGGGTATATAGGAATCATCAAATCTGTTGCTTGATTGGTTAGTTAGTCTGTCCAAGCTTATGAAGTGAATTACTTCTACATTTTTTTTTATTTTCATTTTAGAATCTGTCCCTTTTCCCAAGTTGTCTCCCTTGTAGGTTTATCAAATCCCTTAAATTACCATGATTTATTTTTATTGAATTGTACACAATGTATGTATAAAAAAAAAATAAAATAAAATAAATTTATTTTTATATATTTATTTGTTGTTCTTGAAGAGTGTGACAGTATTTCATTTAGAAGCTGGAAATTATAGACAAGCATAAAGGTATGTTATTGCTTACAGCATATATCAATATGTTTGTACCCCCTTACAGACCAAGTTCACAGCACTGTAGCATGCCTGACTGCAGATTCAGGGTGGTCAAGTTCAAACCCCAGCTCGGCCATATAACTTCCATGGAGAATGATCATGAACATATTTCTATGGCCATTCTCCCCCTTCTGCTGATTCAAGAAAGGCAGTTGTCAGTTACTGATGGAAGTTTGTGCACAAGTATTGTTTAACCACTTAGAGATTTAAACATGCCCAAGAAAAAAGTAAGAAGGTTAACTCACAGGCACTTGTTTCATGGAGAAAAAAAGTCCAGCCTCCCTCTTTTCAAGAGGGAGGGTGGACTTTTTTTTTTTTCCATGAAACAAGTGCCTGTGGATTAACTGACTGAATAGACATAACCTTAAAAGTGTTGACTGGGCTATAAAACTCAAATTTATTGTTCTAGACTTAATTCTAGTCCTCCTGAACCAAGATATATCCCATCTTTGTAAACAGTGTAGATCCAGAACAGTTGGCCTCTGAAGAATTTGTGTTGAGGTTTTATGGCCCAGTCAACCCAGTGGGGTCATGTCGAGCACGGTCAGTTTACCTAACCACTTTAAAAAAAAAAAGATCAGTGAAGGAATTATCAAATGATGCTTATGCAGTTTTTGTGTGTCCTTTTGCAGTCTTGTTTTATAAGTCATATGTTGTTTTATAACTTTAGGGGTGGTTGGGTGGTGCGAAGGTGTCCTTTATCTTACGTCACCGGGGCGCCCAACTGATATTGGCTTACAGCTGGGCAAGGCCTGCTATCCTTGTAGCAGGTAAAGGTAGAGGGGGATGTTTTTATTTCTTATGTTTCTTCACTTTCATTCCTGTTCCTCTTTCTTCCCTGTCCCTCTCTTTAATTTCCTCTACTATCTCTTCTATCTTTTTTCTCCCTTTCTCTGGGAGACGACACAAAATGACCCACAAGGGTTGACGTGTCGTTAAACCCCAACTCAATCAATCAATGTTTTATAATTAATTTGAATTGCTTTGACAAGTTGATGCAATTCAAATGGATACCCACAACATATGCCTTTATTAAATAGACAAAAAGTACACTTGCTGTAATCTGCTGACTATGAAATTGCTTGACTGTGCGCTTATAGGGGTGTGGAGTAATTAGGTCAATTTTGGTAGGGTTGTAGACACAAGATGCTTTAATGCAAGGTGAGGTAAGTCCTGTAAGTATTCCCAAGATCATTTTGGTTCAAGATGAGGAGGAGTCAATCCCAATGAGTACTCACAAGATGTTTATGGTGGATGGTGAGGCAATCGCAGAGAATACTCACAAGATGTTAGAGCAAAGTGAATGTTTTGGTGCAAAAATGATCTTACACTCCCTATCTCGATCTCTAGTCCTATCAGGGCTTGAAACTGTGTCGGAATTTATAGAGTGAATATCAGACCCCACTAGGACTAGGTAGATGAGTTTTAAGTTTTATGGCCCAGTCAACACTTTTAAGGTCGTGTCGAGCCTGTGTAGGTAGATGAACTCTAGTCATAGTCTGTACAGTTAACCCTTAACACACCATGCAAAATTTGTTCCAGACAATATTTTGGTTCTATTTTAATATTTCAGAGAAAATAAGGCTAGGCTGATAATTTACATGAAGGGCAAAGCCTTTTTTTCTTTGAAAAATTACATGTATTTAAAAAATCAGAATGTCACCAGCTTTTATTGTGATTGGCACTTTAGGAGAGTGGCTACCTTTTAGCTTGTCAAAAGCAGATTTTGTAACAAAGTAATTGTCCTTAAGTTTTGTACACCAACTTGACTCAAAATAGTATATGCAAACAGTGCAGACCCAACTGTGACAAAGCATCTAGGTGTCACTTTGGTTAGCGTTCCCAAACGCAGATAATGTTTGAACCCAGGTTGGAATCCTACTACTGGCAGTATTCAGCTCGTGACTATGACACTTCATTGCAAAAAGCCATTCATTATCACCCTTTTCATCTAGATATATGACTTTGAAAATACCAAACTATCACCTGTATGTGAAATGACTGGGGTTCAATCCCACAATCATCCCCTCACAAAGTGAAGGCTTTACCCAACACAATCCTTGACCTCCTGATTGGAAGTGGACAATCTTTCAACTGAATCACTCGGACCAGTGCAGTACAATCAATTCCTTCAGTATTTGAGTTGAGTAGGAGTTTAAGGCCCAGTCAACACTGTTAAGGTCATGTCAAGTCCAATAGTTTATCTCACACTTTTCCTGGCCAGGCTTGTTCTTCTTAGCAGTTAACTAGCACTTTTGCACACTTTTGGCAGCAACTGAAAACTACTCTTCTTGAATCAATGGAAGGGGGAGAATGATGAAATTATTCATGATCAATCTCCATCAAAGTTTCTGGCGAAAGAATGTGCATAATACTGGTTAACTGCTTAAAGAACTAACCTGCCCAGTAAAAGTGTGGTTAGATAAATTGAGTCTGACAGCGCTCGACATGACCCCATTGGGTTGACTGGGCAGTGAAACTTCAACACAAACAAATCTCCATGAAAGTTATGTGATCATGCTGGGATTCAAACTGGCAACCCTTTGATCTGCAGTCAGATGTGCTACCGACTATGCTATGGAGCCAGATTCCTTCAGTATCAAGAGAATAAATACTGGCTATATACTGCTGTATTGGCAAATGTCCTGATTACCATACTTAACCATAAGTGTCTAACTCCTTACCATGTTTATCCTAAAATTTGAATCAGTCCATTTTATGACCTTTGTTGTGTTTAACCTTTAAACTGCCTATCACAACACTTGTCGTCTGCTTTATCATCTGCTTGTGATTTTAAAAGTCATTTTTGCAAACAGTGTGGACCCAGATCAGATTCTCCTCTAGGAGCAGTCTGATCTGGTCTACACTGTTTGCCTGTATGCAAAAATAGGTTTGAAAAGTTTGCAAGAATATTCAGCAGACAACATAAACAGACGACATTTTCAGATGCAGGTTTTCTTGGCATTTTAAGGGTTAAAAAAACTGCTGGATGAGTGGCATAAAGCTATGAGCACTAAAATATAACAACCCTCATTTATTTCTTCTTTTATTTAAATGGTGAAATCCCATATGTACTACAGATCAATACCATATTTGCCCTAATTACCGCACTGTGCGTTTAACTCATTAGAAAAACTTGTACAGTATCTTCCTAATACAGGTACACTTTAAAGAAAAATCAGCAGAGCACTTCATTAGGGGCGTATTTAATGATACTTATGCAATATTTTTCTGACTTTCTTTATAAAAGCATATGTTGTTGGTACTCATTTGAATTGCCTCGACTTGTCGAGGCAATTCAAATGACTACCAACAACATATGCTTTTATATAGAAGTAGATACATGGCCTGTAATCTGAAGACTATGGAATTGCTTGACTGTGCGCTTATTGGAGTATGTGCATAACTGGATCGAATATAGTAATTTTCTTATTTCTTCATAAAAACGTGAGCCACACTATCAGAAAATCTACCATCAGACATATGCGCCCAATGAAGACTCAAATGAGCCTGCACATCCATGCAGTCTGATAGGCTTCATTGTCACATGAAAAAAAAACTTTGCATACTTGGCTATCCAAAATGCAAACAGTGAAGAGTCTGATCAGACTGTTCAAATGTTCAGGCTGATCTGAATCAGCGCTGGAGGCACATCAGAAGGTACATTTTCTTACCATGTGATTCATATATTGTGGGCATTAACTAGAAGCACTGCAATGAGGTGCTTCTAGTGAGTACTCATAAGTTTTCTGATAAAGATGACAAGAGTCATTTCTTTTTGGTTGAATAAAGCACCTTATCTAAAGCTATGCCAGATGAATGTGAAAAATAGCTTTAAAGAAATAAAATTAAATATTTGAGCTGCAAACAGGAAACATACCTTCAGATATGTGTGCCCAGCAAATATTCAGATCACCTGCGCATTCATGCTGTCTGATCAGAATCTGCACCAGGAGAATTTTGGATAGCCAAGGATGCAAAGTTTCTTCATGTGGACAATGAAGATTGATCAGACTGCACAGATGTGCAAGCTGATTTGAGTTTTCATTGGGCTAACATATCAAGGAAATTTTTCTCATGTTGTGTCTTGTTTCATTTTTCACAGAATATTGCAAACATACGCTTTCAGGGGACAAAACTCTTGTCATGATTGTTCTTGCCTCCATTCTGATAAAAGGTCTACTCTAAAAAGGAAGAATTTTCTCCCCTTCCAGGGTAGACTCCTTTTCAGAAGTGGACTGGTGTGCAGGGAAGCAAATAAGAAGCCATAAAAAATGTCACCCTCATAAAACGAGTTAAGTCTATCCACTTCCCTTATTTTTTTAACACTTAAAGCATCAAGCCAACTTGCAGCAGACGACATTTTTATTTTTATTTTTTTTTTTTTTAATTTTTCTGAGAAAATAATACTTGACATTTCATGTGAATTGAGACAATTCACATGAAATGTAATGTCTTATTTTCTCAGAAAAATTAAAAAAAAAATAATCAGAATTATGTCTGCTGCAGTTGTGATTGGCACTTTAAGGGTTAATAATGTGCAAATTGTGACAGGCTAGAGCTGCCTATGCAAACTATAAACAGTGAAATGGACAGTATCATGGATACATTCACATAAAGGAAGCGTTTAAAAGACACTTTGTAGTTATATTTGTATAAGAATATCATGTGGTACTCAATAGAAGCGCTTTGATAAGGTGACTCCATTAAATAACTGCAAGATACGTTTTGCTACAGGAAAAAAAAAAAAAAAAAAAAAAGCTGTGACCTGAGTAAAGTTACCTCTGGCTGTATGCACCACGTGAAGATTCATACCAGCCTGTGCATCAGCGCAATCTGAACAGAGTCTTCCTTTCCCACCTGAATAAACACTGGATTCTTGGCTGTCCACCAAGCAAGCAGTGTAAGGATCATATTGAGCAGTTGCACAGGCTGTTACAAGTCTTCACTGGGTGTGCATAGATATGTTTTCACATGTGGCACAAATTATTCTAAATTATTGCATTATGCCATCTAGGAACAGACAACACCCAGACACAGAACTCCAGAAATGAGGTTGAAGAGGAGTAAAGGTTTTCTTCTTCCATAAAATAATATCATGGGTTCTCATTAGGACAACCTCAGTGGGGTAAATTGTTTGAGTATTCAACAGGGCCGAGTTGTTCTAAGCTAACAATATCGTTAGTTAATGATTCGTTAAAATTTACATCGATTGATACGCAAATATGCTGAAATTTTTTGCTGAAAATATGTGAGTAGCTTTTGCAGTGCAGAAGCTACTCACATTTTTTCAGCAAAAAATATCAGAATATTGTATATTGAATCTGCTAAAACAGTTAACGAAATGACCCTTAACGAGCTTGTTAAGCTAACGACGCTTTGAACAACTGGGCCCAGATCAGTACCACAGCTCTAGACAATATGTGTATCCAGATTTTTTTTTTTTCATATTTCTCCCGGATAACATAATTATGTAGAGGGTACTCATTAGAAGCTCCTCCATGAGGTGCTTGTAATGAGCACCACAATGTATGTTTTCATGGAAAAATAAGAAAATATTGACAATTTTTGGTTGGAAAAAAGCCCCTTATCTGGAGTTATGACAAACCATATGTTTTCAGGGAGAAATAAGAAAAATATATTATCACGAAAACATGCCTTTATAATTCTGACCCCCTTAAACCCCACTTTTATATAGTAAAACGGGGGTTTACAGGGGTATACTTTATTTTTCTTATTTCTACTAAAAAACATAGATTGTGGGTACTTGTTAGAACTGCCTCGCCAAGGCGGTTCTAACGAGTACCCACAATCTATGTTTTGAGCAGAAATATGAAAAATATAGAGTTTTTTATCTGAAAATTTTCAGTTTTTGGAAGTGAAATTTTCTGTATATATTTGAATAGGCGTGTTTTCGTAACGATTAGTTCAAAAGAAGAGGTCTTATCTCGAGTTATAATACACATAACATTGTTTACAAGTCAAAACCTCGTAACTCCATTTTTTGCCAAAACGACCTTTTGGCAACGCAGGAATACTTGCCATTCAGCATGCCTTCTCTCAAATTCTCGAACCTCTAGACAATATTTTCGTATAGTTTGTATAGTCTCTCTACCAAGATATGATGTCTTGATGCATTCTAAGCATTTAAATTTCTTAAGTCAAGAGAAAAATGTATCAAAATGTTGTAACTCAAGTGATTTAGTCGAGAGATGGTATGAATTCTCATCTGTAAGATTAGAATAGTTATGTCACTAAATACAATACTGTCCGAATTTCGTCAATATTGGTCACGTCTAGCAAAAACTATAAAGTTTTTTGTCTTTTTCCTGAAAAGTTCAGAATCTGAAATACAACTATTTGACTCCTCAATGACGATATATTTCAATGTAAGCAAAATTAATCATTATTACAGTGATACTCAATGTAAGTAAAAATCTTCATAAAGAAAAGCAACAAATTAAATTAAGAATAATTTAAAGTTCAGAGTAAATGTATATACAAACATACAATCCAGAATACAACAGGACCTCCAGCATAATTTTAGTGTTCACATTAGCAGACAGCAAGCAAAAACAACAGACATTTTTCTTAGTTTTCCAAGAAAAATATTTAAAATCTGTCATTTCATGTTCCCGGTCTCCTTGAACCCTTAAGGTGTATTCAGAACTATAGCAGATGACATTCTAAAGATTTTTATTTTCTGAGAAAATAAGATTTGACATTCCATGTGAATAGTCCCCTTGGCAAACAATTCATATGAAATTACAAGCCTTGTTTTCAGGGAAAAATAAAAAAATATATATATTTAGAATCATCCGTCTGCTGCAAATATGACCTGCACTTCATGGGTTAATAACTATTGGCATTTCATGTGATTTTTCTCCTTCAGTAAATTCATTCCTGTCAAAGAAAATGAGAAACAAAAAAAATGTTTTAAAATGTCGTCTGCTCATATTTAAATTCTGCAGCTCAAGGGCTACCATTTCTGACTTTGATCAAATCAATTATAACAAATTGAAAGCTAATGTATTGCCGATGTATTACAATGTTATAAACCTTTACTACTTTATGGGCAAATTCAGCAGGTGACAAACTGGTGATATTTTTTTTTATTTTCCCAGAAAACAGAATTTGACATTTCATGCATATTGTCTCCTTTCAATATGTTGTCTGTTGTAATTTTACCCAGAGTGCTAGGGTTAATCAAGAAATTTGTAATGACCAGTTACAGGTCCCAGGTCTACTGTAATGGCCCATAATGAAAGCCAAGGTCTCTGGCCAATACAGCAGACCAAGGACCTGTAACTGGGCAAGATCACCATTCTTGATTTATAATAATTTTATTACTTCTCAAGATTAATGTCAGTTCAAATCTTAACACAAACTTGGCCAATACTGGGTAACTTGATCAATACAGTGGGAACTCAGCTAATATGACTTGGCCAATATGATTATGTCATTTCCATTATGGAAATGATGAAAATGATACTGACCAAGCAGTATTGGAAGAGTTCTCATTGTACTGACCAAGCTTCTCTGTACTGGCCAAGTTTGTGACAGATATGATGTGGACCGTTTTTTTTTTTTTTTTATCATATATATGTTTGTGTTGTATTTATGAATTAACTTCTCCAGATCTGATGTCAGTTCAATCTTAAAACAAACTCGACCAATAAAGAGAAACTCAGCCAATATAGTTGGAACCCAGACAAGTTTCTCTGTATTAACCGAGTTTGTGATAGAAATGATGTGGATTGTTTTTGTTATAATATATGTATTACTTGTAATTAATTAATAACAGTAGCACAAGATGAAACTGGAAAATACCCGAATAACAATAAGATTATAATTAGCTCCAGAAAATGGAGGTAGCCAGCATATTTTTTTTTTTTTTTTTTTTCATTTTTATACCAAAAGGTATTGTCATCCTAAATGAGATGATTCCACTGAGCACCCACAAGATACATTTAAGTGAAAAAATGACAAATAATTATCTTAATTATCACAACTATCCCCTTACCTGCATCTAAGCAAGATAGAATAATTGTAAGGAAAATACATCAGGAATGTTATGTTAAATATGTGCCTAAATTAAGAACCCAAAATACATGTATGAGCAGCAGTGTGAGAAAACGTTACCTTCTGATATGTGCGTCCAACAATCAGGGCCCAGCTGTTCAAAGCATTGTTAGCTTAACCAGCTCATTAATGACAAACTCATTAACTGTTGTAGCTAAGGTATTTTTAAATACAATGATATCTTTGCTGCAAAAATGTGAGTAGCTTTTGCAATGATTTTCAAATACATTGATATTTTTGCTGCAAAAATGTGAGTAGCTTTAGCAATGCAAAAGCTACTCACTTTTTTTCAGCAAAAAATATCAATGTATTCGCCATATTTCAAGATAGAAGTTTTAACGTCACGTTAGTTAGCAACTAAGTTAAGTTTTTAACAACTGGGCAGAGAGGTTCACTGTCCGCATGAAGAAACTTAACATCCTTGGCTGTCCAAAATGCACTCAGTGAAGATTCTGACCAAACTGTGCAAATGCAAAATAAAGCTTGACATTCATATGAAATGTCTGAAAGTTAGGCTATTCACATGGAATGTAAAACCTTACTTTCTTGGCAAAAAATTAGCATATCATCTGCTACAATTCTGAATGGACCAAGGATTAAGCTTCCTTTTGCCTCATCTCAAATCACTGACAGTAAACAGTTACAAAAATGACAAAACATTTAAAATGACAAAAGCTGCTGAGATTTAATGAACTAAAGCATAGCTACAGATAAGAAGATAATTGTGGCAATAATTTAACCCTTAAAGTGCTAATCACAATTATAGCACATGCTTTAGTTTTTTTGTTTTTTCAAGAAAATAAGGCTCAACATCCCATGTGAATTGTCTACCTAGCAGATTAATCACATAAAATGTCTTATTTTCTTTGTAAAATAACAAAAATCAGTTTTAGAATATTGTCTGCTATAAAATTGCTAATGGCACTTTGAGGATTAAGACATTTGTTTTTATTTATATCAAAAGATTTCTTTGCCGCAACTACCATTTAAATACACCTCTTATCTGGAGCTATGCACTAAAGCTCTCATTTTGGGTTGATAAGCATAACAGATAAAAAACTGAAACTCTGTTACTCTAACTCCAAAATCTTTAGGAGAAGTTAAAGCGCTGTACCTTTTAAAAAGCCCCAATAAGATGATGCCCAGAAATATGACATGTATGATGCCATTAGCATTCCCATTCCCACCTGCGGTGCCACACTAGAAAATGTTTATCACTCCAACTAACATTCAATTCCTCTGTTACTTTGAATGTGAAACATGTAAGCTGAAACCCATTTTTTTTACAGATAAGATGGTTATCCAAGTAAATATTTTTCTTATTTCTCCCGAAAAAGTTGTGGGTATTGATTAGAAGTGCCTCATAGAGGCACTTCTAATCAGTACCTACAACATTTGTTTTCCAGGAGAAATTATAAAACATTTTCGGTGTAAAAAAGAAAAAAAAGCACATTTTCTAGAACTGTGCTGTAACGTATTGTAATATTGCTCCTTAAACAAATCTTCTACCCTGTCACTTATGCCTTCATCAGTTTCTCAAACAGTTCGTGCTCCTTTCTTCAATAGTCTGTCTCGAACTTTAATACCTCTTTTTCGTACACCTTCAGTTTTATCCACTGGACTTATCTCATTCTGTGCGGGTTTTATAACATTTCCATCACCATCAACAACATCTCTTTCTTGTTCTTTCTTTTTATTTTCATCACCAGTCTCTGTTTTTGGATTTTCTTTATTTGTATCAAGACTAGTTTTGTCATTTGGTATATTGTCAGTTTTTTCAGTCTCTGTTACTTTTTCTTTAGTTTTTGCCTTTTTATCCGTAACCTTTTTCTCATTTGCTTTAGCCTGTTGTGAGAGACTTTCATTTTTCAAGGCAAATTTCTGAGGTTTTTCAGCTGGACTTATGGAGGCAGGAGCTACTGTCGTTACTGCAGTATCTGTTCTGGCCGGTACATGGAAGAAATATAGCTGAAATTAGAATAGCAGAAATAATCTAACAAAATCTCACTTTTTACATAAATCAGTAAGGCTGGCTAATCAGTGCTGAAAAGATATTTGCCAGTGATTCTTTCAGAATGGCTGCATGGCGCCAGATAAGGTTTTTTTTTTGTTTTTGTTTTTTTTTAACCAAACAGCAGGTATTTTTCTTGTTTCTCCATGAAAACTTACGTTGTGGGTAATCATCAGAATTGCCTCAGTGAGAATATTCTTTCTTTTGTCACCATAAATATCTGCTGTCGGTACATTATAAGTTGTGGGAACACATTAGAAGCACATGCAGCATCTGATCAGGGTCAACACTGTTTGTCACTCATTCACCAGTTTTTAGACGAATCAACAGGTAGTAAAACCGTCTTGCTCAAAATTTAGGACAAGTATTCTTAGGAGATATGGTGTTCAAATACAATATATATGCATTTCTTTCACCTTTAGAAAATCTTGTCAGATATACAGCATATGTTTCATAGACTTAACATAAATGTAATGTTGTCTTTCTGACTGAAGACATTATTTTTATATCCAATTAAAGCATGATGATCAGCAATTATGGAAACAGGAATCTATTACAGTATATTTTTGATAGTGATACAGCAGTAAATTTCCTCTTTTCTGGTATTTACAAACAGCTACGATACTCCGTGTTTGAATTTCAGAGGAGTTGCTGAAGGAGAAATATACCACAAGCTCTTTATTACAATTGTTGTGATCCATAGCATAAACTGTGTTAGTTTAAAAACTGTGTTATATCCAAACAAAAATGTATAGATTATATTGAAAAATGACCATTTATGGTCATTTTTCAATATAATCTATACATTTCTGGGATCCATCTTTGAACTGTGTTATATCCAAAACCATGTTATAACAAACCATGTTATAAAGCGGTTGTAGTGTATATGGTGATAGCTCTGGGATAATGTCTTCTTAGTTAGGTATAAATACATTGTGCTGTGGGTACTTATTAGAAGTGCCTAATTAAAAACATCTAATAAGTACCTACAATCTATGTTTTCATGGAGAACCAGAGAAAATTATCATATCTCTTGATAAGATTTTTTTTTTTTTTCAATCAAAAAGTATTGATGGTGAGGCGCTTCTAATGAGTACCCACAACATATGTTTTCATGGAGAACTAAGAAAAATATTTACATGTACCTGATATCTTATTTAGACCTATGAAAATATCCCAGAATTATCATCAAATACTCCTCCTTAACAATTCTGATACTTACAACAAAGCCTGAAGCTAACAGCAGATGACAGAGGAATATCAAACCAATGGCAATGATGGCAACACGCTTTGTATCATCCTTCACTGCAGGCCAGAATGTCAGCACTAGAACACCACCAGACAACACAGCTCCTATTATCACCAGAGTCCACTTGAACCACTCATAGTTCACCACCCAAAGAATCTGTACAATAAAACAGGGAACCGGCTATACACAAATGGTGGATTGGTTAACTCACCTGATAATGACTACCACATATAGGATAAGGGCTACTGATTGTGTTGGGGTTTAATGACATGTCAACCCTTGTGTGTCATTTTGTGTCATCTCCCAGAGAAAGGGAGAAAAGATATAAAAGATATAGTAGAGGAGCTGAAGGAGAGGGAAGGGAAGAAAAAGGAACAGGAATGAAAGTGAAGGAAAAGAAGAAATAAAAACATTCCCCTGCTACACTTTCCTGCTACAAGAATAGCAAGCCTTGCCCAAATGTAAGCTAATATCAGTTGGACACCCCAGTGACGTAACACATGACACTGTCGACACACCCGACCATACCAAAGCATAATGGCCTTACATACGCGATTAACTGACATGTAGTTTGAACCTTTCTTGTAGCTAGTACGGAAATCATTGAAAAGCTGGCCTTGGGGCTCAGCTGGATGATCACTGGTGATCAGGAGGTTGTGGTCGACCCCAGCCAGGTCCGCTACATTCTTTCATGGAGAAATTTCATGAAATATTTTCTTTGGTCATTCTCGCCCTTCTGCTGATTCAAGAAGGGCAGCTGCAGTTTTTGGCAAAAGAATGTGCACATTACTGGTTTACCACTTAGAGGACTAAGCCTTCCCAGTTAACGTTTGGTTAGGTAAACTGAATGAGCTCAACATGACCCCAATGAGTTGACTGGGCTGTAAAACCTCAACACAAACAAAGTCATTGAAAATGAAAATAAAATGACTAGAATAAAAAAATGAGATATTTGTACCTCTACTTCTGATTGGCTATTTTAAACAGGCAACTATCCAAAACCTAAAATAACTCCATCTTTGAACTGTGTTATATCCAAAACCATGTTATAATGAACCGTGTTATAAAGAGGTTGTAGTGTATATGGTGATAGCTCTGGGATAATGTCTTAGTTAGGTATAAATACATTGTGCTGTGGGTACTTATTATACTTTAAGTAGAAATGTACAGTTTGAGCCCAATTAACATAGAAAGGCTTCACTGCGTAAGTACATGAAACATAACAACATAAAGATATCTTGTCAAAACTGCAGAAAGAGTACACACTGATTGGCTTACGCATTTGTGGAGTCTAAATATCTATCATTCACTGTGCTGATTCTAGAAAGCATGATACTATGCATGTAAAATGTGTAGACTGATCACGACTGCAGAGAAAATTAGTTTGAACATTTCAAATTTATAATAAGCATTTGTCAAGGCTCAAAAAAGAAGTTGAGACACCAAGGACATGTCCCAATCACTGCACACAGCCCTCCCTAGGCACAAGGTAAGGCCTAAAACACATTTGTAATATTAAATTTTTTCCCCTATACCATAACATAAGAGCTTCTAATGAGTACCACAGAATACGGTTTCATCGAGAAATAAGAAAAATATTATGTGGATACCGGTACTCGCTCTTATTTGGAGCTACGATATTCCCAAGTAGAATATGAACACTTATGATAAGTAATCTTTGATAATTCTACACTACAACCTCTTTATAACACGGTTCATTATAACACGGTTTTGGAAATAACACAGTTCAAAGATGGATCCCAAAAATGTATAGATTATGGTCATTTTTCAATATACAGGTCAGTCCCGTTAGTACTCGCGTCGTTAGTGCGCGAATACGGATATAATGCGGGGACGTCATGCCTCCCAAAATTTTTTCGAAGGGTCCCAGTTTCCCCATCCTCTAGGTCAAAATAACAAAATGTGTTTTTTGTTTTTCAGAGCTTCGATCTGCAGAAAAAGAGATTATTTACTGCAGTTGTACATGTCATTATAGGAAATAAAAAAAATGGATTTTGAAAGAATAAAGCTAATTAATGCATTGTCTCTGTTGTATTTTTGTTTGTGTACGTGCGTAATGACCGTAATTGACCTTTTGATGTTTATTTTAAGAAGACAAACTTGTGCCAATTAAAACTTCATTTAACTTTTAAACGATACAAACATATCTATCAAGAAATGGCTTATCCCGCATCTAAAGAATGGGAAAATGACCACAGTTATCCATAATTAATTTGTAAATACTTGAAAGACACCGAATTTTCCAGTTTGATATGGCCGCCTTGCCGACCTAATTAGATATTCATCCAATCAGTGACGCGGATCACTGGACGTCGATTACTGCCCACGCAGTCAGGTAGTAGAGCGTGTAACTGTGAAATTTGTCCGGCACTCATTGTTGTCTTGAAAAAGTTCATTCTGCTATCAGATTAACACTGATTAAAATGGAAAACCAAAGAAGAAAATGAAAAGGCTTCACGGTTAAAGAAAAACTTGAGGCCATTGAACATGGCACTTTGTTGGAATCAAATGCTTTGGTTTAGTCAATTTTTTTTTCTTTGAGCTTTCGTTCTATTCTATACAAGCAGAAAGATTAAAAAACTTAACGATTTCTGCTGTTTTATTAATAAGATTTCTTTTACTGGACTAAAATAATTCGCTATGCTCGCGGGGACCGGTATTGATACCGGACTTTTTATGTGACTTACACCGCACTTCAACACCGTCTGTATTACAACACCGGCAAATATGGCGGATCGAGCCACAAAATGGAAACGTAAATAAAGTATTTAGCGTATATATTGCAGAAAAAGTACATCAGAGGGTGTAAAAAAGACAAAACATACAACGTTAGTACTCATTCGTTTATTTATATAAATAACACATGAAATATTGTTTTCATTCATAAATCCCTCCAAACATGTATATACGTGTGTCCCATACAAATGTCAACATTTATAAAGTCCGATCAGTCGGCTCCGAACTTACTACGCGCCTCGCCTATATCGCGGTCTGGATTTGTGCATCCCGACCAGCGCGTAATAACGGGACTGACCTGTAATCTATACATTTTTGTTTGGCTATAACACGGTTGTTTAACTTACACGGTTTATGCTATGGACCCCAACAATAGTGTTATAAAGAGGTTGTGGTGTACTTACTGAAATGGGAATGTAAATTGCTAGGGAATACCCATACACACAGATAATCTCGAGGAATGTGTAGCCAGCCTGGGACTTTCTCCACCACAGCAGTAAGTAGATCGCTGTCGGAATTAACCACCAGTAACAGAAAATAGCAGTTGCTGAAAATGTTACTGAAACAAAAAAAAAACAATTTTCAAACGTGCTGAAACTAGTGGGGCAGTTCTCGGCAGATCGGCTGGGAAATGCCCTGTGAAGCCAACGCAACCCAGGAGGTAACAATCAAACCATTGATACATACCTGCAGGTTCTTTATTGATATTTTTCAACACCATATGTTTGCTAGCGTGATTCAAACCTGCATGATAGATGTATGTAGTTATAGTCATGAGCCAAATGTGGTCCCAACTGAGCTATCTGGATGCCATTGAAAGGAACAATTAATCAATTCAAAGTCAATTATTTGAAAATTCTTTCAAAGTATCAAATGTTCACGAATGTAGACAAGAAAACTAAAAAAAAAAAAAATTACATACATACATTAAATGAGTAGAAGCAAAAAGAAGACACTGCCCTTATCAAAGACAAAGGAAGACAATAAGCTAGATTAACCCGTTATAGTCGGGAGACCCTTAAAAGTGTAACTGGCAAACAGTGTAGACCCAGATCAGATACGGCAGAATGCGGCATCTGATCAGGATCTCCACTGCTTGCAAATGGTTTAGCCATTTTTCTCCAGGAATATGTAAATCTCATAGCCAGGTGTACCTACAATTGACTTTGGACTCTTCCAATATATAGTGTAGGAGAGTCTATCCAGAATACAATGGGTTAAACATGCAGAATCAATCTGTTTCATTGATCCAGAGAATTTGTTAAGTAGGAGTATCTAGTGATAATTCTGGGATAGTTTTTCTTATTTCCACGAAAACATATGTTGTGGGTACTCATTAAAAGCGCCTTGCCAAGGCGCTTCTAATGAGATCCCGCAACATATATTTTTATGGAGAAATGGAGAAAATTATCTCAGAAATACTCCTTCTCAACAACTACTCTGTTGATCACATCTTGAGGGGAATGGATACACCTTCAAGGGAAAATAACTCACATGGACATATTTGCTTCCCTTCTCATTTTGGGAGGGGGGAGGGTAGCTTCTTTTAAAGGAAATAATTTGCTCCTCTAACTTTTCTTTTTAATGAAGCACACAGCAACTTCTAGTCTACAAAAGTTGTCTCTCTTTGCAACATGGAAGCAAAATCTTTCAGTTTCTTTTTACCTTCATCTTTACCATTCTCTGGGCAGATTCAGCAGACGTCAAATATATCTTTTCTTATTTTTCCCAGAAAACAGCCCCTGACATTTCATGCAAACTGTCCCCTAAGGAGACAATTTGCATGCAATGTCAAATTCTACTTTCTGGGAAAAAGAAGAAAAATATTTCAAAATATCATCTGCTGAATTTTTTACCCAGCATGCTAAGTCTTCAGTAAACTATTTTTGTTGTTGTTGATATGACTCCGATCTCCTAAGGAGACAATTTGGATAAAATATCTATTTTCTGGGTAAAATAAGAAAAAATATTTCAAAATGTCTGCTGAAAATTTTACCCACCAGGCTAAGCATTAAGTAAACTTTTCTTGTTGCTGACTGGCTCAAATCTCAGTCTTACCTTTGTGGAAGTCGTACGCCCACTGATAATCTTTTCCACCCGATGCCAGGTAGTTGGCAAGGTTTCCAGCTATGGCTGTTGTGAACACCAGGGTTGTACAGATCCAAAATGGACCTGAAAAATTGATATAAATCTGAGAAGTACTGAGTCAAAATCACACACAATATTACCAGTAGTTCCCAAGGATTTCAGGTTTTCTGTATAACCTTGCTTGAAACTTAAAATATGCATTGTCACTTGAGAATTATAATGTTCTAACCCCAAAACTGGGTCAAATGGAGACATAGCTTAAGAAAAATGTGAAACAATAATACCCTGCCACTAAAATGTTGATGAAATTTGCTGAAAATCTGGGCCCAGTTGTTCAAAGCTAACGACGTCGTTAGTTAACGATTCGTTAAAATTTACATCGAGTGATACGCAAATATGCTGTAATTTTTTGCTGAAAAAATGTGAGTAGCTTTTACAGAAGATGCCCATGAAGAGCTACAATCACAGAAAAACACAAAAATGAAACATTTTTTATCGTATTTCTACATTAATATTGGCAACATTAATTCAGAAATACGATAAAAAATCATTTTGTTTTGATCCAGTTCAAAAACGAGACTAACTGAAATTTTACAGGCTGTCAGAAGCCACCTTTTATGATTGTATTTTTACCGTATATCAGCTTGGATAAAAATGTCTATTTTTTGCGGAATATGGAACCTTTAACACAATCAGTGAAGCTACAACAACAAATAATTAACATTTTACACTATATTCTTTTAATTTTAGCCTCTTGGCCTTTCTGAAGAAGGACTCAGGAAGAATCCTCTACATCCTGAGCAGATATATAGCTAAATATTAAACTGACTCAGAAAGAAAGGTGATTAATTTGTAAAATACTCTAAACTGCTAATTCCAATGGAGATACAATGTACTTATAATATATCAATGGAACAATCGCACAGTACTTTATTGACTGGCCATAAGCACAATGTTAACCCTTGTCCTGCTGAATAAATTAAGATGCCACACCCTTTTCAAATTTTCAGCCAATCAGATTACTTGATCCAGATTGTTGATATAAATTTACTCACTGAATGGCAAACAGCGTAGATCCAGATCAGTTGGCTTCTTCAGAAGCCAAATGATCTAGATTTACACTGTTTGCAAAGCAGGACATATCCAGGTTCAGCAGGACTAGGGTTAACAATCATTGTGAAGCAAGTTTTTACCACAAACTCACACATGCAATTTCATGGGATTGCTTCACATTCCATACCACCAGAAAGCCAATATTATCAAATAATATTTATACATGAACCATGCCATATGAAAATGGGCCTTCAGGTCATATGCCAACAGTGAAGGCCCTGATCATCCTGTGAATCACATAGCTCCAGATAATAAGTACATGTAGCTGTTTCTCTTCACATGGCTTAAATATGATGTCATGGGAGTCACACTCAAGCTTAAGTTAAATGAAATGTTAAGCTCTGTTTTCAGAAAAATATCTGTTTGTTCTCTGCTCATTCAGGAAGCCACTGCATTTTGAATTTGGGGGTAAATCTGTTTTCCTTTCTTTTTTATGAATCCCAATATATAGTAGCATATAACAACCCTTAAGTTTTGAGGGTACAAGACAACTTTGTGGGTAAAAACACTCTGTAGAAGGGTACTGTAAATCGAGGGTTGAGCGCAAGACTATAGTAACTCAAACATATTTTTTAAACCCTTGTTTAGGGGCCACTTGGACCCCTTTGTAAACAATGCAAATTTAGGTGCCATTGCTCGAGCAATGGCACCTAAATTTTCATTGTTTACAGAAAGAAATGTTGTAATCTTCATAATGCCTTCATGGTGAGGAGATTAGGTTTGGGGAAAAAACAACCATCTGACTTACGCCAGTCTTGCGCTCAACCCTCAAAATGTCCTAAAATTTTGAACACTTTATTCCATACTTTTGGAGGCAAATTTTGCTTCTAATGCAGTTGTTTGCTTAAAATACTTAGTGAAATGGCAAAACGTGGAGACCCTGATCAGACTGCTCCTTCAGCAGTCTGATCTGTCTGCACTGTTTGCATATGCCATTTTACGATAAATTTTGGTATCCTCATTGGCAATGCTGTCATTATTGTCTCCAATAAAATTTCATACCATAGAGATCAGGTGATGGTCTGATGTGTGTATGTAGGAAGTTTCTGTGTGGCAGTGGTAACATGGAACCCATCACACGGTGGAACACCTGGTTCGTCTCCACATCAAAGAATTGTTGGTAATACTCAAACGTCCAGAATGACAGCTGTTTCTTATCCTCCTTAAGAAGCTGTAAGCATAGTTTGAATATTGTAACTTAACAGATAAAACACTTTCTTACAACTGAACAGTACTGATATTTTCTTATTTCTCCACAAAAATGTTTGTTGTGTGTACTCTTTAGAAGGGCTTTGCAGAGATGCTTCAAATGAGTACCCACAACATGTCTTCATGGAGAAATAAGTATTTATCAATACTATGTGGGTACCCTCTTATCTGAAGATATGATATTCACACTAAGTATTCAGATAGACATGCCTGGGTAAACTGAGTGGACCCACATTAGTTTCTGCAGACAGCAGCATCTGGCCCCGAGGTTATAAAACTTTTTCATGCTCAACTCAGCTGAGCATGAAATATTTCCTGCTAATAAATCTCAACTTACTAACAACTGCAATTTTTTTCTTGCTAAACATGGCTGAGCATGAAAATGTCTCTGCTAATAAATATGAAAATGCCAACTATTGTTGGTATTTTCATATTTATTAGCAGAAAAATTTTCATGCTCAGCTGAGTTGAGCATGAAAAAAGTTTTATAACCTCGGGGCCTGATCTTATCTACATAATCTGCCACTCATCCAGCCATTTTTAGACACAAGTACAGGTATTAAAATCCTTAGGGGTGGGAATGGAAGATCACCCAAAACCCTGAAAATATTTTTTTTTTACCTGTACTACCCCTAGCCCAACCCACAAAAAAATACCATATTTCAACTGCTTGCATCATGATCAGAACTTTTTATTTTTCTCAAAATCATCCAAATCCCTTCTGACAGCAGATCCACTGAAAATTCTCACCTCTAAATCCTTTACAGCAATCTGCTTCTGCAAGGGGGTCTTCTCTTAAAAGGAATTTGCTCCCAAAGGAGGGAGCAAATTCTTTATTTTTGAGCTGACCCCTTTTCAGAAGGGGGCAAAACATTTTTGATAGTTGTCTCCTCTGAAAGTGATCTCATTTGATTACTAGATATTGTTAGTTAGATCATTTTTTTATATCTCTTTGTGAGATCACTCAAATTAGAGCAAGCGCACAATATCTACACTGTGTCACAATAAAAAAGACTCTGAAGAGTGACGTCCCAGATCTACCTGCTAATTTAATGAATGCAACTACTGGTAATAGGGGCCTTTACACATTGATTCCCTTTTGAAAGGGGTCTACTCTAAAAGGAAAGAATTTGCTCCCTTTGGGAGCAAATTCTTTCCTTTTAGAATAGACTCCTTTTCAGGAGGGGGTCAAAACATTTTTGATAGAGTTGCCTCCCATGAAAGTGAATCCATTTCCCTTGTTATCTTAAAAGGGATCTATTCTAAAAGGAAAGAATTTGCCATCAATAGGAGCAAATTCTTTTCTTTTATAGCAGACCCTTTTCAGAAGGAGAACAGTGTGTACAAAAGCAAACAAGAAGCCATAAAAAGTCATTTCCCTTTATAAAAATGGCAGAAAATTATTTTCTATGAGCCCTGTATCAAGTATATGTACTTCTGATTTATCTTCCTCTTCATCTGAGTTTGCTGAATTGGGAAAATCTGTGAATGTGTGCGTCTGCATCTTTCCCTGGTCAAACAACACATCATCTTGTCCACTGTCATGAAATTCTAATGTTGTGTCTCTGTCAGCCTGAAAGTAACAACATGTATAATTTCACTTCATTTACCTTAATCTTTAACCTGCTAACCTTAATCATTTCAACCCTAAGTTTCTGAAGTGGACTATTCCATCCTTGAATTTGGATATGTCCACTGAGAATATTAGGGGTTTCAGTCTAAAATCAAACACATCTGGAGCTACACTGTTTGCACAGAGGTATCTGTTATGGCCTGCAGGGATGAAAGGGTTAATTGGAATAAATACATGCAGTGTTTAGATACATCAACAGTTATTACCCCTAGTCCTGCTGAACCTGGATATGTCCTGTTTTTGCAAACAGTGTAGATCCAGATCAGTTGGTTTCTGAAGAAACCAACTGATCTGGATCTACACTTTGCCATTCAGTATGTGAATTTATATCAACAATCTGGATCAAGTAATCTGAATGGCTGAAAATGGGTGTGGCATCTTAATTTATTCAGCATGACAAGGGTTAAAATGGGCTTGTTCAATTTTAGAACAAGTATGGTAAAGAGTTCAGATGTTAGAATATTTAGGTGTATATGGAATGTTTATTTAGGTACACTGTCCAGTTCTGCCTATTTTAATGTCTCGGATGCAGGATTACGCATATCAGTAAAATGGGACCACTGTAAGGGTGGAGAAAAGTTCCTTCAAAGTGTAAGGAGAGCTAGCTGCTGTCTTTATGTTTGGGTCAAGTTGTCTTGTAAAGTGAAGCAAGTTGTTTTTGGTAAGATTTCAGCAGACTGAATCTGAATCTGACCTGTGTTAGAAAGGCAGTAAGAGAAGAAAAGTCTATAAAGAAACATCCTTCGAGTGCTCAGACCAGGACTAGTTTGACTTGTCATTTATGCTCTCTATCTCTATATACATATTTATTCATCTACTGGCTGTTCTACTACATTCCTCCACCCTACTAAGAAACATTTGTATTAAATTTTTGGGAATTAAATTATAGTCTCCAGGTTTTTCTTTACTCTGCAGCCATTCCTTTGTCTTTGGGCTCCAATGGTAACCATCCTGGCACCAAGCACCACTGTAAAGGGAAGAAAAATCTGTAAAGAAAAATCTGGTCAAGTGCTCCAATTTAGTGTTCTAATTGGGGATCAAATCCAGGAACCTGGGATTACAAAGTGAGTGCACTACACTAGGCTAAAATTAAGATTTGGACCAGTCAGATGGTCAGTTACAATGCACTGTGTACATCTCATCTGCTCACATATTTATGAAAGTAAACAAAGGAGGAAAATGTGTGGTCTATCCAGGACAAACTAGCAATCCCCTGCTTGCAAGTCAGGTACTTTACCAACTGAGTTAGCCAGGCCAACAGTCCTGCCAATCACCAAATTTCTTCCCTTTCTATCTTTTAAGTGCCAGCTGCCAACAAGAGACTCTACATGGCTTTTGTAGACCTGGAGAAGGCGTTTGATCTAGTACCTCAGAAGGTCATCTGGTGGGTGATGAGAAAACTTGGTGTGGAGGAGTGGTGCAGGGGATGTATGCCAATGCACAGAGCCATGTCTGTGTTGGTAAGGAGTACAGTGAAGAGTTTAAAGTGAAGGTCGGTGTTCACAAAGGCTCAGTACTCAGCCCGCTGCTCTTCATCATTGTGCTTGAAGCCTTGTCACACGAGTTCCGCTCTGTGGTCCCCTGGGAGAACCTCTATGCCGATGACCTTGTTATCATCACTGAATCGCTCAAGGAATGTGTCAGGAGGCTCTTGACTTGGAAAAAAGCAATGGAAGAGAAAGAACTGAGAGTAAATGCAGGAAAGATGAAGATCATGATCTTCAGTATGGGCCTGGACCTCCTGCAGAGTTCAGGCGAGTTTCCATGCCCCGTCTGTCACACTGGAGTAGGCAGCAACAGCATCTTCTGCAAAGGCTGCAAGCACTGGGTACACAAGAAATGCAGTGGGCTCAAGCGCTTGACAAAGGACCCTGATTACAGATGTACACAGAGCCAGGGAACTGGACGCACCTTGGATGGCAGACCACAGAGGGAAGCAAGTCGGACCTGACAAGCTGAAGGTGGTAGCTTTCTATCGCCTGGAAGAAGTTCAAGGAGCTGCTACCAGTTCTCTATTCCCGTCAACTCTTTCAAAACACGCGGCTGTGTGTACAGCTTTTGTGTGCGGAGCGCAATGCTCCGAGCAAGTGAGACTTGGCCATTGATAAAGCCAAACCTTCACCGTCTGCAGTGGAATGACAGGGCAACGATCAGACAGATCTGCAATGTCAAGCTGCAAGACATTGTCACCACGAGGTCCAATGAGCTACTCGCGCAGCTTGGCATTGAGGATCTGAACCTCATTCTGAAGGAGAGAAGGCTCCGCTGGTACAGACATGTGGAATGCCTTTGACATACAGGTTGATGGAAAGCATGGGCCTGGGAGGCCCGAGATGACATGGAAGCAGCTGACAGAGGGATTGCTGAGAGTGGAAGCTCTCAGCTATCGATCCTCCTGATAGACTTACATGGAGATCTGGTGCGAGATCTGCCATGCATGCAGCAAGCCAGCTACCTGGAAGGGGGCCCACTGATGTGGATGTTGCTCCTGTACCTGATCGTTAATCAAAAAAATGATGATGATGATGATGATGCATCAACTGACCATACTATCTGTTTCTGTTTCTAGCCTTTTCCCGTACTCTCCAGTTTACATGTCACCATCAGAGTAAAACCAAGGAGGAAAAATTTGCCCGATGTAGGACCTGCAACCCGCACCCCCTGCTAGCAATCTACTGGTGATTCTACTACATTTGTACTAGTGAAGCAAAGTTCTTCCTATACACTTCAAGACTGCCTACACAATGACTGTGTTGGACACATAGGGATACATTTTACAGACCCAGATTCTTAGCAGAACTTTCATATATCAAGACTGGATAATACATTCATTCCGAAGTTATTGGGCCAATACAAAATTAATTAACACAAAGTCATAGTCAATAAAATTATTTACCATGTTTCCACGTCAAACAAAATTTGATCAATATGTCAAAGAAGCTTGATGTGCCATCGATCCGATGTTGATCCTCAAGGTGAAGGTCACCGGAAGTTGCATGCGAAAATGATGGGCTCTACAAAGTTCGCTGGAGTTTTCTCGCGATTGAAACTGCCAGACAAATTAAAGGGAGGACGTATCGAGAAAATAGGTACCTACGACTGTGGCCACGCTGAGTAACAGTCTGTACATTGAATTAGTTCGTTCCCCTCCCCAATCCCCATAATGGCGTCTATTGGTATTATTTTCGGCTGTAACCTATAATTCGTTACACAAATTTCCCATTTATTTCATCAAGGGCACACTCTTAATTTAATATATGAATACGATATATATATAAGAGCTCCATTTTGAGCAGCAAAGGGTTAAGGATTATTTGAAGATGGAAAGATATATGAGGGAGGTTTACCAAGTGTTTCAGTTTCCCCGACATTCTTAGAAGTTGGTATTATTTTAAGTCGCATAAGATCTTGTCCCAAATTGGTTGTCTGCTCATGTCCTGGGCTTTATCTTTATACATGCATGAAATCATCGAAAACGTGCACAATCAAACTTTAGTTTTTTTGTTTTGTTTTTTAAGGGACAGACCATTTGATATCTGAAAACATTTTACAGTTCTGGTTATGCTTGAAAAAAATAATCTGGCTTCAGCTTTGTCAGAAAAAAAAAAAAAATGTCCTTGATAAAAGAAATAATCTGTGCTTGAAAAACTTTGAAAACTTTGTTTCAAGTCTTTAGGCCAAAAAAAAACAAAAAAAACCTGTGTTTTCGGTACTCCTACCTACCCTAATATTTTACTGCCAATCCCAATCTTTTTTTTTCAGGCCGCAAAAATCATTTTCGGAACTTAAGGTTAATTTCGGTAAGTTTAAGTACTGCTTATCCATTACCGCAACCGCAAAAGAGACAGTGATTTATTAGTGTAATTCTGTTCGGTAGACCGTCATACCACAAAATGGCCGTGGCCATCCTCTCGGTTAATTTTAACAAATGTCCGCATTTTGTGGGCATTAAATGCTTGAACTCGTATCCCTATACACTTTCTGTGCGCAGCATTTGGCTGCGATTTCATCCAGAACCACAAAAAGGGATGACTTGGGGGGTGTGCAGGGATGAGTGATGATGATATGTTTTTGGCTTGGCCAGCCGTTGTTGCTATTGCTTTTCATTTACTCTGGCACACAGTAGAATTGCCATGAGTACTCGTCTTTGTTTATCATAGTGATTAATTTGATTTAAAAAATCTTGTTTTCGCTTTGATGCATTGACTGAGTTGGGAGCCTTTATGTGAACCAAATTTAATGTATTTCTGTATTAAGAGTAGCATCGGGACCCAGGGTGAAGTTGGCTGGCCGTAAAAGTTCTTTAAACCCCCTGGTTCTTTATTCTACTAACCGTACTAAGGCAATGTTCCTGGTGTTAGTCTTACTCTTTGTTGCTTTGTGTTTTATTCTATGAGGTGATTTGTTTTAAGTCTTGCCTTGTGTTATTTTATTCTTGTATTTTTCAGTCCTTTTAGCATTGCGATTACCATACTTCGCTTGGGGAAGAGAGAGCTAATCTTGGTTTTTGTGCGTTTGTTTGATTTGTGCTTGTTTGGTTTTGTCTGTTTCCTCTTCCTCTTCACATCTGGGATGGGCTGCGGCTTGTGATTGTGGCACTCCCTGGACTTTTCTCTTACCTTTTTTCTTTAAATTCTTAATTTCTTGATTTTAAGTCTTTTCACCACTGGAAAATTGGAACTTGCTTTGGTCTCTGTGGGGCTTCAGGTGGGCTTTTCCACCAAGGTTCTCAATAACCACACATATTTGAAAGCATCTCTTACTGGTTTATGTACAGTTGTAGTATTTTTGGGCCAATTACTGCCAGTATGATTGGTATATGAAAGAAAAATCAGGATATAATTTGTGTGCAAAAAAATGACTTGACTGAAACAGTAAATTTCTTAATTCATACCTAATATCCCTTGAAAATAATCATGATTGATGTTTAGTTGTTTTTTTTTTATTGAATTAGACCTACAGAGATCTCATTAACTCCAGATTTGGAGTAAGTTACTCTAACTTTTCATTTCTGACTCCAACTTTTTGGAAAGTCTCAATAGATAAGTATGGTAAAACTCCAACTTTTTCAGGAGGACAACATTTTACTCCAATTTTCAAAATCCTAGTGAGAACCCTGGACCTAGTTTTTTGCCAAATTGGACTTGAAAGCCTCTCGTTTGATTTAATAGTTGTTTGAAACTTTGAAAAAAAAAAGTTTTTGATTTTGTGAAAAAAAAGCTGTGTCTTAGGCTATGTGAAAAAAAAAATAAATTGTTTTTCTTAGTCAATGAAAACAAACAACATCTGGCCAAGAAAAAAACCCAGTGACAAAAGTTTTCTGTTGATATAAAAAAAAATGTCCCTTCGGACTTCTTAATATGCTAATTAATCACATTTACTCAGTAAAGATATACTGACTCACTGGCTTGAATTCATGTGACTGAGTTAATGGCCAATGGCTCAAATATTTTTTTTTTTTTTTTTTTTTTTTTTTTTTAGCTTAATAAGGGCAAGCTTGTATAAAAAAGTTTGAAATATTTTATTGTCAAAAGTTTCAGCCCACTAATATGCCGGTTTCAGTTCAGGTGAGCATCTCAGGGTCTAATGGCCTCTTATTTATTGAGCACAGTTGTGGGTTGAAATTTGGAAATAGACATATACATGTAACTTAGTAAAATAAATCACATAGGGCCAAAATAAAAAAAAAGGTTCTGTTTGCCCTCTTCCGACCGACTGGGGAAAATTAGGCCAACTCAAAAATTTTATTGCGGTTTCCGAGCACATATTATTTTTTCTTTTTTTTGTTCTGTCGAAATTTTTGTTTCATCAGAACTTTTCCCAAATTGAATCTTTCATTTGAATAAACTGCGTCTGGTTTCAGCTTCGAAATACCACGCGGTGAAAATTGCGCACAGATTTCATTGAACGAAAATGAAAGTGCCCAGTAGGTCTGGGAACCAGGATAACTGAAATCGCTTCTATTGGTGTCACACTGTGACAGGTGCAAAATCCACATTCAAACACAAAACATTGATGATCTATGGACCTTTCACATTTCACAGTGAATGCTTTCGTCATTGCTAAAGTCAAGTCATCAAAATCTATCACACGCTTGCTTGGTAAAGTGCCTATCACCACTTTTGAAATACTTTCGAACCCCACCAACCGGCCTTTGTATGGAACACACCAAACATTCTCATCAAGGCATGATCAACTATCTCTTTTTCTGGGCCACTCTCTGATTGTTTGCAAAGACTCTGAAACTGAAGCATCTATCTGCATGCAGTGTTGAAAGTATTGAGATAAAAGTACCAATACCAGGAATTTACTAGATTTGTTTTACCTAACCTTTCCATTCCGCTGACCCAAATGGCCACCAGAGCTAAAAATAGGAAATACTTTAAACATTTTCTCCTCCAACTATTGTTGGCATTTTCATATTTATTAGCAGAGAAACTTTCATGCTCAGCTGAGTTGAGTATGACAAAAGTTTTATAACCTCGGTGCCAGGATACTGCTTCAAAGTAATACTAGGCCTGCCTCTTCAATGACATGATTGAAGTTTGTGTTACAGGCTTAGTGAATTTTTACATCTAATTTTTTGGGCTCCATAGGCATGATAGCAGTTGGCCAGTTGCTAGCTTGTTTGACTGAGGATCCAGAGGTCGGAAGTTCAAATCCAAGCTTAACCACATTTATAACTTTCATGGAGATTGATCACAAAATCATTTCTATGGTCATTCTCCCCCTTTGGCTGATTCAAGAATGGCAGTTTTCAATTACTGGTGAATGTATGTGCACAAGTACTGGTTAACTGCTTAGACCGGGCTCATACACTTCAGGGAAATGTCAGGGAATTTGATTTTTTTCAAGTCAGGGAATGTCAGGAGATTATGTGATGTGTCAGGGAAAAATGAAATTTTGCAAAAATGCCAAGGAATCACCAGGGAATTTATTTCAGCTGTATAAAGCTAGGATGTTTGGTCCAGATGTATCTTTTTTTTTTTTTTTTTTTGCTAAATTTGTAAACTTCTGGCTCCTATAATGTCAGGTAAATTTGAATTTACTTCAGGGAAATGTTCCTGAAATTTCAGGGACTTTGGTCAATCCTAAATGTATGAACCCTGTTAGAGGATAAGCCTGCCCAGGAAAAATGGGAGTACGGTAGATTTCCTATTAGTTCGAACACACTAATAATTCGAACACCCCTTACTGTTTTGGAATCACCTCCCGAAAATTGCTCTTCTAGTTCGAACAGTCATGTATTTTTTCAAACTGATTTTTAAATAGTTTGAATACGTGAAATATGATTGCAAACTGTACATGTATAGTTCGTTGATGAACATTACGTACCTCGAATTTCCGTGTGCGATCCGATGAAAAAAAAAATGATGCACATGAATTGTTACACAAAACTAAACTTTATTTAAGAAAGAAAGCTAGTTAGTTCTTCTTTTACACCCAATTCTTTTCAGAGTAAATAAATTTCTGTCTGCTGAAATGAAAAGACCCGCAGAGAAGAGCGGGAGACCAAAATGCACTGAAAAACCGGTAATCAGTGTTTTAGCATCGGTGTATTAGCGCTTTATAATTATCGCTGACGCCAGAAGGCATATTAGCCCTTAAAGCGCCAAGTAAAATTTGTAGCTGACAAAATTTTGAATTTTTTTAGCTATTATTATTTATTTATCAGAGAAAAAAGTTTTGACATTTCATGTGAAGCATCTGCTTGACTGATGATTCATAAGACTTAGTTCTCTGAAAAAATAAAAGTACAACTGTTTTCTGTTGCAGTTGTGATTGGTGCATTAAGGGTTAGATGAAGTAATACCCTTTCCTTTATACGCTCTTGCATTTCTAATTCAGCAACTTATCTGTATCTCAGTTAACCCTTAAAGCGCATTTCAAAACTGCAGCAGACATTTTTTACTTGTTTTTTACTTGTCAGAGAAATTAAGTCCTGACATTTCATGTGAATCATCTGCCAAGTAGACAATTCAGATGAAATGACAAGACTTGTTTTCTCTGAAAACAGAAAAAAAAAAAAAAAAATTAAGATTGCCGTCTACCACAAATTTTGCTTGGCACTTTAAGGGTTAAATGTGTTCACAACCTATGTTAACATCAAAGCGTTTTCGGCTCAGGTTTCATTCATACATGACACGAGCGCCTTTACCGTTATAGTTGATTAGGTTAACTGACTGGTTTGACATGACCTCAACAGTGCTGAATGGGCAGTAAAACTCTGTCTGAAAAAAAAAAAATTGTAAATTATGGTGGTAGTCCAAAGCTCCACATAAGGTACATTTTTCAGCCAAAAAGTGTTGATATTTTTCTTATTTCTCCAATAAAAGTATGTTGTGGTACTCATTAGAAGTACCTCATTGAGGTGCTTCTAATGTGTGCCCACAACATAAGTTTCATGGAGAAATATGGAAAATATTAATGGTGAAAGAATAACCTGAGAAAAATAGTTGTCTTGATACTCCGCTTATCTGAAACTAGAGTAGTTCTTCTGATCCAGGCAAGCGGTGCTGTCATGTGGCAAACTGGCAACCCTTGTAATTCTGATATATGCAGTGATTTCATTAATCAAATATATAAAATAATAATTTCTTTTCTTTTCCAGCGGACTATTTTAAAAACATAATGGATGACTACAAATCAGTTGCCATAGAAACTGTAGCTGATATGAAAGCAAGTCCTGTTAAATCTTCATTTTATGTATCTCTGTTAACTGGCATTGTTGTCCTGATCAAAACCAGGCCTACTGAAACTGAATTTGATACCCGCCTCATCGACCATTCTGAGAACTTAATGCTTGTTAGTGATTTAATCAGAAACCCAAGTAGTGAATCTTTTGTAAAGAAGGCAACTAAATTAAAATGTGATGGGAGATTGAAGTATAGAAACTTTTTGGTTTGTGCTTTTATGTGTGAAACAGACTATAGTTCAGAGTTAGGAATTTATGAAGCAAAATGTAAATACATTAAACCACATTGGACAGAACTTCATAAAACTATAGTTGATATAGGAGTGTTTGGAAAATGGTATAACCTTGAAGCTGCCATGGAAGACTATGATATTAATCCAGGAGAGTGGAAGGAAGATGGGACACCTAACCCAGAGTTTGAATTTAATAAGAAGAGTTTAGTGACATGGGATATGAAACTATAGTCTAGGGTATCCTGCAACAGGCATGGTCAGAAAAGAATTTCATAGCTTTAGACAAGGAGCTCTGTTTTTCATTGATAAACATAGCTCCATATAAGAGGGAGTATCCAAATACACCACAACCTCTTTATAACCCTATTGTTGGGATCCATAGCATAAACCGTGTTATATCCAAACAAAAATGTATAGATTACATAGAAAAATGACCATTTATGGTCATCATTTTTCTATATAATCTATATATTTTTGGGATCCATCTTTGAATCGTGTTATATCCAAAACTGTGTTATAACAAACCGTGTTATAGAGAGGTTGTAGTGTAATATTTTTCTTATTTCTTCACAAAAACATATGCTGTGGGTACATATTTGAAGTGTCTTGCTTCTACATTCTACAAAATATGTTTTTGTGGAGAAATAAGACGAAATAGCAATAATTTTTGGTTGAAAGATGTGCCTTATCTGAAGCTATGGATAAAGCATTGATATCTTTCTTAATTCCAGAGGAATTGTTAAGTAGGAGTATTTGGTGATAATTCTGGGATAATTTTTCTTATTTTTCCATAAAAACACATGTGGTGCCGCCTCACTGAGGCACTTCTAATGAGTACCCACAACATATGTTTTCATGAAAAACTAGAGAAAATTATCCCATACATGTAATTATCACCAAATAACAGTTCCTCTGAATTCTCAATAAAATGTAGTTTATGGGTACTCATTATAAACTTGTCATCAAGGTGATTCTAATACATATCCACTACATGTTTTTTATGGAGAAATACAAATAAAAATATTTATTGGTTACCACTCTAATCTAGAGCTATGGAGTTTTATTTTTATAAAGAAATAAAACATGTTCTGAGTGCTTTGTTGATCATTGGAATTGCTCTATTTATGTTTTTGTCACTTCTGCATTAGCATGGACGACTTAGGCATGCAAGTTCCTGTCAGTTTGTTTGTCCATTTATTAGTCTGTTTTCTTAAGTCCACCCTAGCATCCATCCTAAATGAAGAGGAGCCGGGGCCAGGGATTTTCTCCTCCCACTTAAGTATTATCTTCTGGCTACTTTACAGCTAGTTTCACTTCACTGTCAAGATTGTTTTATCTCACTGTTAAATGTTTTCGCATTTTAGTTCACAGGTGCCACAGAAACTTCAACAAAATTCTTTATTTTATTATTTTTTTTTTACATCATTACCTGAATTGTCATTGAAATTTATCAGGTTAATGATTTTTAACTATGGGGAACCCCTCCAAAAAAGCCTTATCCAGGCAGGTTTCTTTTCTGATTTCTCCTTGACAACTTGTGTTGTGGGATTTCATTGGCTGAATCTAGTATGTGTGTTTTGTTTTTATTAAGAAATATGAAAAGCATTGCTTCAGATAAGGTGATATCCAAATGATGTTGTTCCTACTTCTCCACAAAAATTTATTTTGTGAGTACTTATTAGAAGTGTCGTGGTAAGTTGCTTCTGATGGGTACCCTTAATGCAAGTTTTCATGAGAAATAAGAAAATTATTAATACTCTTTGGTGGAAAAAAATGCCTTATCTGGAGCTATGGAAAAATACTATTAGCCTAACCCTTTCATCCCTGCAGACCAGTACAGATATGTTTGCAAACAGTGTAGCTCCTGATGAGATGGCTTGTTACAAGCCGTCTCATCTGGCTCTACACTGTTTGCCATTCAGTTATTGATTTTTGACTCAAATATTTCCATAAATGGATGTGCCCAAATTGAGATCCATAAAAGTCTGTTTGAAATGGACTCTTTTATATCTCTCAATTTGGGCACATGGTTGAGCAATATTCTATTTTCAAAATAAGTCCATCTGAGCTCAATGATTTCAGAAACTCAGGAGTTAAAGGGTTAAATACCTATAGAGAAGCGTATTGGCAAATAAAATCTGCAAAGTAGGGTCTCTAGTATTCTAAATTCAAATCAGTCCAACTGAGCTCAGTAATCCCAAAGCCCAAGAAATATAAACCACTCTAAAGTGAAATTTGGGAAGATGTTTTATGGCTACCAGACAGCACTTAACACACCTGTTGTGCAGTTAAATCAGTTCTGCCAAGAGGGATCCTTTTGAAAGGAATCAAAATGCATCAAATGAATGAAAATAGCAGAAACTCTGTTTTATTGAATCTGTTTGTGTCTGTGAACAAACCATATTATAGGGGTTCGTTCACATTTTAGGATATGTATGCACAAGACAAGGCGAAGATTGAAAAAAAGTGCCTTGTTTGGAGCTATGAATTATATTTTCTCTAAATTTGAATAAAACAACAGCTTTTATAAAGTCCACTCCATACCGTAATACATGTAACCCTAAATATTGGGACAGAGGCCTGAGCAAACAGTGTAGACCCAGATCAGATGCAGCAGAATGTGTCATCTGATCAGGGTCTACACTGTTTGCCCCACATCCAGCACTATTTTAGACACATCAACTGGTAGTAAAATAGACTTTTTCAAATTTTAGGACAAGTATGGTGTCACAATACTTAGGGTAAATATGGTATATACATGTAAATTTAATAGAATTGAATGCTTAGCAAGTGTTGCTGTTGATGACAGTTAACCCTTGCCATGGTGAATAAATTAAGATGCCTCATCCGCTTCTAATTTTCAGCCAATCAGATTAATTAATGATACTAATTCTCATACATGTACTTAATGCCAAGCAGTGCAGGTCCAGATAATTTGGCTTCAAGGGTTAACTTCTGTCATTGTACGGATGAACCTCAAATACTTGTCTCCTTTCCCAAGAAGTCAGATTCAGCTTGTGCTCTCATGAAGTCAGGACCTTTGGCTTAGGCCAAATGGAATAAATTGTTTGGTTCAGGTAACATGCCCAGAAAAACAAGATAGAATAGGTGGGAAAATAGTTTTTGTTTAACACATTTTTATACCCTGCCACACTTTAATGGCCGGGTATTATGGCATCAAGTTGGTTGACAGTGTTTGTCCATATGTTCGTCAGTCTGTCGCACGTCTGTCCATCTGTATTTTTGTTTCTGTCATTTTTTGACAGAGTTACATGTATCTGCCTGCGACGTGTTTAGATTTTCGTTTCTGGACAATAACTTGAGTAAATGTCTATGGATTTTAACTTCGTAATACATTAACCTATAGATAATGTGCTATTCTATTCTGTTATTCACCCCCTCCACAGAAAAAACGACCTTTCAGTCGTTATAAAGTCTGAATTCAGAAGGTCCCTTTAACAGTTACCTGTATGATGTAGTTCCTCCCGCTCAAATGATCACGTGTCAGTTTCTTTTCTGTGGACTTTGAATGTTCAAGGATTATTATTCTGTGTTAGAAAAAATGGATTAAAATTATCCTACACGGTTAAAATTTTTATATCCTTGATTTTCTCTGGTTCTATATTCACTCCTTCTACTATCTATGTACTTATTTTCGAAATATCGATCTTAGATTTCTTGTTTTCTCAATGTTAAATTTCTTCCTTTGTTTCCGCGTCAGTCGATGCATTTCGCCCGCGGCAACTGTGGCCATTTAAAAGCTAAATGGGATACACATTTATCTTGTCTAACTTGTAATTCTTGCACACGTATCTCTCCGTGTTATATTTGTAGTTCCTGGACAGAAAATGTTTGGAACCTAGCAGAAAGAAGACGCCTTCATGCTACTAGAAAATCAGTTATGACGCAGAAGAGAAAACAGAAGAAATCAAAGAAATCCAAGAAGTCCCAGTCAGACATGTCTGACAACGGGACAGTTGATGGGAGCACCGCCCCTCATAGCTTTACTGCTCGGGGCAGGACCCATCAAGGTGGCAGCCTGGCGGACTTAGAGTCTGACCGGGCACTAAGCCCACCAGTCACCAGTCATCCAGTCACTGGGCAACTTATCTCCGTTCATCCAGTCACCGGTCATCCAGTCGCCAGTCAACCAGTCACCAGTCAACCAGGCACCAGTCAACTAGGCTCCAGTCAACCAGGCATGGGTTTACAGTCATTCGCGTATGACCTACAAACACAAATTCCGCCTGGTTATATTCCTATAAATGTGCCTGTACAAAGCTACGCTCCGTCCATAAGTAGCCATATTTCACAGGGTAGTGTCCACAGACTATCCAATGTCTTTATTCCTGGTTACGAACGTTCTGATAGACTAGAACTTCCTAATCCAGCTTCTTCCTCTAGACAGATTATTCCACTCGAACCTGATTTTTCGCAGGTCTCAGATCCGAGTGTAATGATTGAGCCTCCAAATTCAAATGATTTATCTATCTCCAGACCTTCAAGGAAGGATCAGTCAAAAAGAGAGCATAAATCTAAAAAAAGAAGAAGACATCGATCGTCCTCTTCTTCTATCTCTACTTCCAGATCAGACTCTTTTGAGTTCTTCTCGGTGAAAGAAAAATTCAAAGAGATCTAAGCACTCTCATAAAAAGAGAAGAAGACGATCGATGACGCCTTCTTCTTCATCAAAATCCTCCCAATCTCAACTTGACATTGGTAGATATACAAGGGCTCATAAATCTCCCCAGGTTGTTCAAACGCCAACTCTAATACAACCTGAGGAGACTAATTTTAGTCAAATCACTAATCAACCTATTAATTACGATCAGATTCAGCCGAATCTCACTCAACAGAATAAGGAGTCAGATTCGGAAACTGAATCCGAAGTCTGGTCATTTGATCGTGCGATTAACGAGGTCTTCCGGCTTCTTCCTCCTGAGTTATGCCCCAAAACTCAGCAGGATCAAGCTCCATTAATGGAGTCTCGTTCCACTCCATTACTTGTCCTCCCACAATCCAAATTAGTACAAAATACAACAAAATATATTCAAAATAGACTAGAATTTGACAAATGTTCAAGAGATTGGATTTGCCCGCAAAGCTTGGTTTCAGCTCTTGCTCCGACTAAATTCTACAAGAGCCAAAACCAATATTTGCCAACTGATAATATCCCTCAATTAGAAGCGGATGCATCGCTCCTAGACATTTCTAATAAAGGAAGAGCTTCTATTCCGCTCAAGAATCTAGAAGCATGGGAAAGGAAGGCTAGAAAACTAGTCGCTATTAATTCTCATGCTGATCTATTTTCTTCAGCTGCCTTCCTTTCATTACAACAGGAATCGATGTCGGTTGCGGCCCTTTCCAGACTTCTGGAGGCCGTAGCCAAATCGATTAAACATGCTACTGCCATGTCTACACTTTTAACTACTGAATTATTCCAAGCTAGGAGGGACGCAGCCCTAGCTTCGTCTAAACTACTACTCGACAATTCCACATACGAGTTAAGGAATGCTCCTATTAACTCAAAATCCTTATTTGACGGCAGGATAAAAGAAATAGCTAAATCAAACTTCGAAGCTCAACAGCAAAGGTTTCTAGCTTCTACATCCATTCAGTCACAATCTCATTCTTATAAGCCTCCTTCGCAGAGCAGAGCTTTCAAGATACCTAAATATCCTGCTAAACAAACAACATCCAGACCTAAACCTACGCAGTCGTATAGGTCCAAAAATATTCCTCAAAGCTCATCTTCTCACATTAAGAAAGATAATATCAAGAGGACTGGTAACATCCGTCAGTTCCCCTCCTCTAAACCTGCCTCTTCCTCCGCAAGATTATGAAGGCCCGCCCTTTCCACTGCCTGCACTTCCGCTCGCGGACATTCCAGTGGGAGGACGATTGGCCCATTTTGCGGAAAAATGGGAGGAAATAACAGACAACAAATGGGTCCTCTCTATCGTACGAAACGGATTCAGGATACCATTCATCAAAATTCCTCCTTTGTCATCTGTTCCGATCAGAATGAGTCAATCCTCCTCCCCGTTTCTCAGAGAAGAGATCGAAAATCTTCTCAACAAACGGGCAGTGGAAAGGGTACAGAATCAGGAAACTCACGGCTTTTATTCCCGGATATTCCTTGTGCCAAAAAAGAACGGAAAGTTTCGTTTAATATTAGACCTGTCTTTATTAAACCGTTACATAGAGAAACAAGCATTCAAAATGGAAACAGTCAAATCGGTAAGACAAGCGATGAGACTCAACGATTGGGCTGTCTCCATAGATTTAACAGATGCATATCTACATGTGCCGATACATCGTCAATCCAGGAAGTATCTTCGCTTCGTACACGAAGATCAAGTATATCACTTTTCGGCCCTACCGTTCGGAATGTCCCTAAGTCCGTTAATTTTCTCGAAACTGATGGACGTTATTGCAGCTTTTCTACGCCAACGTGCCATATCAGTTTTTCCATACCTAGACGATTGGCTGATAAAAAATCTGATTCACAACCGTCTGATTACTCAGACAAAGATTTGCATTCAAACTATTCAAAGCCTAGGTTTTCTGCCAAATCTCAAGAAGTCAGACCTCTTTCCTGCTCAGAAATTCACCTTCATAGGTATGGAATTTCTGACGCAACAAAATTTAGTCAGGGTTCCAGCGGATCGTGTACAGAACCTCATTCTAACAATCAAGAAAATAATGTCAGCAAAACATGTATCGGCACGAACTTTCCTTTCTCTTTTGGGCAAACTCAGTGCTGCAGCAGACCTTGTTCTCCTGGGCAGACTGCACTTACGTCCTCTTCAGATGTGCCTGCTGTCAGTCTGGAAACCTCATATTCTTCATCTCGATCACCCGATCTCGATAAACGGCATGATTCGATCTCACTTACAATGGTGGATAAACCCCATTCGATTCCAGACAGGGACTTCAATCCATCCTCCAGACCCCAAATTCTTCCTTTATACGGATGCCAGTCATTACGGATGGGGAGCTCATTTAGAGCCGACAACACTGTCCTTTCATGGTCGCTGGACAGAAAACCAATCCCAGCTCCATATCAATATGTTAGAAATGATGGCCATACGATTAACACTGAAACAAGCCAAAACATTTATTCACCATTCTTGCATCATGATATCCACAGACAACACAACGGTGGTCTCATTTATCAACAAACAGGGTGGCACTCATTCCCCCAATCTTTGCGTAGAAGTTTGGAAAATACTCAATTGGTGCCTGGAACAAGACATAGTTATCAGAGTACGTCACATCCCAGGCAAATTCAACATTCTTGCAGACCGCCTCTCAAGACTAGACAAACCTATCAAGACAGAATGGGCTCTGGATCAAACAGTTGCGAATTCAGTATTCCAGATGCTCAACTTCCCAAATGTGGATCTGTTTGCGACAAGATTCAACCACAGACTCCCATTATATGTCTCTCCAGTACAAGACTACAAAGCACTAGCGATAGATGCCCTGTCCATGGACTGGAATCATCTTCATGCATATGCTTTTCCTCCTTTTATTCTGATATCTGCTGTTCTAGAGAAAATCCGACAACATCAGTGCAGAATAGTTCTCATAGCTCCGTTCTAGCCACAGCAACAGTGGTTCTCAGAACTTCTTCTATTAGTGTCAGCTCCGATTCGTCTGCCACTAATTCCAAGACTGCTGACTCAATCCAAAGGAAGATTTGTACATCAAAACCTCCCAATTCTCGACCTTCACGTTTGGGAGTTATCAAACAATCAATCAGAGATAAGAAATTTTCACAAAACGTTGCAGATTTTGTCTCCAGATCAAGAAGAGCATCTACACAAAAAGTCTACGATGCAAAATGGACCATCTTCTCTAATTGGTGTCATACAAAAAAGGTTAATCCGATCTCGGCCCCTATTACAGTTATAGCCGATTTCTTAATCTTTCTTTTTTCGGAAAAGAAATGTCAGATTAGTACTATTAAAGGTTATAGATCTATGATCTCTAACACTTTAAAATTCAAAACTGGTAATAGAATCAGATCTAATCCAGTTTTATCTGAACTTATCAGATCCTTTGAACTTCAACGACCAGTACAAAGATCTCTTACACCTAAATGGGACTTATCATGGGTTTTAGTATGTCTACAAAAACCACCTTTTGAACCTCTTGATAAGGCTTCTAAATTTCACGTTACTATTAAGACAGCCTTTCTCTTAGCTCTTGCCACTGCTAAAAGGTGTAGTGAAATACATGCTCTAGCTATGGATTCACAACATTTAAGATTTAATCAATCTGATGGTTCAGTTTCCTTGATTCTTAAATCTGGTTTTTTAGCAAAAAAAAACAGCTTCCTTCTGTTAAACCAGATCCTATTGTTGTTCCTAGTCTTGCTCGAATATGTAAATGGGAACATACTGACAGACTTCTTTGCCCCGTTAGGGCTCTGAAATTCTATCTCAAAATGACTAGCTCTTATCGCCAAAATAGAACTAGACTTTTTCTTCCTATTAAAGGCAATAAGGATATTTCTAAAGATACTATCTCGAGATGGATATCTTACACTGTTAAACTTGCCTATAGGAAACTCACTAAACGAGATATCTCTTTCCTTAAAATCAAAGCTCATGAAGTTAGAGCTCTTTCCTCTTCTTGGGCTTTCTTCGACAAAGTTCCTCTCAATGATATACTTCAAGCAGCGGTTTGGAATAGTTCATCAACTTTTGCCAAATTCTATCTCAGAGACATGTCTCAACAAGCACAGAATCTCCAAAGTTTGGGCCCCATTGTAGTGGCCCAAAAAGTGGTGGAGGGCCAACAGCAATCAGCTATGGATGTGTAGACAATGTCAACAGCCCCCCTAGACCTGATGCTATACTAGAGAGGTACTAATTATATCTTTATTATATATATATGTTAACCCTGGATTACTTTATCCTTGGTTAAAGGATCTTATTATTGCCTTAAGCACTAATTATGTCCTCATTATATATATATAAAAAATAAATCTTTTTAATAAGCCTTAATTCAGAAGTTGGGACTAACTTATTAGGAGAAATCCTCCCTCCTATTCTACAAATTCTAGCACATTATCTATAGGTTAATGTATTACGAAGTTAAAATGAAGTTTTTTAAAAGTAAAACATATTTTAACGAGTAATACTTAACCTATAGATAAGTATTTATCGTCCCACCTCCCTTCCCTCGCTCCTTTCTCCTAATTGTGTATTGTTTTACACATAAAAGAAACTGACACGTGATCATTTGAGCGGGAGGAACTACGTCATACAGGTAACTGTTAAAGGGACCTTCTGAATTAAGACTTTATAACGACTGAAAGGTCGTTTTTTCTGTGGAGGGGGTGAATAACAGAATAGAATAGCACATTATCTATAGGTTAAGTATTACTCGTTAAAATATGTTTTACTTTTAAAAAACTTCATTTTCACCAAATTTGCTATGTGAATTGATATTGTAGAGATCTGTTTTGGGATTGCTAATGGGCAAGTTTTGTCAATTCTGCCTGCGATAAGATAGTGGTGGGATATTATCGTTTCACGTTTTTATTTATACTAAAGAGCATTCTGCCAAATGCATAGCTCCACATAAAGCCCTTTTTTCAGCCAAAAATATGGATTTTTTTTTTCTTATTTCTCCACAAAAAAAACGTGGGTTCTCATTAGAAGTGCTTCTCTTGGGCACTTCTAATAAGTACCCACAATATAATTAAGTTTTGATGGAAAAATAAGAGAAAAAAAAAACATCAATATTTTTGTTCTTATCTGGAGCTATAAAATGTTGTGTTGAGCATAAAAAATGACAGTGTTTCTGAAATTGCATAAAATTTGGTTTCATCTATTACCAAAGTCCTGATTAGACTGCACTGTTGCTGTCTGATGGTGGTGGGTTTATGAAAGTTTATGGACCCTTCAGTAGCTATAGGAATGACCCTTGAGAGCAATGGACACACAGGGAAATGAAAGTACAGTTGACTCTCGTTATCTCGAATTCCAAGGGGACACTCTGAAATACGTACTTCGAGATATCCGTACTTCGACATATCTGATTTGCAGATTTGAGGAAAAACTCATTCGATTAACCACATTTAACAAATATATGAGTAATTGGACTCTTGAAGTTAGAGATATATTGAAAATATTGTGGAAAAAGAGGAGCAATTTCTCCTCTTTTCCTCAATATTTTTATACGCCCATTTGAAAAACGGGACGTATTATGTTACGAGGTATGGCGTCCGTCCGTCCGTAAACTTTTTCGTTTCCGGCTAACTCCTCATACAGTTTACATCCGATCAAGCTGAAACTTGGTATATAGTTAGACCATGATGTGGCGCAGCGCATATTGTTTCGGGGTTACAGTCCACCAAATGTTTGCAGAGTTATGCCCCTTAGAAAATTTCTGTAAACTTTTCATTTCCGGTTAACTCCACCTACATTTTACATCCAATCAAGCTGAAACTTCATATATAGTTAGACCATGATGTGGAGCAGCGCATATTGTTTCGAGGTTACAGTCCACCAAATATTAGCAGAGTTACGCCCATTTGAAAATTTCAGTTGACTTTTCGTTTCCGGCTAACTCCTCCTACAGTTTACATCCGATCAAGCTGAAACTTGATTTGTAGTTAGACCATGATATGGAGCTGGGCATATTGTTTCGAGGTTACAGTCCACCAAATATTAGCAGAGTTATACCACTTTGAAGATTTCCATTAATTTTTCGTTTCTGGCTAAATCCTCCTACAGTTTACATCCAATCAAGCTGAAACTTCATGTACAGTTAGACCATGATGTGGTGCAGCGTATATTGTTTCGCGGTTACAGTCCACCAAACATTAGCAGAGTCATGCCCCTTTGAAAATTTCAGTAAACTTTTCGTTTCCGGCTAAATCCTCCTACAGTTTACATCCTATCAAGCTGAAATTTTATTTGTAGTTAGACCATGATGTGGAGAAGCGCATATTGTTTCAAGGTTACAGTCCACAAAATATTAGCAGAGTTAAACCCCGTTGAAAATTTCTATTAATTTTTTGTTTCCGGCTAAATCCTTCTATAGTTTACATCCGATCAAGCTGAAACTTCATAAATAGTTACACAATGATGTGGAGCAGCACATATTATTTCGAGGTTACAGTGCACCAAATATTTGCAGATTTATGCCCCTTTGAAAGTTTTTGTAAACTTTTCGCAGCATATTGTTTAGAGGTAATAGTGTGCAAATTTTATTTTATAATAGGTATATTTTTTGCAAATAACTGAAGTTTTGGTCATATGGGCAAGATATTGATTTTTTTTTTTTTCTTCTTTTATTAGATTTGCAAGGAAAGGTTGCCATTATTAAATCTTTATGAATACATAATTCTTTTTGGATTTTTTTTTTTTTAATACTCTTCTGATTTGGCTCCCTTGAAGAACAAAAATAAGTTAAAGGTTTACAAAAAAATTTCTTGCAGCATTTTTTTTTGGGGGGGTTGTTTATTATATGCTCGTTTGAAAAACGGGACGTATTATGTTACGGGGTATGGCGTCCGTCCGTCCATTGTTTTGTTATTGTTTGGTCCGATATTGAAGTATAGGAAAAAACAAATCAGCCAAAGGCTCATATGAGCTTATAATATAGTCATGCTTCTGTGGTGTGTCCTCCGTCAGAAAGCACTTCTCCCTAGAAGCAGCAAACTTCTCCATATTTTCCCAGGAGGGAGAAGTCACTTCTTCCTTAATTCCTGGGCCAGTTTGGTCGCTTAGGTTACAGTTCACCAAATATCAGCAGAGATATGCCCCAATGAAATTTTTTTAATTTTTGTTTTTGTAATTCCACTTACAGTTTATATCCGGAGCACTGAATTATACAGGAGCTAGTTTTTGTGCTACATCTTTTTACTTGCCATGGGCGTATAATGCCCCACTTGGTGGAGCTCTTGTTTACATGTTGTTAGATTTTCATGTTTAGGCAGGGACCAGATTGTTGCTTCGAGATAAGCGGTTATTCGAGATAAGCGAGGTCGAGATAGCGAGAGTCAACTGTAGTTGAAATGTTGATTTTATTCAAACACCTGATTTTACCATACATTTAAAATTTGAACAAGTTCCATTTGATTTCCTGATGTGTTTAAAAATTTTGACGGATGAGTGACAAACAGTGTGGACCCTGATAAGATGCCACATACTGCGGCCTCTGATGTGGGTTTACACTGTTTGCTCAGGTCTCCCTGCTTTCTGTCCAAATACTTAGGGTAACTATGGTATGTTGTCAGAATTGTTGCCTTGTTGGCATAAGATTGATAGTTTGAATCAATGCTAATTTACACCAAAAAAGTTATACTTAACACAATCAGCCACTATTATCAACCTGTGTGCTTATCTTCAGCATCAGTATCGTCATCATCATCATGCTTCTCTTCAGGAGGGTAAGGCATTGACTTTTCCAGAGGAATAATTCAAGATCCTTATTTCAAGGTGTGGCGAAGGTGTCGTGTATCTTACATCACCGGGGCGTTCAACTGATATTGGCTTACAGTTGGGCAAGGCCTGCTATCCTTGTAGCAGGTAAGGATAGAGGGGGAATGTTTTTATTTCTTCTGTTTCTTCACTTTCATTCCTGTTCCTCTTTCTTCCCTGTCCCTCTCTTTCATCTCCTCTACTATCTCTTCTAGATCTTTTCTCTTGGAGATGACACAAATGACCCACAAGGGTTGACATGTCATTAAACCCCAACACAATCAATCAGTTGCTAATAGTATTCTATCAATTAAACACATTGATCTTTGTAAGTAAATACACATATAACTTCTAACTTTTAGATTTTATATATCAATCATACCTGACACGTTTTCATTGACACTGTTATCACTGCTAAACTTAAGTGAATTTCAAATCAAATGACCTTCAGGATTTCATGCATCATTAGATCTAATCCTCTTCCTCTTCCACCTCATCATCATCATCATCATCACTCTTGAGAAGGGATTATAATCAAGAAAAAGAAGAGTTAAATTTATCGTAATTTATTGTGATTTTTCATATATGGCTAATTAAATTCAAGGTAAAAGTAGAATTGTCAATGAAACAACATGAATACTCTGAAACAGAACTTGAAGCAACATTCAATATTTTAACTAACATGAATTGAACCAGAAAACATTCTAACTTCATACTTAACATGCACACCACAACCTCTTTAAAACTCTATTGCTGGGATCCAAAACAAGAAAAACCATGTTGTATTGAAACAAAAAATGTATAGATTATATAGAAAAATGACCATAAATGGTCATTTTTCTATATAATCTTTACATTTTTGTTTCGATACAACATTTCTAGGCTCCACCTTTAAACCATCTTATAACAGTCTTATAATGAGCTGTCACATAAAGAGGTTCCAATGTTTTAGCTAACATGAATTTAACCAGAAAAATGATGTCATACTTTCATACGTGTGTTAAAGGGACAATATACACTTGATCAATTTTCTGTCATTTTTACAAGGGAAACCACTTTTGTGACTTCTTATTTGCTTTCCTACATATCAGTCCCCTTCTGAAAGGGGATTAACTCTATAAGGAAAGAATTCGCTCCCTGTCGAAGCAAATTCTTTCCTCATGGAGTTAACCACCTCCTTTTCGGGAGGGGACAAAAAATGAATTTGAGAGAGTTGCCTCCCCTGAAAGTGTATCTGATCCCCTTAAATAATCGCTCAAATTTTGTCAACGCACAAAATTTCGAACAACTGAACCATAGCTCTAGATCAGAGGGCTATCCATAAAAAATTATTTTCTTCTTTCTCCATGAAAATGCGTGTACTTGTTAGAAGCTCCTTGGCAAGGCACTTGTAACGAGTATCTAAAACATGTTTTCATAGAAAGAAAACTATCGTTTTTTTTTTTTTGTTGTTTTTTTCTCAAAAAGCACCTTAACTGGAGCTATGAAATCTTGTGCATTTTAAATGGTAACCACCTGTCATGCTGAATGAATTAAGGTGCCACGCCTATTTCTAATTTTCAACCAGTCAGATCACTGGATCCAGATTGTTGAAATAAATCACATATTTAATGGCAAACAGTGCAGATTCAGATCAACTGATCTGGATCTACACTGTTTGCAAAGGTAGAGTATATCTGGGTTCTGCAGGACAAGGATTAAAAGACTAAGATACAAAAAAAAAAATCCCTTGCTCACAATGACTTTGGTCTAAGCTGAATGTAGTCAGAGGAATAAACTTTTTCTTACGAATCGAATGTCATTAACATGACCCTCACAGAGTGTGACACTGAATCCATTATCCAAGGAAACATATTTGATTCAGATAACTACAGTACCTTACAGTCAACCTGCTCACACAGATTCTGATCACTACATACATCATAAAGCATATCTATAAATGGCATACCATATTTACCTTATTAAACAAGTCTTCCATGTCCCCAATTTCTTTGCCATTTTTCTTAAACAGGCAACGCAAGACATAATTTAATTTATATCAGAAGAAAACATAAAGATCAATGTTTTTAAGGTTTTTTTGATCAGGTGATTTACCCGAAATGTTTGAAAAGGTTAAGTGGATTAAGTAAAATTATGTGTAACATGTAAAAAGGAAACTTATGCCAAAGGGCCCTTTTCACTAACTGCAGTACCACTTCAATTATTGTTTTAGCTGTTTACAGACAAAATATAATTATTCGCTGCTTTAATATTTATTAAAGTAGGAAAATGATACTACAAATGCATTTCTTTTTGTGAGAGGACCACTTAAAGAAGGCAGGATAAACTTGGTACATTGGCCTAATTTCATCTAGTATCAGAAATTGCAACAATAAATATCAAGGCCAACAACCTACGTCATCAATATGGTGATGCGCACATAGCTGCGACTGTATCATTTGTTCCCGATTTATGGCAAAATCATGAAGCGTGCATAATGCAGCGAAAAATATGAACACCAAACATGTCCATTTTAGTACTGTATTTTACCGAAAAAGCGAACTCAATAATATTCTATTTATTGTAGATACTTTGGCCAATTACACTTAAATTATTAATGTTTCTGAATACCAACATGGATGGTTGAAAGTGTTTGAATATACATTGTGTTTCAGGAGCCCGAATTTTCGAAAGACAGACAATCCATATGACAGAGACTTTGGTGCAATGAGAGGATAATTTGAATTTCATAAAACCCTAGTTAGTTCAACAAGAGTCCGTGGAACTAGTTACTGACAAAAAAAAACCGTATCTTCATCATCTTTATGACCTAGGTTGTGAGGGGTGAATATTGCTTCTTGCTTTAGATGTATTTTAACTAGTTAAAACATTCAAGTTATTAAAAAAAAAAAAATGATTTTTTTTAATGCAGAAAATATAGTATTGTTATGTGAGCAATAGAACATTCCAATGAACTTGAAATGGACAGAATATTAATGATTGAAAAAAAAGAACAGTCCTGTACATAGCTCCAGATAAGAAGGGGTATTCACATATTGTTTTTTCTTATTTTTTCACAAAAACATATGTTTTGGGTACTCATTAGAAGTGCTGCAGTGAGGCGCTTCTAATGAGCACCCACAACATATGTTTTTGTGGGTTTGATTGCAAAAAGTACCTTATCTGGAACTATGTTTTATGCAAAGAGTCATGATCCAGGCTGTAATGTACCAATGAGTTGACAAAGCATCTGGCCAGATGACATGGATGCACAGGTTTTACTAGGCCATCACTGATGGCATATACAACTTACGAGTACAAGTCATCAAAATTTAAAACCAATTTAAAATATGAAGCTTAATGAAGATCAGCTTACAGTAACATGAACAATGAGATATCACAGATCGCTTCAATGGTTAGCTCCAGATAACAAAAAGAGCAGTAGTCAAAAAAAAATGTATTTCTTATTTCTCCATTAACTAAATGTTGTGGGTACTCATTAGAAGCACCTTACTGAGATGCTTCTAATGAGTACCTAAGCATATGTTTTCATGAAGAAATACTGTATTCAATCCAATAACCAGACATACTCCTATATGCGCACAGTCAAGCAATTTCATGGTATTCAGATTACAGGCCATGTATCTTCTTCATTATAAAAGCGTTTGTTGTTGGAATTCATTTGAATTGCCTCAACAAGTTGAGGCAATTCAAATGAGTTCCCCGGCACTGGCTCAGTGGTAGAGTGTCTGCTTTGTGACTGGGAGGTTGGCCGGGTCATACCAAAGACTTTAAAAATGGTACTAGCTGCTCTTTCGCTTGGCGCTCAGCACTAAGAAAGAACTGGTCAGCTCAGTGTCAGTATAATGTGATTGGTTGGAATATCATGTCAAAGTGTCTGGGGCGTGATATTTCAGTGAGGCAGCACTCTAAAAGTGAGCATTGAGCTCCCTGCCACATCCAGACACCGTCACAATATGACTGAAAGAGGTTGAAAGCGATGTTAAGCCCAAATCAAACAAAAACAAATGAGTACCAACAACATATGCTTTTATAAAGTCAGAAAACATTGTGTAAGTATCATTAAATACGTCGAACATAAATACTCTGTTGATCTTTCTTTAAATTGTACCCGTATTAGGGGGATGTTTTACTACAAGTTTTTCTAGTGATTTTTTAAAAAAGAACTTTAGTGCACAGTGTGGCAATTAGAGCGTATACGATATATCTATATTTTTCAACTAAAAAATACAACAGGTTATCTGGAGCTATGTGAACTGTCACAAAATCGGTCTCAGGTTAAAATGTATCTCATGAATACCCTAAATAAATAACATTTAATAGTCTGCTGGGTAAAAATTTCAGCAGATAACATTCTGAAATGTTTTGTACTACCGGTATTTTTGTCACAAAATAAGGTTCAACATTTCGTGCAAATGGTCTTCTAAGGGAGATAATCTGCATGAAATGTGAAACCCTATTTTCTGGAGAAAATAAGAAAAATCACAATCTCGTCTGCTGCATTTTCCCAGAAAGTACGAAGTGTTAAGCAGGGAAGTTCTTGTTAATTTTGTTTGTCAACGGGATAATGCCCAAATGAGGTGCACTAATGCTTAACATGCCTGGTAAAACTTTCAGCAGATGGCATTTTGAAATACATGTATTTTTCCTATTTTTCACAGAAAATAGGATTTGTTGTTTGCTTGAAACTTCAAGGCCTGTTTTCTGGGAAGAATGAAAATATAAATTTGTCATCTGCTGAATTTGCCCAGAGACTTAAATTAATGCAACTGGAGATATTCACAGCTCCAGATAAGAGAGGGTATCAGGTAAATATTTTATTACTTCTCCATGAAAATGTATGTTGCCTCAGCAAGGCGTCTCTAATGAGTACCCACAACATATATTTTCATGGAAAAATATCAATACTTTCTGATTGAAAAAACACCTTATCTTGAGTTATGGATATTGTTAAATAAAATGAACATACAACATCGCAGTAACAGCATGATAAGCATAATATTGAAAATCAATCAAGGCTGACCCTGATCAGTACATCCATCAGAGTGATGTTTAACTCAACTAATAGTTGAGTGCAGCTACTCACATATGGAATTCAGTAGGCAAAATTTAATCTTGAGGGATGGAATAAATAAACAATTGTTTTAATTGTTAACCTGAAACCTATACGGTAAATGCCCTAAAATTTCGAACACTTTACACCATGCTTTTTGCTTGAATATCTCTTTTTATTCATTTGTTCCACAAAATACTTAGTGGAATGGCAAACAGTGTAGACCCGGATCAGATTGCTCTTTCAGGAGCAGCCTGATCTGGGTCTGCTCTGTTTGCATATGCCATTTTGTCAGAAACGTGGTAGAATAAAATGTTAGGGCATCTACCGTAAAATGATAATTTATTAAAACAATTTATACAGATATGAAGCCGACTCTACTCAAATACATTTAATATTGACCAGGAAAGAAATAATGGACGGAAAAAGATTAATTATAACATAAGCTGCACCACTAAATGCTGCCAAGAATGAAATTATGTTGTTTTTTTTTAACCCAATGTAGTCTGGATACTCCTAAAAGGGTAACTGGCAAGAAGTGCAGACCCAGATCAGATGCCACAGATCAGGGTCTCCACTGTTTGCAAATAGTTCAACTGTTTTTCTGTAGGAAAAATATTACATCACCCAGCCTGACATACCTAAAATTGAAATTAGAATCTTCCAATATATAGTGTGGCAGAGTTCATTCAGTCTACAATGGGTTAATGAGACATGTTGAACCACCCATACGAGAACAATGAAGACCCAGACTGTCCCCAGTCACAGCTCCTGATTGTATGAGTATTGGATGGTTTCAACAAGTATTTACCATAAATATTGGGACACCTTAATTTTGAACAAGTCCATTTAACTACCTGTTAACCCTTAAACTGCCAATCACAACAACTGTCGTCTGCTTTGTCATCTGCTTGTGATTTTAAAAGTCATTTTTGCAAACAATGTGGACCCAGATCAGACTGCTCCTCTAGGAGCAGTCTGATCAGAGTCCACACTGTTTGCCCGTATGCAAAAATAGGTTTGAAAAGTTTGCAAGAATATTCAGCAGACGACATAAACAGACAACATTTTCAGATGCAGGTTTTCTTGGCATTTTAAGGGTTAATGTGTCTAAGAACTGCTGGATGAGTGTAGATCCTGATCAGATGCCACATTCTGCACCATCTGCTCAGGCTCTCTGTCCCAATACTTAGGGTTATTATGGTACAAGTCGTTCATATACATGTAAAATAACATAAAACCTGAAGCATAAGCAGGCAGGTTAATCTCTTCTGAATAGCGATAAAGCTTTACATTTACTAATAAAGCTTTCGTTTCTGCAGGATTCCAGATAAAACGGGGCCTTTTCTTCCAAAATAAAAAATGCTGGTATTTTTGCTCTTATTTCTGTATGAAAATGTTGTGGGTACTCATAAGAACAATCTCAATGAGGCAATTCTAATAAATATGCACAATATATGTTTTCATAGAGAAACTAAAGATTAATCTTAACCCAGACCCCTGATTAGAACAAATTTTATACACTTAAAACCTCTTTTTAATACTATTGTTGGGATGCAAAGCAAAAACTAAACAACTTTTATCCAATCAAAGAGCTATCATATTTTCCCTAAGTATTAGGATAGACAGACCAGAACAAACTGTGTAGAATGCAATGTCTGATCTGGGTCTTAACTGCCTGTCACTCATCCAGCTAGTTTTAGACACCAGGACAGGCATGAAGAAATAAGCAGAGCCATTTCAGGGGCTGAGGTGGATCCGAAGGGGATTTGGGGTGTTCATTGGACCTTTCCCTGCTTCTGTTGCACCTCCTGGGTCCCTCCCCAAATGGTTAAAAATTTCATTTTCATGGAAAGTTTTGCATATTTTTTTTTTATTTTTTTTTTTTTTGAATTTTGGATAGCCTATTTACACTAAATATATTCCCTGATTCTTTACCTTGTGCTTCTAAAATTTCACCATCCATTTTACTACCTGTAAATGTGTCTAAAATTGCTGGATGAGTGGCAAACAAAGTGGGCCCTGATCAGATGACACCTTCTACAGCATCTGATCTGGGTCGACACTGCTCAGGCCTGTCCGAATTCTTAGGATAGGTATGATAATTTGAACAAATCACTCCATTTTACTACCTGTGAATGTGTCTAAAATTGCTGGATAGGCAATAAACAATGTAGACCCTGATCAGAGGCCGTATTCTGTGGCATCTGGTTTGGGTCTACACTATTTGCTCATGTCTGTCCAAATACTCAGGGTAAGTATGATAATTTGATCAAATCTAACCCCACCATCCCAGCCCCAATCTCCACACCCCACCCACCCCCTCACAAATCTTGCACCCCTTAGTAAATAATCATGGACCCACCCCTGAGGAAAAAGGAAGACTCACAGAAATGAAAGCCCTGACCAGGGAACACATGACTGGTCCTTAGCAAAAGGCAGGTTTACTCAAGTGATTTAGGTTTATTTCACTATCATTTTGCCTGATAAATAAAAATACCTACATACATTTTTAATGAGCCACACCATAAAAACAAATGGGAGTAGTGAATATCCATACCAGTCAGCTGAGCTACACAAAATCTGATAAGGGCCTTTATCTATACATCGTTACTTTCTACAAAATCAATAACTTTAAGCGACAGTGAAGGCTCTGATCAGGGCCTTCGCTGTCCACATATGCCTCAAAAGTCCGTTTTCCCATGATGTGGCTCAAATATTTTTCATACATTTCCTGGAAAACAGTGCTTGACATTTCATGTGGGGTGGTCGGGTGGTGCGAAGGTGTCATGTATCTTATGTCACTGGGGCGTCCAGCTGATATTGGCTTACAGTTGGGCAAGGCCTGCTATCCTTGTAGCGGGTAAGGGTAGGGAGGTGATGTTTTTATTTCTTCTGTTTCTTCACTTTCATTCCTGTTTCTCTTTCTTCCCTGTCCCTCTCTTTCATCTCTTCTGCTATCTCTTCTGTCGCTTTTCTCCCTTTCTCTGGGAGACGACACAAAATGACCCACAAGGGTTGACGTGTCGTTAAACCCCAACACAATCAATTGACATTTCATGTAAATTTCTCCTAAGGAGACATTTTGCATGAAATATAAAGCCCTCTTTTCTGAAAAATATCACATTTGTCATATGCTAAATTCATCTCCAGCGTGCCAAGATTAAGCAAGCTTCTGAGATCTATTTTAGCTGTAAGATTCAAATGCTTGAATTTTACTACTTGACTATATTTTTATAATTCTATGTCCAGGGCCCAGCTGTTCAAAGCTAACGACGTCGTTAGTTAACGATTCGTTAAAATTTACATGGAGTGATACGCAAATATTCTGAAATTTTTTGCTGAAAAAATGTGAGTAGCTTTTGCAGTGCAAAAGCTACTCACATTTTTTCAGCAAAAAATTTCAGAAAATTGTATATTGAATCCGCTGAAATAGTTAACAAAATGGCCCTTAACGAGCTCGTTAAGCTAACGACGCTTTGAACAACTGGGCCCTGAACTTGTCTCCTTCCATTTCAGTTGAAAACCATAAAATTCTTTCAAGGCTTACAATGTGTCCATACACCCTGAGTAGGTATATACTTATCACATCAAATTGACCCTTGACCTGCTGAAATCAAAATATTAGCAGACATTTTAAAATTTATGCTCCCTGAAAACATTTTGACATTTTATGTGTCACCATAAGAGATGATTCAAATAAAATGTCAAGCCTTATATTCAGGGAAAAATATGAAAATATTGGTGTTGTCTGCTAATTCTGCCATCAGCATACTTAGGGTGAAGCCTTGTTTCATCTTCTGTCATGCTGTCCACAAAAGCTGTCAATCATAAAACTGAAAATGCTTTCCTCAAATAACTTCCCCACATTCCTTTTTTCTGTAATATTGATGTGGAAATGCACAAATGTTAAAATTTCCATTTCTTTGCCTTTTTTTCACACCATTCTCTTTATACACAGTCTTAAACCATCATTAATATGTCATTATTTAACAATAACGCATATAAGGCTTTAACAGTTAACCCTTAAAGTGCCATTAAAAACTGCAGCTGACGACAGTCTAAGTATTATTTATTTTCCCAGAGAAAATAAGGCTTGAAATTTCATGTGAATTGTCTATGATTCACATGAAATTTCAAGCCAATTTTCTCAAAAAAAGAAAACTATAAATAATCTATCGTCTGCTGCGGTTCTGACTGGCGCAATTAATAAATTATTTATCACCATTGAAAAATGATAAAATGCAGAAAGACTGGCTAGTATAAATACATTATCACAGTGATAATATTTCAAGAATCTCTATCCTGTTTCTTTTTCTTTAACCGTTTTGTCCGTTCCCACCGCACAGTATCGCCCTCAAGGGCACCTAACTCTATAAGTCTTTGCTGATATGAAGCGGGAGCACCAATCAGGGGATCTGTATACTTTGGTTCAGCTGAAATATACAGGATCAACTGAAATTAGTAAACAGCTGAAATACGCATGATCAAGTGAAATCAGTAAACATCTGAAGTATATACAACCAACTAATAATAAGATAAAAGCTGAACTAACAGACAATCAGTTTGAATATGTAAACATTTAACCCTTAAAGCACCAATAACAACTGCAGCAGACAGCAATTTTTTTTTTTTTTTTTCAGAGAAAACAAGTCTTGACATTTCATGTGAATCATCTGCTTGGCAGATGATTCGCTTAAAATGTCAAGACTTGTTTTCTCTGAAAAAAAAAATAAATTAGAATGTTGTCTGCTACAAATTTTGCTTGGCACTTTAGGGGTTAACATTTTAAAAACAGCAGTCACAGTTTTATCAGAATTTAATTAAACTAGAAATGTGTTTGTAAAACACTACACCCCCAACTATTTGCTTTTCCCTACAAAATGTCAAACTTGAAATGGGGCATAACTCATAAAATGAATTGGTTCTCTTTCAGAAGTTAATCTGTGAAAAGATAAGGAAATATTTAATTTTCATCTGACGATTTAAGCCTACAGAGTGCTAAAGCTTAAAATGTATTGGAAATTGTCTGTGCTGAGGTTTTACGGCCCATTCAACACAATGGGGTCATGTCGAGTGTGGTTAGTTTACCAAACCACACGTTTATTGGGCAGGCTTAGTCCTCTAAGCGGTTAACCAGTATTGTGCATATTCTTACGCCAGAAACTGACAACTGCCTTTATTGAATCAGCGGAAGGGAGAGAATGACTGTAGAAAATATTTCATGATCAATCTCCACGAAAGAATGTTGCGGACCTCGGTGAGGGTCGAACCCGCAACCTCCTGGTCTCCAGCTGGACGCGCATCCAACTGAGCCACCAAGGCTGGCTGTATTGGAAATGGAATTCCATAAAAATACAATGATATTTTTTGCGCATTTTGTGTAAACTGTAGACCCACTACCTCACCATAATTAGGCCACTGTACAATTAACTTTTATGTCTAATTTAATACGGTATTAATTTATGGTAGCTTGCAATTGTCATGAATATTTTATAAGCTCCAATTTTACCATATATGCTTACTGGCAAGATATAATCAGGGAATCAATTATGGCTTTCTGAATGTACAGTCGATATGAGTAACATTAGGACTTAATGACTTGAAACAGAAAAAAAAATGTTTAAAGGGAAATGATACACCTGACAGATTTCTGCCATTTTTAACAAGAGAGATAACTTTTATAACTTCCCGTTTGGTTTTCTACATATCAAACCCATTCTGGAAAGGTTTCTCTCTAAAAGCAAAAGAATTTGCTCCCAAGGTCTGAAGTCAAAAGATAGGCCACAATGACTTTCTTTTGATAGTATGACAAATTGTCATCAAACTTGTTAAGCCTAGGCCATAACATACAGGAGATACGGCACCAAACAAATTTTTTCATATAAAGTAGCTCCAAATTAAAAATATAGGCCACAGTGACCAAGAGCTGATTTGGTATGGAACACATCTATAGTAAATGTACCAACAGCAAATTTGTAAGCCTAGGCCATACAATACAGGAGATCTGCACTGGACAAGATTTCGTTTTTGTTTTTTGTTTTTTTGCATAAAAAAGTGGTACACTATACACAGTATTCAATAGATAAACCCACACACCAAAGCTGGTAAGATTAGTCCATATAAGCATCTGACAAGTTTTTTGTATAAAGAAGGTCAGGTCAAAAAATAGGTTGCACTGACCTATGTTAGGTATGCCTCATACCATCTTCAACAGATGTACAGTAAATGTCCTAAAATTTCGAACACCAAAGTTTCTGACAAAATGCCATATGTAAACAGTGCAGACCCAGATCAGACTGCTCCTGAAGGAGCAGTCTGATCAGGGTCTTCACTGTTTGCCATTCCACTAAGCATTTTAAGAGACAAATGCATAAAAAGCAAAATTTAAGCCCAAAAGTATGGAATAAAGTGTTTGAATTTTGATTGTGTTGGGGTTTAACGACACGTCAACCCTTGAGGGTCATTTTGTGTCGTCTCCCAGAGAAAGGGAGAAAAGAGATAGAAGAGAGAGTAGAGGAGATGAAAGAGAGGGACAGGGAAGAAAGAGGAACAGGAATGAAAGTGAAGAAACAGAAGAAATAAAAACATTCCCCCTCTACCCTTACCCACTACAAGGATAGCAGGCCTTGCCCAACTGTAAGCCAATATCAGTTGGACGCCCCGGTGATGTAAGATACACAGCACCTTCGCACCACCCGACCACCCCCTAAAGTGTTTGAAATTTTAGGACATTTACCATACCTAAACACCAAATATTATAAGCCTAGGCCTTACAGTACAGAAGATATGGCCCATAAAAGATTTTGGATTGAGGAAGAAAAAGTTTTGATTATTATTACTTACTACTGAATTTTTATACAAAGGATAGAAAACATAAAGTAAAGGTATCCAAGACAATGATTGCAGAGTTTTGGCATGAAATCATGTTCAGCATCCTTTATCTTTAGAAATACATTAGTTAAGCCACAATGATTTCATTTCTTTACAGCAAAACATAAACAAATCAAAAAACATTTCATTCCAATAACGATGTTTGTCCCAGAATGCATCTCAAACACGAATATAGCGCAAATGGACTCTGCTTTAACCTTTAAAGCATCGGTCACAACTGCAGCAGACAACTTTTGAATTTTTTTTTTTCAGAGAAATAAGATTGACATTTCATGTGACCTGTCTGCCTAGCAGACAATTCACATGAAATATCAAGCCTTATTTTCTGTAAAAAATTGATCTTAAAAATTTAGACTGTCACCTGCTACAATTCTGCTAGATGCGTTAAGGATTAAAGCACAAAGTCCCACAGCATCTTGCATGGGTACTTATGCAATAGACTATATGTACATTTACCATCTTTTCTTTTTTTCCTTTTCTTTCAGATTATTCCTTTTCCCTGGGACAGTATTGTTCTGTACTAACACTGGGGGTATGTTATCGCTGTTATATAATTTTGCATTGTGGTGTCATTATTTGACTTGAGAAATATATTCTAGAAGGCAGTAACGTAACATCATAATGATGTCTTATCTTTAGAGCTAAAATTATTATATTCTGAAAATGGCCTAGAATGTATCTTGAAATTAAAAACCATGCCCAAATAGCATGTGATTCTGCTTTGTTAACATTGAAAGCACTAATTGCAACTGCAGCAGACAGCATTTTGAATTTTTATTTTCAGTGAAAATAAGCTTGAAATTTCATGTGAATGGTTTTAAATCCTCTGCTATGATTTTGATTGGTGCTTTAACCCTGGTCCTGCTGAACTCGGCTATGTCCTGCCTTTGCAAACAGTGTAGATCCAGGATCTGCACTGATTGCCATTAAGTATGTGAATTTATATCAACAATCTGGATCAGATGATCTGATTGGCTGAAAATTAGAAAAGGGCATGGCCTCTTAATTTATTCAGCAGGACAAGAGTTAAGGAACTATACATACCATCTTTTTCTTTTTCTTTTTCTTTGAGATTATTCCTTATCCCTGAGATAGTATTGTTCTGTACAACTATTGGCCGTACATTATTGCTGGTATATTTGCGTTGTGGCGTCATTGTGGTTGACGCTGACATAGATGGGTTAATATTACTAGAAGATGGGTTAGACTTGGTAGGGAACGCATTACTAGAGATGTTATTTGGTATACTGGAACGTGACATCTGTTGTTGTTGTTGTGGTTGAGGTGGGAGTGGACCTTGTGACGAATTTGGGTTGTTAGGACTCCACAATGTTCCCATGGCTACGAGATCGTCTGGATCTCGGCCTAGAAAAAAGAGAAAATAGTACATGATAAGGTGTTGCCTTATTCATCTCAGAAAACAGGGCTAATCATTACTTGTAAACTATCTATTGTCTTCTATTGTCTGCAAATGTAAGAAAATTAATATCATACTGGGTAAACATTTCAGCAGATGACATTTTGAAATATTTTTTTCTTACTTTTCCTAGAAAACAGGGTCAAAGGTTTCATGCAAATTGTAAGAAGACAATCTACATGAAATGTTTAGCCCTATTTTCTGGAAAAAGGTAACAAAAATAACACCATTTATGGTCTGCTGTGAGTGCAAGTAAAGCAAACAGGACCAGTATAGAAAAATCTAAGTCATACATGCCATAAGCTGTGGACTAAAATCTGAGATAAGGCAAAATTTTAAGGAAAATTTGACAAAATTCTGTGAGATTTTCTTCAACATCACTTTGGAGCTCCCTCAATATAGTCTAAAGTCTTCTTTTACATGTAAGAAGCTTGTGAAAACTGCAATAGTGTGTGACTTATGTTTATTTCTTCATAAAGTATGTTTTAAAATGATCTGAAATTCTTTGAGATTTGAATTTTTTATGGGAACTGCCTTTCAGATTGGCCAAATTCTGTGAGATTTTATCTCACAATGTGAGATATGGCATGTATGCTAAGTAGCTGCAGAGAACTTGTTAAGAAGGAATATTTACTGATAATTTTGGAATAATTTTCTCCAATTCCTCATAAAAACATATTGTGGGTACTCATTAGAAGTGCTTCATTGAGGTACTTCTAATGAGTACCCACAACATGCGTTTCTACAGAGAAATAAGAAATATTATCCCAGAATTATCAAAATACTCCTCCTTAACAAGTCACTGATCTGCACAGTCTGATCAGGGTCTGTACTTAACATACATGAGCAAACAACACAGACCCTGATCAAACAGCAGTGATGCACAAACCGATCTTGTTCTATATTAATTGCATATATCATTTTTGAAAGGATTTCAAGGCACAAAAAGGGCCCTTATACATTTTACAGACAACGTAGGTCCAGATCACTGCGCAGTCTAATCTGGGTATTGTTCTGTTTGTCGACATATACTACAGTATCCATTGATTCTGTAAGCGGATGGCGAAGGCCCAGATCAGCCTGCGCTTATGCGCAGGCTGATCTGGGCCTGCGTTGTCGGCAAATTGCATAAGGGCCCTTTTTGTGCATTTGCATTCATATAATCTGACAATTAAGGTAAGAAGTTATTATGTCTGAATACTTACGGTACTGCATGGTAATTAGGGTATTGAAAAAAGAAAATATGAATAAAAAGTTGTGATAGGAAAATGAGCTGTTGATTAGACTGACTGTTGTTGTAATTTAAGTAAAAAAATACTTGCTACCGCATTTATCCCAAGTATTTGGACACAGGTCTTAGCAAGCAGTGCAGACCAACATCAGATTCTCCAGTGCTGCATCTGATCCGGGTCTACACTGTTTGCCACATGTTCGATGCATTTAAAGGTTTTAAAGTATATTTGTTCAAATTTTAGGAAAAGTATGGTAAGGTGTCCAAGCATTTAGAGTAAAAATAGTACTTTTTATTGGAAATGTAAGACAGTGTTTTCATGTACACCTTACCAACAGCCCTGAGAAAAGCATTACCTCAATTTTACTGAAGACATGATTATTCCCTTAAAAAGTTATATCCAAATTTATCTCCAAAGACTCTAAATTGGAATTTTTGAAGACCTTTTCAGTGTATGTCAGATATATCTGACATATAAAACACAATTTTCACTATAGAAACAATTACTGAATAAAAACTCAAGACTGTTTTGTGTCACTAGTATTCATTTTGCTAAACAACGACAAAGAAAACTGAAATTTGAAACCTCCGCCATTGTTTGAAACTTTCAAAGGTGGCCACAAGTTTTGAAAATATCAATAGTCTATAAGAAATTCCTCATAACAGTTATATCACAAGTAATTTAATAGCATCGACATTTTGAAATGACAAAAATGATTATATTTTTACCAACCGGCAAATAACTGTACAGGTAAATCCAACCGAACGGGAGCTCCTCGCATAAGTTTTGTATTATACATAGTAAATGAATACTTAGACATTGGAGATGCAAATTATCGTATTTTAAAGTTTTGTAATAACAGGCGTAAAATCAATTCAGTCCAACAATTAGTGGTATCCATGCACAGACAAGTTTTCTGTAGTCGAATGGTTTAATTGTCGTAGCTTTCTTTAGCTTATAACAATGCCCGAGTTTTAACGCTAAGCATGCTTGGTAAGAATTTCAGCAGACTACATTTTGAATTATTTTTCTTATTTATCCCAGAATCAAGGGTTTGACATTGCATGCAAATTGTCTCCTAAAGAGACAATTTGCATGAAATGTCAAACCTTATTTTTAGAGAATAATCTGAAGATTTAGTATTATTTTTTGTCAACTGCTGAATTTGTCTAGAGAATGGTAAAGTTTAAATAAAACCGAGGTCGTATGAACACAACAGAAAGACAAGTATACCGTAATTATCTCAAGTATTTAGACAGACCTGACTGGGCTGAGTGTAGAAATTGACCAGACTGAGCTGTCTGATCAGGATCTTGCACTGCTTGTCATTAAGCCAGCACTTTTCAGAAGCATCACCAGGTAATCAAATATACTTGTTATAATTTCAGGATATGTATGGTGAGGTTTTTATGGTGTCCAAATATTTACGATAATTACAGTACAATTCCCATATTGGCACCAACTGTAACACTTTGCATGCTGGATATTAGTTTCAGCAGAAGACATTCTGAAATATTTTTCTTTAAAACTAGGATTTGATGTTTCATGCAAATTGTCTCCTCAGGAGACAATTTGCATGAAATGTCAAATCCTATTTTCTGGAAAAAATAAGAAAAATACTGTCAATTTGTCGACAACTGAATTTGTCCAGAGAGTGGTAAAGGCTAACTTGCACATAATCCTGTTATTCATGGCCAGATACATTGAAAATACTTATTTGAGAGATTAGTGAAACTGTAAACAATAACTTAAGACGTCTATTAATAACAAAGTGTGGAGACAAGGTCAGACCAGCATGCTTAACTATAGTCTGATTCCAAGTTGTAATTTACACAAACTAGAAGCTGTATCTACATTTAATGCTTAAACCCCAGTCACACTAGACCAAGTTTCCACTACATCAATGAAAAACTGGTCCGATGCAGTACAAATTTGTATGATGTAGAAGGAATGCAGAAGATATCGATAAAGATGTGATTGATCTTTATGGTCTTGGCTGACATGGGTGAATTTTAAACATGTTCAGAAAAACGTAGTGAGGACATGATCAAATCAGGATGCAGTAAGGGCTCAATAAGGATGTGGAAACAATGGCATTGATGTAGTACCAACAAGGCATGAACCTAATATGGTCTTCATTGACGCAGTACAAACCTGGTATGGACAGGAAAGATTGCACTGTGTTCTTACTGTGTTCATACAATGTAAACTCAGTCGTTTACACATTCGTTTGGTGCTTAACATGTCCATTGTACATTTGAAGCATCACATTCAGCAATAAATACTTCATCGAATTTCTCAAATTTTCTCTTGTGTTTCAACTTTTATCATGAAAAGTTAAAAATCTTTTTTAGAATGCTACACATTTTGCTTGGGGCTTTAAGAGTTAAGGTATATGTATGTACATGTATTGTTTTGTTCATAGGGGGCTCTTGGTTAAGCCTATTACATTTTACATTCTCATGACCCGATATGATTTTTAGGTTCAAATTTATAATCCTTCAGTTTTTAAATAGCTATAATAACACATATTATAACAGTATTCAATGCTTATCATGCTGGGTAAAAATTTCAACAGACATCAATTTGAAATATTTGCGTCTTATTTTTCCCAGAAAATAGGCTTTGATATTTCAAGCAAACTGTCTCCAAAACAGGCAATTTGCATGAAAAGTCCAAGCCTATTTTCTGGGAAAAAAAATAAGACACAAATATCGTCAATTTGTTGTCTGCTGAATTAGTCCAGAGAGGGATAATGGTAAGGTTCAAAATAGATTTTTCCTTGGCTTTTGAAAATAAATATGGGGCATAGAACTTTTCAGTCACTATAATAATCATCAAAAAATGAAATACAACATGCATTATTTAACTGACTTATTCAGGCAAACAATTCTTGGCAAACAGTGTAGACCCAGATAAAACTGTTTTAAGAGCAGTTGTCTTTGTTTGTGTTGAGGTTTTACGGCCCAGTCAACCCAATGGGGTCATGTCGAGCGCAGCCAGTTTACCTAACCACACGTTTACTGGGCAGGCTTAGTCCTCAAAGCGGTTAACCTGTATTCTGCACATTCTTTCGCCAGAAACTGACAACTGCCCTTCTTGAATCAGCGAAAAGGGAGAGAATGACCATAGAAAATATTTCATGATCAATCTCCACGAAAGAACGTTGCGGACCTGGGTGGGGGTTGAACCCACAACCTCCTGGTCTCCAGTCGGACGGCGCATCCAACTAAGCCACCGAGGCCAGCCACTGTGTAGTCAAATGTTTTTTCTACAGAACAGAATAGTACTAAACTTTATACATCACTGTGTAGTTAATGCATAGCATGCTGGGTAAAAATTCCGGCAAAAGACATTTTAAAAATATTTTTCATATTTTATTCCCAGAAAATAGTCTTTGACATTTTATGCAAATTTGGAGACAATTTGCATAACATGCCAAAGCCTTTTTTCTGGGAAAAAAAAAAAGAGAAAAAATATTATCAATTTGTTGCCTGCTGAATTAGCCAAAAGAAAGGTGAAGGTTAAATGATCTTGATACATACCACTATGTAGTCAAGTGGTCCTGCTCATAATTTTAGACTAACCCTTAAAATGCCAAGAAAACCTGCATCTGAAAATGTTGTCTGTTAATGTCGTCTGCTGAATATTCTTGCAAACTTTTCAAACCTATTTTTACATACAGGCAAATAGTGTGGACCCTGATCAGATGGCTCCTTGAGGAGCAGTCTCATCTGGGTCCACATTGTTTGCAAAAATGACTTTTAAAATCACAAGTAGATGACAAAGCAGACAACAATTGTTGTGATAGGCAGTTTAACCCTTAAAGCGCCAGTCACAACTATTGTCGTCTGCTTTGTCGTCTGCTTGTGATTTATTTAAAAGTCATTTTTGTAAACAGTGTGGACCCAGATCAGACTGCTCCTTTAGGAGCAGTCTGATCAGGGTCTACACTGTTTGCCTGTATGCAAGAATAGGTTTGAAAAGTCTGCAAGGATATTCAGCAGACGACATAAACAGACGACATTTTCAGATGCAGTTTTTCTTGGCGCTTTAAGGGTTAAAGGTTAAATGGTCTAGATACACACCACTATGTAGTCAAATGGTCTTGCTCATATTTTAGACTAACTATGGTAAAGGCTTCTAGAGTTTGAGCCTAAGTTGGTACTAGAGACGTTCTGTTCTGTTCCCTGCAAATTACACTACTGTCACATGAAAAAATATAAGTGAAGATACCCAGGAAACGCCACAATCAGGAAGCACGTCCCTTCCTGAGGCACCAAAAGAAGGAGAGATGAGGAACAAATCATGACAAAACAAATGCCACATAAGAAACCACCAATACACAAAATAAGAACTGAAACAGAGAAACCACATTGGAACAGAGTCTCAATAAAATGGAGACTGATTTTCATTCTTTTACCTTTTTTTGTTATTTGTTGTTTTCTGCCAAGGGCAAACTTTAAAGACTTTATTTGACTGCACTGTAGCTGGTGTTAAGTGCTATATGGTGGTTGTAAAAAGTCACCCAGTACTTCATCATAGTGAAGTTTTTATTTATATTTTCCTTCGGATTATAGAGCCCAATGTATTAGCTTAGAAATTCCCGTTCCATGTAACCTATTATCACTCTCTGGGCTAATTTAGCAGATGGCAAATTGGTGATATTTTTCTTATTTTTCCCAGAAAACAGGATTAGACATTTCTTGCAAATTGTCTCCACTGGAGACAATTTGCAAGAAATGTCAAATCCTGTTTTCTGGGAAAAATAAGAAAAAATATTTCAATATGTCAGCTGCTGAAAATTTTAGCCACAGTGCTAAATGTTAAGCAGAAGCTTTTTGTTTTTTTTGATTTAGGTTTTAAGGCCCTTTCAAGAATATTTCACTTATATCGAGCCAATCGTTCATCAAAGGTGGGCAAAAACCGGGAAACCCGGGGAAAAACCACCTGACCATCCATAAGCAGAACTTTGCTTTCCCACATTCCAGGCTCGAACCACAGCGGTGAGAAACCTAATGGATTAAAAGTCAACTCTCCTATCCACTAGGCTACAGGGACCCGCTTAAGCAGAAGCTAGGGTGTGAATGAAACCCTCGAAACCACATTGGTGTCGTAAATTTTATTTGAAGTATACAAGTATGGTAAGTAGTTAATAAGGTGTCCCAATACTTTGGGAAAATGCATTAATCAAAGGGAGGGCAATGTGAACACCTACCTGAGACAGCACCATTATTTCTTGAAGAAAACATTTGTTCGCCTTTAAGAATGTTACTTCTAATGCCATTAGGACGAAAATGATTCGATGGTTTTGTTGGAGGTAGCGCGTTTGACAAGCTCTTTAGGGATTCTTCTCGATCAATTGTGACTGAAATAGAAGTTACGATGGGTCTCCAGATAAACATTTATCATACTTCTCCACAATTATATGTTCCGAACTGCCTCATCAAGATGATGCCAAAAAGAAGCAAATATATAGCAAATATTAAACCATGTTTCTCGGATATGAAAAAAATGTCATGAAGGGATAGCGGTAGTTTGGTAAACCAAATTATCACCATCCCTGAGTGACATATTTTTCATACCAGACAAAACACAATTTAATATTCTGTTTATTATATACCTTTTTCTACATTTTTATTTCTTTTAAATAATAACTAATATGTTTGTTTACATTTATTGTTGGCTCAGGAATACACTTAAATGTTATGCAAGAATTTAAGCACTGCCTTTAGCTTATTCTCACAGTTTTCTCTACATATGGAAAAAGTAGTTACAGCTAAACCTATATCACCACTAGTAAGAGGTAAAAAAGTTATATCATCACTAGTGAAATATTTTACTGTTCACGATATTAAAACTATACCACTGACAAACAATAGTAAACTATGATAACGTATACAATAAGTACAGAAAAACTCTGCTCTAAAGACCACTCAAAAATAAGACCATTCCACTATTAAGACCAGCTTTTGTCAGTCCCGAAAAGGGGGTGATAGGGTGATGCGAAGGTGTCGTGTATCTTACGTCACCGGAAGTCCAACTGATATTGGCTTACAGTTGGGCAAGGCCTGCTATCCTTGTAGCAGGTAAGGGTAGAGGAGGAATGTTTTTATTTCTTCTGTTTCTTCACTTTCATTTCTGTTCCTCTTTCTTCTGTCCCTCTCTTTCATGGAGAAAAGATATTGAAGAGATAGTAAAGGAGATGAAAGAGAGGGACAGGGAAGAAAGAGGAACAGGAATGAAAGTGAAGAAACAGAAGAAATAAAAAACATTTCCCCTCAACCCTTACCTGCTACAAGGATAGCAGGTCTTGCCCAACTGTAAGCCAATATCAGTTGGACGCCCTGGTGATGCAAGATACATGACACCTTCGCCACACCCCACCACCCCAAAATAGTATGGAATAAAGTGTTCGATATTTTAGGATATTTACTGTATATTTACATACCTGCTTCTACAGAGAGTGACTTTCTGGATGCAGATTTACTGTTAGGTCTTCTATTGTTAGGATGTTGTTCAAGATCTTTGGTTTTGAGTCGACTAAGCTCTTTACTTCTCTCCAGATCTAAACTGTTCTGTCTTGACTCCTCCGCTGGTGGCCTCGAGTTCACCTCGTTGCCGTATAAAATATCTGCTGTTGAGTATGGAACCGTTGGTGTGCTCGAAGAGCTGCAATGAGACAATCACTGAATTCATTAATTAAAAATAAATCACATGATTGAGTTCAAGATATTACACTCCTTCTCTATCTTACAAATTAACACTTTGCATGCTGGGTAAAAATTTCAACAGATGACATTTAAATAAATTTTTATCTTTCCACAAAATAGGGTTTGACACTTCATTAAACTTGTCCTAAGAGACAATTTGCAAATATTAAACCTATTTTCTGGAAAAATAAGAAAAATATCATTAACATATTGTCTGCTGAATTTTCCTAGGATGCTAAAATTAAAATGTTTGATATTAGTCCCACTTCAGACAGCAATTTGCAGACGACAAAATCATAATATTTTTCTTATGTTCCCCAGATAATGCAGCTTAGCATTTCATTCAAACCACTCAAAGATGAATGTCAAGCCTCATATATTTTTTTCAGAAAACAATAACATGTAAATAAAAATGTTTTAATATGTTGTCTGCTGAATTTCCATCCTGGCAGGATTATCACTAAACATAGAAGAACTGTTGTAGGATTGATCCAGAATAGGCTTTAATGGCACTTTCATGCTTTATAGCCTGGTTATTCTATTGCAAAAAATCAATAAGGAAGATAATTTCTCATTGATCTGTTGACCTGAATGACCCAAGCTATGCTAATGGTGAAAGCCTTTCCATAACTGTACCAACCCAACTAGCATTCTACTTAAATCTATACTGGATCATTATTGGCCCGACAGGATTCCTGTCGGGCCGATAATGGTCCCCTATAGCTTTAGGTAGAATGCTAGCTGGGCATGTTCCCCTGCATACAGCCATTCCAAAATTACCACTACACCAATGTCCCGAAATCATTGTAATGCTGTTGATGGGGTGTTAAAACACAAAAGCATCAAACATCATGCTTAAGCTATCAGATTTAAGGAAATTATTTGCTACTTTGGCCCAGTCACATGGACTGGATATAAATATCCAGAATGAAGGAGATTTTCAAACAAAGTAAGGGGAAAGTGTTGGCAAGGAGTCACCAATGGTCCAACTGGCTGCCTACCAAAATGGGTCAACAAAGCAAATTACTTTCATATCAACTAAATAAAATGGAAGATTAGCAATTATCATATAATATATATGGCTTAGCAAATAATGCAGACATAGATCAAACTGCTCCTAAAGGAGCAATTTGATCAAGTTCTCCACTGTTTGCAATTCATCAAGCACATTTAGACAAGGTAGTCAAATAGACTGGAGTCATCATGTTTGAATATTTGCGATAATTAACCCTTGTCCTGCTGAACCTGGATATACCCTGCCTTTGCAAACAGTGTAGATCCATATCAGTTGGCTTCTGAAGAAACCAACTGATCTGGATCTGCACTGTTTGCCATTAGGTATGTGAATTTATAGCACCAATCTGGATCAAGTAATCTGACTGGCTGAAAATTAGAAGTGGGCGTGGCATCTTAATTTATTCAGCAGGACAAGGGTTAACACTTAAAGTGCTTAGCAAAATTGTAGTAGACAGCATTCTAATGTTTTGGGGTTTTTTTAATTATTTTTCAGAAAAAATAAGGCAGATGATTCACATGAAATGACATCTTATTTTTATCTGAAAAATACACACACACGCACGCACACACGCACACACACACACACACACACACACACAAAAAAGGAAAAGAAAATCAAAATGTCCACTACAGATGTGATTAGCACTTTAAGAGTAATAACCAATAATCCAGTATCCACAATCACTATAAATCATTATCTGGTTTATCAGCTGAAGCATCATACAGCAAAAATACATTATTTTTCTTTACAAGCGTATTCAGACAGACTGGCTTAAGCAAACAGTACAGACCCAGATCATATGCTGGGTAGTAAACTGTTCTTGTTCAGATCAGGAGATTTTAGACATATCAATAATAATAATAATAATAATAATAATAATCGACCTTATTTATAGAGGGTAACACATTTAGTAATCTAGTACTAATCTTCCATGTGGCCCTCTTTTTTCCTGGGTAGAAACCAGTACTAAGCAATGTGGATAAAGTCTCTTGCTCAAGGAAACAACACTTGCTGTTAGTGGGGATCGAACCCGGTACCTATCGATCTCGAGTCCGGCGCTTTACCACTGCACCACAGCGCTCCACAATAGGTAGTATTAATTAACCCTTGTCCTGCTGAATAAATTAAGACGCCATGCTCACTTCTAATTTTCAGCCAATCAGATTACTACATCCAGATTTTTGCTATAAATTTGTATACTAAATGGCAAACAGTGCAAATCCAGATCAGTTGGCTTCTTCAGAAGCCAACTGATCTGGATCTACACTGTTTGCAAAGGCAGGGTATATCCAGGTTCAGCAGGACAAGAGTTAAAACTGTACTTGTTCAGATTTTAGGACAAGTATGGTAAGGACTTAAAGTGTCTAAATACTTAGGGTAAGTAGGGTACCCGGAGGGTACTGCTTAGAAATGCCCATGCCCTTAAAGTCAACATAACTATCTCATAAGTTCCCTTTTCTCAAACCTCCCTTAAAATCATTAAAGCAATTTAAACCCTATGAAAGAGTGTCACTAAAGTAATATTTAATATTCATTCCTGTACTTCAATACAGAATCAATCAATGTATTTATCCCAAATATTCAGACAAACACTGGAGCAAACCCTGAGGCCCAAAATCAGGCTGCATCTATAGAGCAGTCTGATCAGGGTCATCATGGCAGCACTTTGACGCATTCCCAGTGAATCTGAAATATTAACCAACTAGACAAATGGAATTGTTAAAATTTTGGAATACGAAAGGATGGTAAGGAGTTTTCACAGGAGTGATAATTCTGTGATAATTTTTCTTATTTCTCCATAAAAACTTGTGTTATGGGTACTCAATGAGGAACTTCTAATGAGTACCCACAACAAGTGTTTTTATGAGGAACCGGAGAAAATTATCCCAGAATTATCATTAAATAATCCTCCTTAACAACAGCTAATAATTCTGGGATAAGTTTTCTTATAGCTCAGTAAAAACATATGTTGTGGTTCTCATTAGAAGCACCTCCCTGAGGTGCTTCTAATGAGTACCCACAACATATATTTTTATGGAGACTGAGAGAAAATTATCCCAGAATTATCATTAAACACTCCTCCTTAACAACTCCTCTGGGTTTTTTGGTGTATAAATATTTAGGGTTCTTATGGTAGAAATGACATTAACATAACTCTTACATCCAATTATATGCTATTACACAGATTTTTATAAAGACTGGCTTGTAACTGCTTTATGTTTGGGAAATTAAGGCAATGTAAATCTGCTGAAAAAAGCTGAACTTCTTATGATATTTGGAGCAAAGAAAAATGACCCAATCAAAAAGAATCAATGGTTGACCATGTTCTGGTGTTTGTAAACCATGATCAAGATAAAAATGCAACTATATTAACCTTTACCATAGCTCCAGATAAGTCATTTTTTACAACAGCCAACTCCCCTAGAACAACAAGTTTATGGCATCCCAGAGGTAGATGCTGTACTTAGGTTGCACTGTATATGACCATGGGTCAACTGAGGACAAGATACATGGTTCCAAGTGGATCGAGTCTTAATGATTTTTCTATTTACCAACACCCTAAGTATTTGGACAGATAGGTCTTCACAAACATACTAGACCCAGATCAGACAGGTCTGCATAAACCAGTGTAGACCCAGATCAGACACTGCAGAATGCAGCACCTAATCAGGACAAGTTTGACGCTATATACACATTTATTTAATACAACACCATTATTCTTGAGTATCCCAAATGTGTTTATGCCCTTGCTAGGATCATAATTTTTATACTTTCTAAAGGATTATTCTTCAATTTTCAGGATCAAACATTAAACAAATATGTTCCTTTTTTTATGTTAAAGCAAATATTAAAGTTGTGAAGAAACTGCAGTACAGTAAACACTTATCTACCAACATTAAATACTGAAAGCCGAGATGACGTCAGTGATCAATAGTTCACCCGCCATACCAGATTTCTAATGAATAAAATATCCAAAACATAGGGAGTGGGAAAAGAAAAAAAAAACCAAAGCAATTATCTCAGGTGAGAACTAGAAATTAAAGCAATTAAGACTGACAGTTGATGTATAGGCGAACAGTTGATGTATTGGTACCATGGCATGTTCTGTGCTGAGCTGCTTTATAGCTCTTTTATAAAAGATCTTCAACGCTTAGCATGCTGGGAAAAAAAATTCAGAAGGTGACATTTTGAAATATACAGTATTAAGACTACTCCATATTAAGACCACTCTGCTATTAACCTTTGTCAATGCTAAATAAATTAAGATGCCACACCCACTTCTAATTTTCAGACAATCAGATTGCTTGATCCAGACTGTTGCTATAAATTCACATACTTAATGGCAAATAGTGTAGATCCAGATCAGTTGGCCAATTGATCTGGATCTACACTGTTTGCAAAGGCAGAGTATATCCGGGTTCAACAGGACCAGGGTTAAGAGCAGCCTTTGCCAGTCCAAAATGGTTTCTTACTTATTATTCCATATTCAATATTAAGACCACCCCACTAACAAGACCACTTTTAGGCAGTTCCAAAGATGCTTTTAACCCTTGTCCTGCTGAATAAATTAAGATGCCATGCCCACTTCCAATTTTCAGCCAATCAGATTACTTGATCTGGATTGTTGCTATAAATTCATATACTTAATGGCAAACAGTGTAGATCCAGATCAGTTGGCTTTTCAGAAGCCAACTGATCTGGATCTGCACTGTTTGCAAAGGCAGGGTATATCTGGGTTCAGCAGGAAAATGGTTAATAGTGGCATTTTACTTTACATGTATTTCTTATTTTTTCCCAGAAAACAGACATGTTTTGTACTCAGCTGCTTTAAGAATAGCCCAAACTGAAATGGTATTCATAAATTATACGAGGGAATCTACCATAATAACCCTAAATATTGGGGAAGACAAATGAGCAAACAGTACAGACCCTGAGCAGATGCCCTGGAATGTGGCATCTGATCACGATCTACATCATTTGCCACTCGTCCAGCAACATTTTTAACACATCAGTAGGCAGTGGAAATGAAATTTTTAAAGTAAAATTAATTTCAATTAAAGCATACTCACCTCAAGATATTATAAGCCTTATTTGAGCGGTTCACCGCGAGATCGACCTTCAAAAGAAAGACAACTAGGAAAAAAAAAAAATTGTTTGAAACAGACTATAGCTCGCCCTAGTTGTCCCCCCTACCAAGCGTCCTGTTTCTAGGTGACCAAGATCGGGTACCAGTCACGCACTGGTTCCCTTCCGTCCACGCCACCGTAAGCAACCAATCAGGACGCGCCAGGTATATTCCCGCCAAAGCACGCACCAAGCGTGTGGCACGCCTAACGCATGCGGTAGACATTGTTACTATAAAGGGTAGACGCAAGGTAGAAAACATCCCTATTTTTTGGGAGCAATAAAATTTAACAATGAAAGCGGGGTGGGAGGAGGGACATTTGATAATATCTTGAGGTGAGTATGCTTTAATTGAAATTAATTTTACTTTAAAAATTTCATTTCAATGTCAGCATACATCACCTCAAGATATTATAAGCCTGAATAATAAGCATAGGTGGGAAGGTAATAATAAAAACAATATAAATATCTACTCACCCATGCTGGAATCCGGTGAAGTTCAGCAGTCCCCTGGTAATTCATAGTATTTTTAGGGGAATATTTTTGCATTGTAGGTATGCTTGCGGGTCGAATGCCAATATCCGTTGATGGAGAAGAATAAGACAGACCCTTTGAAGAAAAGTTTCACACCGGATTCAAGCAGGCTTAAAATATTGTGAAGAGACTTAAGATACAGAACGATGGCAGCCAGTAATAGACTGCGCCGCCACGAGAGGTCCCAATGACGATGTATCCTGCCTAATTGGGGCCATATATCTAAAGTAAAATGAAGAAAAGTTACTATTTGTACGCCAATATGCAGCCCTTACCACATCCTCAAGGGCGACAGAATTCCAATAAGCCCAAGACGAAGACAAAGCTCTAAATTCATGAGCCGAGATTTTCATGAATGACAGATCCGAAGATGATAAATCTGCATAAGCTAGTTTGATAACGTCACAGATCCAACAAGAAATAGTGGAAGGTGAAATATCTTTAGAGCCCTTCAGTGGTAAAAAACAGTCTCTTCCTTCCCGATCTCTTAGCTTTCACTCTGGACAAATAAGCTCTAACAGCTCTGACCGGATACAAAAGTCTAACATCCGTATCAGAACCACAAAACTGAGAAAGACCTGGAATAACAATAGGTTCTGGTAATGACTCTGGAAGCTGGTTTTTTGCTAAAAACCCAGGTTGTGTGAGGAAGGTAATGGAATCAGAGTTGCGGTCATACCTAAAACAGCCTTCCTCAATTGACAGAGCATGAATCTCACTTCTTCTAGTAGCCGCAAATGTAAGAAGAAACACTGCTTTAAGCGTGATGTATTTGATGTCAGCAGTCTTTAGTGGTTCATAAGGAGCTTTATTAAGAGACCAAAGAACACAAGTCAAATTCCATTTGGGCGTAAGAGATCTGGAAACCGGTTTTCTCAGGGCAAAACCTTTAATAAGATCTGAAATGATTGGGTCCGCCGTACAGTCTGCTGATTTGGAAAAAATTCAGTGTATTTGAGATGGCGGAGCGGTAGCCTTTAATAGAAGCTACAGATAATTTCAGGGTGTTAAAAAGGTAGCAATAAAAAATCTACCAAATCATTTTAAAGCGGGATCGACAGGATTAACTTCCCTTTGCAAACACCAATCCGAGAACATCTTCCACCTAGCAGAGTAGACCTTGAGCGTAGACTCTCTGCGGGATTGAGAGATACACTGGGTAGCGAATCCAGAAATGTGTCTACCTTTTGACTCCTGACAACTTCCAAGCGTGAAGATGCAACATAGCTGGATTCTGATGGAGTACTTTTCCCTGATGTTGTGATACCAAACCCCGATGAACCGGAAGTTCCCTAGGAAAGTCTATAATGAGACTCAAAATGACTGAAAACCAGCTCCTCTGAGGCCAACACGGGGCTATGAGAATGAACCGACTGTTGGAATCCCTCATCTTGTTTAGAACCAGGGGAACAAGTTTGAATGGAGGAAATGCGTATGCGAATAGGTTTTTCCATTCTAGTGACATAGCATCCACTGCACAAGCCCTGTGGTCCGGTACTGGAGAAACAAACAGGGGCAGAAGATGGTTTAATCTGGTGGCGAAAAGATCTATCTGAGGAGTACCCAAAAGACTGAAAATTTGGGTAGCTATCTCCCGATCTAGAGACCATTCGGTGGGGAGAATTCGGTCTGGGCGAGACAGGCTGTCTGCCAAAACATTCAATTTCCCTGGAATATGCCTGACTTGAATGTGAATATGCCTATGATGACACCAGTAAAGAAGCTCCCACACTAGCATGCACAGAGATGGAGAGTGGGTCCCCCCTTGCTTCATGAGGTAAGCCACTACTGATGAATTGTTTGACGCTACCATCACGCAAGAATTGTAAATGTGACTCTGAAAATGTTGGAGTGCTAGGAAAACTGCTCGTAACTCCAAATTGTTGATGTGAAGGTATTGGGAAGCAACATCCCACAGTCCCCAACCTCTAGACCTAGGGGTTCTAATGTGCACTCCAGCCCGAATGCCTGTCATCTGAAAACAGATGGAAATCTGGGGCTGGTATAACAATGGGAATTCCAGCCACATAAATGGAAGGATTCATCCACCATTTGATTGCTACACGACATGAATGGGATATTGGAATAGGTTGGACCAAACTGTCGCGGTGAGGTTTCCAGTTGGCCAGAAGATGGAACTGAAGAGGTCTCATATGAAGGCGACCCGACTGAACTAAATCTGCTACAGCATTGAGTGATCCCAACATGGACAAAAATTCTCGGGTGGTAATGAATTGAACCTGTAGAACCCGAAATAGAAGGACAAGAATTTTGATGACTCTCTTCTGGAACTCTGACAATGCCAATGTGAGTCAGGAACCTCATTCCTGCATACACGAAGTCCTGAGATGGAACTAGGTCTGATTTCAGAGGATTTGGTATTAGACCCAGACTTGTAATGATTTCCCAAGCTAGTGAAAGGTCGGACAGTAAGGACTCCTGTGAAAGACGATGGACGAGCCAATCGTCGAAATATTGGTGAATGTTTGGTCCTAGAGATCGAATATGTCCCGCCACAATCTCCATCAAGTTTGTAAAAACGAAAAGCGCTGTTGAGATTTCGAATGGAAGCGCCCGAAATTGGTATATAGTGCCTTCTAGGGAAAATCTCAGGTACTTGCGAGACGCTGGATGAATAGGAATATGGAGGTATGCGTCCATAAAGTCTATAGAAACTGCCCAAGCCTCTGGAGGAATAGCTCTCCGAATGGAGGCCGCAGTTTCCATTTGAAAGTAATCTACCTTCATCATTTTGTTGAGCAATGATAGGTCTATAATGAGACGAAAAAACGGCCGGTTTTCTTCTTCACTAAGAAAATCCGGCTGTAGAGAGGTGGTATCTCTCACAATCTCTACAGCCTTCTTTTCCAGTAGAATCTGCACCTCCTCCCTCAAGTGATTTAAATGTTGTTGAGTTACAGGGAACAGAATTGGAGACAACGATAATGGAGGTTCCCTTGCAAAAGGAATCCTATAGCCCTTCCGGAGAATAGAAAGGGCCCAGGAATCCCGAGTTATGGCTGACCAAGCCTCCACAAAAATTTAACGAGCTCCCACCGGAAGAGAAGGATGAGGTGCAGATGGAAGGGCCCTGATGATGTCATTTACTCCTCCTAGCGGGCCCCCCCAAAAGAAGATGATCCACCACGGCCCCCCTTGGTGGATCGAAACCGTTTGAAAGAGACAGAAGACGAAGAAGAAGTGGAAGTGGGAATCCGGCTAGCTTTTGGTTCCCACCTAGACTTCTTCGCTGGATTTGAATTAAAAGTAGAGGAGGAAGGTCTCTTTCTGTTGGCCGATACTCCTGAATAATTTGCTCTCAGGAGGGAATGATGTCTATCGTCTAAATTTGCTCTGAAAACTTCCTCTATTTTACACCCAAAAAGAGAGGAATAATTCAGAGGAGCTGCTCTAAGATTGTCCTTGTTATGAGATAAAAGTAAATTAGAGGTATTTAGAGCAGCGTTACAGCGCTGATGCAACAGCACAGAAGACACAGATAGGCCTAGGGCCATGATGTGCTTAGCAGAGCGGTTCACTGCTAGAAGTAGACTACGCAGAACATCCGGGTCAACATGCTCTGCGCAGGGGGCCTGAAATGCAGCCGAACCAACAAAAAAATCACAATGTGAACTGATGGCCACCGCTCTCCTTGCTAACCACTCCAGGTACTCTAAATGAGCCACTGGTAAAGAGGCGAATCTGCCCACTGAGATGCCTAGCCTGCCAGCGTCAGCATCAAGGGTGGGTATCTTACTCGGCCAAAATTCCGTATGACAAGCGTAAGAATGTGGTCGAGCAAGGTAATCAATTGTTTTCTTAGGTACATACCAATTTGGATTATTTCTAGCCTCTGCGGTGTTGTCAAACAGCTTCCCCATCAACTGCTTCACTGTTGAGGATTCTGGAAGTGTTGACCTGGAGGAAGTAGGCTGGTCCAAAATAGACTCAAGCAGGGAATGGACTCGCGCGCTGTCTTGAGTTTGGTCAGCCTTGGGGCAAAGTTCTCCCAAAAGGGAGTAAACTTCCTCCAATGTCTCATGGTAGTTTGTGGCAGGCTCATGAGACTGGCTCTTTTGAGAAGAACTTAATGAACTTCTCTGACAGAGCCTGGTCCGGGACATAATCACATTCATGATATGGAGCCCGGGGGTCTTGGCTAATGGTCCGAACATGGTCGCGACCATTGCCAGTGGATCCAGACTGACCCGTGAAAGTTTGCCCCTCCCCTTCTTCAGCAACAGAAGGGAGATCCACTGACGAAGCCAAGTTGCCCAACCCTGATAGAGTCCTCAATAATGCCTGGGATATGGCTGAGGCAATGTCAGGGGTGCTACGTGAGGGGTTGGTTACCCTCAATGGCGTAGCTGTAAGACCTAAAGAACTATCCCTGCTCAAAGCAGGAATAGCCACAGAAGGTCTGGCTGCAGAAACACTAGGACTTATAGGGACATCGTCCTCTACAGATCCCAGTGCGCTTACAGATGAATAGTCAGCCAATGGAACCCTGCTGCTATTCTGTACCTCCGTATACAAATGCCCGAAGGCTTCATTAACATTCTGACTTACCCTGACTGAAGGAAGAGCAGATGATGTGGAAGAGGTACCCAGTCTATCTTACTATTTCTACTTCTACCCAAGTTGGTAGTACCAATAACTGGTTCCGCTATCAAAGAATCTGAAAATGAAACTTCCTGAGACATAATACCCGAGCAAGTCGGAATGGCTATAGTATTATTATGTTGAGAAGCCTTACTAATAGTAGGCACAGTGGAAAGAGATACTTTGGCCTTATCACTTTGAATAGGTTTTGGATTCCTAAATGAATTCACCGCAGGATAAGTATGAGAAACAGATCCTGTTACCTGGATATTTGGTGTGGTACGAATGCCAGCAACTAAAGGGAGAGAACCATTCTCCTGGGAAACAGTTAGTAATTGAACTGGACGAGCTAGGAATGGCTTCGGGACAGGGCAAATATAAGTTGGGGTAATAACCATACCCACTAAAGCCATCCCATGAACCCCAGTGATAAAATTAAGGCCAATTAAAGGCCCCCTGATCTGCGCCTTCCTGCCAAGAAAATTGAGAGGAAGGCACAGTTACATACTTGGGAATCAGCCCGCCGTATTAAAGGCCGCCGAGCTAACATACCTATAAGGTGTACGATAACCCGGCAGGTACCTAGGTTCGGAATTTCCGCCGGAACAGGGGTTCGCCAGCACCCCCTGCGTTGCCTACCGTCGGGAAGCATCGCTGGGGGCGGGGCGAGGTCCCCTAGTCAAGCATTCATTACTAGTGACAGTAACGGCGACCTGGGGTCCCCTACGTCTGTTTTCTCCAAATCTGGAGCAGGCTCAGAGTTCAATTGAAAATTATTCACCAGAGTACTAGAAGGGAATCCCTGAGCCCGCCCCCGACCAGAAGATACATAAGAGGGGAAGTGGGATAATTCTTCCCAGATCTCTGAAGCCCAATTGGCAGACCTGGCACAAGGAGATAGTTGCGAAAACCCGCAACATCTAAAACATAAAACATGGCTGTCTGCCGGAAGTTTAGTTTGCTTGCAATTAATGTACAACATCTTACTACTGATATGGGCTACAAAGAAAAGCTTTAGTGAAAATAAAGATACAGACTTATCTGTTCTAGCGAAAAATACTTCTTTCCAAATCCAAACGTCGTAATGTATACAGAAGGTGCTGACCTCGCAAGCGACCAAAAAATAGTGATGTTTTCTACCTTGCGTCTACCCTTTATAGTAACAATGTCTACCGCATGCGTTAGGCGTGCCACACGGTGCGTGCTTTGGCGGGAATATACCTGGCGCGTCCTGATTGGTTGCTTACGGTGGCGTGGACGGAAGGGAACCAGTGCGTGACTGGTACCCGATCATGGTCACCTAGAAACAGGACGCTTGGTGGGGGGGACAACTAGGGCGTGCTATAGTCTGTTTCAAACAATTTTTTTTTTTTTCCTACTTGTCTTTCTTTTGAAGGTCGATCTCGCGGTGAACCGCTCAAATAAGGCTTATAATATCTTGAGGTGATGTATGCTGACATTGAACAGACTTTTATAAATTATAGGGCAAGTATATGGTAAGGAGTTAAGGTGTCCCAATATTTAGAGTAAATTACCATGTGTCCCAATATTTAGAGTAATTATGCTAATTAAGTTGGCCAAGCAGATGATTCACATGAAATGTCAAACCTTATTTTCTCAAAATGTCATCTGCTGCTGTTGTGAGTGGTGCATAAAAGATTAATTTTTGGCCATCTGTTTATTCACATTAGTAAGGGTTACATTAGCATTATTCAAAGCTCTTATTACCCCATGAATACTATCTTTGTTGTGATCAGATTTTAACCTGCCAGTATGAAAATGTAAATGTAAAATTAATCCTTTGAGAAAGCAAATACTTATTCTGGACATTGGTTCTTTCTTATATATATTAGAACCCCATAAGTATAAATTCCACAAGCACTGTGTTTTATTTTGGGTTGTAATATTTATTTAAAATATTTACTGATCTTTTACTTGTTTGAATATTAGAATACTAGCTATATTGTCGTAAGCCACATGAACTGGGTTATAGACAGAGTTTCTCAGTATAATGAGAGCAACAGATGGCAGCTCTATGCCAAATTCACTGCTAAGTAAAGATCTTTTTGTTATTTTTGCACTAAAAAATATTTTGTGGGTACTCAAGGAAAGATATGCTTTGGTGCAAAGATATGCTGAACACAGATTTCCCCTTTCACAAATCTTTATCTTCTGCAAGCTAATACCAATGCTATCTACTGCACTTTCGTGTGCCATTTTCACTACCTGAGAATTCACCAGGGACAACAGACATAGGGTCAACTACATGGGATTGTGATCAGTTTACATTATAATTACAACTGAAATGTAATTATATAAATTTCAATTACCTGGAATTCAATTACATGGAAATGTAATTAATTATATTATAATTACTTTTGGAATGTAATGCATTACACTGTCACTACAACTACATTTTCAAATACCTCATTCTTTGGTCAATTGCACTGAAACAACATCAGTTACATTTGCAAATAGTTAGGGAGTTGTAATGCATTTCAGTTCAACTACATTTCAATTACCCCATCCCTATCAAGGACTTAATTTAAAAGTCCATTATATAGCAAATTCTTCATTTATGTCAGATATACAAAACACTATTTTTTCCCTTAAATATTCGGACAGATATGCCTGTGCAAACAGTGTTGACCCAGTTCACACTGCTAGTTGGATCAGGACTGGCACTCTTTACTTCTCAGTCAGCATTTTACAGCCTTGTTATCAGCTGTTCAAATTTTAGGATAAGTACAGCAATGAGCTGCAGAATCCAAATATTTATGATATCATATTTATCCTGTAAGTAATGGGATAGACAGATCTGAGCATAATACTGTAAAACCAGATCAGACAAAGAAGGTTTTCATTTTGGGTCATTTTGTTTTGGCATCTTACAATGATTGACTGATTGTGTTGGGCTTAAATGACATATTATCCCTTGTGGGTCATTTTGTGTCATCTCCCAGAGATAGGGAGAAGAGAGATTTTTGTTTGTATTGAGGTTTTACGGCCCAGTCAACCCAATGGGGTCATGTCGAGTGTGGTCAGTTTACCTAACCACACATTTACTGGGCAGGCTTAGTCCTCTAAGCGGTTAACCAGTATTGTGCACATTCTTTCGCCAGAAACTGACAACTGCCCTTCTTGAATCAGCGGAAGGGAGAGAATGACCGTACAGAAGAGAGATAGAAGAGGAGATGAAAGAAAGGGACAGGGGAGAAAGAGGAAACTGAATGAAAATGAAGAAACAGAAGAAATAAAAACATACCCCCTCTACCCCTAACCTGCTGCAAGGATAGCAGGTCTTGCCCAACTGTAAGACAATCTCAGTTGGATACCCCGGTGACGCAAGATACACGACATCTTTGCCTTGGCATCTTACATAGATCTAGATAAGGGTGCGTATCAGATAAATAGTTTTCTTATTTCTCCATGAAAACATATGTTGTGGGTAGAAGTAGTTTTGGATTATAAATATAAATTCACACATTTTGATCAGAATCTTCACTGGATGCATTCTGGATAGCTAATGATGCAAAGTTTATTTATGTGAACAATGAAGACTCTGACCAGACTGCACTGATGCTGAGCATAGCTCTTGATCCTTTTTTCAATCCAAAAGTATTGATATTTTTCTTATTTCTCCATGAAAAACATATGTTGTGGGTACTCATTGGAAGGGCCTTGCCGAGAAAAAAAAAAGAAGAAAATTATCAACACTTTTTGGAATAAAGGCCACTTATTTGGAGCTATAATTGCTTCAGGATTTAACCCTTAAAATGCCAAGAAAACCTGCATCTGAAAATGTTGTCTTTTGTTGAAAATGAATATTCTTGCAAACTTTTCAAGTCTATTTTTGCATACAGGCAAACAGTGTGGACCCTGATCTGATCTGGGTCCACACTGTTTGCAAAAATGACTTTTAAAATCACAAGCAGATGACAAAGCAGACGACAATTGTTGTGATTGGCAGTTTTTAGGATTTAATTCTAGAAGGCTCAAATACATTACTCACTGCACTCTCCGCGAAGTCTTTATCCTTACAGGAAACATCCATGGACATTGCGGATAAATAAAAGATGTCCGATTCATTAGGTCCGTCTCCGACCGCTTGTCCGCAAACAAATAGCCATATTTCACCCCTGATCCTTGGGAAACACATTCCCTTACACCTTCCATTTATTTACCTCAAATCAATGCCACCTATTTAACACTTTGCATGCTGGGTAAAAATTTCAGCAGACAACATTTTGAAATATTTTTGTTATTTTTCCTAGAAAATAGGATTTGACAATTCATGCAAATTGTCTCTTTAGGAGACAATTTGCATGAAGTGTCATATCCTAGTTTCTGGGAAAAATAACAAAAATATCATCAGTTTGTCATCTGCTGAATTTGCCCATAGCATGCATGGTAAGTGTTAATTCCAAACTATATTTGATATTTGAAAAGCAAATATTATACCAGGAGAGACACTCAGTCAAGAGCTTTAGTATAGATTCACCTCCCGTGACTGATATCTATCGAGGTTATCACTATTCAAGTGTCCTGATCACTTAATAGCAGGATTTCTATTTGCCCTGACGCAAATTTACTGATAAACTATTATTGCTGAGATCTCTAATTGAATCATAATCAATAAGAAATAATAACTTTTTCTAAGCATATTACAATACACAAGCAGATTGTGTGTTTTTAATGATCAAATTTGTCAAATAAAAAATAATGGCATGTGCGCTTATGAAAGCTTAAATCGAATCTTAACCCTTAGATTACCAAGCAAATTTTGTAGCAGATGACATTCTAAATTAATTTTGTTTATTTTTCAGAGAAAATAAGTAAGTCTTGTCGTTTCATGTGAATTCACATGAAGTGTCAAGACTTGTTCTTCTCTGAAAACAAAATCTAAATTGTTGTCTGCTGCAGTTGTGATTGGCAATTTCAGGGTTAATCAATCAGAAATAGGTGTAGTAACTTTTTTCTAAGAATGTTACTAAAGTTCTCTAAATACTCAGTCAGCATAACGCTTAGAACTCTGGGTAAAATTTTCAGCAGATGACAAAGTGGTGATATTTTTTCTTATTTTTTCTGGAAAACAGGATTTGACATTTCATGCAAATTGTCTTCATCTTTAACAACTCCTCCAAATATTAAGTGCTACTTCCTAGCAAAAGTCTTTTAAAATTCCACCTGCCAATACTTAAATTCATCTTTCAGGTATTACCATAATATCTCTAAGTATTTAGACAGCCAGGCCAGAGCAAACAGTGTAGGCCTAGATCTGCTAATCTGGGCCTTCAGCTCCACATATGCCCTGAAGGCATATTTGCACATGGTGCAGCTCAACACAGAGCCAAATCAGGGCCTACACTGTTTGCCACTTATCAAGCAGACACCTCAGTAGATAGTAAATCGGTCTTGATCAAATTTTAGGACAAGTATGCATAGCTACAAATAAGAGGGGGTATCCACATAATATTTTTCTTATTTCTTGATAAAAACATATGTTGTGGGTACTCATTAGAAGTGCCTCACTGAGGCACTTCTAATGAGTACCCACAATATATGTTTTTGTTGAGAAATAAGAAAAATATTATGTGGATACCCCCTCTTATCTGTAGCTATGCATACTTGTCCTATCAGCATTTTCTGGATGAAAAAAGTGCCTTATTTGTTGCTATGAGTATGGTAAGGAGTTACTGACTGTCTCAATATTCAGGGTAAACAGGGTACTACACCATTTTAATAATGTGGATGGAGTCGCTGAAAAAAATTGAGGGCCGAGGAAAAACCAACATGAATCACTTTTTTTTGTTAAACAGAGAAAATCTGTACCAGCATACTCTTCCAAGTGAGAAATCCAGTTGGTTTTCCTCCTCTTCATTCTGAGGCCTACTCTTAACTATGGGAGCAAATCATTTCCTTCAAGAGTAGCCCACAATTTTTGAAAGGTTTCATATACTACAGAGATAACTTCCTATCTACAAGAGTTGCTTCTCTTTGCAAAATGGCAGCAAAATCTTCCATGGGTTTCCTCCGAGATCCATTCACCTTAAAACAGAATGATTTTGGTTTTCCCAAGTACTTTTCCGTACAATTAGGTAAGTCTTTTCAATACACTTTAAATAAATGTCTTTTCAAGATAGTTACATAAAAATTTAAAAATTCAATAACGTTATCAAATGTTTAAGGAGTTATGATTGCAAAACCAACTGCAACTCAGAATACCAATTAGCGCTTAACATGCTCGGTAAAATTTTCAGCAGATGACAATTTAAAGTGCTTTTGTTTTTTTTTGTTTTGTTTTTTTCTCCCAGAAAATAGGCTTTGAACTTTCATGTGAATTGTCTCCTTAAGAGACAATTTGCATGAAAGGTGAAAGCCTAGTTTCTGGGAAAAATAAGAAAAAATATCATCAATTTGTCATCTGCTGAATTTGCTCAGAGAATGGTGAAGGTTTATATTTTTAACATGTTATTCAAGTCATCATTATAATACATAAGCTGGTAGTTAAAATTGCCAGAAAACCAAATCAAACTTGACTGACTGCAAGGGAAAAACAGCAATACCCATCAGTCATTATGTAGACCAGACTGCACTTCCATACAGTTTGCTCAAGATCTCTGCTCTTCGCTACTTGTCATACATACTGCTCAAAATCTTTGGCATTCACCATACAGTTTGCTCAAGAGTTCTGCTCTTTGCAATACCTTGCTCAAGATCTTTGCTCTTTGCAATACCTTACTCAAGATCTTCCCTATTTGTAATACCTTGCTCAAGATTTCTGCTATTTGCCACACAATTTGCTCAATATCTTTGCTATTTCTCATACAGCTTGCTCAAGATATTTGCTTTTCACTATACAGCTTGCTCAAAATCTTTACTGTTCACCATACGGCTCGTTCAAGACCTTTGCTATTTACAATACAATTTGCTTGAAAGATCTTTGCTATTTGCCTAACACATTTTAAAATGTGCTTTACCGTATTTACTATATGTATTCGGACAGACAGGCCTGAGCAAACAGTGTAGACCCAGATGAGATGCAAAAGAACACAGCATCTCATCAGGATCTACACTGTTTGCCACTCATCCAAGTATTTTTAGACACAATATTGGGTTGTTAATTGTTCTTGTTCCAATTTTAGAACAAGTATGGTAAGGAGTTGAGGTGTCCGAATACTATGGGTAAATACGGTATATAAGCTGCTTTATGAAAAGGTTATTCAGGACATCTGCAAACAGTATAAGTCCAGAGCAAGTGCCAAATACCTCAATCTGCTAAGGGACTTTGCTATACATTGATATGTTTTGCAGTATCCACTGATTCTGCAAATGCAAAGCAAAGATCCTTATCAGAATGTGCAGATGTGCAGGCTGACCGGGGCCATCGCTATCTGCATATGCCTCAAAGGTAAGACTTCACATGGTGCAGTTTATAGATAACATGTGAACTGTTCTGAATAGAAAATAAACTTACGACATATAGGAAAACATAGACCCAGATCAGCCTGCCCATCCACACACTCTTTGCTCTTTACTGGTTTGTTTGTGTTGATGTTTTATGGCCCAGTCAACCCAGTGGTGTCATGTCGAGCACAGTCAATTTACCTAGCCACACTTTTACTGGGCAGGCTTAGACCTTTAAGCGGTTAACCAGTATTGTGCACATTCTTTCGATTAGTAGAATCTTCAAAGTCTGTACATTATATTAGTGCTGATGCACAGCCTGATCTGGGTATAGGCTGGTCACATAACATCATTTTCTATATGGAGCAGCATGTGATATGCAATGCTGAAATAAAAGCTCTTTTGCCATATGATGCGGAATGCACAAAAAGGCCCTTAAGCAATTTGCGGACAATGCAGGCCCAGATCAGCCTGCGCATAAGTGATCAGGGCCTTCATTGTCCACTTACAGAATCAATGGATACTGTAGTATATGTCAATGAGCAGACAATGCTCAGATCAGACTGCATGCATGCGCATGCTGATCTGGACCTACATTGCCTGCAAACTGAATAAGGGCCTTTTTTGTTCATTGCATATCACATGCAAACAGTGACCGTCCAGATCACACTGGTCTGTCAAAGTGCACAGGCAACAAAAGAAAAGAACAAACAAGCAATGGAAAGTTTATAAAGTATAAAATTCAACTTCTCTTTGTACTTAGGTGTTTCGATCAAGTTCTGTTAATAGTATAAATAAACTGTTACTGACCCCAAAATAAAATTTGAGGCAACTTAGTTCTGCTAGCCAAAATAACACTTTCTTCATTATACCTTTGTACACAGAACTGATGCAAATGCAAACCGCTTGGATTAAGACACACCATATATGACCTAATTACTGCACTGTGCACTTAGGTTTTTTAAAATTACTGGAAAAACTTGTAGAAAAATACCTTTTTTATTAATAAGGGCACACTTTAATGAAAGATCAATAAAAGACTCCATGAGGGGCATATTTAATGATGTTGTGTGATTTTATATCTGATTTTCTTTATAAAAGCACATGTTGTTGGTACTCATTTGAATTGCCATGACTTGTTGAGGCAATTTAAATGAGTACCAACAACATTTGCTTTATAAAGAAGTAGATACATGGCCTGTAATCTGTGACCATCAAACTGCTTGACTGTGCACTTATGGGGGTATGTGCAGTTATTGGATCAAATACGGTATAACATACAAAGCTGTTGTAAAATCTGAAAGTCTAAACCAGCAAGGTAAACCAGTAGGTACATATACATAGGTTGTGGTATTCATTAGAAGCATCTCACTGAGGCATTTCTACTGAGTACCCATAATGTATGTTTTGGTGTTGTTGTGTGGGTTTTCAAGCTACCAGGCACCCTAGGAACATAGAGACAGTGGTGATTGTTATGTACATGTATTTGTACAGCCTTGCTTCCATGGATCACCCATGCACACTTGGTGCCGCTATCTGTCAACAAGCTCCGCCCTGTCCACTTTATACTCAACCCAGGGTATGTTAAGTATGAGCTAGGCATACTAATGGTCTGGAAACTGTCTTGACCCAAGCGGGATTCAAACCCATGATATCCCGCTTGAAAGTTGAGTGCACTAACCACTAGGCCACCCAGCCCACATGTTTTTGTGAAGAAATGAAAAAACTATTTATCTGGATTATAACCCCAACAGAAGACTGATCAGCAGTCTTATTTGGATATAGCAGGAGGTCATAAGGGCCTTTTTCCTTCATCATGCATTATGTATATTGTGCAGGAATATAAAAGATGCTGACCAGACTGCAGACTGATCTTGAGTTTTGCTTCAATCAGACCATTTTGCCAGTGAGCCTCAATGGGAAAAAAAGGGAGACAAGTAGAACTAACAAGTTTGCAATAGAATTTGCAGTTATGAGCCTTGGGAAGGAAAACAACAGACTGGTGTATCACAGCTTTAGATAACTGAAAAAATGTAACATTTTTCTTATTTCTCCACAAAAACATGTTTTGTGGTACTCATTAGAAGTGCCTCAGTAAGACACTTCTAATGAGTTCCAGTATCCATAACATGTTCTCTTGGAGAAATGAGAAAAATAATTATTTGGACACCCCTCTCATCTGGATTTTGTTTGTGTTCAGGTTTTATTGCCCAATCAACCCATTGGGGTCATGTTGAGTGTAGCCAGTTTACCTAACCACACTTCTTCCTGGGCAGGCTTAGTCCTCTAAGCAGTTAACCAGTACCTGTGCACATTCTTTCACCAGAAACTAATAACTGCCATTCTTGAATCAGTGGATGGGAGAAAATGACCATAGAGAATATTTCGTGATCAATCTCCACAAAAGAATGTTGCCAGACCCTGTGGGATCTCCTGATCTCCAGTCATATGTACATCCAACTAAGCCATTGAGGCTGCCCTCTCATCTGGAGGTCTAGTATAATGCTTGTGTATGGCCAGAGTGTTCACAACTCCTTATTAACCTTTACCACTCTCTGGGCATTTTCAGCAGACGACAAAATGATGTTATTTTTCTTATTAATGTCGTCTGCTGAAAATTTTACCCAGAGTGCTAAGCGTTAATGCAGTCTGTTCAGGATATTCCTGTTCACCTAGACATGTTCATTATTATCAACTGGCAAACAGCATACAAGATACATACACATGTAACGTAATTACCATGAATATACAAACACCAAAAAACTCCATACTATACTCATTCTTAACCCATTGTATACTGAATAGACTCTCCGACACTATATACTGGAAGAGTTCAATTTCAATTTTAGGTGTCTGGCTATGAGATCTACATATTCCTAGAGAAAAATGGATAAACTATTTGCAAACAGTGGAGATCTGATCCGGGTCTGCACTATTTGCCAATTACCCTTTTACGGGTTTCCCGACTACAATGGGTTAACCCTGGTCCTGCTGAATGCAGATACGTCCTGCCTTGGCAAACAGTGTAGATCCAGATCAGTTGGCTTCTGAACTGATCAAATCTACCTGTGTTTGGCATTAAGTATGTGAATTTGGATCAACACCTAGATCAAGTAATCTGATTGGCTGATAGTAAAAGCAGGCGTGGCTTCTTAATTTATTCAGCAAGACAAGGGTTAAGTATGTGTCTGAAGTACTAACCAAATGGTAAACAATGGAGACCCTGATGAAATTTTCTTTTTAAGGGAAGTTTTATCTGGGTCTACACTGTTCCTACAGCATGTCTGTTTGTATATTCAGGTAAATATGGTACCATTATGTTTATGTTTTGTTGTTCTTACATCCCATTAACATTATTTTAACAATTTCAGTGTGTGAATGGCAGCACATAAGAAATGATCTTGAGCAGGAAACACTGTACAATCAAGCACTGAGACTTCTGCCCTTTGCAGGCTTCAGAAAGCCCCAGAAAAGCAGAGGTGCTTAACTCCTGGTAGGCAATGCAGCAGATGATATATTGATTTTTTTTTTCACCAGAAAATAGACTTTGACATTTCATGCAAATCATCTCTAGAAAATACAATTTGACATTCATGAGAGCTGTCTCCTTACAGGACAATTTGCTTGAAATGTCAAAGTCTATTTTCTTGGAAAACAAGAAACAATAATTTTAAATGCCAAAATTCAGCCTGCTAAGTTACCTATGGCACTGTTATGCCACACCCTAGATACAGACAATCAGTACATAGTTGGTGTTCCATTACAGAACAGTCTGACCAGGTTCCATTGTACAATTTGACCTGTAAAGTTCTGACAAAAATGAGAGCTTGGAGCTGTTCAATGTAAGTTTATTTTACTGTTTTATATTCTTTAAAAGACATTAGAACGTCGTATGCTAAGGTTTTTATCAAATTAAGGTCACAGAAAATATCTGGAGAAAATCAATCTTTACCTTCAAAATGCCAAGAAAACCTGCATCTGAAAATGTCGTCTGTTTATGTCATCTGCTGGATTTTCTTGCAAACTTTTCAAACATACTTTTTGCATATAGGCAAATAGTGTGGACCCAGATCAGACAGCTCCTAGAGGAGCAGTCTGATCTGGGTCCACACTGTTTGCAACAACTTTTAAAATAACCGGCAGAAGACAAAGCAGAAAACAATTGTTGTGCTTGGCATCTTAAGGGTTAGGGTTGCTATTTGTTTTATTATTGAAAGGGTCATGGATGGAGGTTTGTTTGTGTTGAGGTTTACGGTCCAGTCAACCCAATGGGGTCATGTTGAGCACGGTCAGTTTACCTAACCACACGTTTACTGGGCAGGCTTAGTCCTCTAAGCGGTTAACCAGTATTGTGCACATTCTTTCGCCAGAAACTGACATCTGCCCTTCTCGAATCAGCGGAAGGGAGAGAATGACCGTAGAAAATATTTCATGATCAATCTCCACGAAAGAATGTTGCCGACCTCGGCGGGGGTTGAACCCGCGACCTCCTGGTCTCCAGTCGGACGGCGCATCCAACTGAGCCACCGAGGCCGGCGATGGATGGAGGTACATTCATATTACTGAATGGAAAAATCAGATCCCTCACCTTTCCATTTTTTCAACCATTCGGTAGAAATAGTTTTGGATTATACACAGATGTAAAAAAAACATACCTTCAGATATGTGTGACCAGCAAAGATTTGGATCAGCCTGCACATTCATGCATTCTGATCAGAATCTTCAATGGATGCATTTTGGATAACTATTGATGCAAAGCTTCTTCATGCGAACAATGAAGACTCTGAACAGACTGCACAGACGCTGATATGAGCATAGCTTATGATAAGATGCTTTTTTCAATCCAAAAGTATTGATATCTTTCTTATTTCTGCACAAAAACATTTGTTGTGGGTACTCATTAGAAGTGCCTCAGTGAGGCACTTCTAATGAGTACCCACGACATGTTTTCATGGAGAAGTAAGAAAAATATTTACCTGATATCCACTCTTATCTAGACTTATGTTTGAGTCTTCATTGGATGCACATTAGACTGGCTCCAGTCTCTAGTGACAAAATAATTTTTCTTATAATCTGTTTAATAATCCTCTAAAATAAAACCAAAGTAATATCATGACTATAGAGGCTGGTCACTAGAGACTCTAGTGACCAGCCTTTATAGTCATGACATTTTTTTTGGTTTTATCTTAGTTGATTATCAAACAGGATTATGAGAAAAATATTTAGTCACTGGACACTGGAGCCAGTCTAGATGCACATATCAGCTCATATGTATATCACTTTGTTGCTGTGGAAAATTCTGAGATGTCTCCATACCTACCTACAGCCTGTTCTCTTCAAGAGAAACAAAGACTATAAGAAAAGTATAAAATCATATAAAAGATTGTCTCCCTTGCCCGACTTACTAATTTTCTTTGCAAACAGTTAGGATCCAGAAATGTTTGCCATTTTACTAGTGATTTGCGACTAAACTCTATTTGCAACACATATGTCCAAATTCTAACATGGAAGAATCCACTACTAAACTAGAAATGTGTCCACAGTACATGGATGCCCCCACTGTGAGGTACCTGACTATAAAACTGCAAAATTCTACTTGGCACAAATGCCTTAACCCGAGTCTAACAGGATCGCGTACGTACTTACACACATTGGTGCAGGACGTACACTAGTACGCACGTACCCACGAAAACTGAAAAAAATATATGCCCCCGGCATCATCCAATGCGGGGGCATAAAAACCAGGGGTTAAAGTATTGATGATCTATCAACTGTTTTAAACCTTTAACACTTTGCATGCTGGGTAAAAATTTCAGCAGACGACATTTTGAATTATTTTACTTATTTTACCTAGAAAATAGGATTTGACATTTCATGTAAACTGAGACAATTTGCATGAAGTGTCAGATCCTATTTTCTAGGAAAAAGAAGAAAAATATGGTCAGTTTGTTGTCTGCTAAATTTGCCCATGGTAAGTGTTAAAGAACTGATCACAAGTGCAGCCAATGACATTTTTTATTTATTTATTTTTTAATTTTCAATTTATTTTTCATAGAAAATAAGACTTGCCATTTCATGTGAATCGAGCAGACGCTCACATGATATGCCAAGTCTTATTTTCTATGACAAAAAAAAAACAAAACAAATAGTGTCATCTGCAGCAATTTTGCTGGGCAGTTTAAGGGTTAAAAGAATGATGTTCGTAGCTGAAATTTACAAAAAAAAAAAAAAGAAAGCATACTTAGCAGAAAAAGTGTTGCTTCTACGTATTCCTCCAGAAGTGAAAGGTCTTGTTCGGAACTGAAGGTGTTCCTCCTGGCCAAGTAAAGTTATATGACATCTTGAACCATAAATACATCTCAGAGTGTTGTATGTGGTGCTGTTTCTTCTAATCTGGACGGACGTTTTTGGACGTCCATTGCCTGACAATATCATTATTACCATATGTCTATATTAAGAAGTAATCTCCCCTAATATAACCAATAATGAGTTCAAATTAATTTGTCTTTTGTCTGTTCATCTGATCTCTAAAAGGATTCCTTTAAAAGTGACACAGTTAATTGATAATTAAAACAAAATAAATAGTCATGAAATTTTCTATTGTTTGAAATGTCAAAGTCTATTTTCTTGGAATTGTTTTATGCACACATTTTGTTTCTGAGTATCACAATACAAATTTGAATTATTAAATCCGTCTTTTTCTGTTTGGCTGATTCCTATCTTCAAAAAAGGATTCCAATAAAAGTGACAGTTATTTGATAATTAAAGCAAATAAATAGTTATGAAATCTGCTATTTCATTGTTTTATGCATGAAATTCATTTGTTACTGTGTATCACAACTTAAATGCATAATAGCTGCACTTTGACAAATGTTTCCATCATCTTCCAATATGCAATTAGTATCTTTGTCAGGAATGAATCGGTGACAGCTTGTCTTACAGAACCTACTTGTACCGGTATGTCATAGATATATGTTATTGATTCTAATAATCCAGTCTTCTTGCCAAAATTAAATCATCCATCAGTCCTGACATTTATAATTATCGATTTCCAATAAAAGTCTGCAGATTAGTTTAATTTCTCATACAAAGCAGACAAACCAAGACATGTTGATTTCGCATAAAATTTGCCACTTCAATTCAAACTGAATACTTTGAACTGTTTCAAGTCTATAGAAGTGAACGATATGAATGAAGAAGAGAAAAAGAGCATAGAATTTTAAATATACTCAAATGAGATTTCCTTATCATTAAATAACACCATTCAAGGTCAAATGTTAGACCTTGAAGCGCCAATCATAACTACAGCAGACATTTTTTTTTTTTTTTTTTCATTTTTTAAAGAAAATAATTTAGTCTTGACATTTCATGTGAATCATTTGCTAGATGATTAACATGAAATGTTGACTTATATTCTCTGAAAAAAAAAATATATAGAATGTTGTCTGCTGCAAATTTTGCTTTACGCTTTTCGGGTCAATATGCATAACTGTCAGAAATAGAAAACAACAATCCTTTAATCAGAACAAGAAAAATACTGTCATTGTTGAAACATAATCCGATCACTCCAAATTAACCCTTGTCCTGCTGAATAAATTAAGATGCCACGCCCACTTCTATTTTTCAGCCAATCACATTAATTGATCCAGATCGTTGATATAAATTCACATACTTAATGGCAAACAGTGCAGATCCAAATCAGTTGGCTTCTTCAGAAGCCAACTGATCTGGATCTACACTGTTTGCAAAGGCAGGACATATCCGGGTTTAGCAGGACAAGGGTTAAGAAAGTATTTGGAAATATTTGTCATTTTTGCACCAAAATGTATCATGTGGGTCTTCATTAGAGTCACCTCAAGGAGGGGATTCCAATACATTGCCACACAACATGTTTTGGTGCAAAAATAGCAAAAATTACTCAAAAATTATTTCCACAATTATCACTTTATCTGCTGCTATGATAATCCCTTTCTAAACATTGATCTTTTCTCTTATACCTTGTCTACTTCCAATATAATGGATCACTGTCTAAGAAAAGAAAATACTCATTAACTTCAAGTAGATCAAACTTTGTCTAGTCTGTGAAAGTTTCATGTAATCCTTTGTAAAGTACAAATGTAATGATACTTGAGTCACAACCTTGTCAAAAAAAAAAAAATGATGTGGGAATTAATGCTCCATCAATTTTCTTGGACAACTGCCATTCAAAAGATTCATATTTCCTTTTTGTCTCCAACGCTTTCCGTGCCAATTTTCAGATGACAAGTGTTGTCTACATGAGACGTCTCACCGGTATCTACGTATGCTGTCTCCAAAAACTTCTTATTACTGACTTAATCCTTAAAATGCTAAGTAAAATTATAGCAGACAACATTCTAATTTTGTTTCATTATTTTTCTGGAAAATAAGACTTGGTATGTCATGTGAATCATCTGCTTGGTAGACCATTCAAATGAAATATCAATAAAAGTCTAAAAGATTGCCTTTGGAAATGAAGAGCACACAAAAGAACGAAAATCGGACACTGTTTAGTTTCTAATTTTCTGAAACCTTATTTCCTCTCAAAGATGAAAAAAAAATGTTGCTGCAGTTGCGATTACCACTTTTAGAGTTAACCCTTAAACTGTTAAACTCACAACTATTGTCGTCTGCTTTGTCATCTGCTTGTGATTTTAAAAGTTGTTTTTGCAAACAATGTGGACCCAGATCAGACTGCTCCTTTAGGAGCAGTTCTAATCAGGGTCCACACTGTTTGCCTGTATGCACAAATAGGTTTGAAAAGTTTGCAAGAATAATCAGCAGACGACATAAACAGACAACATTTTCAGATGCAGGTTTTCTTGGCAAGGTTAAGTTTACTAAAACCATCACAAGCAGTTAATTGGTGTTTTGTAGTCAGTTTCGATTGTGAATACATAAGTATGTTTGCATGTCATGAGTTTATAAATGGTCTAGCAGAAGACATAAAGAAAAAGTAATCAGTCTTTGCAGACAATTTATTGAACATTTACTTTCAATTCATAGCTTAACCACCAGTGATGCCTGTGAGTCTCCTACGGCCACTGGAGACTCACAAATTTTCAGGCATCACTCACTTTTTGAGACAGGATCAGAAGGTGTGGTAAGTTTTTTGCAATACTAAATAATTTCTCAACATCTTGCACAAGGCCATGCATAAAATCATACCATGTAAAAATACTTACTTTTTACAAATTAAAAGTAACCTCAAGTTTACTCAACTCCAGTTTGAATGCTAAACAGTTTAGCTTTAACAAAAGAAATACAACTCTCCACTACACAGAAGAAATCCATGCAATTTCTTATTTCCGGATTTAAAAAACAATTTCCAAACAACCTATAAATGATTTCCAAACATCTGACATGTATAGTCCTAAACCTAAACTCAGTGACAGATTAGTTTAACAAATTACATCAAGAGGCCAGTATTATCATTCACTTTCAATACCACGATTGATCTGAAATCAATAGTCAATAGAATTCATTGCTTGGCCACTTAGACCTCAAGATAAAGCCTTGTATCGTGAAATAAAAGACACTAGGTCAAAATTTATTGAAGACATTCAAGTTTGTACAACTGAGTCAATACATTTCTTATCATCTTTACTTTCCTATTATAAATTCTTTTAAATTTATGCCCCAATCATAACAAATAAAATGGGGTTATAGTTTACGCTACTCAAACAATCCAAAATAAGTTGTTTCCCTTTATTATAGTTGAAAAAAATATGCCATGTTTAAGGGCATTTAAAACACTTGGTGGATTTTTTACCATTTTGTTCAAGGGAGACAACATTGGTATGCTTTTCTTGCATACCAAACAAAGTCCTTTTGAAAATGGGTCTACTCTCTGGGAGACAAATCTTTCCTTTCAGAGTAGACCCCTTTACAGAAGGGAAGCAAAAAAAACAATTTGGACAGAGTTGCCTCCCTTGAAAGTACATCCATTCCCCTTTAATCTCATTCTCTGGCAGTTAAATTTCTTGAATACAGCAGAATAAACTATCACAGGATATCAACTAAACTACTGCATACAGTAATATCCTTTTATTAACTCTTGTCATGCTGAATAAATTAAGATGCCACACCCACTTCTAATTTTCAGCGAGTCATTTTACTTGATCCAGTTGCTGATACAAATTCAAATATGGAATGGCAAACAGTGCAGATCCAGATCAGTTGATCAGTTGGCTTCTTCAGAAGCCAACTGATCTGGATCTACACTGTTTGCAAAGACAGGGCATATCCGAGATCAGCAGGACAAAGGTTAATGAATCCTGACATTTTATTTTCCAGAGAAATTAAAGAAATACAGAAAGAAATCCTGAATAATTCCCACTGGTAAACAACAAATGAGCCAACATTCCAGGGTTGACCAATAAATCTTACAATAAAAACACCTTTCAATTGTCCATACTTGAAAACTTCCTTTCCTAATCTGAAAACTTGGAATAATTGCAAAGTCTGCATGTTATATGAGCCAAATCACTTGAAATTTTATTAACCCATTAAACTTTATCTACAGTAAATTTTATCTACAGTATTATAAAAAATGAAACAAAAAAATGTGTGTCAAAGTTTTATCTGAAATCAAGTCTTAAATTCATAAATTAAATACAGTTGTAATGCTAAACCCCCAACTTATCCTTTGTATGCCTTTGTCTTCTGGTAAGGAATATGTTGAAAGGGTCAACAAAAATGTTGAAGAGCTCAAATAAGTAATCCATTCTCAGACATATTAAGCTTAAGTTCAAGGATAATGTTAACCCTTAAAGTGCCAAGCACAATTGTAACAGACAACAGTCTATTTTTTTATTATTATCAATATTTTTCAGAGAAATAAAACTCAACATTTCATGTAAATTGTCTGCAAAGCAGACAATTTACATGAAATGTCAAGTTTTATGTTCTCTGAATAGTAACAATAAATAATTTAGAATGTCTGCTCCAAATTTGTTTGGTGCTTTAAAGCTTAATTTTCTTTTTGTTTTGGCCCTGTAACAGTTATCAACAACTTGATTTTTTAGACAACAAGAGAAATATATGTCATATATTAGCACACCACAACTATTGATTATGAGCGAGTTTGATCAGTGACCGTAGTTTAGTTCCGGAAAGACGAATGCGCATGCTCTTGAAAAGGACAGATCGAACTCTGTTTGGTACTAGACGTTTGGTTGCAATATGGCGGCACCCATGGACAACTGGTTACGATTTGTTTTTGAGGAAGTTTTTCTATTCTCTCTTGTTAGACATGTCGAACCTACCAATCAAAATTGTTTAGATCTTTTCTACCAACGAAAAAAAAACAAAAATACTGCTTTTTCATACCCGAAACTTTCAAAATTAAGATTTTTAAACTTTGCAACTTACTTTGTTTTCCAAGGGCAGCCATATTTGATCTAGAGAAACCAACGCGCAGAGCATGGTTGAACCTCAGTCTGAGATGACGTCACTTTGGTCAGTCTGAAGTGAGTTCGCTAAAAGTATAGTCGAACCACAGTTACCATGGTTTAAGATTGAACTCACTCAATGCTATAGGCAGAAATGTAACCTTGTCCAGTGACCTGAGGCTTCCAGTTCCCATCTGTATTCCACTAAACAGTTTGAAACCAGAGGTAGCAAGACAAGGTTACAGTATATTTATACCTATACTATATTGCTTTGATTGAAAGCAAAAACCGTGTTAGCAAAATAAGTACTTGTGTTGTAGTTAACCCTTGTCTTGCTAAGCCCAGATATACCTTGCCTTTGCAAACAGTGTAGATCCAGGTCAGTTGGCTTCTGAAGAGGCCATCTGATCTGGATCTGCACTGTTTGTCATTCAGTGTATAAATTTGTATCAACAACCTGGATCAAGTAATCTGATTGGTGAAAATTAGAAGTGGGGGTAGCACCTTAATTTATTCAGCATGGCAAGGATTAAACAAAAATGTAAATATCACAGTCATGTAAAAATAAAAATGATGAAAATTGGTCATTTTCTATGTAATCTATACATTTTTGTCTGGCTACAACATTTTTGGGAACCATCTTTAAACCATGTTATACATGAAACTGTGCTGTAATGAACTGTGTTTAACCCTTGTCATGCTGAATAAATTAAGATGCCACGCCCACTTCTAATTTCCAGCCAATCAGATTACTTGATCCGGGTTTTTGATAGAAATTCACATATTTAATGACAAACAGTGCAGATCCAGATCATCTGGCTTCCCAACTGATCTGGACCTACACTGTTTGCTAAAACAGGGCATGTCGTGCTCAGCAAGAGAAGGGTTAAAAAAGTTGATCTGTAATTATGTTTTCCTTGTTAATGTTATATCAATACTTAGGGCCATTATGTGTCATCTTTTAGAGAAAGCGAAAAGAGGGATAAAAGAACCAGCAGAGGAGAGGAAGCTGAAGGAGAGAAATAGTGGTGGATGAATGAACAAAAGAATGACAGTGCCAATACAGCAGAAATACTAACTTGCCCCATCCCCCACCTGCAGCAAGAACAGGACATTCAAGGTTTCTGCAGTCTAAGCATTGCCTGTTTAGGCATATTACGTTAAACATACATGCATAACCACAAAAGTGAAATTATATTAGCAAGAGTTGTGCCTTGTCAGTTAAAGCACCAACATCTACATCCAATATGACAAAATCATTGCAACATTTGCTGATAACTCTATATGTGCTTATCACATTTTTTTAGCAGCAGCAAGGTTCATATAATGATGAAATCATACCATTCAAGATCTGCCCATTCACTTTCTGTTTTTAATAAGCTCAAAATCTTTTCTCGAAATTTATGGCAGCTCAGTCAAGTACCATCATCAATAAAAAAAAGTATTCCCTTCACTCACAAAATGATAATTCTGTTGTAGAGAAGCATCTAATAAGTTACAGTCATGTGATTGAATGGATGTCAATGAAAATGTTCTTTTACTTTTTCATATTATCCATTTTAAAAGCACCACTATTTCTGCTTCTCTTTTTTATATTACCGTATTCATCCCATTTAGCGCCCCTGCCCCTATAAGCGCCCCCTCACGGTTTTTCCAAGAAAAATGTTATTAGCGCCCCATTCTGCAGTCGGAGAAAAATATTTTTCACTTACCGAAAGTAAAGATTTCAGCCTTCCTGTCATTGCCGGATCTGCTGTAAAGCTAAACACAAAAGGCATTTTAAAGCCCTCCACTATCTCAATGCATCTGTGTTGACTGCTTGTCACTTTACACGTTTACGCTTCCACAATGTTTCAAGAAAAAAAGCAACAGTTTTACTAATTTCACGCGGTACATATCCAACGGAGATTTTTCCCCTGCATATTTATCATGTCGGTTATTAAGTTTCCTGGCAGTGTAAAGAATTTCTCCTTCCACTTGGGTCCAAACGTCTTTTATAATGTCACAACTTTTGTGTATCCAAAATTCGCAGTCAAAACAATCAACTTCCCACATTGTGGAAGCAGACTTCCCACTTTCACAACAGAGAGCGTTGCTGCCGAACGATATCGCGCTAATAATTCTTTAGCAAGCCTCAAAATTAAAACTACTTTTCATGATATTTCACTTCGCACAGCTCAGTTAGTTACTTAAAAAAAAAAAAAAAAAAAAAGAGAAAGAAAAGAAAAGAAACGGATGCTGTCAACCCTTTCGAATTTGGATTCGTCCAAAACAAATGGGGCTCTCGGAAGGGAAAATAACGTACCCAGAAGAAAAAAAAGTCCCTCGCATCAGTAAACTGTTGCAGACAGCGACATGCCCGATCAGCCTATAAACTCTATCAACGATACCTGCGACCGGATGGTTGCAGGCTGTTTACAGACCCCAGTTGCAATAGTGGCCGCGTGTTTAATCAACTCCTTTTTTTACAATATGCGTCAGCACCCCTGATCTATAAATAACTACTATGACGGTGTTTACTACACCGTGTGTACACAGTATACCTTTACACATATTCTGATGATGAAGCTACCGCGTGTACTGGATTTAAGAAATCGCCGTTCTTGCAACATTGTTGTTCCTAATAGGCGCCCCCTCTTTCCAATTTTTTTAGCGCCCGGGCGCTAAATGGGGCGAATACGGTATGCATTTTTTTATCTGTTGTCATATTATACATTTCAAAGTCACTGCTATTGCTTTTCATTTGGAAATTACGGTAAATGTCCTAAATTTTCAAACTTTTTATTCCACCCTTTTGGGCCTACATTTTGCTTTTTGATGTAGTTATTTCTTAAAATTGCAAACAGTCTAAACCCTGATTAGACTATTCCTTCATGAGCAGTCTCATCTGGATCTGCACTGTTAACATATGTCATTTTGTCAGAAACTTTGGTGTTCGAAATTTTACTACATTTACCATATTACTGATTCTTTTTAATTTTCACATTAACCATTTCTAAGTTAGCACAATTTCAGATTTCAGACCTTATTAAATGAATTATATATTCCAATATGCATATAAAATCATGAAAATTAATGCAAATCTTGAAATATACAGAATGTTGGTGGACTTACTTCTTGACGAAAGGCAGAAACTGATACATGTATTTTGCTTATTGACTTTTACCTTTAACATTTAAGTTTAGCTTTGATTTAAACAAATTCTTTAACATTCAAATTGTCTTAAAGATCTAAAGATTATTGAATTATACAGTGATGAGACTAATCATTTTAATGACTTAAAAGGAACAGTTCTGTTAACTTACCTATCAAGTCCACCATCTTTAGAATCAGTAAAATTAGTGTATCACTAACGCCTGGTTGAAAGGCATTAAAATGACAAAGATAAAATATTGGTCTTGAAATTCCTACTTAAGACTGATCAGGACAGCAAGTTTGAAAAGAGGTATTATTTTGGTAAAGCACGTTTTTCAACCAAAAAGTACTGATGTTTCTTATTTCTTCACGGAAACATATATTGCGGGTACTCATTAGAAGTGCCTTGGAGAGGCACTTCTAATGAGTACCCACAATATATGCTTTTGTGAAGAAATAAGAAAAATATATACCCGATGCCTTCTCTTATCTAGATTTACGAGAGGAATTAAAAGGTAATAAAGTCATGTCAAAAAAGATAGTAAAAGTAAATTCAGGTTAGTAACCTGTATTTGCCATCAGACCGACTCCTTGCCCCATTTCCATTTTATATGTCTGTGCTACAAAGTCAACATTTTCATCATTATAAGGCCAGAAGTTTTGGGGTTTTCTTTAGCTTTATGGGAGAGCCTACCCTATGATTTCAGCCCCTCAGAGGCTCCAGAAAAATAAAATTTGCATTTCAGAAACAGACTTGTTCAAGTTTTAGGACTAGTAACATAAGAAGGTTAAAGTGTCTGTAACAGTTGGTCTATCTGATGGAGTTCAGCTCTGGTAACCCTGTTGTTCTGGTAGGCAACTTGTACAACAAGTAGTTGAACAGTTGTATTTAAAAGGAATTACAGACTGGACATATACTGATTAGATGAAGCATTTTATTTTCTGTTTTTGATCTTTGAAAGTTCTAATTAATCTATGTTAAATTGATATAGTTTTCTAACTAGACTTACGGTATTTATTCTAAGTATTGGGACAGACAGGCCTGAGCAAATTGTGTAGACCAGATCAGACACTGCAGAACTCAGCATCTGGTCAGAATTGCCACGCATCCACAGTGGTTTGATCTATCAAAACATAGTAAAACCAACTTGTTCATATTTAAGAAGAGGTAATGACTTAAGATGCCCAAGTATTTAGGGTAAACATGGTAATTTCACTTTTATTTCTTCAGTGCTTTTGACTAGACTTGTTTGTATATGATAACATCCATGATTACATATTGTTTGCCATATGGCTTATAACCTTTTCCACTCTGTGGGCGAATTCAGCAGGTGACAAATCAATGGTATTTTTTTTTTATTTTTCCCATAAAATAGGTTCTGACATATCATGCAAACTATCTCCTTAGGAGACAATGTGCATAAAATTTTAAAGCCTATTTTCTGGAAAAAATAAGAAAAATAACATCAATTTATAATCTGTTAAAATAGGTAAAGTTAAAAATGAGCGCAATATCAACTTTTTATAGTGAAGTATCAACTTCTGAACAAATATGGAATTTAATGCCTGTAAAGAAATGTCATTCATCATTTTATGACAGCTTTCATATTGATTTTCTGATCCTCAATCATATCACTATTGAGAGCATGTCAATGCTGTTTGGTCCAGCACTGACAAATATTTACCAAGATTTAGAGACCTTTCATTCTTTTATTAAATTTCTGGTATACATGATAATACAGTCAATATTTAAGTAGACAAAACTATCATTAACCCTTGTCCTGCTGAACCCGGATATATCCTGTTTTTCAAACAGTGTAGATCCAGATCAGTTGGCTTCTAAAGAAGCCAACTGATCTGGATCTGCACTGTTTGCCATCAAGTATGCAAATTTATTGCAACAATCTGGAACAAGTAATCTGATTGGTTGAAAATTAGAAGTAGGCGTGGCATCTTAATTTATTCAGCAGGACAAGGGTTAATTCTAACAAGAAATGGCCAATAAGCAGTGCTTATTAGATTCCCCCGCCTGGACCAAAATGTAATGGATGGACAGACAGATGGACAGGCAAATGGATGGACAATGTGAAAACAGTATACCCCCAGCAGCTGTTATACCCCCACAAACACAGTTTGCAAGGGATATAATGGTAAATCTGAATATTTTTATCGCAGGTGACCATAGCTAAAAACAACAGCCTCTATAGCCCTGTGCACTTATGAACACCAAAAGCTATAGAATCCAAGGTATGTTAAACAAAAACTGTCTTTGAGCATATGTGGACAGTGAAAGCCACATCCATGCAGTCTGATCAGTGCTGGCATTACATATTTATTGTGTACTTTAGAAGGTATCAGTGGAAGGTAAATGCCCTAAAGAGAGAGCACTGAAGTGCAGGATGATATCAATCATTCATCTCAAATATGCTTGAAGACAACTTTTAACTCAACATAGTCATTTTATCAGACCTCTTTTTTTGAGGCAGAAATGTCAAGATGACCTCCTTTCTGAAAATATTGTACCAGTCTGTAATAAAAGTTAATCTTAAAGTCCATAATTTGCCACCCAAAACTCATATTCTAGTCAGTTTGGGCTAATTAGGCATAAAAATAAAATAGCTGTGTTTCCGCTAACATGCTGAAAAAAAATTTGGTTGGTAGGTAGGAGAAACATTTTTTTTTATTTTTCTATTTTTTCTCTGAAACAGGGTTGGACCTGTAATTTTATGAAAATACAGGTATTTTGTTGAGGGTCAGTGCTTTACTTTTTTATTTTGTTTTTTTACTGATAAAAAATAGCAGAGTTGGGTGTTTGAAACAGGGTCGGACAGGATAGCGGAAACGAAGCTTTTTTTTTTTACGACTTACTGGCAAAACAGATATGAAATTCAAAAAGAACAATATAAAGATATATTTTTGGGCTAACCCAGAAAATTCTGGGCAACTAGCAGACCTGAAATGACAGAGCTGTTTCAATGTCCTTTACAAAAGAAAAAGAAAAAGAGCTGTAAATGATGATGAAAAAATGTGCAACTCAAAATAACATGCAAAATTATCTATCAATATAGTAATACACTGACAGAAAGAGGTCCATTGTTTACTCATACAAATGTAAATTTTTAATAAATGTTCTGTCCAAGAAAATATATGTTTCCCTTAAGTACTCACATGAAACAAAATATAACAATACAAAACTAATTCCTATATTTTTTTGTTGTTTTGTTGGTCTTATAAGACGAAATACTTGAGTTTCCCCATCAGTCACACTTCTTCAGTTTTAGCTTCTTTTATTACAGATATGTTTGTATGAATCTCTTTATCTGACATTCTGTTTCCAAGGTAATGAACCTCGTTTTTCAATAAATCACAGAACTGCATATCTTCTGATCTGACCAGAGCTTCTGTTATTCATAAACATATTTAGGACTGACCATTTGATTTTTATGGGTGGGGTAGGAAGATGCCTTCAGGATTGGAATTTCTTTTTCTCCCATGATACCAGCTTGTCTTTTTATTCATGTTTTTACAAAGTATACAGTAGCATTTACCCTGGTTCTGGCTATTTTTTTTTTTTTTTTTTGCAAAACTGGGTCCTTGAATCATTTTTGAAAAATCTTCCGACCCCCACCCACCATCCCTAAGAAAGCAAATGGTTGGGCCCTGAGTGATATCCATTTATTGATATATATGAACAGGATGATTTAAGTCTTCATTGTCTGCATACGGGTATCTCTTAAGACGAATGGATACATCACGCAAGGAGACAACATTTGTGACTTCCTTAACCCTTGTCATGCTGAATAAATTAAGATGCCACACCCACTTTTAATTTCCAACCAATCAGATTACTTGATCCAGGTTTTTGATAGAAATTCATATATTTAATTACAAACAGTGCAGATCCAGATCAGTTGGCTTCTTCAGAAGCCAACAGATCTGGATCTACACTGTTTGCTAAGACAGGATATTTTGTTTTTAGGAAGAGAAGGGTTAATGCTTTCCTGTATACCAAATCTCTTCTGAAAAGTGGTCTACTCTAAAAAGAAAGAGTTTGCTTTCAAGGGGAGCAAATTATTTTTTTTTTAGAGAATACCTTTTTCAGAGGGAAGCAAAAACAATTTTGACAGAGTTGTCTCCCTTGAAAATGCATCAATTCTCCAGAAAGAAAAATGGTGGAATTAAAATATCAAACAGCTTGACAGCATGTTTTAAATGTATGTCTGTTCAAACAATTCTCCGGGCCTAAATATATATCAATGTAAATATAAAAGTCTTATTAAGCAAATAATAATTACCAAATAGCAAAAGTGGATACATAACCTACAAGAAATTGCTGACAGTCCTGACATATAAAGGATTAACAATAAAGAACCCGAAGTTTCATAAAATAGCAAAACTAAAACTTTACTGAGTCATTCCTAGCTGGCCAGTTGATTGTTGTCATGTTAACCCTTGTTCTGCTGAACCCGTATATACCCTGCCTTTGCAAAGTGTAGATCCAGATCAGTTGGCTTCTTGGCTTCTTCAGAAGCCAACTGATCTGGATCTGCCCTGTTTGCCATCAAGTGTGTAACTTTATAGCAACAATCCAGATCAAGTAATCTGATTGGTTGAAAATTAGAAGTGGGCATGGCATCTTAATTTATTCAGTATGACAAGGGTTAAACAACACATCAATCCTTGTGGGTCATTTTGCATCAGCTCCCAGAGAAAGGGATAAAAGGAATAGAAGAGGCAGTAGAGGAGTGGAAAGAGACTGCAAGAGGAGAAAGAAGTAATGGTGAATGACAGTAAAGAAAAAGAAGAAATAATAACTTTCTCCCTCTGCTGCAGTCGCCAACCCTTGCCAAATAATTACATGACTACTTATGTTCTTCAGTGACAAAAATATAACCATAGAAATATGGTATTTTATCAATTGGTCTAATGAATGCATTGTTTTACCCGAATACAAAAATATACTTACAAGACTTTACATATACTCATCGGAGCCCAGACTATTTTCTTTCTGTGTTCTCTCTCCTTTCTGCTAAGACTAGCCAACATACAGTACTTTTTGTTTGGTAATCCACATGTACAACAATCCTCTTCTGAACTACTGTCCTTGACCCTACGAGGGGTCAGTGGGGTCGGTTCATTGTCCAGCAAAGCCAATTGGCTTTGCAAGCATTTTTCAAAGGTGAAATTCATTGCAACAGTAGTCACTAGCACCATCAAATGTCAAGTAAAACTGAATCTGTTATTTAGAAAATACAGCAATATTTTTTCCCTGTTTTGAGATTGCAAAAAAAAAAAGTCTGTTGATGATATAGATTGAACAAACTGACCTGTCCCTTTGACCTTTACATTTACTATCTATACGGATATGTCCACTGTACAATTTAGGCAAGACAGTAGAAAATTCTGCATTCCACAAGATAGAAAATTCTGCATTCCACGACATAGAAAATTCTGCATTCCACCTGAATCAAGTATGCACTCACCTGTACAGATGGTCCCTGTTTACACAGCAAATGTAAATATATTATAATCAAAACATCAAAGCCACAAGTCCGTTTGGTCAGTCTATAAAGTGAGTAGACAGTCTCATAAATATACAGCTGATGATTGCTTTGACCTAAATAGCTGTATGCTCATAAGAATTATTGCCATCAGATGCAAATAAATTTTATTCTGTGTGAATTATGTATTTTCAAGAGGCAATAAAATAAAAGAAAATTCCTTTGTGAGAAAAAATTGCTGTTAACTCCTATCAAACACACAATACATAATTAGCCATCCACCACTGTCTGTTTTAAAAATGTTTTACGGGTTCCTCTACTGTTTGGTCTGTTTTCTTTACCATTCCTCTTCACTTTCCATTTTCATTAATCTTGAGGGGAACTAATACACTTTAAGGGGTGGCAATTCTGTCAGTTTCTTTTTGCCTCCCTTCTGAAAAGGGGTCTACTCTAAAAGGAAAGAATTTGCTCCCTTTGGGAGCAAATTCTTTCCTATTAGAGTTGACCCTTTTTCAGAAGTGACTTGGTGTACAGGAAAGCAAACACAAAGTCACAAAAGTTGTCTCCTTTGTAAAAATGTAGGAAAATTGACTATGTGCATCAAGTTGCCTTAAACTTTCCATTTCAAGATTTTTAAATTGACAATCATACGTGTTTGGAATTATAATAGTTTAGCACATAATCCATAAATTCTATGTCAATAAATTAGTAAAACAAGAACACTTATAAACTGTTATCAGGGATGAACATACTCCAACATAGAATTTACAAGAAAATCTGTTTGAGACCTTTATAACTTATCCTATTAATGAAAGAAATGTCAAGAAGCAATTACTCAAAGTAAGTGAAGAAGTTCGTAACACTTAACTTGCTATCACACTGGTATTGTTTTGTATTGGTAATTGTTTGTGTTGAGGTTTTACGGCCCAGTCAACCCAATGGGGTCATGTCGAGCGCGGTCAGTTTACCTAACCACACGTTTACTGGGCAGGCTTAGTCCTCTAAGCAGTTAACCAGTATTGTGCACATTCTTTCGCCAGAAACTGACAACTGTCCTCCTTGAACCAGCAAAAGGGAGAGAATGATCGTAGAAAATATTTCATGATCAATCTCCACGAAAGAATGTTGCCGACCTCGGCGGGGGTTGAACCTGCGACCTCCTGGTCTCCAGTGGGACGGCGCATCCAACTGAGCCACCGAGGTCGTCTTTTGTATTGGTAAACAACTGTATGTTATGCCATTTGAACAGCCATCTCTTTTGAAAAAAAAAATAAAATGATGTGCTATAATGTTGTAAAGCTATGATCCAGATCAGAGAGATTATGACCATATCAACAGAAATGAAACACAGACCTACTCTTTGAATTTCAGTGTCAAATCCATCGACAATAAAGCCGAGTTTCAAGTCTAGTACAATGTCCACACACAAACTGGTTAAAACATTGAAATCCACACTTAAAGCATCACTGAATCTGTTGCCACTTCAATATTTCCTACAACTCAACAGAACTTCAAGATAAAAATGTCTTTGTACAGATCTTGACAATTTCAAAACACTACTATATATGCTTTTTGGCTGGGTCCCACAATGTGATATTGACTAAAAAAGTAATAAATTATTAAGTACAGAGCTCCAGATAAGAGGGGTATCCTAGAAATATTTCTCTTATTTCTCCACAAAAACATATGTTGTGGGTAATCATTGGAAGCACCTTGATGAAGTGCTTCTAATGAGTACCACAACATATGTTTTTGTACTGAAACAAGAAAAATATCAATTCTTCTCTGTGTAAAAAGCACTTTATCAGGAGCTATGTAAGTGTCCCACAAATGACACTAAACAGTGTGAAACTTTGCTTCTGAAGAGGATTCAATCTCTTCTCAAGTAGTCGTCAATCTATCTTTCTATCTGACCTTTATCACAAAAAGATACAGGATTGAGGTTACTTTTGTTTGATCAATATGGTCAGGCAAACAGAAGTTACAGTAATTTATGTCCAATGTTACATTGCATGCCATCGCCAATCTTATATTTTCAACGTAGCCGGCAACAGAGTCACATAGGGGCTACGCTGATTTTCTCCAGACTGTTGTTTTGATAATTATTTTCTTCTTAAAATTAATTAGAAAAGATATTCAGAAACACCAAATAACTTCATGAAATTATACATGTATGTTTTAAATGAAATCCTAGAGATTCTGTGAACTCATTATGAAATCAATTTATTTCTATATTGTAAAAATATATAAAAATATGAACATACCATAAAGATTTCAACACTTTTAATTCATAATCACTATTTAGAAGATAATGCAATTACCTCCCTTGAACTAACTTGGCTTCATCGCCTAGTTAGCAATTTTACCTATTTAGACAATATTTTCTCCATTATATTTGGATAATGCTTTTTTTTTTCTCTGTAGCATTTTATATTGAACTAGAAACATTTCTCAGGTACAAAACTCAAGGTTATATATATATATATATATATATATATATATATATATATATATATATATATATATATATATAAATGCAGCTCAGGTCTACAGCTATATTTTTTTATATTACCTTGAGGCTTTGTATCTGAGACAGGTATCCATCTTTAATGTCACTCTTGAAACTAGTGAAAGTAAACAACAAAAGTAATGTTCAGAAGTTTCCAGATGTGACTGAATTAGTAATAAACATTTAACAGGAAAATTGAATTGACTTTTTTTTTTCTTCAAAACTTAAAGTCTTTGAAAAGTAACTAAATTATTCAAAAGTATCAACTTAGATTTACAGCTTCTTGCAAAAGAATCATGCTGTCTTATTCCAAATATACCATATACCAGTACTCAAAGTATTCAGACACATTTACTCCTTGCAATACCTGTGATAGATTTCAACAAGACCATTTTACTGTACCTGCTGAAATGCCCCAAAAATTGCCTGATGAGCATCAAACAATGCATTCTGCAGCATCTGATCTGGGTTTACACTTTTTGCTCAAGGCTATCTGTCCGAATACTTAGGGTAAATACATTAACGATAGTTAAAAATTATTTTGATTCCAGCATCAAAATAGACGACCCAACTTATGCAAGAATCCATAAAAGGAATAACATTTTATTTTATTATTTCCAGAATTAACCACATATTAATCATAAACACTTTCTTTGACCACTGCATAGATTCAAAACTATATGTACATATATATTCATTAGCAGCACCAAGCATGATGACGTAAATCAACAGACACATGTCATTTTTGTAACTACCGGCACCATCCCAAGATAATATTCATTTATTAAAATACTGGTAATTCACTAATGCATAGCTCCTGATAAGGCAGTTTTGCAATCAAAAAGTACTTATATTTTTCTTATTTCTCCACAAAAAACATTTGGTGTGGTACTCAACAGAAGCAGCTCATCAAGGCCCTTCTAATGAGTACCAACAACATAAGTTTTCATGGAGAAATAAGAAAAATATTATGTGGATACTCCCTCTTATCTGGAGCTATACTAATGGTTTATCATATCTCAACAGAATATCACTTATACAAATGAGCAGTAATTCCAATGTATACACCATATAATCCATTATCAAAATTGATTGATTTTTGAACTCCATTCACCCAAATCTAAATATTTTCCTAACTTATTCAAATTCTATTTACTTCCATTCAGTCTGGCTGCATATGCTTGCAGGGGGCTTTTGGTAATATAACGTCAGGTTTGTAGCGGGGAAAGTTATGCTATTTGATCTAAAGACTTGTCCCAAGAAAAGGGGTTGTCAGAGAACTGCCCATATCAGCATGTGCATCCATGCAGTCTAAACAAAGCATCTGGTGGTGAAGGCAACATTCTCATCACTCAGGCTATAAAGAATATCCAGATATTTTTTTTCTTATTTCTCCATTTGAAAACATTTGCTGTGGATACTCATTAGAGGCACCACACTGAGACACTTTTAATGCATACCCACTACAGTGTCTTCACTAAGTTCTGGGACAGACATGCCTGAGCAAGCAAAATAAATTCAGATCAGATGCCATGGAATATGGCATTTGGTCATGATCTACACTATTTGCCACTCATCCAGCAATTTTCGACAAATTAACAGATAGGGAAATGGACTTGATATTTTAGGGCAAGTATGGTAAATGAATTATCATGTCCCAATATTCAGGGTAAATATGGTACATTTTGATTGAAAAAAAAAAAATCTACAGCTACGATCCAGTACTAATACTATATTTACCCTAACTATTGGAAAATCTTAATTCATTACCATACTTCTCCTGAAACATTAACAAATTCATTAACAAATTCATTTTATTTCCTACTGTTATATCTAAAAATCTGCTGAATGGGTGGCAAACAGTGTAGACTCTGACCAGATGCTGCATTATACTATTTGCTCAGGCCTGTCTGTCCCAATACCCAATTCCATGAATCTTCTATCTCAGAATTTGTTGTTCACATATGAAAGAAAATCCCTTTTTTTCTTTGACACAAACCTTTTTCATATGAATCAACTCACATTATCCAACTCATCAGAAGTAACTTTGTACTTTTATGTCAAAAGTAACAACTCAATAAAAACACATTCAAGACCTCAGCAAATATTTGATTTTTCAGAACAGTTAAAAGTTAAACATTAAACAATAGGAAACAAAGTGCTACAACCAAGTAAAAAGTTAAAATGTTAGACAATAAAACAAATGAAATAAAGTCTTGTAACCGAGACCACATCAATATCTCTATACATCATGAAATGTATTGGCAAAATGTAGATTTGTTAGATGTTTCAATGGATTCATTTGTATTTTATACAATATACTGCTTTTGTTCATATTGTACTTTTAGCTTCAGTCAACCTATTCACTGGTTGTGACTTTGATCAAGATAAACTCAAATTATCATTCAACACCTTTTAAACAAAACATATAAATCTCTATCACCAACTTCTGACAAGACATACGCAACATAATTTTTACTATCAAAATTTTTCTTGATTTGAATCTTATCCTAAATGAGATAACAAAACAATGAGTTTTGAATATTTGTAAAGAATTTAAACCTTTACCCCTAATTAAGATTATTGTCAATAAGTGTCACATTGGTTACATGTATCTTGATACTAATTTTGAAATTTATCTGACAAAGTTTAAATACATATACACAGAACTAGTGTTTTCTCCTTGACAATCCAGTGGAACAGTTCATTCATATTAAAGATTAATTAAAACGTCAAACAACAAAGACTATTTCAATTTACAAACATTTTTTATCAGAACTAATCAGTAACTCCACACTGTCTTAACATGACTGTAGACCATTTTTTATGTCACATTCATTTTGTTATGGATGTCACCGAAACACTCAATATGTTCAGTGATGTAAATGGCCCAAAAGATTTTTCTCAGCCTGTCAGTGCAAGTTTATCCATATATGCAAAAAGCAAAGACTTCTATAACAGTAATCTTTTATTAAATAAATAAAAGCATCCTCAATGCTTCACAGAAATGGTGAATAAGTTTTACTTCATTAGTTAGGTGCAAATCAGTCGCAAACTTGTCTTGGGTTCACACAGTAAATTCAAGTTGTGTTTTGACATTTCAATTTCATCCCCTAAGGTTGGCTTTTCTAATTCACAAAAGACACAGATTAATATTACTGTTAAGTAAATAAGATTACACAGAAGCAAGACCAATAGAGGATTTATTTTTTCCCGAACTGACTATAATCCTCATAGGAGGACATCATTCCATTGATCTTTAAAGCATCATGCAAAATTGTAGCAGACAACATTCTCATTTTTTTTTTTTAATTTTTAAGAAAAATAAAAATAAAAAAAAAAACCTATGTATTTCATGTGAATTGTCTGCTAGCTGTCAATATATTCTACACTGCAGTGTCCAGTGATTATGTAAGTGGCCAAAGAAGACCTTGAACACAATGAATGAACTTGCAGACTGATCTATGCCTCTTTGCCCACATATGGCACATGGCATTGAGGCCCTTTTCATGTATGTTATATTTATGATTCTACTTAAACAAAAATTGTTATAGTTGGCATTTACATCTGTTATATTTGGTTGCTAAAGTGAAAAAATTATTTTGGCCTGGTCTAGTCTGGCTCGGAGTAATAGGTCATTGACCCCAACAGAGCCAGGTCAGGCCAGCCCAGGCCAGTCCAGGCCATGCCACAAAATTAGAATATGTCCAACTTTGACTACTCATACAAGTTCAGTCTGCCCAGCTGCATACGATCTGATCAGGGTCAATAATTTTCTCTTATTTCTTTCACCACTGCATTTCTGAAATGGACTCTCTTCCATATTTGAATTTGGAAATGCCCATTTTTGCAAACAGGCCTTTCAGTCAAAACGCTAACACAGAATGACAAACAGTGTCATTGAGATCCTGATCAGATGACTTGTTTGAGCGTTTCATCTAGATCTATCGGTTTGCATAGGTACTAATATTGGTTTACAGGGCCAAGAGTGTTAAAGAAAATTCAAAATTTATCCATGAGATTATAGGTAAACAGTACAGAACATTTGTTCTGGCCTGGATCCACACTAGCTGCATATATTACATGCATAAGGTGCTTTTTGAAAAGACATGGTGCTTGTTGACATTCTTGTGTTTTATCCTATTATCAGTCTGCATGAGATGATGGCTTCAAAGACTCAAAAGCATTGGAAGTATCAACTCTGAAATTAGAATTATTGCCACTGCCAATCAGATGGCACACCACAGGATAAGAGGGAGTATCAGGTAAATATTTTTCTCAATTCTCCATGAAAACATACGTTGTGGGTACTCATTAGATGTATCTTGGTGTGGTGCTTCTTATGAGTACCCACAACATGTTTTCATGTAGAAATAAGAAAAATATCAAAAGTTTTTGGTTGAAAGATTATATTAAAATAGACCCTATCTAGATCTATGAGCTGTCATTTGATTGTATTGTGTTTTCTTATGTCATCCTTTGTATCACAATGTATGATCTGATTCTAATGCTTTGCATGATGGGTAATTATTTCAGCACATGACATTTTGAAATATTTTTTCTGACTTTCCTGAGAAAATTGTGTCTGGCATTTTGAAATAATTTTTCTTATTTTCCTGAGAAAATTGTGTCTGGCATTTCATGCAAATTGTCATCCTTCTCCTTACGGTGACAATTTGCATGAAATATCAAATCCTATTTTCTGAAAAAAAAATAAGCAAAAAGCAAAAATAAATAAATAAAATAACAATATTAACCTTTACCACTCTCTTCTCAAATTCAGCAGATGACAAACTGATATTTTTCTTATTTTACCCAGAAAATAGGCTTTGACATTTCATGCAAATTGTTTCCTAATGTCATCTGCTGAAATATTTGCCAAGCATGCTAAGCACTAAATGGGACAATGTATGATCATGTGCAATGAAACCAAACATGTATCGATCTATACAAATATGATTTGACTCAAAAAGTTCTAAAAATCAACACTTTTTTGACTGCATACAATTTAGTTCACAACAGTATAAACCTGCTGTATTTTGACTAAATTTGGTATATTTCAGTGCAATCCATATTTTACAAACAATAGTTTTTCAGATCCTTTCATTGTTACAAAGCAATATAAATGACTGAACTGAAGTCTAAATGTTTTCCATAATTATGTTTTCCCATAAAGCTCCACAAATATGTTAAATTCTAACTGTCTAAAATATTAATCACTTTATTAAAGTCACACAAAACCATTTTGAATTCCAAATAAAAATGCACAAGATTTCCAAAAAGAACCTAACACTGCTGTAAGTCAGCTAATTCATTTTTTATCTGCACCAAAATTGCGTACCCACATGATATGTTTCAGTGTAAAAATATATATATAAAAAAAAATATTCAAAATGACCACATCAAGTACCACATTTTCTGGTCCTATGTTTAAGAATCCTATTTTGTGAAAGAAAGTCTATACAGCCCTCACAGGTAAGCCGCTTATTCTGCTATTCTGTCAAAAATTGTCAGTTTATACTGAGAAACAAATTAACCTGTAAAGCACCAATCACAACAGCAGCTCTTGATATTCTGATTTTTTTAATTATTATTTTTCATCTGTAATCACAATAGCAGCTGTTGACTGTGTTCTGACTGTCTTTTTATTCAGAGAATATAAGGCTCAATATTTTATGTGTATCACCTGCTAAGCATATGATTCATATGAAATGTCAAACCTTATTTTTGCTACAAAAATGAAAATGATACTGATTTTTTCCCAGAGAAAATAAGGTTTGACATTTTATGTGAATTGTCTGCCTAACAGACAATTCACATGAAATGTCAAGTATTGTTTTCTCTGAAAAATTAAAAAAAAATCAGATTGTCATCCACTTCAGTTTTTCATGGCCTTTTAAGACAGAAAGGATGCCATAATAATGACATAAAACATTAGATATATGAGATCTGAATGAATCCAATAAAATGAGTTTGATATGTCAATCCATGTCAGTTTTGATCTCACTGTAAATAAACCCAAAATAAGAAACACAAATATCCAAATCCATTGGAAGGGTAATCTGTACTATATTAAGTTTGAAATTACCATAATTAACCTGAATATTCAGACTTTGTTACTACTTTTTATACTTATTATAGCCTCAGATAAGACACATTTTTCAAACAATAAGTATTGATATTTTCCTTATTTCACCACAAAAACATATATTGTGGTACTCGTTAGAAGCACCTCACCCAGGTGCTTCTAATGAGTACCCACAACATATGTTTTTGTGGAGAAATAAGAAAAATATTATCTGGATACATGCTCTTATTCGAAGCCATAATGAAAACAAGTCTGTCTGACTACCTAATGATGGATCTATGGCAAACGGTGCAGCCCCTGATAAAACCTCAAATAGCAGTTTGATCCAGGTCCACATTAAATGCTGTGGTATGCCTGTAAAATATTTAGATCAAATACCATAGGCATTTTTCAGTTCAAATAAACTTTTAATCCTCAATTTCAAAGCTTGTCAAGTCAGAGAGATTAATGCAATTAAATTCCCAAATAATAATACAAAAGGGTGAAAGTTGTGGTTTCATAGCCTTATATAAAATTATTATAGGTGTCAAAACTCTGAGAAACAAGAGTCAAACATCAATAATACAATATGAGTCAGCACACGACAAAACCTACAAGACTTGTGTGACTACTGAAGACTCAGATCAGCTGTGCAGTCTGATCTGAGTCTTCGCTGATCACTTGTGCCTTCAACGGCCTCCAGGCTATCCAAAGAGAGAAAGGTGAAAACTCTAGTCATACTGAATGGATATGCAGGCTGACCAGAGTCTTTGCTGGTCACACAGGTCTTACTGTAGGGTTTGCCTTGCACTGGCTCATTTATCAAATGAACCACATCAAGAGAAAAGGCATCTTCGAGAATTATGCTGACACCAAAGGCCTAGATCAGCCGGCGAATTCACGTTGTCTGCTTAAGTGAATAATGGATACTTAAGAATGAATCAAATGATAGCAAAGGCCCCATTAAGACTATGCGGATGAATCTGCATATACAGAAGACACTAATTCACTTGACAATTGGCCCAAATGCATAGGAATACCTTGAACCATAGCTTCAGGTAAGGAACTTTATTCAGCAAATAAGTATTGATATTTTTCTTATCTCTCCACGAATGCATGTTGTGGTACTCATTAGAAGTGCCTCAATGTGGCATTTCTAATTAGTGCCCACAACATACGTTTTTGTAGATAAATAAGAAAAATCATTATGTGGCTAGCCCTTTTGTCTTGAACTCTGTGAAAGCCAGTACAGCCAGATGATGAAAATTATTGTTCACAATAAAAATTATTACCTGACAAATGTCAGGCTATTGTAGGATTAACAATTGTGCTTTAGAAATGATTATTCAAATTCAAATTCTTTATTACATACTACTGATTTTATTGTGATGGAAAATTTATTGACACAGGACTTCATGCCATTGGTTTTTGAAAAGGCAATTTACAGACAGGAAAATAGTGACAATAACTTTTTGGACCCCAGGAAAGGAAGCGATAGTAATTCAGCATAATTGCTAAAAAAAAAAAAAAAAGAAAAATTAACTCAGAAGCCCACCAATAAAAGTATGGTAAATATGTCATTCTAAGTAAAAAGGTATATAGCATATAGGTATAGTGAAACAGATGTAGACAGCAAAGTCCTAGATCAGCCTGCCCATTCATACAGTCTGATCAGGGCCTTTGCAGTAGCTTACAGATCATTCAATACTGTAGAAGGTATCATCAGACAGTGAAGTTCTAATGAGTCTATGAGGATGTTCAAGGTTATCTGAATCTCTGCAATTTGCATCTGCCTGGAGTAACCTTTTTCACTAGACCCACTCAATTGATATCATAATAATGATACTGTCAAATGAAAGGGGCATTTATATATTATCTAAATATAACCAACAGCAAAGTCACAGATCAGCATGCACATCCACTGGAAGCAAAGACCCTAATAAGTCTATCTGAAAGCAATGGTCCCAACGTCTGTCCAGAAACAATGGCCCTAATGAGTCCATCTGGAAGCAATGAATCTAATGCAGCTATCCTAAGCAATGGATCTAATGCATCTATCCTGAAGCAATGTCCAGAAGCAATAGCCCTAATGAGTCTATCTGGAAGCAATGGACCTAATGTATCTATCCTGAAGCAATGGCCCTAATGAGCTCATCCTGAAGCAAAGGCCCTAATTCATCTTCCAAAGCAACAGCCCTAATGAGCCCATCCTGAAGCAATGGCCCTAATGCATCTATCCTGAAGGACAGTCCTAATGAGCCCATCCTGAAGCAATGGCCCTAATGCATCTATCCTGAAGGACAGTCCTAATGAGCCCATCCTGAAGCAATGGCTCTAATGCATCTATCCTCAAGCAATGACTCTAATGAGCCCATCCTGAAGCAATGACAATGCATCTATCCTGAAGCAATAGCAATGACCAGAATACATCTATCCTGAGGCAATGGCCCTAATGCATCTATCCTGAAGCAATAGCAATGACCAGAATACATCTATCCTGAAGCAATGGTCCTAATGCATCTATCCTGAAGCAACAGCCCTAATGCATCTATCCTAAGCAAAGGCCCTAATGGGTATTTCTTGATGAAATGGCAATAATGAGTCAATCCAGAAATGATGACGATAATATGTGTCCAGAGGCAAAAGCTCGAATGAGTCTATTCAAAAGCAATGACCCCAAAGAGTTTGTCAGGAAGCAATGGCCCTAATGAATCAATCCAGAAGCAATGGCCCTAATATGAGGTGCAGGATTATCTGAATTTCTGCATATCACATATGATCAAAGACACATTTTTGCTTGACCATCCTCTCTTCCCCACCCCACCAATCAAAAAAATGTCATAATATCAGATGAAAGGGGCATTCACAAATATAATTATATAATTCAAGCAGTGTCCTTGTAAAAGGTCAACCCTTAAAGCATAAGACAACACTTTTTTTTCAGAAAAAAAAGCTTGATATTTCCTGTGAATTGTCTGCAAGGTTGGCAAATCACATAAAATGTCAAGTCTTATTTTCTCTGAAAAATAACAGCATAGGTATTTTAGTCATCAACTACGATTCTCGATGGTACTTTAAGGGTTAGATTGACTTGGAGTTCAAAGAATATCATACAACTATAATCAATTCCAGCTAGGTGACCTAGTGGATTAGTCTCTGCTCAGTCCAGGCCTGTCTGTCAGAATATTTCGGGCATATATGGAAGTCACAGGTTCACAGCCTACTCAGGTAAAAACTTATTTTATGGTAAAAAATTATTTTATCTCTTAAAGCGCCAAACAAAATATTTAGCAGATAACATTCTAACTTTTTTTCAGAAAAAATAAGTCTTGACATTTCCTGTAAATTGTCTGCCAAGCAGACAATTCACATAAAATGTCAAAACATAATTTTTATGAAAATGTGTCATATGCTGCAATTGCTTTAAGGCTTAAGGCCTTCTAATCAGTTTTTAACCTAACTTTAACTCTTTCAGTGCTATTCACGATCATGAAAGTGCTATTCATCATGAAAGAACTCTGGCTGTTTTGGAGGGGTATGCCAACACTAAAACCTGTCATACTTACTATACACCTGGGCCCAGTTGTTCAAAGCTAACGACATCGTTAGTTAACGATTCGTTAAAATTTACATCGAGTGATACGCAAATATGCTGAAATTTTTTGCTGAAAAAATGTGAGTAGCTTTTGCAGTGCAAAAGCTACTCACATTTTTTCAGCAAAAAATATCAGCATATTGTATATTGAATCTGCTAAAACAGTTAACGAAATGACCCTTAACGAGCTCGTTAAACTAACGGCGGCGCTTTGAACAACTGGGCCCAGATGTAATCATTCAGAGCAAGTGCTCCCTTATAGGATGGACTCTTACTTTCATAACATGCTGCTCTTCATTAGAAAGTCAGATTCTGGATTTTACCTGCATATACCAAATTTCAAGCTGTAAGCAATTTTGGCACTCATTTCATCAGTTTTATCAAGATTTTCTGGAAAAAATGCCCATAAACCAAAATCATTACCAGTGAGGAAGAAGTAGGAACAACAGTAGAACCTTGTATGTCACTCATTTCTTTCTGAATAGCACACAGAAAGTGCTGATGTCTTGTAACATTTTTTTAGTGTCTTAACCCTTGTCCTGCTAAATAAATTAGCCATGCTCATTTCTAATTTTCAGCCAATCAGATCACTTGATCCAGATTGTTGATACAAATTCATATATTAAATGGCAAACAGTGCAGATCCAGAGCAGTTGGGTTAAATGGTTCTTGGTTGCCATGTGGCTGTCATGTGACTGGAAGTAATGTGATTGTCATTTCTCCGGTAAAATAGCCACATAAGATAGGCAAAATATGTGTGAAAATGCGGTCAAAATTAAGGCAAAGTCAAGGAAGTAATGGCCTCTAAAGTAGGGCTACTCCGTCTAACAGTCCTAATATCTGATTTATGCTGCAGTTTAAGGGTTAACCCTTCTCCTGCGGCACCCGAATATATTCGGTAGCGCGTGCAAAACGTTGACTGCTGAACCCGAAAATTTTCGGTCAGTGGGAATTTCCAGGTTGCACTCTGACGTCATTTTTTCTAAAACGTCATGACAGCTTAAGCTGTTCCAAAACCTAACGAACACACGAAGAATGCATAAGATATGAATTTAATTTTATATTTAGCGGAACATTTTAGCAATAAGATGCGTTTAAAAAGTCAATTTTATTAAAAAAATGACCAGAAGCGCAGCTGAGCTAAACTTGGATTAGCGGATTTTCCGATTCTAAAAATAGATAAATTAAAACTCAGAAATAAACATCAAAAGAAGTGTTGACATAAAAGATCGTTGTGAGAAAACAATAAAAAGTATATAAATTAATTACTTTTTATAATATTCAGGTCTTAAAAATCATTAATTATTAATTTATTTTATTTATTTTGCTGATTTGCCGAGTGTCGTCTGAAAAAGCCTCACCACTTCCGGAAGTTACCGGGAGTAATTCTATAAGTAAATAACTTTCACTAAACGCATATTGAAATTTATTCGACCTTGTAAGCTTATTTTTATTTTATCACACAAACAAAAGCATTTTTGCATGAACAGATAACAGAAATATAGTTTAGTTTTTCATCATAATTTTCGGAAAACCCGTTTCTAAATACGTAGCCTCGTTCCGGATGCGCTGTTTACCAGCGCGGAAAAGACGAAAAGAAAGTCAAAATTTAGTTGATTTGCGATGGTTTTGCTTGTGTTTTTCCATATACAAATGTAGTGCTGTTTGAAATTCAAAGAGAGCTGCCATTTATTTGTTTGCTGTTGCAAAAGTCGGCATCGTTCTCCCACACTTTTGTGAAGGACGCATTTCGTCCACACGTGTTGATACGCTTTTAACGATCCGAACAAATATCTCCTTACACACGCCTCCGAAGTAATTTCAGTACCGTTTATTTTAAAGAAAATTTATTTTCAGTCTTTTCTCTCATATGATTGTTTTTCTTTTCTCTAGATCAGACACTTCAGAATACAACATCTTAACAAGATCTCCACTCTTAGCCAGGCATCAAATTTTATACTCAACAGTTTTATGTTTACTGCATTTAAACTTGATAATTTGCACTTGCAGTGATATGGGCCCCTACTTGTATCTGAGTCACACACACACACACACACACACACACACACACACACACACACACACACACACACACACACACACACACAAATGAAATAAAACAGAAAAAAAATTCTTTTTTTTGAAAAATCATGATATCACAAGCCCATGTATTATTTACATTGGGCACATTTAATTTTATAAGGATTTAGGGACACGGTACTCGATTGAGGACTTGAACCCACAGCCTTGTAAAACTGATACCCTGCTGGGCTGAGCTAACCAGGCTGACAGATCTGACAAGCATCATGATTAAAATGAGAAAACTTTTGTGGTCTTGCAGCTTTGATAGTTAAAATTTAGACTGAGTGAAGTGTAAGAAGCAAGCTTTATTTTTTCCAATGAATTGATGCAGACAAAGTCTCAATCAGACAGTGTAGCTCAAGGTCAGACACAGCAGCACACAGTGCAAGATCAAGGTCATAGTTATATCATTCAGGAACACTGTATTTATCCGATGTATTGGGACAGACAGAACTGAGTAAACAGTCTAGACCCAGATCAGATGAAACATATTTTAGTGCAGATGACATCTTCTGCAATGCCTGATCAGGGTCTACAATGTGACATCTGATCAGGATATACACTATGTACCACTCATCCATTCATTCTGCAAAACAAATACCTTTCAAAACAGTGTAGATCCAGATGAGCTGTTTGTTTGTGTTGAGGTTTTATGGCCCAGTAAACCTAATGTGGTCATGTCGAGCGTGGTCATTCTACATAACCACACTTTTACAGGGCAGGCTTAGTCCTCTAAGCGGTTAATCAGTATTGTGCACATTCTTTTGCTAGAAACTGACAATTGTTCTCCTTAAATCATTGGAAGAGAGAGAATGACTGTAGAAAATATTTCGTGATCAATCTCCATGAAAAAATGCTGCAGACCCAGCAGGGAACAAACCCGCAACCTCCTGATCACCAGTCGGACCATCCAACTGAGCCACCGAGGCCAGCCCAGATGAGTTGTTATATCAGTACCTACACTGTTTGTCATATTCTGCATGTTTTGTACTGACATTCCTATTTGCAACAATGGATATGTCAAACTTCAAAGATGGAAAGGTCCACTGCAGAAAATCATTGGAGAAAAGGGTGAACTATTTATTACAGAGCTAATCATGACTACAGCAGATGACACTTTTTTTTATCATTTTTAAGAGAAAATAAGACTTGTCATTTCATGTGAATTGATTCACATGCAATTTCAAGCCTTATTTTCTCTGAAAAATGTCAAAATCAATTTTAGGATGTGGTCTGCTGCAAATTTGTTAAGCACTTTAAAGATTAAAATTACCACCATAAACCCAATGATATAAAATACCCATGTTCTTCTTATCTCCCATGCATCAGTATGACAAACTTATTCTACTTATCTCCCTTACATGTAAGTATGTCCAATATGTTTGGCTGTGAACAGGTGAATGGTTAGGTTTTATGGGCATAGTAAATGACTGCCAATTTTTCTGACTTTCACAGTACATGTATATTACATATCAATTCTGACACAGTGTGTCGAAAAGAAAAAGGCAACGGGTAAAGAACTGTTCTTTATTCTGCAACAGTCATTGGGTGTAAGAGGACATAATGCAAAGACCAGTCTTTTTATGATGTTTCACGATGTCATTCATCATCTCCTTGATGTTAGAATGGTGTAACATCGTTTTTCTTGCATCCGCTGAATTATAATTATAAAACATGCAAATGCATGTTACAGCCAAACGTGTTGGTGGGATTCCTTCAAACAATGGTGAAAGGTTGGGAGAATCTGAAGGAAACAACAGTACATGTATTGTAGTCTACTTTAACCCTTATCTGGCTGAACCCGGATGTACCCTGCCTTTGCAAACAGTGTAGATCCAGATCAGTTGGCTTCTGATGAAGCCAACTGATCTGGATCTGCACTGTTTGCCATTAAGTATGTGAATTTATATCAACAATCTGGATCAAGTAATCTGATTGGCTGAAAATTAGAAATGGGCGTAGCATGTTAATTTATTCAGCAGGACAAGGGTTAAGAGTGTAAAAATCGAAATAGATCAGCTCTGGTGCATAATTTGTTGAGGAACAACTCACAGCTTCTCAGTCAGCTGTAAGTATATAAATCACTTGTGCTACAGGCACCTGATTTGCTCAACTTGACAACTAACCTCCAAACTGAATAAACTCAACAACTGCTAGAGCTGATCTATTTCTGAATTTTGATTAAAATTATGAAGTGAACTGTGAATCACATGCATTTTAATAAAATATGGAAGTTATTCATCATGAAAGAACTCTGGCTTACTACAGCAATTAAAGTATTGTTAAAAGGTTACAAAAAATCAAACAATTTATTTTGTAGATAATGAAGACAGTGATAATTTGAAGTGTTATGTCTCTTTCATCAGAATTTAAGTCATATCGAGAGGATGGAGGGGGGATAAAAAAAAAGGCTCCATGCATTGAAGTACTCTACAGTCATAAGGTGAATTCCACCTCTGGTGAACCTGAGATCTTGTAATCCAGTCAGGAGCACTAATTCGGCAATGCAGACACTTCAAATTACCGTATTCGAACTAATTACCACACATACTCCTATAAGCGCATAGTCAAACAATTCAGTAGTCTTCAGATTACAGCGAATGTACTTTTTGTCTACTTCTTCATAAAGACATATGTTGTGGGTACTCATATGAATTGCATCGACTTGTTGATGCAATTCAAATGAGTACCCATAACATATGCCTTTATAAAGAAAATCAGAAAAAAAAATTTGCATAATTATTATCAAATAAGTCCTTTCCTGATCTCTTTTACTGTGTACCCATAGTAGTAAATAGATACATATTTTAACCACAACTGAGTGTTCCCAGTAATTTTGAAAAACCTAAGCGTACAGTGTGGTAATTAGGTCGTATAAGGTAGTAGATAAATACATGTGCTCTGCATTTTGCCATGTCTCCCTGAAATATATAGTACAGCTTATATTTTCAACCTGTTACACAATATACACATATACTCACCGTTGTCTAGCAGGGTTCTCTTTCCTTATATGCATAGACGAGGACAAAAGATCTCTGGTCGGTGTTCGTCGGAATCTCAGTTTGATGCTATCGTATGGTATCATTGTACGATAACGAAGAATTTTAATTTCTGATGGCTCAATTAAGCTTGGCACTTTAGATGACATTAGGAAGTAACATTCCAAGCATGAACATTCATCAAAATGAAGTTAATCTAATTCATTGTCAAAATCAGCGTAAAATACAGACCCAAATCTGCAAATTTCACCGTTTAGAGTTCCTTAACCTTGGCTAATTCAGCAGACAACAAATTGATGATATTTTTCTTGTTTTCACCAGAAAATAGGCTTTGATATTTCATGCAAAGTGAGATAATTTGCATGAAATGTCAAAGCATATTTTATGAGAAAAATAAGAAAAAATATTTCAGACTGTCATCTGCTGAAATTGTTATCCAGAGTGCTAGGTGTTAATGCAGCAATATTTGAATGACTGTTTAGCAAGACTGACTCTATCCAGTGTCAAAATCAAATTTTCAGGTTTCTTATCCTCTTCTAACTCACCATGCACTAAACTATATCCACGTGTATCAACTTTTATCTCCTCCACTTCATTTAAAATTGTCAAAACTGTTCAATTTGAGTCGACTCTTGGAAACCCACAAGTGCGATATATATTGCATTTCCCATAAATATTCGGAAATCTTACAGCCTTACCATATTTCTCTTAACCCATTTATGCAGAGTGGATTCTTCTGCCTTAACTCTTAGGACTAGTCCATTTCCAGTGAAAGGGGTGTCTGGTTATTTTTATTATTACCATGTTTTACAGAAATTCCTGTACTTAATGCAAACCCTGTTGACCCTGATCAGACACCGCATTCTGCTGCATCTGATCTGTCTACACTGTTTGCCAATGGCCCTTGTAGGGGATGCTATATTATGACAGTGTCTAGATGCTTCAGGGAGCTTAATGCTCACTTTTAGAGTGCTGCCTCACTGAAATATTACACCCCAGATACATGGCATGATATTATACTCAGTGACATTAAACTGATACCCAGCTGACCAGTTTTAGCTCTATTTTCTTAACCCTTGTCCTGCTGAATAAATTAAGATGCCATGCCCACTTCTAATTTTCAGCTAATCAGATTACTTGATCTGGATTGTTGCTATAAATTCACATACTTAATGGCAAACAGTGCAGATCCAGATCAATTGGCTTCTGAAGAAGCCAACTGATCTGGATCTACACTTTTGCAAAGGCAGGGTATATGTTAGCAGAACATGGGTTAATGGTGAGCGCTGAGCTTTTAGAGCAGCTAGTACCATTTTTAAAGTCTTTGGTATGACTTGGCTGTGGGTCAAACCCACAGCCTCTCGGTCCAAAGCAGACACTCTAACCTGATCAGATGCTGCATTCTGTGGCATCTGATCTGAATCTACACTGTTTGCTCAGGCCTCCCTGTCCAAACTGAAATTGGACTCTCCCAATATATAGTGTGGGAGCGTCTATTCAGTATACAATAGGTTAACCTGTATTTGGCATGAAAACATATGTTGAGGGTGCTCATTAGCATTGGCAAGGTGTTTCTAACAAGTACGCACAACATATAATTTGGTAAAAATTTTCTTCTTAATACTTCTCTTGTTTGGAGTCCACAAACATCACACACAAGCTTAATAATTTCTTCTGTGAATTAATTTCCTATATTACTTTCTTCATTTTTATGTCCTATTTTTTTCTTGTGTTATGGGTTACAAACTATTGCTGTGTCCACACTTTAAAAGATCAATTTGAATATTAGTCAACCTTAAATTAATTTAGTTTTCCATGAATAATTTAACACCTAGAATGCCCATCAAAATGTGGCTTGTTTTACACTTGTTCACTCTTTTTGCACTGAACATAGCTGAGGAACACATTTTAAAATATTTTCATTTTTTTTTTTTTTTCCAGAAAACACTGCTAGACATTTCATGTGAAATTCCTCCTAGGAGGTAAATTATATGAAATGTCAATCTCTGTTTCCTGGGAAAATTAAGAAAAATATTTCAAAATATTTTCTGCTAATATTTTAAATTAGCATGGACAACTAATAACCTTTACCATCTCTGGGGAAATTCAGCAGATGACAAACTGATGTTTTTTTCTTATTTTTCTGAGAAAACAGGTTTTGGCATTTCATGCAAACTGTCTCCTTTTGAAATGCCAAAACCTATTTTTTCAGAAAAATAAGAAAAAAATATTTCAAAATCATATTTCACCCAAAAAATATTTCAGCCAGCATGCTTAACATTAAAGCAAATACAATATTCACATGTCTGTGTTTATGAACACTTATTATATTTCCGAACACTGGTGCCATTTTTCACAGTTTCAGGTAAAACATATTGATTTAAATAAATTATTCAAACATCATAAACAAGCTCACACAAAACCACCCTACTTATCTGTGCATCGGCATTTACCATTCTCTTATTACAATCTGGATTTTTTTTTTTTTTTCTTAACCCTAGATATCCTTAAGCTTTTATTTTACTTTAGCATTCTCCTGATGAAATACTGATGACAAATAATAAATATTTTCTTTTTCTTTCTTTTTCTGTTTTTTTGCTTTTTTTTTTTTATTTTCTCTACAAATTTCATTGAAATGGTGTCCTTTTAAAATGGTATAAACACGATATTAAGCATTATTTATTTTTTTTAACAGAAAATAAGAAATATACAGTCAAGCTTTAACCCTTGTCCTGTTGAACAAATTAAGATTCCACGCCCACTTCTAATTTTCAACCAATCAGATTACTTGATCCGGATTGTTGCTATAAATTCTCATACTTGATGGCAAACAATGCAGATCCAGATCAGTTGGCTTCTTCAGAAGCCAACTGATCTGGAGCTACACTGTTTGCAAAGGCAGGGTATATCCGGGTTCAGCAAGACTAGAGTTAAATGACTCAAAAATCTTATGGAGCCATGGAAATTTGTTCTAGACATAGGCAGTTCAACCCAATGAAGGTTTCATCAGAGTGCCATGTCAGAAGGTAAATGGGGACAATTCAGGGATTGTCTTTTTGAGTTTCTATAATATAATGGTATGTTGAGTGTACTCACTAGAATCAACTCAGTGAGGCAACTAGAATCAACTCAGTGAGGCAACTCTAATGAGTATCCACAACTTACATTTTCATGAAAAAATCAAAAAAAAAAATCCCTAAAATATTCCTAAATATTTGTCTTCTTGAAGAATTTCCTAGGGACTCAAAAATGAGTTTGAATCAGCCATGGTCAACGACCCATCGGAGTTCGAGTCATTGACATTTTATTGTAGAAATGTCATTTGCTGATGAATATTTTACCCTTCACAAGACTGGGCTAATTCAGCAGAAGGCAAATTGGTGACATTTTTCTTATTTTTCCCAGAAAACAGGTTTGACATTTCATGCAAATTGTCTCCAAAAGAGACAATTTGCATGAAATGTCAAATCTGTTTTGTGGGAAAAAACAACAACAACATAATCAATAAATGATGCCTGCTGAAAATTTTACCCAGAGTGCTAAGCGTTAAATTCAGCTGACAAAGGTTACAATGCTTGCAGATCCTTTAACTTCAGCTCAAAATTGATTATCAAATGAAATATGATTAAACGAACAACTTTTCTTTTTGCCTGAAATTGTACCCTGTGGTTATAGTCTGCTGTTTGCATTATTAAAAGAGGGCTTCAGAAAAGCTGTCATTTTGGAGATAAATACGAGCTGTGCCATGCATGGAAGTATTTTAATATTGTCATAATGTGAAAAGCAAAGACCATGATCAGACTGTGCACAGCCCGATCAGGTTCTTTGCTTTTCAATACTAGATTCCACATTATCTGGGTCCCCCTAAGGAAACAGTGAAGGCCCTGATCAGACTGCACAAATGCACAGACAGATCTGGGCAGCCATCATTCTCATATATGCAAAAGCCCCTTTATGCCTTTTCAGACAGCGTAATATTTAGCGCTGGGTAAAAAATATCGGCAGACATTTTAAAATATTTTTTTCTTATTCTTTACCAGAAATACATTTGGCCTTTCATGCAAATCATCTGGAGACAGTATGAAATGACAAAGCTTATAATATGGGAAAAATAAGAAAAATAGCATTAGTTTGTCATCTGCTAAATTAAACCAGAGAGTGGTAAAGGTTGAAATATTGACATTTTCTTATTTCTCCATTAAAATAAATCAAGTATATCTTCTCAGATGTCTTGAGCAATTCTAATATAGATCTCATAAAGATACATGATATTTTCATACAGTAATAAGAACACACTGAAGACAGCTAAATTAAGAAGCTATTTTCCACCATTACAGTCAAATGAAACCCATTACAGCTATTACATCATTTGCAGTTATACTATTCAAATTTATTGATGTGCTGCAAAATTCCTTGTCAACTTGCTAAAGAAATTGGGATTTTATCAATGAACTTTGTACTTAAGTTCCTTCTACCACACTGCTTAGCATGATTGCCAAACCAATGAGAAATTTGAAAAATAATTTTGGAATAGTCATTTCACTTTACAGATTATATGAAGGACAGATAACCTTAGGAATGGGACAGCTGGAGTTACTATCCTTGGCTACAAGTCTTCTATACATCTATCTGTAAAGTTTCAGACAAACAGGAAAAGAATGTTTCAGACAAACAGGAAAAGATAATAAGCTGAATTCCTGTTTCAGGTACATCAACGGCAGATAACTCAAGAATCTCAAAAGCCACAATAGATAATCTATATATCTATAAAGTTTTATCTGGATATTCCATACAGTAAAATAACTATAGTCCGTTTTTCAGACACATCAAAGGCAAACAACTCAAGAACTGGAAAAGCTAGAGTAACTATCCTTTGTCCTCTACATATCTGCCAAATTTTATCCAGATTTTCAACATAGTAAATGAACCAGAAGCCAAATAAAACAATTACTCAAACACTAAAAAGGGCCATAACTACAATGTATATCAATTAACAGATTTTATTTAACAATCCCAAACCACATATCCCTGATATGAATATTTAAGAAAATAAATATTCAAATTATTGATTGCACATGAGGAGGGAACAGGCACTCAAACAATATAATGTCACAGTAGGGTGATATAAAAATTAAAAAATAAACAAATGATTCACATGTTATATTGACACAGCGTGCCATCATTAATCATAATGACATAAAATCGTAATTCCATAAAAGTGTGCTTCAGTAGCTGATAAAGGCTTACTTAAATTATTAAACATTAAATAACATGTAAACCTGCAAAACTATAAAATCAATCCAGTATCTGTAGTATGCAACTGCAGCCACTCTCCAGGCAGATTCAACAGATGACAAATTGATGATATTTTTCATATTTTTCCCAGAAAATAGGATTGACACTCCTAAGGAGACAATTATCATGAAATGTCAAAGCCTATTTTCTGGAAAAATAGAAAAATATTTCAAAATGTTGTCTGCTGAAATCTTTACCCAGCATGCCAGGCATTTAAACTCTTAAAAACAAAACCAATAATTTTGAACTGAAAAACTAATCGAAGTTGGTACTGCACACTATCACATTATGATACACATATTAAAATAAAATTTAATGTCTTTCTCTACTTGTTTTTGTTTCTTTCTGATTCTCTTTTCTGTTTTCTGTTGTTGTTTTTTTTCTTTGCTACCATTTTATCTTTATAAAGAGGCTCTTTATCCAAACAATACACTAAACTCCCTAACAACAAAAAAAATAGAACAAATAAACAAAACAGCAAATCCAAATAATTATATCAAACAAAAAAACAACTAACGTTCGAAATTATTTCATACTGCTATATATATTTAATTCAAAAGGAAACTTTTGGCACACTCATGCCATTTATGGCATATAATAAAACCAAGAAATGGTTAAAATAAAATCAATCTGATAAATCCTTTAATGTTTGCAGTTGGCTTTCCTCTGAAAAGCATTCCAATTTTACTATCATAATGTTAATGCCTATAGCATGCTGGGTAAAAATTTCAGCAGATGACATTTTGAATATTCTTCTTATTTTTTTCCCAGAAAGCAGGGTTTGACATTTTGTGCAGGAGACAATTTGCATAAACTGTCAAACCCTATTTTATGGGAAAAAATAAGAAAACTATTAATAGTTTGTCTTCTGCTGGTTTTGCCTTGAGAAAACTAAAGGTAAAGGTCATATGCGTACAACGCTTCCTCATATATTCTTTCATCCATTTCATAACAATTATATAATTTTTTTTTCAATTGTTATATACAAGATTTCCAGTTCAAGTGAAATGCAATTTCCTTCCTAAAATCAAAAACGAGAAGGAGAAAAAAAAAAAGCCTAAACGGAACAGCTTAATGCTTTAAGCGTTATTCATTTCAGCAGTAGACAACATTTACCTATTCTGTATTTATTTATTTACTTATTCTATTTTATTTTTCAAAAAGAAAGCTTGGCATTACATGTGAATCCACATGAAATGTCAAGTCTTATTTTCTAAAAAAAATATTGCTTTGTTTTAGAATATTGTACACTATATTTAGAATATTGTACACTATAATCTTAAATGGCACATTTAGAGAATATTGTACACTATTATCTTAAATGGCACTTTTAGAGAATATTGTACACTATAATCTTAAATGGCACTTTTAGAGAATATTGTACACTATAATCTTAAATGGCACTTTTAAAGAATATTGTACACTGTAATTTTAAATGGCACTTTTAGGGTTATGCTTTAGAGACTTTATTTAACAATCACAAACACAGTCATGTAAACATGTAACACTATACCAGAATGCTACCTGCTTTTATAGAGAAATAAGAAATGTTGTTGTTGTTGTTGTTGTTTTTCTAAAGAAAAAGCATCCAGATTTGGTAAATCCTCAAAATACACTCCAAATGTTTTCATCTACCCGTAATAAAATGCCTAAACTCCAGCCTACTATTGCAGTGAAACATTTTTCTCCTAATATAATAACTTTTTCAAGATATGCTTTGATACAAAAAACAAAACAAAAAAAACCCCAGAAATATCCTAAATTATCACCTCCATTATCACTATACTGGGTCAATGACACATTCACAAAGATAGCATATGATGTGCACAGAAATTGTTAAGAAGGAGTATTTGGTGATAATTCTAGGATAATTTTTCTTACTTCTCCTTAAAAATATATGTTGTGGGTACTCATTAGAAGTGCCTCACCGAGGCACTTCTAATGAGTACCCATAACATATGTTTTTTAGGAGAAATGGAGAAAATTATCCCAGAATTATCACCAAATACTCCTTCCTAATAATAACTTCTCTGATGTGAAATGTGAAAAGAATTTTTATTTGCTTCATCCTCTTTTTAATATTGCAGCTTAATTATATTCTATTTAATTATAAGTCAAGTAAGGAAGATCCATAAAAAGAGAGCAAATTTTATTTATATGCACGTCCCATTCCTATATATATAAGTGTTTAAATATCACACTCAATTTATCATAAACTTGTTCACATCTGATATCCCATATTTCTTGAAACCCTAAACTCTTTCACTTATTCAATTAATCTTCTAAAGCCATTACCGCTATCAACTTAAACTCCTATCATTGCACTTGAAACTTTGCCTTGTTACTATTAATCAAACACCCAGAATATGATCTTGGGTGATGTCATAAAATGGTCAAGAAATTTGTGTGTGAACAAAATTTTAAGCTATGTTTAGCACCGATGAGCAGTTAAATTATTTGAGTTCAAACTTTATCTCGAAGCATATTAAAATTAAACAAAGTGTTTCTTGATTTTTGCTGATTGTATATCAATACAGTGTTATAATTCAATGCACTAAAATAAAACGCTGCCATTTATGAAGTTAAATTTTGATGAGAAATTATTGTCTTCATTTAACACCTTTATAATTTTGACTGGATAAGTGCCAGTTGCTGTACATTGTACATGCCTAAATAATAAGCAAAATTATTTCAACTGCCCCCCTTGGCAGACATTTGAGGCATAACATCAGGAAACAAATCTTCGGTTATGGGAGTCCAGTAAAGATACAGATCAGCCTGCACACTTGCACATTCTGATCAGTCTTCATTGTCTGCATGAAGAAGTTCTGCATCCTTGACTATCCAAAATGTTCCAAGAGAAGATTCTGATCAGATTCCGCAAAATGTGCAGGCTGATCTGAATCTTTGCTGGGTATACGTTTCCAAAGATCTGTTTTCTGAAGTTGCAGTACATTTGTCCTTCAGCTTAACCCTTATCCTGCTGAATAAATAAAGAAGCCACACCCACTTCTAATTTTCAGCCAATCAGATTACTTGATCTGGATTATTGCTATAAATACACATACTAAATGGCAAACAGTGCAGATCCAGATCAGATGGCTTCTTCTCTGGATCTACACTGTTTGGAAGGCAGGGTATCTCTGGGTCCAGCAGGACAAGGGTCAATTCAGCCAAATTTATTTCCTCCATCTGATATACTGAGACTACAGCTACTGCTGTAATGCAAAACTGTACTTTCTCTCAAAGCAGCTAAAAAGGTTTCTTGTTCACAACACTGTCAACTCACTGTAAATATTTTCTATTAATCTTAAGAATTTATATGTGAAGAAAGCATACTATCTCTCTTCAGTTATCCACTCAGTTACATAAATGCTGTCCCCATGCCAATCCTTTGACCCTTAAAGCATCATTCTAAACTGTTGCATACAGCCTTCTTAATTTTATTACCCCCACACTTTAGCGATGGGGATATTGTAAATGCCTCTGTCCATCCACTAAGTGGACTTTAACCAAACTTACTACATGACTTCCCTGCATGGTAAGAGTGTGCGATAGCAACATTAGTTTTCACTCTGCCCCATGTGACCTTTGGGCAGGGTCAAAAGGTCACTGTCTGTCTGTCCATCACACTCTCTCCTTCTAAACCATTTGGCAGAACTTAACCAAACTTGCCACATGATTTCCCCACATGGTAAGGTGTGCGAGAGCAACATTATTTTTTCGGCCGTACGTCTATCTGTTACACTATTAGCAACATTAGCATGGAGTGTGGGGATTTTACGATGACGTGCCATCGACTGCGCAATCACGTTTTCTTTGGCAGACCAGTCACATGAATGATAATGATGATGATGATGATTAGGTGTTTTACACCCTTTTAACCTTTGTCCTGCTGAACCCAGATATACCCTGTCTTTGCAAACAGTGTAGATCCAGATCTGGATCTGCACTGTTTGTCATTCAGTATGTGAATTTATATCCACAATCTGGATTAAGTAATCTGATTGGCTAACAATTAGAAATGGGCGTGGCGGATCAATTTATTCAGCAGGACAAGGGTTAAAATTATATGTCATATCTAGACAAAGGGTGATACTGAAAGGCTCTGTGCAATGAAGAGCCATACAGTCATGAGCTGAATTCCATTTCCAGAGGGATTCAAACCCAGGATCTTTTGATCTGAAGTCAGGAGCACTAACCACTGAGCTACCTGGAAGCGTGGCATTCACATGCAATATCAAGCCTTATTTTTTCTGAAAAATAAATGGATAAAAAAATTAGAATTTCATCTGCCTCTGCTGTGACTGGCACATATGAATGGGGGTGCGCTCATGAACCTGTTTGGGGAACACAATAAAAATGAAGAATAGAGTATATGATAATAATAATACAAAAACACAAAGTCCTAGCAATGAGATATTTTACAACTTCAGATGGTAAATATATACATATGGTAGATAATGCAAGTAATCAAATCCTTCCTGCAATACCCATATTTCGTGCTAATCTCTTGAAGTTTTTTTTTTTTTCTTTTAAGTATCTTAAACACTGGCTTGTCATGTGACTTGAAATCACATGACAGTCACATGAGCATGACTGATCTGCTAATAGTAATAGAAAGCTTATCCTTTGATACACCACAATGTGCAAGTTGGAATAAAATCAGTGAAAAACAAGGGAAACAACAGGTACTCGGGTAAGGGCATCTCTTCCATACACCCACATGAGAAGACAATGCAGCAGCATAAAGATTAACCCTTGTCACGCAGAATAAATCAAGATGCCACCCACTTCTAATTTTCAGCCAATCAGATTACTTGATCCAGGTTTTTGAGACAAATTCACATAATTAATGACAAACAGTGCAGATCCAGATCAGTTGGCTTCTGAAGAAGCCAACTGATCTGGATCTACACTGTTTGCAAAGGCAGGGCATATCCAGATTCAGCAGGACCAGGGTAATTATTTATGTACTTTTGTCATTGTACAATAAAATCAGAGAGAAAGTCAATGTTAACTCTTAAAGCACCAGTTACAGCTGCAGCAGACATTTTGAAATCTCTCTTTTTATTTTTCAAAAGTAAATAAGACAGGACATTTCATGCCAAGCACCTGATTCACATGAAATGTCAAGATTTATTTTCTCTAAAATCTAAAACAAATTAGAATGTTGTCTGCTCCAAATTTTGCTTGGCATTTTTAAGGGTTAAGCAACAAGCTAAATACCAGTTTTAGCATGCAACCTAATTTCAGAATATCTTGACTTAATCTGCATCCTCAGAATCTGCATCTGACTGTAAATGAAATGGTGTATTTAAGTCATTTGTTTAGAACTGATTTCTCCATTGTGTGTCCACAAGCTCCCATTGTGGGTCTGGCTCTCAAGCAAGTAGCCCTCTCAAGTCATGGCTTGGGGGGGTAACTTAGGGGTAATTTTGGTACAGGTGTGCGAGCCAGTATTTCAAAACCTACCCCATTCATATACCTGGCCTTTGAAAAAACGGACCCAATCATATACTTGATCATCCAAAATGTTGACCTATTCATATACTGCCCTTTGATTTTTGTACCCATTTTTTGCTGGTTGTTACACAAATATCACAGTCAATTCATGTAATACCAAGAGAATAAGCAGCCAGCAAAAAATATGTGCATATACCAGGATGTCAGAAAAATGGGGCCTTTCACATAGGAATCCAGAAAAATCGGGCCATTTATATATACTTTTGATGATAAAAGGGGGCCAATCAAATACCTGGCAGCCCCCCCCCCCCCCCCACCTCTCCCCCGAGAGTCATTGTAAGGAATTCTGCTCAGGCTTCAGACCATTAGTACAACTAGCTCAAACTTGACATGCTCATATAAGGGCCATCCATGCAAGCTTTAGGCAGTGACATATGTGTTATGTATATGCATGTGTTATGTATATGTTGCTGCCACCATGTGCTTGAGTGACTGGTAGCATTGTAAATCTGTACAACGACAACAGCCTACCACAAAATTAACCCTTGTCCTGCTGAACCCGGATATACCCTACCTTTGCAAACAGTGTAGATCAAGATCAGTTGGCATCTGAAGAAGCCAACTGATCTGGATCTGCACTGTTTGCCATTCAGTATTTGAATTTATATCAACAACCTGGATCAAGTAATCTGATTGGTTGAAAATTAGAAGTGGGCGTGGCATCTTAATTTATTCAGCAGGACAAGGGTTAAGGACTCTGCAGCACAGCATTCATATTCCTTCAACATTACAAATAAAAAAAAAAAAAAAAAAAAAAGCTTTGCAAACAGTGTACGGCTATAACAAAACAGAAACTGAATTTTCACCTTAAAACTCCAGCAGATGGCATTCTAAAATGTCATCTGCTGCAGTTGTGATAGGTGAAGCGTCAGCGTAAAAACAATAAGTACTACATATTATTATTACAGTAACATGATCTGAAGCCACATCAAGTGGCTGTTCCAAGATCATAGGATCACACTAAATGCTTGTTTTGTGATCTGGAGATTTAGGAACATCCACGAGATGTGGTACATCCACGAGACGTGATACAGTTCATCAGATCAAGTTACTGTGGTAAGATTAACCTTCAAATGCAATTCACAACAGCAGCAGATGAAATTATCATTTTTTTTTTTTTTTTTTTTTTCGTGAAAGCAAGGCTTGACATTTTATGCATGAAATGTCAAGGCTTGTTTTCTCAGATAAATAAATGAATAGCATCTGCTAGAATTTTGAATAGTGCTTTAAGGGTTAAGCAATTTTATTTTCTCAATCATGATGACATTTTGTTCTGTGAAAGATGGGGGAAAATTATGCATTGTGTAGTCTTGACATCAACATAAACAAGCCTTGTTTAAGAGGGTGTGAAATGGATCTGGAAAAATTGAGACTCTCGATTGATCTGGCATTTCGGAGTAGACTGTTAGAAGCTTGATTGTTTGAAAGTTGTACCATTAGTTGGTATATACTGTAAGTATTCAGATACCTAGGCCTGCATGCACAGTGTAGACCCAGATGAGACTTCGCAGAACATGGCATCTCATCAGGCTCTACACTGTTTGCCACATCCAGCAATTTTCAGACACAACTACAGGTAGTAAATTGTACTTGTTCAAATTTTAGAACAAGTGTAGTAAGGAGCTGAGGTGTTCAAATACCGTAAACGACCTAATTACCACACTGTGCGCTTAGGTTTTTCAAAACTACTGGGAAAACTTGTGGTAAAATATGTACCTCCCTTTACTAAGGGTATACGAAAAAAAAAAAAAAAAAGATCAGCAAAGAACTTATCAGATGATGCTTATGCTATCTTCAAGCAATTTTTTTTTCTGTTTTTCTTTATAAACTAGTCCATGAAGTGAGCATATGCTCATTAACACCCTAGGCCATGGCCATCAGTGATAACATGGTTTCAATGTTTTGCCATTAGCCAGAACAACAAAGGGAAATAACTCAAAGTGACCTGACCCCACAGCCCCTATTTTCTTTCCCATAATACAACTAGTCATACTTGTCATGTGTACAAAATTTCAAGATTCTAGGTATAATAGTTCTTGAGATATCTTTGACACAAAAAATATGTTAACTCACAGACACACAGAAAAGACAACAAAGGGAAAGAACTCTCAGTGACCTGACTCCACAGCCCTATTTTCTTTCTCACAATACAACTAGTCATACTTGTCATGTGTACAAAATTTCAAGATTCTAGGTATAGTAGTTCTTGAGAAATCTTTGACACAAAATAAATGTTAACTCACAGACACACAGAAAAGACAACAAAGGGAAATAACTCTAAGTGACCTGAGCCCACAGCCCCTATTTTCTTTCCCACAATACAACTAGTCATACTTGTCATGTGTACAAAATTTCAAGATTCTGGGTATAGAAGTTCTTGAGAAATCTTTGACACAAAATAAATGTTAACTCACAGACACACAGAAAAGACAAAAACTATATACCCCCTTAGCATACTTCGTATGCCAGGGGTATAAAGAATATGTTGTGGGTACTCATTTGAATTGCATCATCTTGTCGATGCAATTCAAATGGGTACCCACAACATGTGCTTTTATAATGAATTAGAGATACATGGCTTGTAATCTGAAGACTACAAACTTATTTGACTGTGCGCTTATAGGGGTATGTGCAGTAATTAGGTCGAATACGGTACTTAGGGTAATTTATATGGTACATCTAAAATTTTAACAAGTCCATTTGACTAACCACTGATGTGTCTAAAAACTACTGGATGAGTGGTAAACAGTGTAGGCCCCGATTAGATGCCACATTCTGAGGTATCTGATCTGGGTTTACACTGTTTGCTTAAGCCTTTCTATAGCAATATGGTAAATATAATAAATTTTGCTACAATTTACAGATAAATCAAGACAATAAAATAAACCATTTATGGTACAAACTTAAAACTTACCCCAGCAAACTTCGTAGCCTTGCCTTGGCTTTAGCCACTTTGAATTTATAATTTAAACACAAGTATAGCAAGGACTTTTCACAAACTAGATTCGACATGAAGTTAGAAAATTTCCAAGCACAGAAACTTCACACATATGAGTTGGTTTGAAGCTTCCAATCGGAAAAATCTAACTGACTTTTAATATACATTGTAGATAATCTTGTATAAAATCTAATTTGTTTGTGTGACTTAAAGGATTATTACCAACACACTGAATACGCTGACATTATTTAATAACCTTTTCTGTTTCCAAATTTGGCACATTAACTACATTTTATAAGCTGGCAGCCATATCATGTTCTATTGTTGTTCGAAATTATAAACATATTAAATTTTGAAATAAACAACCCTTGTCCTGCTAAATAAATTAGGATGTCACGCCCACGTCAAATTTTCAGCCAATCAGATCACTTGATCCAGATTGTTAATATAAATTCACATACTTAATGGCAAACAGTGCAGATCCAGATCAGTTGGCTTCTGAAGAAGCCAACTGATCTGGATCTACACTGTTTGCAAAGGCAGGGTATATCCGGGTTCAGCAGGACAAGGGTTAACATAGCTCCAGATGTGGCATTCTTTTCTATCAAAAAATCTTGATATTTTCTTATTTCTCCAAAAATTGTATGTTGTGGGTACTCATTTGAAGCATCTCTCAGATATGTTTTTGTAGAGAAATAAGAAAATTATTTTTATTACATGGATCCCCATCTTATCTGGAACTATGAATTAACAATGGAGTAGATTTTTAAAGGGCAGCTGCATAAAAGACCTTGAACAGATGTGTTGCAACATGAGAAAATACACCCTTATGACCTGAGCACATAGTAGATTCAGATCAGCCAACACACCCCAGCAATTAGACTGGTTTCAGTCTCCAGTGACTAAATATTGTTTCTTATAATCCTGTTTGTTCCACTAAAATAAAAACAAAATAATATCATAACTATGACTTTATGGATTTATGTTAGTGCATTACCAAACAGGATTATAAATAGAGGATATTTATTCTTTTGCTATGAATACCATAAATATTGTCATCGAGTGAAATGAAAACATCAGTATTTTCACGAGTGCGAAGCACAATTGAATATTTGAATGTTTTCATTACACGAGATGAAAATTTTTATGGTATTCACTGAAAAAGAGTAAATTTTCTTTTTATTTTATTGTTCACACGTCAATGCACGTTTCTGACGACATAAGTAACATCACCAAACAAGACATGAACGTCATGGCGTCGACGCTCAGTGCTTAACATGTGAACCGCTGGAGAGACAAAAAAAAAAAAAAGTTTCGGCGAATCAAAATAATTTTGATACCATAGTGTTCCTTACATTCTAACTAAGAAAATGCATACCAACACTTGATAGTTTAGTTCAGAAACAAAGAAGTTAGAGGTGTTCAAAAATCTGAAGTGCAGGTAGCATCCACTTCTGAAACAGTGAAGAAAACCGAAGTCGTCCAAAAGCGAAGAGTGAAAATATAAATCGTATCATTCACTATAGTGAAATGATACGATATCAATTCACTAGTGATTGATACCACTTTTATTTTCATCAGATATACACTGATTTCACTGCTGACAATAAAATAAGAATAAATATTTAGTCACTGCAGACTGGAGCCATTCTACCCAGCAGTCTAATTGAAGTTTTGCTGGGCCAAAGATTCAGGTTTCTTCGAGCAGACAACAAAGACTGTTCAGACTGCATAAATGCACAGGATAGCCATAATAATAGCGACAGCCTATACTACTCATAATCTTTGCTGGGCACACATCACAAGGTATATATTTTCTGACACTGTGACACAAATTATCTGATCAGGGTCTACACTGCTTGTTACTTATCCGGCAGATTTAGACACACCAAAATGCTGCTGTCTGCCTCCGAAAAATGAGAATTTTCATTCACTGCAGTGCCAACAAGTTTTGTCTTGATAAGAAATGAGGACAGTTGGAGTAATCTCCCCTGATTTTTTTTTTTTAATCACTTTACAACAGTGTTTCTGAATTTTCTCTTCTTACCAGGTTTTCCATAGAAATTCAGCAGACTTGAAGGGCTAATCAATAGTTGCAGGTAAGGCATTTTGGCCTTCACTGTCCACAGGTGCTCCATAGGCACAGTTGATATGCCACTGCTGATATACATACATGTATATATGCTCAGGCCCCCCCCTCCCCCCCCAAAAAAAAACGTTATTAGATTCTCAGACACTTTTTTCAAAAAATAGATGCCTGCGGGCAGCTTTTTATTTTTACTTTTATTTTCTGGTTGGGTACATTCTTGGACATTTGGGTTTGTTTGGCTAAACAAAATGGCAGTGGTTTTACCAGAAGTATCTAAAGGCAAGTTTAAAGTCTCAAACAACATAAACAGATCTTAATTTACCAATTTTCTTTGCAAGTAAGTAGGAATGTCATATGTTTGTGATCTAGATTGCAATTTGGTTAGAAATGATTCTCAGATAAGGAAGTAAAATCCAGTGTCATGTATTTTCGTGGGTCAGAAAAAACTTACCACTGAAAATAAATCATAATTATATGCGGGACCTTTTGGACAGATGCGGCAGTGTCTGAGAGTCTAATACTTTTTTTTGGCCTTATGAGCTGTTTTGTTTCCTACAGACAATATCTGTGTTACAGAACATTGCCAATATCCGACATATCCCGTTCTCATAATGCAGTTCACCCCAGTAGCTCTGTTCACCCTCTTCTTAGAAGTTATGCCACATGAAAATTAGTAGAAAATAGCTACCATTACAACTGGTTATGCATAAAATGCAAAATTTGTCACAAAATGCTAAATGTTTAGGGGGTACCCCAAAAAACTCACTAACTAGTGAGAAATGATTCTCAGATAAGTGAGTAAAATCCAGTGTCATGTATTTTCGTGAGTCAGAAAAAACTTACCACTGAAAATAAATCATAATTATATGCGGGACCTTTTGGACAGATGGGGCAGTGTCTGAGAATCTAATACTTTTTTTTTTTTGGCCTTATGAGCTGTTTTGTTTCCCGCAGACAATATCTGTGTAAGAGAACATTGCCAATATCCGATATATCCCGTTCTCATAATGCTGTTCACCCCAGTAGCTCTGTTCACCCTCTTCTTAGAAGTTATGCCACATGAAAATTAGTAGAAAATAGCTATAGTCGCTTCTGGTAACATCGCGGGTTTGGGAACATTGCGGTAAAGGTATTTCCCGCTGACGTAATCATGCGACGCCATCTAGGGCCCGTTCCAGTTGAAAAGTCCGCAACCCGGAAGTCAAGTTTTTGTTTACAAAATAAAAATGTGACAATGAATCGTTTCCTGGTAAGTGTATTTTATATTTGTATTTTTCTTGTAGATTACTAACTCATTAGAATGTCCGCATACCCCCCATGTCCCTTATCCTTCCCTAGATACTCAGAAAATTATTTCATGTTTGCGAGATTTTGCTTGTTGATCGTCTGCTTTCCCCACCCAAAATGGCCGCCTGTTGCGATCACGTGATGACGCTATGGGTTGCGTGCGCAACTATCAAAGTTAAGCCACAAAATAAGGCTCCTTTGAGGAAAATTGCCTAATTGGCAATTAAGGAACTTTGCAGTTTGGTACCACTGTGCCTGTTTATCAGTGTTTTCCTGCCAGTTTGATAAGATTTCCTACAAAATATAAGCTGGATATATGAATATATAAATGAATATATAAATGATAGCAAAAAAAAAAAAATAATAATAATAATAATAAATAAATAATAAAATAAATACATTAAAGTAAATAAATAAATAAAATAAGAAAATATATAGGTAAGGCCAAATAAAAAAAAATGTGTGTTTAGGGTAACCCTACCTAATTTTCCTGATGAAACCTAGCAATTTTTTTTCATGTTTTCTCAACAAAAAAATGTGCTAAACATTCCAATAAGGAGGGCTGAGCAAACAGTGTAGACCCTGATCAAACTGCTCCTAAAGGAGCATTTTGATCAGATCTACACTGTTTGCCATTCTATCAGTACTTTTAGAAACATTTAAGGAAAATCAAACAGACTTGGTAAAATTTTATGTGCATTATGTGCAAAGTCCAAATATAGTTGGTAATTATGGTATCATTCTTCATAAAAAAAGTAAAAAAAAAAAAAATAAATAAAATCCCTGCCTACCCTACCTATTTTTTTCTAAAATGCTACCCTAAACACACATAATTTTTTATTTGGTCTAAGTTGGTAACCCATAAATAAATAAATTTCTTTGTTTATTTCAGGATCCCAAACCTAAGCGGCTGCGCCTCCAGTATGACAGGGCAAACCTTCAGCGTGCCTTTGATGCAACTGCCAGGGGTATGTCAGTATACCGCGCTGCCAGAGAGTTCAATGTGCCTGAATCAACTCTGCGTGACAGAACTAGAGGCAATGTGACATTAGACACTAGAGTTGGTGTTGATACTCTGTTTACAGAGAGTGAGGAAAAACAGCTAGTGGATCATGTTAAGTATATGGGTAGTATTGGGTATGGTTATAATAAATCAGGGATCCAGTATATGGCCAGAGATTATGCTTTATCATTGAATAAGCCAGTGAAATCAACAAGTGATCATCTAAGTAATGCATGGTTTTATGACTTTCTGAAGAGATGGCCTGATTTAAAAATCGTTAAGCCTCAAAAACTTTCATTAGCTAGAGCCAAGTCTGCCTCAAAAGAAACTCTTGACAACTATTTCAGAGAGCTTGGCACTATTCTTACAACAAATAATTTGAAAGACCACCCAGAAAAAATCTTTAATATTGATGAAACTGGCATAAGTACAGAACATTCACCTCCTAAAATTGTGTGCAGTAAAGAATCTGTAGCTCAGTCTGTGACATCCTCAAGAACATTTAATGTAACAATAATTGCTGGGGGAAATGCTCTGGGTAATCATATACCACCATATTATGTATTCCCGGGTAAAAGATGGAATAGTGACTTTTTGCATGGTGCACCTACAGGGGCTGATGGTGAGATTGCTCCTACTGGCTGGTCCAATTCATCAGTATTTATTAATTATTTAACCAAGCATTTTGTCAAGTATGCTGGAGTCACAGATAAAAATAGTGATCTAAAGACACTTGTGCTATATGATGGACATAAATCACATGCCTCAATGACACTGACAAACTGGGCAAAGGACCATAATGTGATTCTCTTTGTGCTTCCGCCACACTCTAGTCATCTTACACAGCCTTTAGACCTTGGTGTGTTCGGTCCTCTTAAATGCATGTACAATCGTGAATGTCATACTTACATGCAGAACAATCCTGGTATTTCAATCACCAAATATGCCATTGCAGAGTTGACTGCCAGGCCATATGTGAAAGCAATGAGCCCTGAAAACCTGACATCAGCATTCAAGAAGGCTGGAATATTCCCCTTTAATAATTCAGTTATTTCTGTGGAACAAGTCGCACCTTCTATAATATACAAGGAGACTGAAGAACCTGAACCTGATCAAGATGATGCTGCTGCTGCATCTGATGCAAATTCAGACTCTACTATCAATTACGCTACCCTGCCAGTCCCTGTTATTTCTCATAATTCAAAGCAGGCCCTACAAATACAGAAGCCATGTTCACCCCCTATAGTGAAAAATATATGTGAAAAAGGGGAGGATTTCTTCAAGAAGAGGACAATCACCAGTGTGGTCAAGAAGCCTAAACCTAAGTTTGTTCCACCCTTTCTTGCTGGTAGCTTAATGAAAAAAGAAAATATGGAAATTCTTAGTGCAGCTGCAAAGAAGTCTAAGTCCACTGTCAAAACTGTATCTTTCAAACCCACACTGAAGACCATGTCAGCAAAGACCCCTATCAATACTGTCTCAGGAAAATACAAAGTAAAAAAGAGCATCAAAGTTGTTTCAGGACCAACTACATCTAAAAAGATCTTTGAGCCCATGCCAAGTACATCTGGCCTGAATAATAACAAAGGGGCGCCACTGGATTTAACATCTGAGGATAATGTTGACAGTGATTTTTCAGATGAAGAAAGAGAGACGTGTTGTAAATGTGGATTATGGGAGCCCCAAGCCTTTCGTGACTGTACCAGCCTTCTTATAGCTAAATGGGCTCAGTGTGACTTTTGTCCTCACTGGACACACCTTATCTATTGTTCAGAGGTCAGGGTTGTGGGCCGTGGTGACACTTTCAGGTGCCCACATTGCCTCACTAAATCATAAACTCAAAACACAGAAAAAAAAAATCCTGTAAATATGTTAAGTTATAGTTAAAGTGTTGTTTTTCTACTGGAGGTGTGTGAATTTCTTCCAAGTTCTTGCAGTCACAATCTCATATTAACTGTTAATACTTTGGTTAAATTAGATGCCTAAAAATATTGACTTACATTCCCCTTATGGAGCCCCAACAGTTTACCGCGATGTTAGAATTCCCTCCCCTGACAGAACTTCTGCAATATGGCTGATATTTGAAATGGGATTAGCACCCTGATGAGGCTTTCCATTCGATCCAATTTTCATGGACTTGTAAAGGAATAAATACCCTTTGCAGCTGCTGGATGATAACTTAAATGTAAGTATTGCAAGTTTATTTATTCTTAATTTTTCCGTTAGTACCGCGATATTCCCAAACACCGGGCTACCATTACAGCTGGTTATGCATAAAATGCAAAATTTGTCACAAAATGCAAAATGTTTAGTGGGTACCCCAAAAAACTCACTAACTAGTGGCAAGCATGTGAATGAATATAAACAGTGTCAGCAAGTTAGAAGAGTTATAACTAAGTCAAAATCTCATCATATAAAATATGCATAGAATGAGTCTGACAGCCTATGACAATCAAAGAAATTTGAGCGAACAGAATTATGAGAACATGCCCTAAACGCCCCTTCAGTTTTTGAAGATTGTAGAATTTAAAGCTGTGTTTTTTACTTTGCTTTTAATCTTGAGATTCTCATAGGTATTTAGTCAAATGTTTAAAACATATGTACATAAAATCATTCTTGCAACAATAATTTATAGCAGGATTGCTCAACCGCAGGTGAACAGGGTTATGGGTTTCCAGGCTACAATATTTACTGAATTGACCCTAAATATTAGGACACCACTCATAAACCCATTTATGCCTGGCATCCCATAAAAAGGACATTGGCAAACAGTGTAGACCCAGATCAGACACCACAGTAGGGCACTTCTAATGAGTACCCACAGCATGTTTTCATGCATCAATCAGGGCCCAGTTGTTCAAAGCTAACGATGTCGTTAGTTAACGAATCGTTAAAATTTAAATCAAGTGATACGCAAATATGCTGAAATATTTTGCTGAAAAAATGTGAGTAGCTTTTGCAGTGCAAAAGCTACTCACATTTTTTCAGCAAAAAATTTCAGAATTTTGTATATTGAATCCCCTAAAATAGTTAACGAAATGACCCTTAACGAGCTCGTTAAGCTAACGACGCTTTGAACAATTGGGCCCAGAAAAATAGTAGTACCTTTTGACTGAGAAAAATAATTTAATTAGCCACACCCATTTTTGACTATCAGCGAATCAGATTACATCATATAATGTTTCCGTTCAAATTAACAAATTGACTGACAAACAGTGTAGATCTGAAGAAGCCATCTGATCTGGATCTACACTGTTTGCAAGGGTAGGGGTAATCGTGAACAGCAGGGTAAGGGTTAATATTTATAGCTAAGCACAGAACAAGAACAATAACTCTTACCTCAATGCCAGAGAAAGTGGTCTTTGCTGAACAGTTATCAGCCTTAGTTTCACACTCTCCTGGGTGGATGAGGGCCTCCCATACATGTGTCTACCCCGCATGCCACCCGATGGTAGACCCGTGTAATATGACATTGCACTAGGCAAGCAAATAATGCAGTCAACGACTGTTACTGGCTTTGACATCAAATTTCAACTTCCAATTCAGTTATTGTTTAAAAAGAAACAACTACACATATAGTTTCTCTCATATCCAAGTACCGACACGATGTCGAATGTGCTTCAAGTACATTTTTGAGTTGTGTTTTCCATCACTGACAGATTTTTCTGACTATTTTCCTTGAATGAAAAGCAACAAGATTTTTCAGACTATTTTCTTTAAATGAAAAGAAATTATGCAGGAAAACTTCAAATTTCATCTAAATATTTTTCTTCACTCATATTATTTTGTCTATTGCTGATTTTCCATTTTAAAGTTTACTTGGTTATTCAATGCATGCTGAAAGTTAAGTTACATGTTATTTTAAAACCTTTTTCTTATTTTTTAGAGAGAACAGTGTTAGACATTTTAAGCAAATTTTCACAAAGGAAAAAAAATTATATTTTTTTCTTTTTTTTTTCAGAAACTTTGCTTGATATCAAGTAAATCAGTTTGAAATATCAAGCAATATTTTCTGGGAAAAGCTAGAAAAATACATTTAAATAGCATCAGCTAAAAAAGAAAGTAAAATGTGCAGTCACATCTATTGGAAAAAAAGTCATTTACATATACATGTAATTATATTCAGCATGCAAAGAACTTCTGTAATTACCCTAAATAGCCTAATAGTCTGTAACTTCTCACTGTACTGATTCTAAAATCTGAGTACTATATTGACCCTAAGTATTGATACAGACAGGCCTGAGCAAACAGTGTAGACCCAGATCAGATGCCACATTCTGTGGCATCTGATCAGGGACTACACTGTCATGTATCCAGTACTTTTTGACACATCACAGGTTAATGAAATGAACTTGTTTAAATTCTAGAATAAGTACGCCAATAATGCTCCAATATTTAGGATAAATATGGTGAGTCTATATGACTGTATGCTAATGAGCCTAAAAGGGGGGCAAACAATGTAGACACAGATCAAACTGCTCCTTAGGAGCAGTTTGAACTAGGTCACACTGTTTCCTCAGGCATGTTTGTCTGAATATTTAGGGTAAATATTGTAAAATGTTAACGCGATTCAGATGCAGATTTGATGCAGTAAAATGCAAAGCTAATCAGGTACCAATATAAAACTCCAGATAATTCCTGAAAGTCTTTAGAATGTCTAATATTCCATTAATTCAAACAGAAGCTGTTAGAACGAAATATTGACATTTCTTTCCGAAAATCATTAACTCCCATAAAACGTACATAGCAAATATGAATATTCCTGTATATCACAAAGCTATGATATCCTTCAGTTCTTTCAAAAGGCAATATTTGTTCAAAACTATTATCATATTAAAGTCACAAAGCACCAAGCAAAATATGTAGCAGACGATATTCTACATTTTTCTTTATTTTTCATAGAAAGTAAGTTTTGACACTTCATGTGAATCATCTGCTTGGCAGATGATTCACATAAAATGTCAAGACTTACTTTCTTTGAAAAATACAAATAAAAAGTAAATTAATAAAAAATAAAAAAAATGTCTGCTGCAATCGTGAATGGCACTTTACGGGCTAATATGGTATTGTTCGCCCATTTACAATTACACTTTTTATGCGTCAATATTATGAAAAGGCACTATTCCACACTGTATCAATGGGAAGAAATTAAATTTGAAAGGTACACAGAATTTAGAATAAAATCCCATAAGTAATTGAGCAATGTCACTCAAAAAGGGGCCATTACATATATGCAAACAGCAATGGTACAGATCAGCTTGTGCATCTGTGCTATCTGCTCAAGGCCTGTGTGCTTTGCCAGAAGATTTTTCAACAAAACAAATGCCAATTAAGGTAGCTGAATACAATTCTTAGATTATCTGCCATTGTTACATGGGCGACAACTTTTGAGACTTCCTGTTTGCTTTCATGCACACCAATTATGCCCCTTCTGAAAAAGTGATCCAATCTAAAAGGAAAAACTTTGCTCCTAAAGGGAGCAAAGTCTTTCCTTTTAGGGTAGACCCTTTTCAGAAGGGGGGAAAATAGTATTGACAGAGTTATCTTCCCTGAAAGTGCATTCCTCTTCCTTAAGTCCTTCTGCAGGCAAACAGCCAAGCCCTTGACCAAATTGTGCCCCTGTGCAGACTGATCTGCCTATTTGTTGTCTACACAATATGCACAAAGGGGAATGGATAAACATGAAAGATTTTGCCACCATTTTGCAAAGGAAGACAACTTTTGTAGACAGGAAGTTGCCTCTGTAGCAGTTGAAACTATTTCAAAATGGGGGCTATTCTTAAAGGAAAAAATTTGCTCCCAGAGGGAGCAAATTCTTTCCTTTAAGAGTAGCCCCTGTGAGAAGGGAGGCAAACATTTCCATGCCAGAGTTATTTCCCTTGTAAATGTATCCATTCTCCTTAAGTATTTTCAAGTGACATGAATCAATTATAAAATGAAATACACGTAAATTACAGTGTATTGAAAATGAAATACACAACCACAATAATACGATCAATGGAAATTATTCTTAAATCTTGTAATTCCAAACTTAAATATGTACTTTTTAAGTAGGTCCTTAGAACTGAATCTGATGTAAAAGCCTCCATAGAATCTTGCCAAAAAAGATCTGGAAAACTACAAATCAGCCTATAAAGAGCTTATCAATGTGATAAGTTAACAAAAAATATCAGATATTAAATATGAACAAAAAGGCTATCCTCCAAAAATGTACACAAACTTGCCAAAAGTTAATTAGGTTTTTCAGTAGATCTACGGACAAAGGTCACCAGGTTAGCTATCTTATTACTCCTTTCAAAGAATAAGGTATAAAACTACCGATTCTTCCTTAATGTTTGTCATACAAAAATTACGTTATTTCATCCCAGTGGAGTAATTTATACTCATTCAAACTGCACATACTGACTTAACCCAACAAATGATCACGCCATTTTTCGTCTTTTGACAAAGCCCCCCTTGAGATGAAATGCAACAAAAGATTTCCCAAAAAATTTGTTTGTATACATTATTAACTTATCCTTAAGCACATTTCTCTGTTTAGAATAATGGGATTATATATAAGATTCCAGCCACGTAATGAAGGATTTAGGGTGTTTTTGACAAAAGAAACTTTTCGACTAGTCTGAACTTAATTCTGCTAATCTTTTGCGCTAATCAGTTACCCTTTACTATTCTCTGGGCAAATTCAACAAAAGACAAACTGATGATATTTTTCTTATTTTTCCCTGAAAACAGGCTTTGACATTTCATGTTTGCTGTCTCCTATTTGCAAGAGATGTCAAAGTCTGTTTTCTAGGAAAAATAAGAAAATATTTCAACATGTTGTCTGCTGAAAATTTTATTCAGTTTGCTAAGCGCTTAAGACAACTAAACTTGAAATTCAGACTGGTAAGAGTTGAACATAAGCTTGAAAGATTAGGGACTTATAAAAATCTAATTTACAAACTTATCAAACTTACGTAATAAAAACTGAAGTTTTCTGTATTCACAGACATGATAATTTATAGCCAGCTCAACCCGATGGATGACTGCTCCCTTCTCTATGATAGTAGCTAACTAAAGTGTTTCACTTTGTTACCTCTTAACAATAGCCTCCTCCCTATATCAGCCACTTTTCTAATTTCCCAAAACACTGCTTTACCATAATAATCCTAAGTATTGGGACAGATAGGCCTTTGCAAACAGTGTAGACCTGATCAGATGCTGCATTCTGTGGTGTCTGATCAGGGTCTACACTGTTTGCCATATATACAGCAGTATTTTAGACACATCAACAGGTAGTAGAACAGACTACAATCTGACCTGTGTTAAGCAAGCATCTGAAGGAAAGCCAAAAAGTGGTTGCTTAAGACAAGTGCTTACTTAATACAGGTAAACTTATTCTTATTTCCCATTTACAGGACCTGACAAACTGGGCCCAGTTGTTCAAAGCGTCGTTAGCTTAACAAGCTCGTTAAGGGTCATTTCGTTAACTGTTTTAACGGATTCAATATATAATATTCTGATATTTTTGGCTGAAAAAATGTGAGTAGCTTTTGCACTGCAAAAGCTACTCACATTTTTTCAGCAAATAATTTCAGCATATTTGCATATCACTCGATGTAAATTTTAATGAATCATTAACTAACCACATCGTTAGTTTTGAACAAGTGGGCCCTGGACTTTAAATAAAGGTTATTGCTTAATACATGTGGCCGTTAGGACATTTTTACTTTATTTCAAAATTTAGGGCAAGTAAGGTATGTAGATAAGGTGTCCCAATACTTAGGGTAAATACAGTACTATCTATTTAATCTTTCTACAACAGCCACCTCCCTACAGCAGCCAGTTTGGTGACCTCCTCAGGATGGCTGTTGTAGGCAGGTTGCACTCTAGTATGAATCAGCTCAAACAGAGCAGACAGTTTGTTAAATTATGGGTATTTTTCTTATTTCTCCCTCTGCCTCACCCCAAGATATATAGTGAAAACAGGTGTTTGCTGGGGTATACGTTTTTAAACTTGTTAAGTTGGTCCTGCTGAACCTGGATATGTCCTTCATTTGCAAACAGTGTAGATCCAGATCAAATGGTTTCTGAAGAGGCAAACTTATCTGGATCTGCAATGTGTGTCATTAAGTATGTGAATTTGTATCAACAACCTGGATCAAGTAATCTGATTGGCTGAAAATTAGAAGTGGGTGTGGAATCTTAATTTATTCAGCATGGCAAAGGTTGAGCAAACTTTCAGAATTGTGAAGTTTTTTAATCTGATTTCCATTTGTTGACCCAGATCAACCTGTACACCCATGTATTCTGATTAGTCTATTGTTTTTCTTCACTGACATGGTATAATGGGAAATATCCTGAAATTTTAACACCTCATTCGCTTATAGGGGTACATGCCATAATAAGACAGAATATGTGAAGCTGTTTAACTCACATTTTAAATGTGAATATGGCTTACTTGAAATCATAAGGAATGAATTTCATTTCTGTGGATTTTAAAATGCTGGCGCATGAATCACTCACAAACTTAACCTACAGGCTTTATTCTGTTGTGAGCGATTCACAGGCAGTTACACATCAATAAAATCAACAAACATAAAATTCATTCCTATAGTATTTATAAGCATGTTATATTATCAATTTAACTAAACTAACCCATTAAAGACAAAATAAACTCTCCCACACTATATATTGGAAGAGTCCATTTTTGATTTTAGGTATGTCAGGCTATATGATGTAAATATCTTATAGAAAAATGGTTGAACAGTTTGCAAACAGTATAAACCCTAATCAGATGCCACATTCTGCATTGTCTGATCTGGATCTGCACTGTTTGCCAGTTATCCGTTTAGGGGTCTCCAGTCTTCAATAGTCAAATAAAGCTTCTGGAAATTTGCCATGTCTACCAAAGACCAGTTATCAAACTCAGAGTGAACAAAAAAATTAAGGGGACTGAATACTTTCAAGGGAGACAACTCTGTGAACACTGTTTTGCCTCCCTTCTGAAAAAGGTCTACTCTAAAAGCAAAGAATTTGCTCCTTGAAAGGGGTCTACTATAAAAGCAAATTCTATCCTTTTAGAGTAGACCCCTTTTCAGAAGGGGCTTAGTATACAGGAAAGCAAACAGGAAGTCATAAATTTGTTTCAATTATAAAAAATAGCAGAAAGATCACCAAGTTTATCAAGTTCTCTTAAGGAACCATAGACAATATTTAACCCTTAAAGCGCCAAACAAAATTTGTAGCAGACGACATTTATTTTTATTTTTTTAATTTTTCAAAGAAAACAAGTCTTGATACGAGGGTCCTGCAAAAAGTTTTGTCACTGGGTTCGGATTACTTCAGTGCTACGTTTTATCAAATATATTTTCATTACAAACTTTCAAAGTATTCTCCCTTTACAGAAACACATTTTTGTAACCTTTTTACCCAGTCGCGAAAAGCAAATAAATAGTCTTCTTTTGGTATCTGTTGGAGACACTGATAAATAGTGCTGCCAAGAGAACTTCTAGACGTATACTTATTTCCAGAAAGCATTTTCTTAAGCCTTGGAAATAGAAAGAAGTCACAGGGATTCAGGTCAGGTATATAAGGTGGATGATTTAAATTTTCACCTTTTCAGAAGCAAAAAAAGGCTTAACAATCTCACACTTATGAGAGGAGGCATTGTCATGTAAAAGGTAGACTCCTGACCATCCTTTGCTTGGTCGTTTCTTATTGTAAAACTCTTTCACTTTCTTCAGTACAGAATTCTAGTAGAATCGGACAGTGACTGTATGACCAGATGGACTGGGCACTTGAATGACTGGCCCACTTGAATTAAAGAAAACTCTGTACAACATCTTTTTCAAACTTATGGTTCTCTTGGCAATACATAGGCATTTTTGATCTTTACGCTTCCATTGCTTATTAACAGCCCTTCTTTGTGGCTCGAACATGTGCACCCAGGTTTCATCATCTGTTAGCAAGTTAGAAATAACCCAACTATTACAGCCTTTGTATGTTTTCAAAAGTTCCCGGGCACATTTAAGGCGTTGTGTCTTTTGCTCCTCAGTGAGCAAATGAGGCACCCACCTAGCGCAAACCTTTCTCAGGTCCAAACGCTTTTTCAGAATTTTTTGCACACTGCCTTCTGATTTTCTGGTGAAAGAATGTGCACAATACTGGTTAACCGCTTAGAGGACTAATCCTGCCCAGTAAACGTGTGGTTAGGTAAACTGACCGTGCTCGACATGACCCCATTGGGTTGACTGGGCCGTAAAACCTCAACACAAACAAACAAACTGCCTTCTGATATGCCAGTACAACAAGCTATATCTTAGACAGACAATCGCGCATCCTGTTCGACCACAATCTTTACAGCAGCGATGTTAGCCTTGGTGACAGAGGTTTTAGGCCTTCCAGGACAGGTATCATCTTCAACAGAAAATTTCCCAGCTTTAAAAGCTTTAACCCACCTAAAAACTGTGCACATTGAATTGGTCTGAGGTCCATATATACCACACAGTTCATTAAATATCTGCTTTGAATCTAAATTAAGCCTAATGCAGCATTTAATATAGCTATGAATTTCAGTCTTCTGGTCCATGTTCCAATGTAACAAGTAAACTGGTTAGTGTATATGACTGCATCTATTTCAATTTGAAATAACTCGGTCAAATGGAAAGTAATTTGCACGAAATAAACGGGTATCGTTAGCTATTCAACACACCATTCAAGTGCAGTGAAGCATTTTAAAATATACCTAGGATAAAACTAAGTAAGCCTATTAGTGACAGAACTCTTTGCGCGACCCTCGTATTTCATGTGCATCGTCTGCCAAGCAGACGATTCACATGAAATATCAAAACTTGTTTTCTTTGAAAAATTGAAAAAATTATTTCAAAATGTCGTCTGCTGCAGTTGTGATTGGTGCTTTAAGGGTTAACGAAGAATTATTATGAACTTTCAATAATAAATTTGTAGGCCAGCAAAATGGTGCTTAAATATTTTGGCCAGGACCTTCATTGTTTGTCCTAGGAAAGTCTAGATACAGAAACATACCATATTTACCATAAATATTGGGACAACTTAACTCCTTCCCATACTTGTCTGAAAATTTCACCAAGTCTATTTTATTACCTGTTTATGCATCTAAAATGTTGCCGGATGAGTGGCAAATAATGCAGTCTCTGATCTAATGCCACATTCTCTGGTGTGTGATCTGGGTCTACACTGTTTGCTCAGGCTTCTGCCCCAATACTTAGGGTTACAGAGCTATACAGCCAAAAAGCAAAGGCTTTTAACCCTTAAAGCAACAATCACAACTGCAGCAGATGACACTATTATTATTATTTTTTTACTTTTCATAGAAAATAAGCCATTCATTTCAAACAGACAATTCACATGAAATGTCAAAACTTATTTTCTACGAAAAGTAGAAAAAGAAATTAGAATAGTGACATCTGCTACAAATTTTACATGTTACTCTTAAGAGTTAATCAGACGTATCAACTGAACCTAAAAAAGGAACCTGAAAAACATTTTCTTTTTATTTTGGTCTTATGGCCTTATTGTCAAATGGGGGTAGGAAACTTGACTTTCCCACAACAATATATAGCTAACAGCAGAGACATAAGCCAGCTTGCATAGATCTGCCACTATGTATACTACTTGCACATCTGGCCAGTCTCTGCTGTTTTCACATGGGAAAATATACTAAGGGAGACAAATCTTCCAACACTAACTCCAATATGTGAATGCTTTTTCATTTACCCTGTGAAAGAAAAATTTTAAACTCTTAGCATGCTGGGTAAAAACAAATCCCCTAATGGTGTGTGTTTTTTTTTTTTTTGTTTTTATTTTTTTTTTTTTCCAGAAAATAGGCTTTGACATTCCATGCAAATTGTTTCCTAAGGTGACAAATGATGGGTAAAAATTTCAGCAAATGACAGTTTGACTGGTACTTTTCTTATTTTTGCCAGGAAATTTGCTATGGAGACAATTTGCATGAAATGTCAGAACCTATTGTCTGGAAAAGATCAGAAAAATATCATAAATTTGTCATTTGCTGAACTTGCCCTGTGATTTGTAAAGGTTAATTAAGGGTTTTAGAGACACAATATTTTCCTAAATATTCAGACACCTTTAACTCCCATCAAGTTTATCTGACTTTAACAAAACAGTTTGTGTGTAGACCTGAATCAAACTGTTCCTTTGCTACACTGTTTGCTCAGGCCTGTCTGTTCAAATATTTTGGGCAAACATAGCAAACATTTCAGATCACCCTCTTCTGCACATATGACCCTGACTGTAGCAGACAGACATAGATATGCTGGCTTGTCTAGGTTTCTACTTTCATAAATATTTTCCCTAAATATTCATCTACTTTATCTCTTTTTTTTTTACCATACTTGTCCTACAATTTGAACACATCTTATTACCTCCTGATGAGTCAAAACTGCTGGATAAATGGCAAATAGACTGGCTCCAGTCTCCAGTGACTATATAGTTTTCTTATACTCCTGTTTTTGATAAGCCGTTAAAATAAAACCAAAATAATATCCTGACTATAAAGGCTGGTCACTAGTGACCAGCCTTTATAGTCATGATATTATTTTGGTTTTACATTTGTATTTTAGTGGATTATCGAACAGGATTTTAAGAAAAATATATACCGGTAGTCACTGGAGACTGAAGCCAGTCTAAATGGCAAACTGTGTTGACTGATCACATGCCACATTCTGCTCAGGTTTTGAACTGTTTGAAGTGTCCGGGTGGCTGAGTGGTTATCGCTCTTGACTTCAGATCATGAGGTCCCAGGTTTGAATCCCACTATAGATGGAATTCAGTTCATGACTGAACAGTGCTTCATTGCACATATGGAGCCTTTCATTATCATCCTTCCATCATTTCAATACGACTTAAATATTGTTGAAAGGGACATGAAACACCAAACCATTATCATCTGAACTGTTTGCTCTGGCATGTCTGTTAATGCATTGCAGTCTTTTTTTTTTTTTTTTTTTTTTGTGTTTTACAGCCCTTTCAAGAATATTTCACTTATATCGAGCCGATGGTTCATCAAAGGTGGGCGAAAACCGGAGAACCTGCGGAAAAATCACCTGACCATCCGTAAGCAGAACATGGCTTTCCCACATGTGACCCCAGCCAGGCTCGAACCACAGCGGTGAGAAACCTAATGGATTAAGAGTAATTGGCAAACAGTGCAGACCGAGGTCAGATGCCACAGAATGTGGTATCTGATCAGGGTCTCCACTGTTTGCAAATAGTTTAGCCAGTTTTCTCTAGGAATATCTAAATCTCTTAGCCAGCCGGATGTACCTAAAATTTAAATTGGACTCTTCTAATATGTAGTGTGAAGGAGTCTGTTCAGTCTACAATGGTTTAAAATACTTAGGGTAAATATGGTAAGACATGTTTTCTTATGATGATGAAATTGCCATAAAAATCAATGTTTATAATGAAATTAATGTTTACTTTGCATTGCTTCTGATAAAATGACGTACCATATTTATCAGAAGTATTTGTACACCTTGTCCCCGTGAACCCAGCTATACCTGGCCTTTCCAAACAGTGTAGATCCAGATCAGTTGTGTTCTGAAGAAGCCACCTGATCTGGATCTGCACTGTTTGCCATGAAGTATTTGAATTTATATCAACAATCTGGATCAAGTAATCTGATTGGCTGAAAATTAGAAGTGGGCATGGCATCTTAATTTAAATGTATTCAGCAGGACAAGGGTTAATTAACTTCTTACCATACTTCTGCTAAAATTTTTCTACATGTTGTGTGTCTAAAAACTGCTGGATGGGTGGCAAACAGAGCAGACTGATTGCATTCTGCAGCATCTGAGCTGGTCTACACTGTTTGCTCAAGCCTGTCTCTCTGAATACTTTGGATAAATATGGTACTGCCCCTAAACATTTTTCTTGTTTTTGTATAGAAACACACACAGAAGTGCTCATTAGAAGCGCCTCAGCCAGGCAATTCTGACCAGTAACTACAATATTTGTTACAATGGCGAAATAAGAAAAATATCTCTGTAGTCCTGTTATCCAGAGCCGTGACTTGGTAAAACAATCATTGGATATAGCTGTTTTCAATGTAAATTTTCTATTTACATCATTTATTCATTAACCTTTATAACTCTCTGAGCTACAGCAGACAAATTGGTGATACCTTTACTTTTCCTAGAAAACAGGATTTGACATTTCATGCAAACTGTCTCCACTGGAGACAATTTGCATGAAATGTCAAATCCTGTTTTCTTGGAAAAATAAGAAAAATATATCAATATGTCGTCCCAATTTTTACCCAGAGTGCTAAGCGTTATAACAATGTTCAGGGAAGCTTAGCGACAATGTTATTGTTTTAATGATCACAGCATTGTTTTACTCATAAAACCATTACCAGTCTCTGGGCAAATTCAGCAGAAACAAATTGATGGTATTTTTTTTATTATTATTTTTCCAAGAAAATAGATTTTGACATATGGGGAGACAATTTGCATGAAATATCAATCCTGTTTTCTGGGAAAAATCAGCAAAATATCAATCTGTCATCTTCTACATTTGCCCAGAGCATGTAACCCAGTCGACTCATTTTATTTTGGGTTCATACTTAACCCTTAAAGCGCCAATCACAACTATTGTCATCTGCTTTGTCTTCTGCCGGTTACTTTAAAAGTCACTTCTGCAAACAGTGTGGACCCAGATCAGACTGTTCCTTTAGGAGCAGTCTGATCTGGGTCCAGATTGTTTGCCATGTACCGGTTTATCTTGCACCCTGGGCAGCTTGCCCCCCGGGTGTGAAGCTGCCTCTGGGCAGCTTTCCCCCCCAGGGGTTAAGATACCCTGGGGTATCTTGCCCCCACCCTGGGCAGCTTGCCCCCCAGGCGTGAACCTGCCTCTGGGCAGCTTGCCCCCCCGGGGGTGAAGATACCCTGGCCTGGGCAGCTTGCCCCCCACCCCAAGAAAATCTGAAAGAACTTAATGCAGAAAGATTTTATTTTTTTAAAATAAAAATCCTTATAGTATAAACATTGGAAAACTGATTTTTACATGTGTGTGCATATGCATCTTTTTCCTGATAGGAGGGAATTGAGGGCCAGAATATAGTGGCCTTAGAAGTTTGCACCTATGCCAGAAAACATGGCAGACTCCATTCTAAAAGACAATTTATCACTTAATAGACTTTCCTATTAAACAGTCATTTGAATATTCATAATATTGACCATCAACTATTTTTTTATGGCTGGAAGTGAGGCGAAGGGTAAGATACCATGGCCTGGGCAGCTTGTCCCCCACCCCTAGAAAACCTGACAGAACTTTATTCAGAAAGATTTTATCTTTATGATAGATACATGAAAAAACTAATTTTTTATGTGAATCTTTTACCTGATAGGAGGAAATTGAGGTCCAGAATATAGTGGCCTTAGAAGCTAGCAACTATGCCAGAAAACCTAGCAGACTCCATTCCAAAAGATAGTTTATCACTGAAAAGACTTTCCTTTTGAACAGTCATTTGAATAGTCATAAAATGGACCATTAACCATTCTTCTCTAAACAGAAAGGGGTGGGGGGTAAGATACCGTGGCCTGGACAGCTTGCCCCATGGGGGTGAAGATACCCTGGTCTGGGCAGCCGCCCTCCCCACCCCCCCCACCCCCCACCCCCCACTTCCTCTATTCAGAAAGATAGTTTATCACTTAATAGACTTTCCTATTGAACAGACATTTGAAAATTCATAATATTGACCATTAACCATTTTTCTCTAAACAGGAAGGGTTGGGGGGTAAGATTCCATGGCCTGGGTAGCTTGCCCCCTGGGGATGAAGGTACCCTGGCTTGGGCAGCTTGCCACCCGCCTCAGGAAAATCTTACACAACTTAATTCAGTAAGTTTTTTTCTTCTTTTAAATAAAAATTCTTATAACAGTAACATGGCAAAACTGATTTTTTATGTACATATGCATCTTTTACTGGATAGGAGCTAATTGAGAGCCTTAGAAGCTTGCACCTATTCCAGAAAACCTGACAGACTCCATTCAAAAAGATAATTTATCACTTAATAGACTTTCATATTGAACAGTCATTTGAATATTCATAATACTGACCAATAACCATTTTTCTCTAAACAGGAAGGGGTGGGGGGTAAGATACCATGGCCTAGGCAGCTTGCTCCCTCGGGGTGACGATACCCTTGCTTGGCCAGCTTGACCCCTGCCTCAAGAAAATCTTACACAACTTAATTCAGTAATTTTTTTCTTCTTTTAAATAAAAATCCTTACAACAGAAACATGGCAAAACTGATTTTTTTTGTACATACGCATCTTTTACTGGATAGGAGGAAATTGAGAGCCTTAGAAGCTTGCACCTATGCTATTTTTATCCCAATGTAGATGAGAGGGGCATGTGATACAGAAAAAAAGAGATACAGTAAAAATAAGTAAAAGCAGGTACTACTACCATTCTAATGTCTGTGCATTAGAATTTTAAGTTTTAAATGATTAAATACCTTGTCTGATCTGAGTTTGCCAAGTTTCTAGGGGTGGGGGGCAAGCTGCCCAGGCCAGGATATCTTACCCCCCCCCCCCCCCACCCCAGCTTATCTGAAGAAAGATAGATAATAGAAAGTAACAGAAATATTCAAATGACAATATTCAAATGACCTGTTAAATGACAAATTGTTTTAAAAAGATAAAAATAACATTCTGAACTTTAATTTTGTTTACAAGATTTCTGAGCTTGGGAGCAAACTTCTTGGGCCACAGTAATTTGGCCGTAAAGGGAAAAAATAGGTAAAAGCAGGTACTATTACCATTCTAATGTCTGTGCATTAGATTTTTAAGTTTAAAATGATTAAATAGCTTTTCAGATCGGAGTTTGCCAAGTTTCCATGGTAGGGGGCAAGCTGCTTAGGCCAGGGGTATCTTACCCCCCACCCCAGCCTATCTGAAGAAAGATAGATAATAAAAAGCAACAGAAATATTCAAATGACCTGTTAAATGGGAAATTGTTTTAAAAAGATAAAAATAACATTCTGAACTTTAATTTTGTTTACAAGATTTTCTGAGCTTGGGAGCAAACTTCTTAGCCACAGTATTTTGGCCCCAATCCCTTTCCGTAAATTGAAAAAGTAGGTAAATGCAGGTACTATTACCATTCTAATGTCTGTGCATTAGAATTTTAAGTTTAAAATGATTAAATAGCTTTTCAGATCAGAGTTTGCCAAATTTCCAGGGGTGGGGGGCAAGCTGCCCAGGCCAGGGTATCTTCACCCCAAGGGGGGCCAAGCTGCCCAGGCCAGGGTATCTTACCCCCACCCCAGCCTATCTGAAGAAAGATAGAAAATAAAAAGCAATAAAAATATTCAGATGACCTATTAAATGGGAAATTGTTTTTAAAAAAAAAAAAATAACATTCTGAACTTTAATTTGGTTTACAAGATTTTCTGAGCTTGGGAGCAAACTTATTGAGCTACAGTATTTTGGCCCCAATCCCTTTCTGTAAAGTGAAAAGGTAGGTTTTGTTTGTGTTGAGGTTTTACGGCCCAGTCAACCCAATGGGGTCATGTCGAGCGCGGTCAGTTTACCTAACCACACGTTTACTGGGCAGGCTTAGTCCTCTAAGCGGTTAACCAGTATTGTGCACATTCTTTCGCCAGAAACTGACAACTGCCCTTCTTGAATCAGCGGAAGGGAGAGAATGACCGTAGAAAATATTTCATGACCAATCTCCACGAAAGAATGTTGAAGACCTCGGCGGGGGTTGAACCAATACTGGTTAACCGCTTAGAGGACTAAGCCTGCCCAGTAAACGTGTGGTTAGGTAAACTGACCGCGCTCGACATGACCCCATTGGGTTGACTGGGCCTCCTGGTCTCCAGTCGGACGGCGCATCCAACTGAGCAAAAAAAAAAAAAGTAGGTAAAAGCAGGTACTACTACCATTCTAATATCTGTGCATTAGAATTTTAAGTTAAAAATGATTAAATAGCTTTTCAGATCGGAGTTTGCCAAGTTTCCAGGGGTGGGGGGCAAGCTGCCCAGGCCAGGGTATCTTCACCCCTGGGGGTCAAGCTCCCCATGTCAGGGTATCTTACCCCCAACTACAGCCTATCGGAAGAAAGATAGATAATAAAAAGTAATAGAAATATTCAAATGACCTGTTAAATGGGAAAATGTTTTAAAAAGATAAAAATAACATTCTGAACTTTAATTTTGTTTACAAGATTTTCTAAGCTTGGGAGGAAACTTATTGACCACAGTATTTTGGCCCCAATCCTTTCCCGTAAAGTGAAAAAATAGGTAAAAGCAGGTTCTACTACCATTCTAATGTCTGTGCATTAGAATTTTAAGTTTAAAATGATTAAATAGCTTTTCAGATTGGAATTTGCCAAGTTACCAGGGGTGGGGGGTAAGCTGCCCAGGCCAGGGTATCTTCACCCTCTGGGATGCAAACTGCCCAGGCCAGGTTATCTTAACCCCTGCCCCTTCCTGTTAGAAGAAAGATAGGTAATATCAGATACTGGAAATTCTCTAATGACCTGTTCAATGGGAAATTCTATTAAAAGTGATAAAATATCTTTCTGAACTGTGTCTACAAGGACTTCTGAGTTTGGGAGGAAAATGCTTAGGCTACAGTATCTTAGCCCCAACCTCCTCCCATAAAAAGTAAAATAATGAAAAACATAATTACTACTGTTCTGATAATTGTGTGATATAAATTTGTTATAAAAAAAAATAAATATCATTTTGAATTGAGTTTGCCAGGTTTTCTGGGGTCGGGGGCAAGCTGCCCAGGGTGGGGGGCAAGATACCCTGGGGTATCTTGCTCCCCGGGGGGCAAGCTGCCCAGGGGGGCAAGATAAACTGTTACACCGGTATGCAAAAAATAGGTTTGAAAAGTTTGTAAGACTATTCAGCAGACAACATAAACAGACGACATTTTCAGATGCAGTTTTTCTTGGCGCTTTAAGTGTTAAAATTATAAGGGCATGGACAAAGCAAAATGTACAAAGAATGACATGGGAACAAGCCCCAGATTGATCCATTAAGGCGAAATGATGCATTTCAAGGGAGACAAATCTGTCAAAATTGTTTTTGCATGCTCCTTTCTGAAAAGAGGTCTACTCTAAAAAGGACAGAATTTGCTCTCCTTTGGAGCAAATTCTTTCCTTTTAGAAAAGGACTTCTTTTCAGAAAGGACAAGTGTATATGAAAGCAAACAGGAAGTCATAAAAGTTGTCTCCCTTGTCAGTAATCTACCAAGCATATCCTCAGCTACAACAGCAGAAGACAATGCTCTGAATTATTATTTTATATTTTTTACAAGAAAATAAGGCTTGACAAGTGAACTTTGCAAAATAAAGGTTGGGTGGGCTTTCATGTCACATGTCTTTTTGTAGATTTGCAAAGCAAGATGAATATGAAAGAGCATGTAATAAACTTAACACCTACCACACTATTTGCAGTTTCAGTAGACAACAACAAATTGGTGATATTCTTCTTACTTTTCCAAGAAAATAGGATCTGACACTTCATGCAAATTGTCTCCTAAATTGTCCTTAGGAGACAATTTGCATGTAGTGTCAGATCCTATTTCCTAGGAAAAATAAGAAAAATCTTTCAAAATGTCTTCTTTTGGAATTTTTACCCAGCATGCAGTGTTAAACCATTTTCAATAAACATGGCTCCAGATAAGAGTGTGCATCCAGATAAAGTTTTTCTTATTTCTAAATAAAAACATATGTTGTGGGTACTCTTTAGAAGCACCTCATAAAGGCGCTTCTAATGAGTACCCACAACCTATGTTTTCTGGGAGAAACAAGAAAAATATCAATAATTTTCAGTTGAGAAAAACTGCCTTATCTGGAGCTATGAATAAAGTCCAATAAATATTGTAGAAGTCAGCTGGAGGTCTGATAACAATCTATCAAATATCAGTAGGACAAAAGCTATAAGTTTCTTTAGAAATTTGGAGGAAATTAAGCTGTATTATAACCTGCCAAAAATTAAAAGTCAATACATATTATTACTGCAGAAATGTAAGCTGACACTGCATATCACATCAAGAGGATGTTCCTAGATCATAGGATCACATTTGCAGGAGATCTTGGAACATCCACAAGACTTGATAGAGTGTCAGATTTACTATATACCTTGAAAAGTCACCTTTAACGCGCCATTCATAATAAGCTGCAGCTGAGAAAATAAGACTTTAAAATATTTCAAAATAGTATGTTGTCTGTTACAAGGTTAAGTAGTTTTATTTCATCAAAATTGACCTGTTTATTTCATATTATTGTTAGTGCAGTTAAAGACCCCAGAACATGTCACACATGTTGCTTCATGACACCAACTTAAACAAGCCTCATTTAAAGAGAGTGTGATACAACTCTGGAAAATAAGACTTTCAGTTGATCTGGCTTTTCAATGACACTGATCTTCCTCTGTCTCCTTCTCACCACCGGTTAAACCTGTCTGTCAAACTATACCTCCTAATGAGATGGCATTACATGTACCGGTAATACCATTTGCAGAAAGCTGATATATTCAAGGAACGGGTGACATACCTTGTTGTAACATAAAATGAAAATGGAAAAAATGCAAATACACAAGCCACATACATATTGCATAGCATATTTTTTCATATTTCATATTTTATCATATTTTTTCTTTATTTCAGTATTAAAACATCTTCTGGTTATAGGCCGACCAAACTGATATGTCACTTTAACCTTTTGATTATTATATTTATATGTATACCAGTATATTTACTGCATAAACAGGTGTTACATGTACTGGTGAGCTAAAACCTGTTGCACATGGAACACAAGATATTCTGACTGTCATGTCTAATGTGTACAGTGGATGTACTCTTATGAATATAAAATGTAAATTCTCATTGCAGTCACCTCACCTATTTATAAGCATTCATTCAACTTTAGCTTTAATTTTATAGACAATTGAGGGTGTCAGATGAGCAGGGCATTTATGTGTTCTCCAAGAAAACACAGATCTCTTCAGTAGCTTAACTAAATAAACTAAGATCTCTTCAGCATGTTCAGTATCATCTCTTTTATTGTAAAACACAATTTGGCCGTCACTTTATTTTGGGGCTATTGCTGATCATGGCAAAAAATGCAAAAGTAAAACTCTGCAAATATTCAATTTCCAATAAATGTATTTAGTGTGGTATATATATGAAAGACTGACCGTACCAAATTTAAATGCACAAACAAGCCCTTCCCGTCAAACAGCCAAATTTTGATGCCACAGATATTAAGTGTTTTACAGTAGACAATTCTAAGAATGTTTAGGAGTGTGTTCTTGTGTAGAAAATAGTGAAGAACATAATCGCTAAATCACAAATTTTATCTAGGGTTCTGGTAATCTTCCAGGTGTGAAAGCTTTGAGGGCACTCTTTCACCTCAAAATTCTATGGAACCTCAGAAAATGGTAAAGTCTTCATCTGATTACAGTAAACTACAACTTTTTACAAAATAAATATCTTTCTGAGATACTGTAGCATATCTCCCTCTAGAACATTTATCCAAGAAAGTTTTCATATAAATATTTGATAAAAACGTAAAACGATAATACCACGCATTTATCATGTCGTGGGCATATAACTCTGTCAAAAATCGATAGAATTTGCCCATTAGCAATCCCAAACCAGATCTCTTGAATATCAATGCATGTACCAAGTTAGGTATAATCCCTTGACATTTACTCAAGTTATCATCCAGAAACGAAAATGAGTGTGTCTCGGCCAGATCACTTTCACAAAATTCGACGAAATTTGCCCACTGGCAATCCCAAACCAGATCTCCACAATATCAATGCACATACCAAGTTTGGTGAAAATCCATTGATGTTTACTCAAGTTATCATCCTGAAACAAAATACTGACGGATGGACATATGACTGACAGACAGACAGACACATGGATGTCCAACCTGAAACCATAATATCCCACCACTATTGTGTGGTGGGGTATAAAAAGTTATTGAGAAATTTAACCTTCACTCTCTGGACTTTTTCACCAGACGACAAATTGATATGGTATATTTTTTGTTGTTTTTCTTTTCCTAGAAAATATGCTTTGACATTTCAAAGCCTATTGTCTGGGAAAATAAGAAAAATATCATCAGTTTGTTGTCTGCTGAATTAGCCCAGAGTGTGGTAAAGATTAAAACACAAATTCATCTGGACAATAACCAGCAGAACTTAAATAGTAGCAGATGACTTTTGTCATATTTTTTTTTCAGCATGCAACAAGTAAGTGATATTATTCTTTCTTTATAGAAAATAAGGAAAATATTTTTTAAAAAAAGTCTGCTGCTACTTAAATTCTGCAGGTTAAAGGTTAAAGCAACTGTTTCTCTGATAAGAAAAGGAAACAAAACAAAACTTACGATGATGAGGATGCTGTCAGAGGATATGGTGATGCTTCACTCGGTGGTGGTACCCAATAGTCTGCGTAAAGTCCCAGGCGCGATGTATCTTTAAAACGTGATCGAATTTCCACCATTTTTCGGCGGAACTTTGCTACATAGTCTGGAAATGACATTCTTTGAGTCCATTTGGATGAAAGTAAAGAAAAAGATGGTCCAAGGATGGGGTAGACTTCTACAAAAGTACATAGCACAAACTCAAATGGACAGGTGTTTAATGATCAAACTGCTCTGTTATATTTTTTCTCTTTTTTCTGTCTGTCTTTCTGTCTATATATTGCTTCCTTTATTGATGCAAGAATGTTAACTGCTTTTTGCTATTTTTAAAACTACTGGATCACTCTCTTTTAAGGCACTCCATAAGTCAATAATAAGGGCAGTTTTCAGTAAATATAAGTTTTTCATTTTTGTAAGACACAATTCACTATTAAGGTCAGTCCAGCTACATAGGTCATGTACGGGAAATGTCCTAAATTTTGTACACTGAAATATTTAGGGTACAGTAAATGTCTTAAAATTTCATACACCAAAGTCACGGACAAAATGGCATATGCAAACAGTGCAGACCTAGAGGATACTGCTCCTGAAGAAGCAGGAGCAGTCTGATCTGGGTCTACACTGTTTATTATTCCACTAAGTATTTTAAGGAACAACTGCATAAAAAACAAGAGTTAGGCCAAAAACGTATAGAATAAAGTGTTCGAAATTTTAAGACATTTACCATAAATTTTTACTTTGTGTCCTACAAGAACAACACACAAGCAAGAATGCTTTTTCCTCTCTCTTCTTCACTATGGTTCACTGAATAAGAAAACAACATTTAGCTAGGTAGCTAATTGTATACCTTCTATATGATGTTTTTCATAAGCATTTCTCATCTGAATATTTATTTCTATCACAATTTTTACCCTGAATATAAGGGCACCTTCATCATACATAGAAACTGAACATGTTCATTTTACTATCTGATAGGTGTCTAAAAGATGCTGGTGAAATGGCAAGAATGTAGATCCTGATCAAGCTGTATCTTTATGAGCAGCTTGATCTGAGTCTACACTGTTTGTTCAAGCATGACTGTCCAAATATAAAGGGTACAGATTATATCATTGAAGACAATGATTCTTAGTACAGTTTACAGCATTCAATGAATCACTGTAGATTTTACAGCATTCAGTGATTATCTGGTCAATGATTTCTCAGTTTACAGCATTTGATGATTCTCTGTACAGTTTACAGTATTCAATGTTTCTCTCTAAAGTTTACAGTATTCAATGATTCTCTGTAAAGTTTACAGCATTCAATGATGCTCTGTAAAGTTTACAACATTCAATGATCCTCTACAGTTTATAGGATTCAATGTTTCTCTGTACAGTTTACAACATTTAATAGTTCTCTCTACAGTTTCATCATAATCACCAGATTTTTTAATAACATGCTGCTGAGGTACAGGGGCTACATCCACATTGGTTTTTAGCATTCAGTGATTCTCAGTATAGTTTACAGCATTCAACGAATCTCTGTACAAATTACAGCATTCAATGATTCTCTGTACAGATTACAGCATTCAATGATTCTCTGTTCAGTTTACAGCATTCAATGATTCTCAGCATTTGACAATTCTGTTGGTAGACAACAAAGGTCCTGATCAGACTGTGCCAATATGCAGGCTTATCTTCACTGTTCGGATATGCCCTAAGACCCCTCTCCCCATGAAAGTGTATCCATTCCTCTTAAGGGAAAACTATCCAAATTTTGGCAACATTTGTATTTCTGCGATCAATTAAATCCCATTGCACATCATTAAAACACTTCTAATCCATAAATGAGCCATCAAACGAAAAAAAGAGACCTTATGGTTTTCCGGTTTGTGGTTCTTCAAATGCACCTACACAGTCCCCTATTTGGGCTAGACATGTATTTTCTTTTGCCTGAGGCTTCCTATAAGTCTCTACTACATATCTGTGAACAGCAAAGGCTCTGGCAAGACTGCACATATGCGCAGGCTTGCCTGAGCCTTTGCTGGTTGCCTAAGTGATAAGTACCCTTTTCTCTTGTGCAAGCTCAAATATATGTGACCAAAGTACAATCCTTTCATTATCTTTTTTTTCAAAGAGCTGGGTAATTATTTCAATTTGCTTCATGAATCATTCACCCAGCATCAAGACAACAAGTACCATGCTTTAATTTTAAAAGCCATTAAAATTATTCATGGAAACGAAGTTTAAGGGGACTGGATACACATGGTAAATTTTCTGCCATTTTTTTTTCGAGGGAGGTAAGTTTTGTGACTTGCTGTTTGCATTCCTTCACATCAATCTCCCTCTGAAAAAGAGTATACTACTCTAAAAGGAAAGAATTTGCTCCCATGTGGAGCAAATTCTTTCCTTTTAGAGTAGACCCCTTTTCAGAAAGGAACAAAGGCAACTGAAGCAAAGGTGTCTCCCTTGAAAGCATAATAACTCCTCTGAAGGGCCATTAAATATTCATAATTTTTCCATAGCATTAACTTCACTTGAATTGACATGTTATAGGAAAAACTACCTAAAGCGAATTTCCCACTTAAAATGGACACTGATAGAGTCTGGTTAGAGTCTTCAAATGGCACACATGAAATACAGACCTGAGAACATACACCAGTAGTGAACCTTGAAAATGTCACTTACAGTGTCAGAGGAGAATTTAAGGGGAACAAATACATTTTCAGGGGAGGCAACTGTTAAAATTGTTTTGCTTCCCTTCAGAAAGGGGGTTTCTACTAAAAGGAAAGAATTTGCTTCCAACGGGAGTTAATTCTTTCCTTTTCGAATAGGCCCTTTTTCAGAAGGGGCTTGGTATGCAGTAAATCAAACAAAGTCATGAAAGTTATCTCCCTTTTACAAAATGGCAGAAAATCTACCTAAAGCTAGCCAATCTGATCTTCAAGCATGCTCAACAAGGCATTTTTTTCAAGATTTGTTTTAATTATTGCTTGATTCTCTCACCAAGAGCAACCACTGATATTGTTTGTTATATTATCAAGCAATGTTTACAAAATACTTGTGATACATGATAAAAAATCTGACAATTGCTTTTCAGGACCACTTCGTAACTGAAGTAGAATTTCAAAACCTCTTCAAAAGTTCTCCAACAATGATTTTTAAATTCAATTTGTTGTAATCTACTTGATGTGCAGCAAATTAAATAAGACCTGTTTGCAAATCATTTCAGTTCACAGAAATTAATTTTAAATTAACACACACACACACACACACACACACACACACACACACACACACACACATGCATGCAAGGACACACACTGTTCTAAGTTTTGTATCTTAAAAATGCCTTGTTGCACGAGTAGATTTTACCGTGTGCATTGAATGTTCATGACAAAACCATTTTCATACCAAAACATAATAAAAATAACAGGGAGCACCCTAATAATATTTTTCTTATTTCTCCACAAAAACATACATTCTCGTGCTCATTAGAAATGCTCCACTAGGGCACTTCTATATACAATATATACACAATATATGTTTTTGTGGAAAAATGAGCAAAATGTGAAGCACTTCTAATAAGCACCCACAATAGATGATTCTGTGGAGAAATAAGAAAAATAAACCAATACTTTTTATTGAAAAAAAAGCCTTATTGTGGAGCTATGATAATCCACTGCAAACAGTGTAGATCCATATTAGAAGATCTGCTTCATAATCCACACTGACATAAACACAAGAATAAAACTAATGAGCAATCTCGTCATATTCCACACTGACATAAACACAAAAATACACGAGCCATCTCATCATAATTCACACTGACATCAACTAATAATCAAAATTTATCTTTTAATGTGACAGGAAACACTTGGGAGAATTTTTCGGCTGTTTTTAAACAAGTGTGACAACTTTTGTGACTTCCTGCTTGCTTTCTTGCTCTATAAATCCGTTTCGAAAAGATGTCTACTCCAAAAGGAAAGAATTTGCTCCCATTGGGAGCAAATTCTTTCCTTTTATAGCAGACCCCTTTTCAAAAGGAGCCAAAATAATTTTGAAAGAGTTGCCTACCCTTGAAATTGTCTCCATTCCCCTTAAACAAAGAAAACCTAGAATGAATAAGTCCGAAACTTCACCAATACAGATACAGAAACACTTTTCACTAATATGACAGACACAAATTTTTTTGAGTCCAAACCTATGGTTGCAGAAGTCCATAAAATTAATTTAACTGCTCCAAAGACAATAAAGCACCACTTGAACTTTAAGAAACAAGCGCATCAAACAATATCAGTCTGATAAGCGTCTAGATACAGTTCAGTTTCAATGGTGGATCAATGCTAAATTGTAGCAGATGACATTCTAATTCTTTCTTTTATTATTTATCAGGGTTAAGAAGGCATGGCATTTCATGTGAAATGCCAAGTCTATTTTCTCTGAAAAATGCTATAATAATGATAAAGAAAATATATAAACAAATAAAAAATTAAAATGTTTTCTGCTGCAGCTTGGTACACACATTTTGTTTGTTTTTTCCTTTTGTATTTTTCAGAGAAAATTTTCATTTTTTTTCATTTTTTTACTGAAAATATGATGACATTTCACATGAATCATCTGCTAGGCAGAAATGCCAAGTCTTATTTTTCTCTGAAAAAATAATAAATAAAAAATGTAGAATGTGGTCTGCTACAAATTTTGCTAAGCACTTTAAGGGTAAAGGGTTAATTTCAGATCAATATATGCCATCATAGTTGAGAGCAAGAAGCCTGAATCTCATGAAAATATAAATTAAGTTAAAATACAAAATGCCTGAAATGCTTAATCCTCTTCCTCTTGACCTGAACAGGGCAATAAAGAATTCCAGTACAGTACAGACAACAGTCATAATTTACTATGATGAACCATAATCCCATATTTCAATTAATCCTATACAAAGCTCCGATAAGTCAATTCTCCTGTCTGCAGAAAATGTGATTGATTTCGGGGAGAATTTCAATTAGATGTAATTTATATCAGAAGACACTTCATATCAAAGCCTCCAGAAAGAAAAGAAAATTTAAAATGCATTTGTCTTATGCATTAAAATTCGTTAATGCTTAGCATGCTGGGTAAAATTTTCAGCAGACAACACTTTGAAATATTTTCCTTACTCTTCCCAGAAAATAGGCTTTAAGGAGACAATTTGCATGAAATATCAAAACCTATTTTCTGAGAAAAATAAGAAAAACATAATCAATGTGTCAACTGCTGAAACTACCCATGGAGAGGTTAAGAGGTAAGGATGAACATGGAATTTCAAAGGCTAAAAAAATGATAAATTAGTGTCACTTATTTGCTGCTTGGTGTAAAGGAAATACTAATTTTGCCATTAAAAAAAAAAAAAAAAATCTTATGTATTGTGTAGGGATATCACTGCTTGGCAGATGATTCACATGAAATGTCAAGTCTTATTTTCTCTGAAAAATAATACAAAAAATTTAGAATGTTGTCCCCTACAATTTTGTTTAGTGCTTTATTAAGAGTTAATTTTTTCAAGTGTACGGACATGTTAATGAAGCTCTAATGGTTAAAGTTTTATCTATTCAGTTATTATAAAAAAAAATGTCTGAGTCTAGATGTCTTATGTCCAGGTTTTGAAGACTTTTTATTCATTCTTTTAGTTCATTTTTAAAGAAATAATACTAATACCATGTCAAATAATAATAAATATTTTGGAGTACCAGGCAAGTCATTTCACTTCTATTGTACATTTGAGTGATATTTAAAATATTTAAAGTAAAGATTAAAAGCTATTAACATTTATTTGTAGAAACTTCAATTATCTATTTCATGATCTTCAACTAATAATGTCAGATCAACCACAATAATTTAAATACCATGAATACAGGCACCCTTAGAACATATAAGCAAATGGTCATCTAATGCAACTTTGTTGGATACAACAATTTTTGGGTCCATCTTTAAACTGTTACGTCTGAAATCATGTTATTGTAATACAGTCGACTCTCATTATCTCGAATTCCAAAGGACTCACTGAAACAATGAGATATCCGTACCTCGACATATCAGAGTTGAGAGAGTGAGTAAAACAATAAATTGAATAGCCATATTTAACAAATGAATATGTAATTTGACTCCTGAAGTTAGAAATATATATATGTAAAAATGTGGAAAAGAGGAGAAATTGCTCCTTAGGAGCAATTTCTCCTCTTTTCCACATTATTTTGTTACCTGTTGTCACAGTTTCATGTCAAAACAGGGACCAGATTTTCACTTCGAGATAAGCAGTAATTCGAAATAAGCGAGTTCGAGATAACGAGGTTCGGCTGTATATTCAAAACCATGTTATGTTATATCAGAAACCGCGCTATTATGAACCATGTTATAAAGAGGGTCCTGTGAGTCAATAAAATGCCAGTATAAGGTTCATTGCAAACAGAAATGACATTTCTCACATAAAGTATATTCCATTCATTGTGGCCTTTTTTTTCACAATGATAGGATTCTAATGAAAGCAATGAAGGCCCAGATCAGCTTGTGTACCTGTGCAGTCAGATAAGAAGCTTCTCTACTTATCAACATATTCTACTGATTCTAATGATTCTGTAAACAGGCATTGAAGCAGTGAGTCCTGGGCTCAGTTGTTCAAAGCTAACGACATCGTTAGTTAAAGATTCGTTAAAATTTACCTCGAATGATACGCAAATATGATGAAATTTTTTGCTGAAAAAATGTGAGTAGCTTTTGCAGTGCAAAAGCTACTCACATTTTTCAGCAAAAAATATCAGAATATTGTGTATTGAACCCGCTAAAACAGTTAACGAAATGACCCTTAACGAGCACGTTGAGCTAACGACGCTTTGAACAACTGGGCCCTGGACAATACCAATGCTAAGGCCTATCAGGGCCATTGCTGCCCAAATATGCCATAAGGTCCCATTTCTCAAGTTGTTACTCACACTGTTAACTTCATACAGAAAACTTAACAAAACATTTCCCTTTTCAAATACTTGTACATTCAAACTCAGTCAAATCGGAATCACCATGGCCCACAAAACAGGCATTCTTGAGAAGTAATGGAAGTTAAAATTCTCTTTCTTTATCATAGCTCAAAATAAGGCATTTTTTTCAGCTAAAAAAGTGTTCATATTTTTCTTATTTCTCCACAAAAAACATATGTTGTGGGCACTCATTAGAAGTGCCTCACTGAGGCACTTCTAATGAGTGCCCACAACATATGTTTTTGTGGAGAAATAAGAAAATTATGTATCTGGATACCCCTCTTCTCTGGAGCTATGCTATATTTATTATTCATGCAAATATATGTATATAGTTTACTCTGGGACAGAATTATGGCTTCTTGATAAAACACCATTATATTTTGGTCTTTCTTATCAAACTTGAACCCATTTTGGAAGAATTAATAAATATATAGTGATAAACCTTGAGGACTACATTATACTGTTATAAACTATTTATTTCAAGCAAACTGTCTCCTTTCCATAAATAAGAAATAACTAAGACAAATAAGAAAAACATCATCCCTTTGTCATCTGAACAACGCTTTTTGTTTCCTGCTTTATGTGACACTCCTCTCTAGAAGCATCACTGACTTCATTAGATGTACCTGCACACCAATTTTGGAAAGCTCATGCTAATCTCTGTAGGAGACGAGATTTCATTTTGATTTGATTGGGAATTTTATGGCTCAGCTTGTTAAGGTCATGTCAAGCCAGTCAAGTTTATTCACACTGTTCCTGGGCAGGCTTAGTCCTCTAGTTGGTTTGTATTTTGCCAGTAAATGACAGAGGTCAACATGTCAGAACAGGAGATCAACTTATGACAGGATCTTGAAATGACATAGGTCAGAAGTCAACAAATAGATCATAGTGGCCTACTGTTCATGTATTGCAAACAAATTGTGGTAAAAGTCTTTTGATGGGACACTAACAATCATTTTCACAGCCTGTGAAACCCTTCTGTCCAGACAATATTCCATGATGCCACTGATGAAACCCCTCAATGATACTCGTATGTGATAAAATCTTTTAAGGTTATGTCAAAATAATGGACAGCTTCTGTTCTACATATAGCTCCAGATAAGGCATGTTTTTCAGTAAAAAACTATTGATAATTTTCTTATTTCTCAACAAAAACATATGAATGCTGAGGTGCTTTTAATGAGTACCCACAACATGTTTTTGTTGAGGAATAAAAAAAATATTTACCTATTACCCCCTTTTATCAATGCATTTATATAGTCTGTAATACATCTTTAATTATGAAACTACTAAAATTAAAATGCCCCAATAAGCCTTTCCTTACAAACCACTAAATTTTGATTCTGCAGATTTTAACCCTTCCTGCTGATACCAGATTATGCCATGCCTTAGCAAACAGTGTAGATCCAGACCTGTTGGCTTCTCGAGAAGCCAACTGATCTGGATCTGCACTGTTTGCCATTCAGTATTTGAATTTGTGTCAACAACCTGTATCAAGTAAATTGGTTGGCTGAAAATTAGCATGACAAGGGTTACATGTTTTACAGTAGGTCAGTGATCTAATTTTAGTATGTGGCAAACTGCCTTCATAAGATGTACCCATATATCTAGGGTAAACAGACAAGACAAGTTTATTCTGTAATGTAGGTCAGCTGTCAACATACAGGTCATAGTGACCTACTTCTGGTATGCCAAGTGTTCATAGGAGGTACCCATACACCAATTTTCCCAATTTGGTCAATCTAGACCATACTTTAGAGGAGCTTACCTCGGAGTCTGGAAGAGATGGTAGGACAACAGAATTCAAACCTAACCCACTTCAGGACACAATAATTTTGCATATCCCTAAAGCAGAAGTTTCCTATCAGCTCATGTTTCAATATAAATGATTCATGCTCTGCATGTCGGGTCAAAAATTCAGCAGAAAACATTTTGAAATATTTTTCCCAGAAAATAGGCTTTGACATTTCATGCAAATTGTCTCCTTAGGTTAGGAGACAATTTGCATGTCAAAGTCTATTATTCAGGGAAAAAAAAAGGAAAATATTGTCAATTTGTCATCAGCTGAATTAGCCAAGAGAGTGTTAAAAAACATAAAAAAAAAAAAAAAAAATCACAAACAACAGGATACTTCAGACACAAGTTCATCTAGGATGTTCACATAGAAATCCTGATGGAAATTAGTCTTCCGAACAATTTTCGAACCATGCCATTAATTTGTATTGTGTTAAAGCCTTAAAACACTTATCACAAGTGAGCAGACAACAAATTGGTGATGTTTTCTTATTTTTTCCCAGAAAAACAGATTTGACATTCCTGTGAATTTTCTCGGAGATGATTTACAACAAACATCATAAGTCCTATTTTCTTTGAAAAATAAGAACATGTTTTAAAATGTCAAACCGACAATTTTTTTGGTCAAACTGTGTAGGCTGTGTATGTTGAATTGCATTTTAATTGTAACAACTTCAGACCATTAACCTTTAGCCTGCTGAATTCATACAGAAACAGAAGAAACTTTTAAAAGAAATCCATATTTTCACAGAATATAGAACCTGACATTTCATTCAAATTGTCCTGTGGAGACAATTTGAATCAAATATCAAGCTTCATTTTCTGTGAAAAAAAGTGTTACTTATTTGTCTTCTGTTCAAAGCACCAAGCACGATAGCAGCAGACAACATTCTGTTTTTTGTTGTTTTTCATTTTTTCAGAGAAAATAAAGCTTGATATTTCATATGAATTGTCTGCTAGCAGACAATTCACATGAAATATCAAGCATTATTTCTCTGAAAAATTAAAAAAAGAAATGAGAATGTCATATATAACAATATTGTATGGCACTTTAAGGGTTAAGGGGGCAAAGTTGACACTATCAGTTTGAACTCAGTCACAAGAACCTTTGAAAACTTTTGATATGGTGTCCAAATATTTGATCAGTTTTCTATTAAATGTGTAGAATGGTACGTGAAGTGGGTAATTTATAAATAAGCTGCACTGCAGCAAAACCAGTCTACAGAGCATACCATATTCTACCTAATTACTGCACATACAAAAATAAGAAGCAATTCTTGAGTTTTCAGATTACACTATACACACATGTATTTTATTCTACTTCTTTATAAAAGCATATGTTGATAGTGTTCATTTGAATAGTTGAGGCAATTTCAGCTTTTATAAATTAATCAGGAAAAATTGCACAAGCATCATTAAATATGCCCCTTATGAAGTCTTCTTCTGATTTTTCTTTTACACTTACAATGCTATGAGCAAATTCACCCAATGACTAGTTGATTATATTTACCTTAATATTCCTAGAAAATAGGATCTGATACTTCAACAAATTGTCTCCAAAAGTGGTTACGCAGACAATACGACTGCAATGTGACTTTTTGGCAACTGATTTCATCGCAACTGTCTTGTGACTGCTGTAACTGCATTTACAATCAAGATATGATTGCTGATCAGTCAATTATAGGTTGCTGATTAGTTGGTGATAGATTATGCAAATTGTTGGGGATTAATTGGCAATTGATCAGTGACTGGTCGCCAACAATGCGGTGACAAGTTGAGACTGATCAGCTATTAGTCAGCAACTCTTCTGCAACTAGTAGCAACTGATGGAGACTGGTTGGCAACTCTTCGCGAATAGATAGTCCATCGAAATATATTATGCATAAAGTAAGAGTGCTTTCTAGAACCAATTCACTTTTGTGCAGGTCATCAGCATTGCAGCAGCAGTATTGCAGCTGGTGAGCATTCAATGAGTTAACGCAAATGCTGTGGTTGTTGTTATTATAGAGCACTGGCGGCTGAGACGTCAAAGGTGAAGCCAGTACTGGTTGAAACCTTGCATCATGAGCAGGTCACAGTTTGAAGAATTTGAAAATCTGACTGGGTGATGCATGGACAGAGCTTTTAATAAACACTGAAAACTGCAAGCAATCGTTACATGCTTGAAAATGATTTGCGACTGATCATCACCCTGAATCAGTGATCGATCAGTGATATGTCAGCAACTTGTCACCAGTTCACCGATGAATCGCAGACTGGTCACAACAAGATCGCAAGAGTAAATGGTCTGTGACTGATCACTGACTGGTTGCTGGCTAATCACTGACCTCTGCGGGACTAAGCCAGTCACAGCTCTGATTGATACTGGGTACTGAAATTGTTGGGACTGTTTCATGACCTTGCTGGGACCTCTGCAATCGATCGGCGACTGACAAACTGGTCACATCACATGATTTGCAATGTCTGTGTAATTGGGGTTTAAGAGGATAATTTGCATGAAGTGTCAAATCTTATTTTCTAGGAAAAATAAGAAAACTTTTAAACTGTCATCTGCTGAAATTAAAAGGACTAAATTTTAAAGTTGGATATTTTACTACAAGTCTTTCAAATAAATCTGAAAAACCTAAGTGCACAGTGTGGTAACTAGATCCAATACTATAATATGTGCACTGTGCATACCGATATATCCTAAATATTTGGACATGGTACTTTCCTATGATCAGAAGCTGCATTTTGTGGCTTCAGATCCAGCCAGGTCTGTTTGCTCTGACCTTCTGTCCAAATTCTTAACCCTAGTCGTGCTGAACCCGGATATACCCTGCCTTTGCAAACAGTGTAGATCCAGATCAGTTGGCTTCTGAAGAAGCCAACTGATCTGGAGCTGCACTGTTTGCCATTAAGTAGGTGAATTTATATCAACAATCTGGATCAAGTAATCTGATTGGCTGAAAATTAGAAGTGGGTGTGGCATCTTAATTTATTCAGCATGACAAGGGTTAAAGTACTCAAAGGAAACTGCTCATACAAGCAGTATCATAGCTCTAGAGAAGGCACAATTTTTTTTTTTAACCGAAAGGTATTTTCTTACTTTTCCATGAAAATACATGTTGTGGGTATTCATCAGAAGTGCCTCCCAGAAAATATTCCTCAGCTCCAGATAAAGCAATTTTTTTCAACCTAAAAGTACTGATATTATTTTTCTTATTTCTCCATAAAAACATATGTATCCAGATAATATAATTAATGCCCTAAGAGGGGGTATCAACTAAACATATTTCTTATTTCTCCATGAAAACATATTGTGTAGTACTCATTAGAAGCACCTCATTGAGGTGCTTCTAATGAGTACCCACAACATATGTTTTTGCGAAGAAATTAGAAAAAAAATTATCTAGATGCTATCTCTTATCTCTAGCATGAACTATATTTTCAAAGAAAAAATATGACCAAAAAAAAAAAAAAAAATTCATGTGCTAATATCCAGAGATTCAAAGTCTGTAAACGTATGTTTCACAATTCATCACATGTTCCATTTTTATAATAATTCCATGACTGCCACAGAGACTGTTCCAACTCTAGATATAACATTATATATAATTTCCACACACTAAATTATGTAAAAACAGTTCTGGAAACTGATCTTTACCAACCTCCGGGCAATTTCAACAAACAACAAATGGATAATATTTCTCTTTCTTTTTTCATCAGAAAACAGGCTTTTGATATTTCATGTTAATTGTCTTCATTGCAGACAATTTGCATGAAATGTCAATTCATGTTTTATGGGACAAATAAGACAAATATTTCAAAATGTCATCCGCTGAAAATTTTACCTAGCGTGCAAAGCATTAAATGGCAATTGATTACTTTTCACAGACATGGAAAATTAGTGAACTGGGATGCTTGCCCACAAGCATATGGAAATTTTAACCATACTTATTTCCGAACTGCTTTAACCTAATATAAATCCCTTGAACCCACAATAAAAGTAAACATATTTGCACTTTTTCTAAAAGAAAGTAGTAACTTGACCACTGACTTCATATATATGTACAGCAATTTAAAGTTAAAAGAATTCAAGTCTTCACAATATTTAGTTTTAGCTCTTTCACATTATTAAGTTTTAATTCTATGTCCAAACATTCGTCATCCAACAATAGATTTATCATTTTTCTACACAGATCAAGTACATTAGAACTTTCTGTCAGGTGCAATTTGGAATTACCATAATCATCCTAAATACACTGACAACTCAACTTCATACCATATTTACCCAAAACATTCTGGACCCAGTTGTTCAAAACTAATGATGTTGTTAGTTAATGTATCCTTAAAACTTTGATCAATAAATATGGCACACACACTAATATTTTTGCTGAAAAAGTGTGAGTAGCTTGCAAAAGCTACTCACATTTTTTTCGCAAATATACCTGTGAATTTGATATTGTACTTACTAGAACAGTTAATATTTTGACCACTAATGAGCTTGTTAAGCTAACGATGCTTTGAACAACTGGGCCCTGAAATCTTAATGATTAAACAGCCAAACAAAATTGTAGCAGATGACATTCTAAACATTTTTATTATTATTTTTCAGAGAAAAGAAGATTTAGCATTTCATGTGAATTGTCTGCTTGGCAGATGATTCATATGGAATACATGTATTGAGCTTTATTTGCTCTGAAAAATACAAAACGAAAATCAAAATGTTGTCTGCTGCAGCATCTGATCAGGGTCTGCACTGTTTTGCCAATCATCTAGCAGTTTTTAGACATATCAACAGACTTGTTCAAATTTTAGGTTAACCTTGTCATGCTGAATAAATTAAGATGCCATGCCCACTTCTAATTTTCAGCCAATCAAATTACTTTATCCAGGTTGTTGATACAAACTCATATACTGAATGGCAAACAGTGCAGATCCAGATCAGTTGGCTTCTTCAGAAGGGAACTAATCTGGATCTACACTATTTGCAAAGGCAAGGCATATCCAGGCTCAGCAAGACTGTGGTTAAGCATGGTAAGGAGTCAAGGCATCCCAATATTTAGGGTAAACAGGGCAGATATGAATCATGCCATGCAAAAACATAGCTTTCAGACATGAGGAGATTAACCCATTGTAGACTGAATAGACTCACCCACACTATTTATTGGAAAATTCCAATTTCAATTTTAGGTATGTCCGGCTATGAGATTTAGATATTCCTAGAGAAAAATGGATAACTATTTGCAAACAGTGAAGACCCTGATCAGAAGCTGCATTCTGTGGCATCTGATCTGGGTCTGCACTGTTTACCAATTACCCTTTTAGGGGTCTCCCGACTACAATGGGTAAATTGAATGGAGGTTTTACGGCCCACAGCAAACCCATTAGGGTCAAGTCCAGCAAGTCAGTTCACCTAACCACACTTTTCCTGGGCAGGCTTAGTCCACTAAGCAGTTAACCAGTATTTTTGCACATTCTTTTGCCAGAAACTGACAACTGCCCTTTTTAGAATCAGGGCAAGGGAGAGAATGACAGCAGAAAATATTTCAAGATCAATCTCTACAAAAGAATATTGCCGGGCCTGGCAGGGATGGAACCCACAACCTCTGGATCACCAGTTTGATGTACATCCAACAGAGCCACCGAGGCCAACAGACACGTGGAGAACTATCTGTGAACTAGCCTAGAATGAACAGGGCATTCACCGTCCCTGACAGAAATATTAAACTCTCACAAATGAACATACTGCAAAGCTCTGGATCAGACTGTGTAAAGGTATGGGCTAATATGGACCTCTATTGACTGCATTTTCTCAAGTTTTCACATGATATGGGCCATATTCCATATTTACCCTAAATATAGGGAAACCGAAACTTCTTACCATACTTATCCTAAAAGTTTAAACAAGTCCATTTTCCTCTCTTTTAATTTGTCTAAAAACTACTGGATAAGTAGCAAATAGTGTAGACCCTGATCAGATGCCACATTTTGCGGTATCTGATCTGGGTCCACACTGTTTGCTGAGGCCAATTCTTAGGGTTGATATGGTACTTTCATGTTTAAAGTTCAGACAAATCATCAACAAACAAGTTGTGGTCTCGATAAACTGTTTCAATTACTGGTTGGATATCGACAGTAACACCGACATCAAAACTTCTGTAACACTATAAAATGATTAAATTGTATGAGCGATAATACCATCACAACATTTCCGCATGATCCATAATCCATTTTGGTTAGAAACTAACACTTGATGAATTAAAACACTTTGACTCTATTTATGCCTTTTTTCTCTTTTTTGTATGGTTATTTTCCTTCTTAAAGAAAGTCATAACATGCCATTACCCTAAATATTCTAACACTTAACCCATTGAAGACTGGAGACCCCTAAACGGGTAACTGGCAAACAGTGCAGACCTAGATCAGATGCTGCAAAATACAGCGTCTGATCAGGGTCTCCACTGTTTGCAAACAGATCAGCCATTTTTCTTCAGGAATATCTATATAATATAACCTGACAAATCGAAAATGGACTCTTCCAATATAGTGTGGGAAAGTTTATTCAGTCTTTAATGGATTAACTCTTTACCATTCCTGCCCAAATATCTGAACAAGTTTTTTACTACCTGTGCTTGTGTTTAAGAACTGCCGGATGAGTGGTAAAGCGTGTAGACCCTGATCAGATGCCGCATTCTGTGATGTCTTTCTGTGGCATCTGATCTCTATCTACACTGTTTTTTCTGGCCTGTTTGTCCAAATACTTTGGGATAATAGGGTATGGCATCTTTAAATAATCCAAAATTCATCTTGAAATTAAAAAAAAAAACAACAAAAAACAAACATCCAGGAAAACATATTTTAAAGATCCAGAATTCATCTTGAAGTTTATAAAGAAAAATCTAAGCAACACTGATTATGGCCTACTCTCCTATTTCATGCAGAATCAATAATTTTTCATTTTTGATCTTTTGAAGTGAAGAACTAATACATTCTAAAACATTTATTTTTCATTTCAAAGTCTTTTCTTAAACATACCATCGAACAAACACACGGCAACAAAACACAATTCATGAATTTATGAAATACTCTTTCATGTCACGTTATTTAAAAACGACAAAAGGTACGAGAGGTCAAAGTAATCATTTCTACATTTCAAATAATGCACAAAAAATACCAAACAATAGACATAGGTAGCTTTGTTCAAGTTGGCATAGATCAAATTTCCTTGTCATACCTTTATCGTAGAAACTCAAATTTCCCCAACAATCTGATATTGCTGGACTTGACTACCGTAGTAAACAGTCAGAACTGAGCTGGGACAAAGTAAAACATAAACCCCCCCCCCCAAAAAACACCTGCATGACCCAGACTGTGCGGTAGTAAAGGCAGGTTCAGAGTCTTTTCTGTTCACACACACACACATTCACTAGGACTTGTAGAATCTACCATATACAATGTAAATATTCAGACACCTTAACTCTTAAAGCACCAATCACAACTATTGTCATCTTTAGGAGCAGTCTGATCTGGGTCCACACTGTTTGCCTATATGCAAAATGTAAGTTTGAAAAGTTTGCAAGAAGATGCAGCAGACGACATAAGCAGACGACATTTTCAGATGCAGTTTTTCTTGGCGCTTTAAGGGTTAAAATGCCATGCCCACTTCTAACTGCCAGCCAATCAGATTCCTTGGTCCAGAGTGTTGATATAAATTCCCATACTGAATGGCAAATAGTGCAGATCCAGATCAGTTGGCTTCCTCAGAGGTCAACTGATCTGGATCTACAGTCAGCAAAGGCCGGGTACATCCAGGTTCAGCAAGACAAGGGTTAATACCCTCCCATACTAATCATAGCTCAGATAAGATGGGCATCAGGAAAATTGCAGGACTTGCAGAAAAGTCCATTCACCGACTAAGGTCAACTGTCAGAGTGTGCTCTATAATCAAATTGTGAGTCCCTCTAGCCATGGTCATTTAGCAAAAATGGGCATAACTCTTGAACCATTTGGAAACTTTGATAAATTCTCGCTAAAGGATTGAATCGACAAGTACTAGCCATTGGGCATTTCTTTGACCAAGGCAATGCCAAGGCCAAAAATGTGAAAATATGGAAACTGGCATAGGTCTTCGACCAGATTATGCAGAATATTTTGACTCGGATACAATTTTGTAAGCAGGTTAATACTGACAAAATCTAGCCAAAGAAATTGTCAGTTCTATTTTACATTGAACGACGCAATGCCAAGGCCAAAACTGTGAAAATATGGTAAACGCTGTTGATGATTTTTTTTTTTTTTCTTATTTTTCCCAGAAAATATTTTTGACATTTCATGCAAACTGTCTCCTAAGGAGAAATTAAGCATGAAATGTCAAAGCCTATTTTCTGGGAAAAATAAGAAATGTTTTCTGCTGAAATTTTACCCAGCATGCGAAGTATCAATGATCAGCTAATTTCAGCATTCATTTGCCAATAATATAAGGGAGCTAACTCAAATGTGCCAACTTCATGAACTATATTATGGCTTACTTCCAATAATACTAATCTGCCATAGCCATCTGTCAAAATAATACATAGCTCCAGACAAAGTGTTTTGTTTTTTTTTCAACCAAAAGTACTTATGTTTTCTTATTTTTCCATGAAAACGTATGTTGTGGGACTCATTAGAAGCCTCTCATTAATGCACTTATAATGAATACCCACAACATGTGTTTTCATGTAGAAATAAGAAAAACTACCGAGGCGCTTCTAATAAGTAAAGAATAAAGAAAGAAAGAAAGAGACACTGACGTCATTCTGTTCTGATATCAACTCTTGGGCTTCAAATTCTCTACAAAAACTATTGTTTTTTTTTTCTTCCTTATTTTTCTGCAAAAAGTGGACTTTATGCCATCTTTAATGCTCTGCATGCTCGGTAAAGATTTCAGCAGACATTTTGAAACATTTTTTTTTTTTCAATTTTTCCAGAAAATAGTCTTTGTCATTTCATGCAAATTGTCTCCTAATTTGCACGAAATGTCAACATCAATTTTCTGGAAAAAATACGAAAAGAATTAACATCAATATGTCATCTGCTGAATTAGTCTAGCGAGTGATCATCACGAAAACATACCTATATAATTTTGACCCCCTGAAACCCCACTTTTATATAGTAAAACTGGGGTTTACAGGGGTATACATTATTTTTCTTATTTCTGCTCAAAACATAGATTGTTGGTACTCGTTAGAACTGCCTCGACGAGGCGGTTCTAACGAGTACCCACAATCTATGTTTTGTGCAGAAATATGAAAAATATCTGAATTTTTTATCTGAAAATTTTCAGTTTTTGGAGATAAAATTTTCTATATATTTGAATAGGCGTGTTTTCGTAATGAAAGATTAAAGAAGAGTATCATTCTAAAATTTCTTTTGAGATCCCAAAATATAGGTTTTTGTAGAGAATTACTAAAAAAGAAATATTTTTTGGGGCGGTTGCTAAACCGCCACCAGTTTAACAAACCACAGTTAGACAATCCTTTTATTTTTCTGGTATTACCAACTGTCACTAATTATTAGAATTGCCAAACAAATACCTACCTGCTAATGCTGATATTGCTAAATTCTGCATTCAAACATATTAGCCATATACACTTCGATGCTTATAAATAGTGAATAAATAAATAAAACCAAAGGAATCTTCAAACTTCCTAAGAAATATGTTTTAAATAATAATGAGTGCAAATTTTGACAGACCAATATAAATACTACAGTTAAATATGCCAATTCTACAGTGTTGGGTAAAAAGTGTTACCCAAGGCATGGTCCTACTAAACACTGAAAAGGACATTTTACCCTGGAAAGGAGCTATATTGGGTACTGAAACATACAAAATCCCAATCAGTTCTAGTGCCCTATAGAATTTCAGGCAACCGCCCCATCAGCACTTTCAGTATTTTGATTCTCTCTTTCTTCTACTTTGGATTGTAAATGTTGTTACATGGGCTTAACCATGCAAAACGTATCTATTGACAAACAATGGTGAAGGTCAGCCTGTCCTTTCACAGGATCTGATCATGGCATTCATTATCCAGTTGGAGAACTGGGCCCAGTTGTTCAAAGCTAACGATGTCGTTAGTTAACGATTCGTTAAAATTTTAATCGAGTGATACGCAAATATGCTGAAATTTTTTGCTGAAAAAATGTGAGTAGCTTCTGCAGTGCAAAAGCTACTCACATTTTTTCAGCAAAAAATATCAGAATATTGTGTATTGAATCCGCTAGAACAGTTAATGGAATGACCCTTAACGAGCTCATTAAGCTAACCACGCTTTGAACAACCGGGCCCTGGATAATATCAAGGTCAGATTCAGAGTCAAAAGAAAGCACACAGACAGAAAGACAGTAGAAAAAGAAAGATTATATAACAATAAGGAAAAATGCAAAATGAACCTTTTATGTGCTATCACATCTGCAGCAGACAACAGTTTGATTTTTGTTTCTCAGAAAAAATAAGGCTTTCCATTTCATGTGAACTGTCTGCTAGGCAAATGAGTCACACTTAGAAATGCCACGTCTTATTTTCTTGGAAAAATAATTATACAAAATTTAGAATGTTGCCTGCTACAATTTTACTGAGTACTTTAGGGGTTAATTTTACATATAAGAATAAGTAACATTTTAAATGTAATTTTAATTGTAATAAATCATTGGAATCTTAAATCATTATCATAAAAGATTGTATATAAATCATTATTACATCTTGTCATACATTTTTTTTATTTTATTTTTTCTCAGCATGTATTTTGGTTTATTTTCAATGGCATGTTCCAATTCTCTAGATAACAGGCAAGAAATGTATATACATTAGGTTTCAATGGAAGATGTTTAATCCCAATAATTACTTGGCCCATAAGGGAGAAATATCCAAATCAATATTTTTCTTATTTCTCCATGAGAACATATGTTGTGGGTACTCATTAGATGTGCCTTGCTATGGCACTCTTAATGAGTACCACAACGTAAGTTTTCATGGAGAAATATTTTTTTTTCACATATTGTTAGAAAAAAAAGCATCCAATCTGCAGACTGGCTCCAGTCTCCAGTGACTAATTTTTTTTTTGTAATCCTGTTTGATAATCCACTTAAATAATATTCTATTACTTGTAACCAGCCTTTAAAGTCATATTATTTTGGTTTTATTTTAGTGAATTATCAAGCAGGGTTATATGAAAAAAAATATTTAGCCACTGGAGACTATAACCAGTCTACTGATCTGGAGCTATGTAATTAAGAAATTGAATAAACAATAATTAACCCTTAAACCACAAAACTGCAGCAGATGACTAATTTTTTTTATCATTATTTTTTTTTTTCAGAAAAAATAAGACTTGGCATTTTGTGTGAGTTGTCTGCTAGGCAAATGTCAAGACTTTTTTCTTTGAAAAGTAATAATGAAAAATAATATAAGATAAAAAAATACAAAGGTGAAAAAAATCAAAATGTCGTCTGCTGCAGCCATGATTACCACTTGAAGGGTTAAACTGCTAAAGTAAGAATAAAACATGCTTACATAGGTGCCATGGTATCCTTAAACAGTAGCCACAAATATGTCAGTATTATGTAGCACCTTTCCTCAGGGCCATAAATGACAGTAGGAAGGGAGATAATCCAGAAGTAATCAAGGGACACAAATCTGAATGTCTTTCCAAGTGCCATAGCAACCAGTGAAAATTTATGACGTCATAAGACAATAGAAGACGTCATGAAAAATAACCGACGTCGTGGGGTGCTGTGAGATCACAAGAGAAGTAGATGACAGACCAGAATATTTTTCTTTTTTATTTTTCAGAAAAAAAAAAAAAATAAGGCTGATGTTTCATGTGAATTGCTTGCCATTTTAGAAAATAAGGCAATAAAATATTTCATTGGCAGTAAAATTCACATGAAATGCCAAACCTTATTTTCTCTGAAAAATAAAAATAAACAGAAAGATATTTTAGAATGTTATCTGCTACAAATTTTAATGGAGCTTTTTATGGGTTATTTAACATTTTCGGTATCCTAAGTGATAGGCTAAGCATGCTATGGCAAACAGTGTAGACCCAGACAAGCTGCTCAAAAGGCAGTCTGACCAGGGCATGCATGGCTTTCCAATCAGCCTGCACTTTTTAGACACAATATCATGGAGTCAAATATGGGAATTTCTGATGGCTAGGTGGACATATTGCAATGAATACTGAGTGTAAAAGTCAAAGGTCAATCTGGTCTATCTATAATGTGTCTTTAAACTTAAACAATTCAGCAGGGAGCAAATTGGTGCTCTTTTTTCTTATTTTTCCTGTTTTCTGGGAAAAATAAGAAAAAGAGCACCAATTGTTGACTGAATAGAAACCTCTAAAGACAGTAAGCAGGGCTTCACATTTCATTCTGGAGACAATTAGTACAAAATCTCAACCCTTGTTTTCTGGGAAAAATACAAAAAAGATCTTCACTGCCAACTGATTTTCCCCAGAAAGTGCTAACATTTAAAGACTGACAACAATCTTTCTCAGTAGTAAGTAAGTTAGTAAGAATCTGAATAGCACTAAACAGAAGACATCAGAGAGTCCTTAGTCTTCAGCCAAAGCTGCATATATTTCTAACTGACATTCATCAAGAAAGGGATTGTGGTTTGATCCACATTCAAACCACCAGTAAATATTTATAATTTCAAACACAGAAGTAATTAACACTTAGCACACTATGGGCAAATTCAGCAGATGGCAAACTGATGATATTTTTCATATTTTCCCCCCAGAAAATAGAATTTGACAATTCATGCAAACTAATTCCTAAAGCTCCTATTTTCTGGGGAAAAAATTTTTCAAAATATCATCTGCTGCAATTTTTACCCAGCAGCTAAGAGATAAAGAAATTCCTAATCACTTATTGTGTACAAAAGATTACTTTCATATTATACTGTAATAATTCTAATAAATATCCATGCTCTAATAAATGCCCATCCCCCAATCCGGGCCTGAAATTTTTTTTTTTTATATTTTTGTCTCAAAAATACCAGCCTCCCATAAATGCCCACCAATCAATTTAGAAAACAAGAGAATCAGTGAAACCGAAGGATGCTCCCCAAAGATGACAGTAGTGGGAGGGTTATGTTAGTGAAAAAGTAAAATACTTTAAGAGATATGTTATGGACAAGCTTATTATTGCAAAAATTAAGACGGGAAGTAACTCAGTAATTACTTGTAACAGTTACAGTTCTTGCACTCTGCACTATCTCTGACGGCTGTCTCTCAATGTATCAAGTTTCATTTGATTCTCTTTTATACTTTCAGAGATATGCAATGGACAAATTTAATATTGCAAAAATTTGGAAGGGAAATAACTCCATAAATACTGATGATAGGGTTATGGTTCTTGCATTCTGCACTTTCCCTCATAGCCCTCTATCACTGTATCAAGTTTCATTTATCTACCTTCAACACTTTTAGAGATATGCTCCGGACAAGCTTACTATTGCAAAAATTAGGAAGGGAAATAACTCTGTAATCACTTGTGATAGTTAGGGTATTTACACCCTGCACTTTCTCTGATAGTCGTCTATCAATGTATCAAATTTAATTTAATTCCCTTCCATACTTTCAGAGATATGCTCCAGACAAGCTTTTTATTGCAAAAATTAAGAACGGAAGTAGCTCTATAAATACTGGTGACAGGGTTATGGTTCTTGTATTCTGCAATTTCCCTCATGGCCCTCTATCAGTGTATCAAGTTTCATTAAATTACCTTCAATACTTTTAGAGATATGCTCTGGACAAAAGTGTAATGGACAGACGGACAAAGCGGCACTATATGCTCTCCCTTTGGGGAGCATAAAAATATTGCTACTACCTCATGCAGTTAGTTTCTAAATCTACTATTTAATAATGGAACAATCAAGTCCCTTTTTCTCTCTTGGTCCAGATAAAGGATATGAACATGGGATTTCTAGTCCTCTGCCAGGTACTACAATTCTCCTAGAGAAGCTAACATGTCTTTTGTAACATTAGTCTATACTTAACATGTCCATTGTAACACTAGTCTATACTTCTGTTTTTGCTATCAATGTGGCGGTCATCAGGAGGAAAACATGACTATTTCAAAGTTTTTCCTACAGTTCTCAAACACTGTAGTCTCTAATAAATGCCCACCGCCCTCTTTACAAAAGCTAATGATGCTAATAAACACCAAAGTAATAATTAGATTTTTATGGTAAGTATGGTATGATTTGCTCATCACGTTAGAGGTGTCACAAATGAGAAGAAAATTTCTTAGTCTGTCCTCTGCTCGTTGTTCTCCATAGGAGTGTAATATAAAAAAAAAAAAGTGACAAGAAACATATTTTAAGGGGAATGGATACACTTTTCAGGGGCAGGCAACTCTGTCCAAAATGACTGCCGCCCTTCTGAAAAGGAGTCTGTTCTAAAAGAAAAGAATCTGCTTCCCATGGAAGCAAATTCTTTCCTTTTAGAGTAGACCCCTTTTCAGGAGAGGCTCAGCAATCAGGAAAGCAAACAGGAAGTTACACATTGTGTCCTAAGTGAAAAATTGACACAAAATCTATCAAATGTAGCCAGTACCCTTAAAATGAATAAGTACACCTCAAAGAAAGAGTGCTCTAGGCTAAAAGTTTTGACTCACTTTTCAAAGGAAGACAACTCCAGCAAAAAAAGAATTTGCTTTCCTAGTACATGGATTCCTGTTAAAGAGGTCTACTATTACAGGAAAGAATTTGCTTTTCCTTTTGGGATTGAAAGGCAAACACTTTCTTGTAAGAGTGATCTCCCCTTCTTGTTTCTAGTTAAAAAAATAAATAAATAAAAAAAAATTGCCAAATTTGACAAGGGGCATAACTCTCATAAAATCAATCTGATATTTTTTCTTAAAAGTTGATAAGGTGATCTAATCCTCCGCCCCAATAAGTCTGCCAAATATCAAAGCCCTAGTGCAAATACTTTCTGAGAAATTTTGTACAAAAGGTACAGTGTGACGAACAGAATAATGAATGAATGAAAACAATATGGCCCTCAACTGTGCATAAAACAGAGTATAAGCACATGACTACATGTACTTACTGACCATTAGGTCACATGGGGAATACTGAAATTTCAATGCTTATATGAGGTATATTAGAAACAAAAACAGTAACATAAAGTATACATGAAATATGATGTAATTTAAGAAACAAATGCAGTTCCCATAAATGCCATTTTTAATGTTGCTGAAAAATCATGATATAAATTTAACTTTCATTTAAAATTTTCCTTTCAGGAAAACCTCTGTAAAGAGAGTTTTCTTGAAATATTTGTCTATTGCTACAATTAATTTGCTGTCTGTTACAGAAGACACCATGAATGTGCAGGCTAATTCAAGCCTTCCCTAGTTGCACACCATAAGGTACATTACCTCACAATTGGCGATCAATTAACATGGAAGATTCTTTGTCATTTTTACATGGGAGACTTCCTGTTTCATGTTCTGCACATCAAACTTCTTCAGAAAAGGGGTGTACTATAAAAGGAAAGAATTTGCTCTCAAGGGGAGCATTTTTTTTTTTTTTTTTTTTTCAGAATTTTATAATATACCCCTTTTCAGAAGGGAAGCAAAACAATTTGGAAAGAGTTTTTTCCCCCGAAAGTGTATCAATTCCCCTTAAGGTAATATAAACTATATAAGTATTACCTTTCACAAAAAAGCTTGGTCTGCCCTTAGAATGTAGACCAAGCTTGTTTGTGAAAGTCAATACTTGGTTATAATAAAGCTGAACAGTCCATGGGAAATAGCATTGGACCAGTCCATAACCTCTCATAAAGTGCTACTTGAGCAGTGACAAATATTAAGATGTTGTCTGCACCCATGGGCATAGACAATCACTATGTACACCAGGACAAACATTAACACCCCACACCTAACACAACACAAAGAGGTTACTATACCATTACACATAATACAGACAAATAATGACACTCCATGACACCCCCGGGATGACACCCCTCCCACCAGTGCAATATACAGTTACAATGTAGCAATGCTTGACATTTGTAGCATCTTTTTCAGCTAAAATATTGCTTTTTGTCTTTTTTTCTCTACATGCATGTTATAGGTTCTCAATAATTATAGTCGGCTCACTGAGTTAGTTCTAAGTTGAGAACAAATATTATTATGAAGAAAAAAGAAAAATATTTCCTATATACGTAGCTCTGGAAAATTAATGGTATTTTTTTCATTTCTCCACAAAAACATGGGTTGTGGTACCCATTTGAAGTGAATTGCCTTGCTGAGGCACTTCTAAGATTACACACAATATGTGTTTTGTGGAGAAATATGAAAAATATTTATAGGAAAGCTCCTCTTATCTGTAACTATGCATTGCAAAGGACTAATAACATCCATGACCCAGTATACAAACTACAAAATATTAATAATTCCCATACTGCAAAACCTGGCTGGATACACAACAATCCAATTGGGATGATACCACTGTCCTATCACACAACATATAGATATGTACGAACCCCTTAGAATGATAATCAGAGTCCTTAGCACCAAGTACATGAAATGTTGCTGACCGCTGCAGTCGGAGAGGCTCAAATCTGACCAAAAAATACATATTACCATGATACAGTTTATAATTTAAAAGAACAAACAGCTATTATGATGCTGATATCTTTTTTCATCTCCTACTTTAAGCCCCCCCGCAAAAATCTTTTGGCTCTCAGACATTTAAAGAAAAACAAAAAACTTTTTATATTTGTTTTTCTGATTGGGTACATTCTTGGATATTTTGGTTCATAAAGCAAACTAAAATGGTGGCACCTATACAGACAGTTTTGGAAAAGGAAGTTTCCAGTCTCAAACATCTTACCGTAAACAAATACTAATACACTGATTTTCTTAGCAAGTAAGGAAGAACACCATATACATTTGTGGTCTGGATTACAATATGGTTAAAAATAATCCTCAGATAAACAAGAAAAATCCAGTTTCATGTATTTTTGTGGGTTAAAAAAAATGCGCTGAAAAAAAATGTACACAGGGGATTATTTGGAGAGATGTAGCAGTGTCTGAGAATCTAACTACCGTATTTACCATATATATTTGGACAGACAGGCCTCAGCAAACAGTATAGCCCAGATGAGACGCCGCAGAATGCGGCGTCTCATCTGGGTCTATACTGTTTGCCACTCATCCAGCAATTTTTAGACACAACATCGGGTAGTGAATTTTACTGATTCAAATTTTAGTACATTTATGGTAAGGAGTTGAGGTGTCCAAATACTTAGGGTAAATACGGTATTACTTTTATTTGGCCTTATTGGATTTCAACTCATGACTATGTGTCAGTTCAATGCATTGAGTCTTTTATTATCATCTTTCCATCATCTCAGTACCACTGCCATTGAAAGAGATGTTAGACACAAATTAGGATCATCACACTGCTGCCAATATTACCTGATATATAGTACACTCTTCCAACAATCTTTTTGCCTTCTTCACTAAGAAGGCATGGTCTACATAAACAGGTATGTAAAACAGTAAAAAATATATCAGTCCCAAATCTAAAGATGTCATGATTTTGGCAGCACATTAGTCTAATTTGAAATAAATATAAGACCAACAGGTTATGAGAAATTAACCACCCGAGCAATAACATTATGAAAATGTGTCAAATTTTTATATTTATTGTTTTTTGAGGTCTTAGGACATGCAAGACTGCTATGCAGTGGATCGTATAATCTGAGTGCGTATGCAATATTAAGTGATTTAATCTGAGGTTCATCTGCAAAGCCAAAAGACTATCTTCAATTTTCTGCATCCTGTTTTGTTTTACCATTCCTTAAAGGAACATCCTCATCAAATAATAAATATTAGAAATAAAGAACCTGTTATTAAAGAGCAGTTTTGTGAAAAAAAATCATGAAAATAGTTTTTTTCAATTAAGAAAATTATTTGGTGTCTTAAACCTACAAGACTGATATCATGGAAGCCACTATTTTCGTGAGCATGTGATGTCATACCCACCTAATTAAATATGCAAAAATTTAATAGCAAGCTCGCTGCCGCATGTGGGCCACATGTGTGCAAGCCTTCAGCTTGCGCCAACAAGCTCTATGGTACAGCAGTTGCTGTCAAACGAAACTGGAAATAAACATTTTGTTTGCAGTTCGTCGGGTTCTCAATTAATGTGGCAGATCTATTTGTATTTGCTGGGGCCAACTGGGAAAATCCGGTACACGAATCCGGTATGAAAATTTTAACAGCATAGCTTGGGTCTTATACTTTGATTTTTTGGCTAATTTTTGGCTTTCATATTATCCAATTGTACTGTAACTGCAACTGGTGGTTTTTCAAAGCATAGTGCATTGCGAGCTTGCCTATATTGCCTAAGTTCAAATTAAATCTTATCTGAAACAATATTTTAACTGCTATATACCTGTATGCAACCGCGTTAACCCTTGTTATGCTGAACCTGGATATATCCTGCCTTTGCAAACAGTGTTGATCCAGATGAGTTGGCATCTAAAGAAGCCAAATGATCTGGATCTGCACTGATCCCCATTAAATATTTGAATTTATAGCAACAATCCAGATCAAGAAATCTGATTAGCTGAAAATTAGAAGTGGGTGTGGCAATTTAATTTATTCAGCATGACAATGATTTATTTGCATATATTTTATAATTTAGCTCACAGAAGTAGCATATTCTAGCTAATATGCACCTATTATTTGTGTTTTAAGCAAATAAATACCTAATTAAATATTCAAAATGGCAGCCCCTATCGTTAGAATCATACGAATGTCAGTCTATAATATTTCTTAATCAATTTCGATCAAATTTGTGCCAAGATGCTTGTTTTCTAAAGCTGAATATTTTAAGCATGCACTGCATTAAGAGGTCCTTTCCCTTTAAATCATCTACAAATTTATATAATATACATGTATTATACAAAGGCAAAGAGCACAGAGCCAGGAAATCTGCTGCAGGTAAAGCTAATAAATCAGAGAAAAAGTTATAGAAGAGTATTTTATGATACTTTTGGGATAATATCTCCATTTCTCCATAAAAACATATGTTGAGGGTACTTATAAGAAGTACTTCACTCAGGCACTTCTAGTATCACAACATTTGTTTTTATGAAAAAATAAGAAAAATTATCCCAGGATTATCACCAAATACTCCTCCCTAACAACTCCTCTGTTACAAATATCATGAGCTTTATGACATTTATTTGACTGCAGAATCTGACTAGAATTTGTTAGCGAACATTTATATTACCTAATGAGATTCCAAGGAAATTAACTCAAAAAGTATAAATGCAAGAGTTATAGTTCTTGCACTTTGCTGGTTGTCTAATGTTGATTAATATTCATGTGAAGTTTCGTGAAGATATCTTGAATAGTTTTCAAGTTATAGAGCAGACACTTTTTTGTGACGGACAAAGTTCCAAGGGAAATAATTCATAAAGTATAAATGCAAGAGTTATGGTTCTTGAGCTCTGCAAATTATTTAAAGTTGATTGATATTTACATAAACTTGAAGATATCTTGAACAGGTTTCAAGTTAAAGAGTGGACACGATTTTGTGATGTACAAAGTTCCAAGGGAAATAGCTCAAAAAGTACAAATGCAAGAGTTGAGGTTCTTGTGCTCTGCACGTTGCCTGATGTTGATTGATATTTATATGAAGTTTCGTGAAGATAGCTTGAATGGTTTTCAAATTATAGAGCGGACACGATTTTGTTATAGACAGATGCCCGGGGAAAATAATATGTCTCCTTACCCTAAAGTGGGGAGATATAATGAGGCTTTGCTGAAACTTCTCACAAGCCTTAGCATGTATACCATATTTACCCTAAATTTTTGGACACTTTAAATCCTTACCGTACTAGACCTAAATTTGTTAAAAGTCCATTTGATGTGTTTAAAAACACAGTATCTCATCTGGGTCTACACTGTTTGCTCCAAACTTTCTGTCCAAAGTCTTAAGGTAAATATGGCAAAATATATTATCTCAAGAATGACGTGGTTTGAAAACATGGTAAAACTGTGTTCAATCAATCTTAAAATATTAGTTTTTGCTTTTAATAGAACTACATGACATTTAAGTGACTATCCTCTGTGTCCAATTTTTAACCATTTTGCAGTGTTAACAATAACATTACAGCTATGATCATTTTTGAATATTCTGAGTTTTAACTTACCTTGGAAAGGCTGGTTTCCCAGACTTCTGCACAGACATTCACTTATTAATGCACACTGGGGTTACAGTGTAAACCAACAAAATAAGTTGCGATTGAACGAATCAAATTATCCAAATTTCATTTAAATCCCAATTATAATGATCATTTGTTTCACCTGTGTGGAAAGTGTTGTCATTTGAATCATAACACTTTTGTATAGGTAAAAATTCTATCACTTAAAAGATTTTGTGCTTAAGATGCTGGGTAAAAAATTCAATATACAACACTTTAAAGTATTTTTGAAACACTTTTCTTATTTTTCCCAAAATATAGACTTTGAGGTTTTATGCAAATATTCTCCTTGGGAGACAATTTGCATAAAATGCCAAAACCCATTTTCTTATTTTTTTTTTCCAGAAATATTTTTCTTATTTTTCTTACAAAATAATTTTCTTATTTTCCTCAGAAACATGCTTGCATGAAATACCCAGGCCAAGAAAATAGGAAAAATACAAATTTGTCTTCTGCTGAATTCATCCAGAGTGGTATAGGTTAACTGAAAATCTGAAGAGGCTGATTGGTTGAACAGGACAATCATTTTGTCAATTTGCATAATACCATATTTACCCAAAGTATTTGGGCAGCCCTGCTAAAGCAAACAGTGCAGACATGAATTAGACATTACCCAGCAAACACACAATGTCGCCACAACCTCAATACAACATCGCTGCAACATCACAACATTGCAGCAATGTTGTAACGATGTTGAAATGACGTTGTTGTGATGTTGTGTGTTTACAGGGAGGGTCATGTGGAGCCAGTCAGTTTACCTAACCACACTTTTTCCTGGGCAAGCATGGTCTTCTAAGCATTTAACCAGTATTTGTGCACATTCTCTTACCAGAAACTGACAACTGCCCTTCTTGAATACGAGTAAATATCTTTAGCTTCCTTAGTTTTTATCAGATTTCGGTAAAATTTATATCAGAATGTGTGGTTTGCAAGATCTGTCATCTCAGATACATTCTTTACCAACCTTGCATTTCCCTTTAAGGTGTCCCAATATTTAGGGTAAACAGAGTAACCCCAGTGATTCAACAAGCTGAACAACAGAACTTACCCATTGCCTTGTGGTACCACCGTGGTGGATCCAAACCAAGGCAGATTCTGTTTTCTCTGATTCTGAGTCATTCTCAGTCTCACCATCCTCTGGGAGTACATCTGTACCGATGACCCTTCCTTGTTGCCTCTCATTCCAGCCATCCTGTTTAGGTTTACAACATTATTACCACCAAGAGCATTCAGTCCAGCCTTATCCTGGAACACGACACATTGTAACGTTAGATCCAAACAAGTTAGAGATCTTACTGGACGAGACGGTAACTGTTTTGGTCTGGTACCAGCTGCAGGTGTGCTGGGGACTGATATAGTTCCAGATGTAGGTATGGGTAGGGATAATGGCTGAGATTTACCCTCCATACTCATCTATCATATCCTTGCTGTCACCCATCCGACTGACAGTCAAATCTATACCACTTACACTTAAACAGTATGCAAAAATGTTAAGAGAAACCCTACAGTGACCATTTATAATCATCAGACTGGTTATTTCCATACTTAAAATAGATATTAATCCATTGTTCAAACACTTCAAGTGGCTCCTATTTTGCTAAATCAAAATCCTTATGCAAAATTATTGAAAGCATTTCTAACACAATATCATGTACCACAAATTAGATTCAATATTGTATTTTGGCCAGCTCTAATTGAATGTTCATGTACGCTGGTCTGAGTTTAAATAAAGATAAAAAATTACATTAATTGATAAAATCTTCAAAACTATTGTGCAGAATCATAACACATTGTACAATTCAAGTCATTCAACGTTATTCAAAACATTCAAATCCTCACATACAACAAAACGGTTTGATTATAAAATGGACAATAAAAGGTAGAAGAAAACTAAAAACTTTAGTTTGTGAACTTTTTTTAATTCTGCTCTATTAAAACACTTTCCAATAGGCAAGTTTTATGTATGACCCTGATTTACTAGCAATAAGATAAAATTAAAACTATTGTGAAAATGCTATTTTAGGACTTTATAAATGACATCTATATTCTTTTCGAATACAATGCTGTCCAAAACACAATACACTAACAGTAAAGAGCTGACCCTAGGAGTCTTTTAAATAGATAAAAGATATATTTCATCTTATATAGCTAAGTAGACTCTCAAATCCAAACATTACTTCATCCAGGTCATACTGGGGTACATTTTCATCTAAAACAATATGGTCATCTTGTGTTGATTTTTCATCTGCTGTTATTCTTCCATCACTAGTGTGTTCATCTATTCTTTCTTGTGTTGTTCTTTTAGTTTCTTGTTGAGTGTCAGTTAAAGGAAGTCAATGTTTCCTGTTTTACTTCTAAAATTTTCTTTACTGCAAAAATCTGTTCAGAGAGTAAGCATTTCTGTCTTCTGTCTTGTAATCAGTATCAGTTTTCCCTTAGACTTTAAAGGACTGGATACACTTGGTAGATTTTTTTGGCCAGTGTTCACAAGGGGGACAACTTTTGTTACTTCCTGTTTGCTTTCCTGTACACCAAACCACTTCTGAAAAAGGGGGTCTAAATTCTTCCCTTTTCAGAAGGGTGGAAACACAAATTTTTGACAGTTGTCTACCTTGAAAGTGTATCCATTTTTCCTAAGTTGTTTGAATTCTATTATTCCTGCTTAGCGATATGTGAAACATTCATATACTATCATTTATTTGTTTTTTCCAATCAGGAAAGTTAAACACTGATGATAAATAAAGGAACCATCTGTCATAGAGATTGTAATGCCCTTTTCAACTTTCATTGCAAAATTTGGCAGTGTCTTCATTTATCCTACATCCAATCACTGGGCTGTCTGTTTTGATTCTGGTTTCCAAATTCAGATGACTGTTAGAACCTTATGGTAAGCTGTCTCAGGTCAAAGAAAGATGCTGGATTTTGTGAGCAAAATTATTCCTTTTACAGTCATATCTTTAAATCATAACTTAATGTAATTTATAATGTCATTTTTTTCCCTGAAGATTTCAATAAATTATCGTAATCAATTTTTTCAACCACTTCCGTCACATTTTCCACCTATTCAGCAATTGGAATGACAACTTTCCAGTTAGTACAAGCACCAAATGTGCACTTCACTTTTGGACATTGAGTCAGACAGACTTTCATTCTATTTATTCTATTGAATATTGGGAATTAGATATTGTATATTAGGTGGCAAAGCTTCAATATAAGGATTTATGTCTCTACATAAATTTGTTGATTTAAGCAGATATGGTTGTAATTAGGTTAATAGAAGTTCACAAAGTATTATAATGTTTCAGGTCTAATTCAATGCTCTAGATAAGGTATTTTTTGACAAAAAAATATTAATATTTTTTCTTGAATTTTTTCTCACCTCTCCATAAAAACATATGTTGTGAGCACACAATAGAAGTGCCTCACTGAGGCACTTCTAATGAGTTCCCACAATATGTGTTTTAATGGAGGAAGAAGATAAATATTTACCTGATATTCTCTCATCAGGACTATGTAATCTGTAACATGATATAAGGGAGTTATAACCATGAAATATCGATATTAAAGTAAGCAGTCCTGACTTTACCAAGGAAGTTCAATAAGTCAAGTTCAGCTTGGATCAAGGGCAATAACATTTTATGTCATGTTCCTACTTTTTATGTAGAATTACCTCACCTGATGTCCTGTTCATACTTCACCGAAGTTACTGACAAAATTTGAAAATCTGGAGACAATACTCAGTCAGGGTGTATAATATTATAGCGTAAGTATGGAAACTAGGAAATGACATAGTGTTTCTTTTTTATCTTGTGGCAACAAGCTATTATGTTACTGTCTCATCTTATTATCTTGAGGCAAAAACATATCTTACTGCATCAACAACATATTAAGTCACTGCCTCATATTTCTATCTTGAGGCAGCAACATATTAGTCATTGTCTCAATTTTATATCTTGACGCAACAACATATTAAGTCACTGCTTCAGCTTAATATCTGGAGGCAACAGCATATTAAGTCATTGTTTCAACTTATTATCTTGAGGTAACAACATATTATATCATTGTCTCAACTTATCAACTTTCAGCAACAACATATTAAGTCACTGCCTCATATTTTTATCTTGCAGCAACATATTAAGCCATTGTCTCAACTTTATATCTTGAGGCAACAACATATTAAGTCACTGCTTCAGCTTAATATCTGGAGGCAACAGCATATTAAGTCATTGTCTCAACTTACTATCTTGAAGCAACAACATATTATATCATTGTCTCAACTTATCATCTTTCAGCAACAACATATTAAGCCATTGTCTCAACTTATTACCTTGAAACAACAACATATTAAGTCATTCCCTCAACTTATTATCTTGAGGCAACAACATATTAAATCATTATCTCAATTTATTTTCTTGAAGCAACAATATATTGTCATTGTCTCAACTTATTATTTTGAAGCAACAATATATTAAGTCATAACCTTAACTTATTATCTTGAGGCAACAACATATTTAGTCACTGCCCCAACTTATTATCTTGAGGCAACAATATATTAAGTCATTGTCTCAACTTATTATCTTAAAGCAACAATATAATATGTCATTGCCTTAACTTATTATCTTGAGGCAACAACATATTTAGTCACTGCCTCAACTTATTATCTTGAGGCAACAAGATATTAAATCATTGCCACAGCTTATTACCTTGAGGCAACAAGATGTTAAATCATTGCCATAGCTTATTATCTTGAGGCAACAACATATTAAGTCATTACCTTTACTTACTATCTTGAGGCAATAACATAGTAAGTCACAGCCTCAACATATTATTTTGAGGCAAAAAGATAATATGAAACTGCCTCAACTCATTATCTTGAGGCAAAAACATATTATTGAGTCACTGCCTCAACTTATTATCTTGAGGCTACAATATAGTGTTATTGCCTCAACTTAATATCTTGAGGCAACAAAATAATGTTATTGCCTGAACTTACCATCCTGAGGCAACAACATGTTAAATTGTTGCTGCAGCTTATAATCTAGAGCAAAAAGATGTTTGAAGCAATCTGTTGAAGCAAAAAGACATTTTGTTGTTTCAATAACTTATTTAAATGATGTGAAATGTAAATTTGGTTCTAATTCTATACAAAAACTTTATGTATTTTAAGTTCCCTTTTATAAAAATGACAAGACAATTTTAATGATGCTGTGAAACAAAAATATTACAATGCACATAAAAAGCTCTCATGAGGTATGCAAACAGCAAAAGCCCTCATCAGCCTGCACATTTACAGTCTGATCAGGACCTTCTTTGTTTGCCTATATAGTATTTATATATTTCATAGGTGACCAATAAAGGTCCTGGTCAGACTGTATTGGAGGTGGTCAAGATTATATTCTGGCTTCCAATTAATAAGTTGTTGCCTCAAAATAAAACACAAAGGCAATGACTTAGGATGGTATTGACTCAAGATAATAATTTGAGGCAATGATGTATTTTGTTGCCTCTAGATAACCTGCTTATAGGCAACAATGTAATAACTTAATATGTTGTTGCCTGAATACAAGAAGTAGAGACAATAGCTTTTAAAACATCTTGTAAAAATATATTGTATCAGAGGTTTATAATTCTACTAATGGGGCTATGACCCTTGAAACAACTTCAAGAGGAAAGTGCCATATTATTGGCTAGCTGGCTTTAGCAGTGATTGGCATTTATGGGTTTGTATAGCCCTTGCTTCAAATCAATATCAGATTAAGAAATGGTTTCAAGTTTAACCGTTACTGTGCTCAGGGCAAATTCAACAGACAACAATTTGATATTTTTTTTTTTTTAGAAAACAGAGTTTGACATTTCATGCAAACTGTCTCCTTAGGCCTTAGGAGACAGTTTGCATGAAATGTCAAACTCTGTTTTCTGGAACAAAACAAAAAATATTTCAAAATGTTTTCTGTTGATATTTTTCTTTGTAAACATTTAATGAAGTACTGCAGAGGTGAAAGCTTTTATCATTCCAGTTTCTCTAAGAGAACTACACTGTATTCCTGATAACTCAGGCAGCAGCCAATCAGATGCTAGGGACCCACACACTATATGTTGCACACCCATACTGGGGAGCTGATAGCTCTGTTAGCTGAATTAAAAGTCTCTAATTGTATCTTATCGTATCATACCTAAAGACAATAAGTTGAGGCAATAACTTAATATGCTGGTTGTTGCCTTGAGATAAAAAAAAAAAAAGAAAGAAAGAAAGAAACACTATGTCCCTTCCGTGTTTACATTGTTAAGGACATAAAATATGCAAGAGGAAATAATCAATCATAATTCAGGATAATTTAGTTTTTTCATGTAACCATGTTCACCAAAATACATCAACAACAGTTTTCTTTTCAAATTATGATGCTGTTAAACTTAGTATGTGAAAGTGAATAAAAGAAAGGCCAAACATGCACAATATAAAGCAAAGCAGAATTATGAAAATGAGTTAACCCATTTTTGTCTTGAGACCCCAAAAAGGGTAACTGGCAAATGGTACAGACCAAGGTCAGACACCGCAGAATGCGGCAGCTGATCAAGGTCTCCAGTGTTTGCAAACAGTTTAGCCATTTTTCTCTAGGAATATCTAAATCACATAGCCTGATACATGTATATCTAAAAGTGAAATTCAAATTTTCCAATATATACGAAGGGGGAATTTATTCAGTCTAAAATGGGTTATAATATGTTATAATGAGTTTTTGCTGTCCCCCATCAGAAGAAACCTTGGATCCTTGACTTTCCAAAGCACACCCAATTAAGATTCTGATCAGACTTTGAAAATGCCCAGGCTGATTTCTGACTCCACTGTGTGTACATGTCCAAAGGTACATTCTCTTATGCTGTGGTTCAATATAAAAAAGAAGCCAAATAATGAAATGATCATTCTGCAAGATATTATAGAAAAAACTGAATGAGAAAAAAATACGAGAAAATCAGGAGCATAAAAATATTGCTTTTTAACCGAATACCTATCCTGAGATTGACCAATAAATTTCTAAAAAAATGTTGCTGAAAAAGTTGATTTAATACATTTCATGTGAGTCCGATCAGATATATGTTTTTTCTGCATACAGATGTTAACAGTACAGATGCCAAACATTAGACATACAGTCATTAACCAAATCGTATAGATCAAATTTTTGTAAAGTAAATTTTTAGGTGTAAAGTTAACATGATTAAATACTTACACACTTTAAAACATCCTTAATAGAAATGAACTTACATTATTTATTGAAACAACTGAAGGGTCTTTGTTCCAACGGCATTGCTGTTTACAATTCTCTACTTCAAGTTCAATAAAATATTCAAAACTAGATAGAAATGAGCCACATGAGATAATGTAGCTATTTACTGGTACCTTGGGGTATACTTGCTCAGCAGCGCACAGATCTGTGCGCTGCTGAGCAAGTATACCCCAAGGTACCAGTAAATAGCTCCTTATAAGGCACATTTTTTAACCAAAAAGTATAGATAGTTTTCTTATTTCTCGACAAAAAACATACGTTGTGGGTACTCAGTGGAAGCATCTCACTATCAGGGCATTGAGAAATAAGAAAAATATTATATGGATACTCCCTCTTATCAGTAGGTTGTCCCATAGTCATTTCTTCATAAACTATTAAAGTATAGCAACTAATATAAATGCATCAGACTGTTAACCTATAGCAAACTGAATTCAAATTTTGGCAGATGGCATTTCTTATGTATTTTTTGCTGAACAAGTACTCTGTATGCATCAGGTAAGTTATTGTACACTTTTTTTTTTTTCCATTATTTGTTCAATTTCCTCATATCTTCTTCTTTTGAAGCCTTATAAAGGCTGTGGTTCGTGATTGTGGCCTTTCCTATGTTGCTTCATTTATATTTTGACAATTTTCCATGATTTGCATGAAACACAGTTGTCTTTTTTTTTTTCTTCTTTTTTTTTTTTTAACTCATTGTAGACCGAAATTTAACAATGAACTCCCCCACGCTACATATTGGAAGATTCTAATTTTGATTTCAGGTATGTCAGGCCATGTGATTTAGATTTTCTGAGAGAAAAATGGTTGAACTATTTGCAAGCAATGGAGACCCTGATCAGATGCCGCTGAATGCGGCATCTGATCTGAGTCTGCACTGTTTGCCAATTACTATGGGTTAAGTAAAATATTACTTGTTAATAATTTTGTTTGTTTGTAACATGCTAAAAGTTAACCCTTGAAGCGCCATCAAAATTGTTGCCTACAACAGTTCCATTTTTTTTTTTCAGAGAAAATAACGTTTCACATTTCATGTAACATCTGTTAGGCTTGTTCTTTCATGTGAATCAACAGCCTAGCAGATGATTCACATGAAATTTCAAACATTGTCTCTGAAAATAAAAATGGAAATGTTGTAGGCTACAATTTTGATGGTGCTTCAAGAGTTAACTTGTAGCATGCTACAAACAAACAAAAGTTTGTCCTGCTGCTGCTCTGACTGACCAACCTGGCAGGATTACTACATGATGCTTCTCATCCGAGTTCTGATCACTCCATGCTTGTAGAGTCTAAAGAAAGCATTTGTTCCGATCTTTTAACCTTTGCCACTCTCTGGGCTTTTCAGCAGACGACAAACTGATGATATTTTTCTTATTTTTCTCAAAAAACAGGATTTGACATTTCATGCAAATTGTCTCCTTAAGAGACAATTTGCATGAAATCTCATATCCTGTTTTCTGGGAAAAATAAGAAAAAATATTTCAAAATGTCGTCTGCTGAAAATTTTACCCAGAGTGCTAAGCGTTAAGTACATACAATTTGTAATGGTTCACTTACCACACTGAGTCCAGTAAAAACCCTTGCCAGCAGAAAGTCCTATGATGTATATTCCTTGACAAAGTTTGTTCTTGATCTCCTAGATAAAGAGTATTTTTCCTTATTATTCCAGCTTAGAATCAATTGTTGTCCTTTTTTGAAATTCATTAGAGTGTCTATCTTGTCCTCTGTGTGTCACTGGTCAATGTCCTTTCCACATAACTGTGATCTAAACAATACTTCAACACAAACACTCATTCCAAGAAGCGTTGAAAAATCTGCTTGTAAAACAGTCTCTCAATCCAATTATAACAAAATCAATTTTTAATAAAATTTTAGTACCTCAATCCTGTTAAAATGAATTTAATTTTTAGCAAAAAAACCTCTTATGTTAAATTTCAGCACCAAAAATTAGTCTCTCAAACGAAAACAACAACAAAAAAAGACAAAAATGCAATTAATGCATCAGGTACACTTCAAAGTTTTTTCTGTATAATATGACGAGAAGTTAGGATTATCCTTTTGCAAAAAAAAAAAAAAGCAGGAAGAATTAAGTGCTTTCATGAAAGGTAATAAATACCCTTCATTATGTTGATAAACCACTTATCCTATCAGTTTAAGAGCCTATTAATTATCTGATAACCTGTAAGAACTGGTCAATAATCAGCGGTAATCTTTTGACAATAATATTTTTTTTTCTTTGGGTATACCATACTTACCCTAAATATTCTGATATCTTTATTCCTTACCATACTTGTCCTAAATTCTGAATTAGTCAATTTTACTACCCGTTAATGTGTCTAAAAACCAGTGGATGAGTAGCAAACAGTGTAGACCCTGATCAGATGCCACTTCTGTGGCATCTGATCTGGGTCTACACTGTTTGCTAAAGCCTACATTTAAGGTAAATACAGTAATATCTGTACAGGGTGGTAAATATCAGATATTTATATTCGAATCAACCACAGCTCTAGATATAAAAGAAGCTTGCAGAAATACTTTTTCTCATTATTTTTTTTTATTTTTTATTTTTTTATTAATTTTTTTTGCATCAAAACATACCTTGTGGGTAGCCATTGGAATCGCCTCTCCAAGGTGATTCCAATAACTTCCAACAAGATATGTCTTGGTGAAAAAAAAATATATATATATATATATATCCAAAATAAGCATTTTATCTGGAGCTACTCTGGCCAATGGAGACTTATTGTGCTATATAAAATATCCAGTGATATATACAATATATGTCACAAATACTATTTGGAAGAAACAAAATCAGTCATGGTCAAAGATCTTGGATATACTGATATTGCACATTCAAACAATGCCTGTACCCATCAAAACAGTGAGCTAATTAAGCCAATTAATCAATAGAAATAAAGCCAATTAAATCCACAATATTAAAAAAACAACAAAAATACTAGTAATGAAGTTGGTCTACTCTAAAAGGAAGGAATTTGCTCCCAATCCCAGGGGAAGCAAATTCTTTTCTTTTAAAGTAGAGACCTTTTCCGATGGGAAGCAAAAACACTGTTGATAGAGTTGTCTCTCATGAATAAATTGTATCCATTCCCCTTAAGCCAGGTATCAGTTGATTATCACACACATGCTTTTGGAAAAATAAACATTTCCAGCAAAGTTCTTAGCCAACAAAGCAATCTGAGTGGTCTGCCATTGTCTATGCTATTCCTTTTTTGTGAATTCAAAATTTTAACACTCTTGAAGTTATAATATATCCTTGCCAGGCTTGATAGATGCACATGGAACTATTCCAGTTTTCCTACAGAAGGCTTCAATATCCTGTTTGGACTATCTTGTCCTTCTTTCATTTGGACAAGTTCATAATACACAACAAAAAATATTACTTCTTCAGTGTGATTTTTCTTTCCATGGCATACCAAATGTTATAAAAATAATCATTTCAAAATACAGCGGAACCTTCACAACAGCTTTCTATAACTTATCTGATTTCCCAGTGCTGGTTTGCTACTGTATTTACTCTAAGTATTGGGACACTTTATATACTTATCATACTTTTTCTAAAATAAGAAATAGTCCATTCTTCTACTTCTTAACCCTTGTCCTGCTGAACCCGGATATACCCTGCCTTTGCAAACAGTGTAGATCCAGATCTACACTGTTTGCTGAAGAAGCCAACTGATCTGGATCTGCACTGTTTACCATTAAGTATGTGAATTTATAGCAACAATCCAGATCAAGTAATCTGATTGGCTGAAAATTAGAAGTGGGCGTGGCCTCTTAATTTATTCAGCAGGACAAGGGTTAATTTGTCTAAAATATTGCTGTATGTATGGCAAACAGAGTAGACCCTAGATCTGATCTGGGTCTACACCGTTTACAAAAACCTATCTGTCCCAATACTAAGGGTTATTACAGTATATATTTAATCTCTCTGCAACAATCACATCCCTAAAAAAAGCCAGTTTTGTGACTTCTCAATGGTGGCTGTTGTAAGATTTCACTGTAGCAGCATTTCTGGACAGACGTCCAAGCACCTTACAATTCAAGCAGCCTGAGATAACAACTGTTTAATTTTCACAGTTCTGATGTCCAATATTTCATATTTATCAGTGTCATTTTCAGTCTGGGTGTCAAATATACAAACAAATTGATTTACTGAATGAGGATATCATAATCAAGCATTCCAAAAACTATGGACTTGCGAGTTTCCTTTCAGCACAAGCAAAACCTTGAAGTATTTTGAAATAGCTACTCGTGTGGAACTACCTGAATCAAAAACTTCAATATATCAAAATCGCAGGCACATCTTGTCAGGTCTGAATATGAGTTGGTCTGCTCCATAAATGGGCCACGCCATGCTAAACTGTGTCTTCGGGCATAAGCGGACAGTGAAGGCCCAAATCAGACTGCGCATCCGCGCAGTCTGATCAGGGCCTTCACTGTCCACTAACAGAATCATTGGACACTGAAGAATGTATCAATGGAGAGCAAATGCCCATATAAGACTTTGCGCATATGTGGGATGAATCTGAATCTATGCATGTTACACATGTTCAAATCATAATGTTTTTACCACATGACTTGCATTCACCCAATTTTAAACTATAACAGAACGAGAATCAGGTATGATTTAGTGTGCCAGGCAGGAGCACCTCATTCCCAATGGAGATACAATTTTTCATGTCTCACTCAGTAAAGTTTACCCTTGAATAATACTTAAAGGGCAAATATAAAGGTTTTTAAAATATTCCTGGTTTTCAGGGTGTTGATAGAATGCTTTAAGAGAATTATTTTGTTGAAAACCCCATCAAAAAATTCCAATCCAATCAAAAGTTATGGTGATTAATTTACGATACCTACCTTTTTTCCTGTTAGAGTAACCTCCCTTGGATTGTGTATTGATTAAGGCCCACAATGCAATATTCTGTGATGTCATAGTGGAACTTAAATTTTAAATTGAAATTTTAAACAGGAGTATTCTGCATTTCCTTATATGCTACACAGTTTTTCTCCTTAACCATTATTGAAATTGGTCTCTGTCCACAAATAAGCCCATGAATAGAGAATTTAACTCAAAATTTAATCTGTTATTTAAATTTAAAGCTAAATTTTAAAATGTTTAAAACTTGACTAATATTAAATTTTTCGTAAGTTTTTTTTAATAATAGTGAATTTTGGGTGTATATTATATAAATGAATACCAAAAAAGTCAATTTTGGCTAATTATTAAGCATTGTAACTGGATTTTAAATTATTTAAATGAAATTTTTAAATTTGAAATGTAACACTTTAAACGGAAAATAAGAGCTAAATTCCTATGTATATTAGTTTAAAGGAGCTGAATAAATTAAACAATATGAAAACTGAATTGATGCAGATTAAAGAGCAAAAAATATTGGCAATTTAAAAAAGTTTAAAATTTTACTGTTCCCTTATGATGTCATAAAAAGGCTCATGAATATTAATGAGGCAGCCTGAATTCAATCCTCTTGGATGTTAAATATCAAATTTCAAATCGCAATATTTCAGAAACCGTTTAAGATAATTTGATGCGGTTTTCGGCAGTCACCTCCTTACTGAAGTGCCCTTAAATATTTAGTAGAATTAAAACCTTTATATTTGCCCTTTAAATTCTGAAAAGAAGAATCCTCTGGAAGCAAAAGGCTAAACATAAATAGAAGACCCAGTTGTACAAAGTCTGTTCAAGAACAATGATGTTATGTGCAACCTAGACCTGGTTGAGCAATATTCTATTTTCAAATAAATCCAAATGAGTGATTCTAAATGACACATTAAATAAATGAAAATAGCAGACTAGTTTTATTGAGTCTGTTCCTAAAAATGAGAGCTTGTTATTTTGGCCTCAGTCAGTTGACAGCCTAATTCCTTCAGTTTTGCATTATGCATTTTTTTATTTTTCCTAAAATAATTGCATGCTTAAATTTATTATTAATGCTTAGCACTCTGGGTAAAATTTTCAGCAGATGACATATTGAAATATTTTTCTTATTTTTCACAGAAAACAGGTTTTGATATTTCATGCTGTCTCCATTGGAGACAATTTGCATGAAATATCAAAGCCTGTTTTCTGGGAAAAATAAGAAAAATATCCTAAATTTCTCATCTGCCAAATTAGCCCTTAAAGAGTGGTAAAAGTCCATTAAATTTTCCATTTTTTTTTTCATCATTCTACATATTAATAATGGTGAAATACTTTACTTAAATATTTTTACTTCTTCCTGCTTCAGTCTCCTATACAAATCTATCAGAATATTGCATTGTTATGATATGCTATCAATTATATGTTATGCCCTGCTGAATAAATTAAGATACCAAGTCCACTTCTAATTTTCAGCCGATCAAATTACATGTACTTGATTCAAGTTGTTGATACAAATTTACATACTTAATGGCAAACAGTGTAGATCCAGATCAGTTGGCTTCTTCTGAAGCCATTTGATCTGGATCTGCACTGTTTGCAAAGACACAGAATATCCGGATTCAGCAGGACCAGGGATTAAAACTGCAAAAACCTTAATAATAAATATTCAGACACTTATCCTTAAAGTTTATAAAGTTCACTTCACTACCATGTGAAAATATCTATGGGGAAATGATAATTTTCAGGGGAGACAACTATGTCAAAGGTTTTTTTTTCCTTCCTTCTGGTCTACTCTAAAAGGAAAGAATTTGCTCCCCTTGGCAGCAGATTCTTCTCTTCTGGAATAGACTCCAAAATAGGTTAGATGTGTCATAAAGCAAACAGGATGTCACAAACATTGCCTACCTTGTGAAATCTGGTGGAGATCTACCAAATGGGCCGTTCCATGTGAAAATGTGCCTTCTAGCATATATGGACAATGAAGGCCCAGATCAGACTGCGCATAGTCTGGATACTATAAGTGGTTTCAAGGTAGAGCAAGTGCCAGGATAAGACTGCGCATGTGCAGGATTATGTGAATCAGGATGAGACTTTGCACATATGCAGGATTATGTGAATCAGGATAAGACTGTGTGCATATGCAAGATTATATGAATCAGAATGAGACTTTGCGCATGTACAGGATTATATGACTCAGAATGAGACTTTGTGCATGTACAGGATTATGTGAATCAGGATATGACTTTGTGCATGTACAGGATTATGTGAATCAGGATGAGACTTTGTGCATATGCAGGATTATGTGAATCTGCCCACTTTGCGCATGCTTGAAGGCACTTTTTCTCTTGGCATGGCCCAAATTTGTCCAGTTTCCTTAAATTCTGTTTCTAGTAAATCTTATTGTTGGTAGTATTATTACAAACTTTTACTTACCATAAGATCAATGAAGTGCAATTTGGGCAGTCTAAATTCACTTCTCTGACAGTTTTTCTCCGAGAACCTGTATCTAGTAGCACTACATTCTCCAAAAGAAGGACCCTTAACTATCTGGGAAGCTATGAGAATATCTTTAACAGACCAAAGATCATCTGTTTCTTCTGATGCATCACTGTCAGATGTGTTAGAATCATTTTCAATTGCAGTAGCCTTTACTGCATTATCAGCACTCTTGGCACTCTTAAGACTAAGCTTTATTTTGTGACCACTAACACAAGGTTCACCTGACTTACACCTCAATCTGTGGGTACGACACCCCATTGTTTTGGTAATCTGTGGAAGCTGATTTCTGCTAGCTTCCTCACAACACACCTTCATGAAACTTGCCCCAGAAAAGTCTCAGTCAGAGTGCTGCTCAGCAAAAGTATATGTCACTGTAGAATTTTAGAAGATGAGAAAATTCTCCAGTTTGTTCTGCTTCCAACATTCTGAAATTTTGTCTCTTGATGATCAACTTTTTCTTCAAATCATCAAAGCTATTTTGTTTTATTTTCCCTTCCTTCTCTAACTACTTCAACATAAAGTTTCAACCTTTCACTCAAAAATTAGAATCTCAGCATGTCCATTGTCAACTTCCAATGTTCCAAAACAAAGCCTCATCTCCAAATAGCATCTTTTTAATTCATTCACTTTTTTTTTGTTTTTTGTTGTTGTTGTTTTTGTTGTTTGTTACTGTAAAATATATTTTACCCTGATAAGGAGCATTGTCATGTCATTTGAACGGTCTCTGATGAGATTATCCTAAGATAGTTCCAGAAAAAAGGGGAAGCTAAGATAAATATTTTTCTTATTTCTCATTGAAAACATAAGCTGTAGGTATTTATTAGGAAACACCTCAGTCAGCTAGGTGCTTCTAATAATTACCCACAACATATGCTGCCACAGAGAAATGAAAAAAATCACTAAAACATGCCTATATTTGACCCCCTTAAACCCCACTTTTGTATAGTAAAACTGGGTTTACAGGGGTTTACATTATTTTTTCTTATTTCTGCTCAAAACACAGATTGTGGGTACTCATTAGAACTGCCTCACTGAGGCAGTTCTAACAAGTGCCCACAATCTATGTTTGAGCAGAAATATGATAAATATCAGAGTTTTTTTATCTGAAATTTTTCAGTTTTTAGAGGTGAAATTTTCTATATATTTGAATAGGCGTGTTTTCGTAATGTCAACATTTCTTCTACAAAACCCTTCTGGAGCTATGTCCTAATAAAATGTCTTTTCCTTATAAAATATCAAGTCCTATTTTCGCGGGCATCAAGATAATTATCACTGAACTGTCATCAGCTAACTGTTGACTACAATGGGCTGGAATTAAATGGTTCCATGAAACTTCTTTAACTGCAGTACTGTAATTACCATAGTATTCTGACACCTTAACTCCTTAACACACTTGTCCTAAATTGTGGCGAACTCTATCTGACTTAAACTGTTGCTGTGTCAAATAATGCTGCATGAGCAGCAAACGGTGTAGATCCTAATCAGATACTGCATCTGATCTGGGTCTACACTGTTTACTCATGCCTGTCTGTCTGAATACTTCAAGTAAATAGGGTACTATTATGCAGACTCTAAATAATTAATCCAGATAACTACATGTTTTTCTTCATCTGGTAACAGACGTTTCAAGACACTTTGATGATTGATTATTTAATATATTTAAACCACTGTTTAACACTTAAAGCGCTAAGCAAAATTCGTAGCAGATGACATTCTAAATTTTTATTTCTATTCTTCAGAGAAAATCAGTCTCCACATTTCATGTGAATCATCTGCCACATGAAATGTTAAGACTTATTTTCTCTGAAAAAAGAAAAAAAGTAAATAAATAAAAATTTTAGAATGCCGTCTGCTACAAATTTTGCATTTCCTTTAAGGGTAAAATATGATACAAGAAAATTCAAATTTTGACAGACTATATCACTTTTAAAACATCGATTTTTTTTCCTCTCTCCGTGACATTAGACAATCTATTTATTGGTATAATGTGACATTTGTTTGATTTTTCAAATGTTTGTATGTTTTCCTATTGAGTTTAGGAACAATTATTTAGTATCTTTGTTTGGTATATTCAAAAAGGTTTATACAAAATAGGAGCCATTAAGTGTTTTTGTAGACTGAACAAATAAGAATCATCATTAGACTTTCATTTTTTCAGAAGTAATACAGTGGAAAGTGTAAAAGCTACCACACATAAAATACCACCATGTTCAATGACTGAAAGCTCCATGACGACATCATATTATACTTTTTCTCTTTCTTTCTCTTTCTTTCTTTCTTTCTTCTTGTAAAATTTCAGGAAGACCTAATATGGTTTTGAAATACTGATCTATAAATAAATTAAAATAAAAAATAAATAAATAAATAAAAATAATAAAATAAATAAATAAAAGCTGCAATTTTGTTTATATTTTCCTACCATGTCAGATTATAGTCAAGTTGTACATGTATATTTTCAGTCAAATTTTAGTGAAACTAGAAACCTGACAAGTAAATAACGGTAAGGCACCACCAGCAACCCTATAGATCAAAGATAACAAACAGGCATATGAAGAGAGCAAAGTACTAAAGATCAATCCATAGCCCCCACCAGACGAAACTGTATCCAAATTCAGCCAGCTTAACTTTTACTACTCTCTAGGCAGATTAGGCAGACAACAAACTGGTGATATTTTCTATTTTTTCCAGAAAACAGGATCAGACATTTCATGCAAATTGTCTCCAATGGAGACAATTTGCATGAAATGTCAAATCCTATTTCCTGGGAAAAATAAAAATATTTCAAAATGTCCTCTGCGGAAAACTTTACCCAGTGAGCTAAATATTAATCCTCATAGCACAGGATACACATTCCAGACAGGCGATTTTTTTTTTTTTTATTTCTGAAAATATCATAGAAACATATATATTTCACACTGGGCTGCTTTTGGTATGCGACAATCTAGCTTCAGTAAATGTACCCATACACAAAATTTGGTCAAGATTGGTCACACAGTATAAGAGATATACTTAATTAACCCTTGTCCTGCTGAATAAATTAAGATGCCACACCCGCTTCTAATTTTCAGCCAATCAGATTATGTGATCCAGGTTGTTGATACAAATTCACATACTTAATTTAATGACAAACAGTGCAGATCCAGATCAGTTGGCTGAAGAAGCCAACTGATCTGGATCTCCAGTTTGAAAAGGCAGGACAAGGGTTCAGCAGGACAAGGGTTAATAAAGTTTTTTTTCTGTAATATACAATGTAGGTCAGCAGTCATTATACTTGTCACAGTGACCTACTTGTGGTACACAATGTGTATTTGATCTGATCCATGTAGGGTCCTCTGTTTTAACAGTGAAACATCACAGACTCACAACCAAACACATATAATCACTAACATAATGAAACAAAGTAGAGAGCACAATGGCCATTTGAATCCAAAGCAAAAAAACAAACAAAAAAAAAACATAAGCAAGATGATGATAGGCCCAACCATTGACACTGATAGTCAAATGCCAACCTTCTGAAACAGACTGAGAAAAGAGCCATCATTCAGTTTTCTTGCACTCTCGGTTCAAATTATTAAATCTTACTTACCAATAAGTAGTGATGTTTTGATAATCAAGTATAATCCAAATTTGGTCTGTGAATGGCCATGTCAGAGACAATCTATTTTGCCGTGAGAAAACTGATCATCCCTACGGTCATTTGCTGTATGCTTTGTTTCTTTATGTCTTTCGGATTCACTTCGGTATGTTTCAAGGGACATAGTTCAATTACTTCTGCCACTCTTATCAGAGCAGAAAAAGTTAAAAATGATCTAGCTTTTTGCATGCTGGCGAGCAAATGGCTGATGAAAATATTTTCGAAAATGAACTCTATTCATGTCCTGGTAATCCACGGTATCGGGTCTGGCAGTACTTCAGCTCTCATAAGGCAGACCCCAGTCCTCCGATATAAGACAACTTGAATATGTGCCAGGTGATCTGCAGACTGCAAAGTTGTTCATACTTTTGCTGTTATGGTAGGTTTAAATTTTAAAAATGTTACTTAAAAGACCAGCCTGTCACTTCTTTCACAATCCTGATACAGTTTTGATTATAATCAATAACTGAAATGACCCCTCCGAGTATTTTCAGTATTTTCGATGATCGATAATGAAAATCTCATAATCGAATATTACTACCAATATGTTACCAGTCAAAAAGCATCTAAAAGTCCCATTTAAGTTTTACTGGCCAAAAGACTTCACTGGCCACAAATCACCTTTATAACATACAAAGTGGTACAGAAAATATGGCTTGATTACTTGTATAAAAGAATTCTGAGATTTGGACAGACACATCCAGCTTTCGACATAACAATTAATAAGTTTTGACTTTTAATAATCTTTATAAACTTAACTTACCTTTTATTTTTGTCCTTACAACAGCTGACAACTTCTTAGTTCTCTCTGTAACTATTTTCTATTTGGTGAACAGTTCACGGGGTCTGGATACTCTTTGTAGATTTTAAGCAAGGGAGACAACTTTTGTGATTTCCTGTTTGCTTTTACTGCACACCAAGCTCCTGTTGAAAAGGGGTCTACTCTAAAAGGAAAGAATTTGCTCCCATCGGGAGCAAATTCTTTCCTTTTAGAGGAGACCCCTTTTCAGAGGGGAGGCAAAAACAATTTTCATAAGAGTTGCCTCCTTTGAACGTGTATTCATTTCCCTTTAGTGAAATACATCACTAAAGAAAAAAGGGTTAACTGCATTTTTTTTCTCTTTATCAAATCCACATACATGTAGTTATAAAATCAAGATCCATTCTGAAAACCTTATGATTTAAATATTTTTTTCATTTACGTCATTAAATGATTGCTACTTTTTAGGTTCATGAAAATATTGAAAATAAAAAAAAAGATGTTTAAATCTAGCAGAAGGCTTAGCTTTTTTTAACATTCTCCATGCTCAATAAAAACTTCGACAGATGATATTTTGAAATATTTTCTCTTATTTTTTCCAATAAAACAGGGCTTGACATTCCATTTGAATTGTCTCTAACAATGCATGTGAAATGCCAAGCCTTATCTTTTGAAAAAAAAAGGAGAAAAATACTCCTCATTTGTCATCTGCAAAATTCACCTCCATCATGCAAACATTTAAGTCGGTTACATTCATGTTAAAGGTTTATTTGAAGCACTGTATATGGAATACAAATGAAAATGAAAACATACAAAGTTCAGGTAATATCAACTTTTTTTCCATATGAGTATGGCACTGGGCATAGTACTCTTTTATGTTCAATGCAACTGAATTCAGACCTAAATTCATTAGCACTGTACCCCAGTGTGCTTGCACTGTAATATTGTAAAGGAAAGACCTAAGTCAGACTGTGGGGACACAGAGAATGGCCTGAATTCTAAGACTGTATATGTAAAATGGTCTGTTTTCCCAAAGCAGGTGGTAAGTGACCAGAAAGAGGAGACACACTAGGAAAAAACCACCCATATAGTAAATGTCCTATAATTTTGTACACTTTATTTCATACTTTTGTTGCCAAATTCTTTAACATGTTTTTGTTTTGCAAAATGTTTGCAAATACAAACAGTGTAGACCCTGATCAGTCTGCTCATAGAGAGCAGTCTGATCTGGGTCTGCACTGTTCGCTGATGGCAATTTCTCAGGAAAGTTGCTGTATGAAATTTGCATCCTTTTTTTTTTCATTTTATGTATTTGTTTCACAAAATATTGATGCATTAGCAAACAATGTTGACCATGATCAGACTGCTCCTTTAGAGCAGTCTGATTTAGATCTACACTGTTTGCATATGTCATTTTGTCAGAAAAGTTGATGCATGAAATTTTAGGACAGTTACCATATCATAAATCTACAGAACAGTAACCCAGGCCAGCTTGCTCATCAGTGCAGTCTGATATGACTTATATGTTCTTTGACCCTGCAGATATAACATCATTCATATTCAGCCCCTACCTTGCTGTACAGAACAAAAAGCAAAACACCTGGTCCAATTGCGTCAATTTCTGTTCACAAAGTTATGGTGTATGTGTAGTTTTCTGTCAACAAGGTCTGTTATTCAGAACATGTATTCATTTTTTCAAAGCAAAGATTGTGATTTATAAAAATTCTGAAATATAAGAATACAACCATATGAAGAGCTAATAAATGATCATCAATTGAAAGAAAAATATTAATTTTAAGCTTTAAATTTCTGATTCAACACTGGTATTAACATCCAGCATGATAAATAAAAATATTAGCAGAAAGGATTTTAATGCTTAGTATGCTGCATTAAAATTTCAGCAGACAACATTTTGAAATATTTTTTCTTATTTTCTCAGAAAATAGGATCTGACATTTCATGCAAATCATCTCCTGAGGAGTAAATTTGCATGAAACACCAAACCCTATTTTCTGAGAATATCATCAATTTGTTATCTGCTGAATTTGCCCATAGCATGCTAAGGGTTAAACGTACTTCCCCTTCCCTTCCCTCCCCCAAGACAATGAAGCTTGCTATTTCATCTGACTGGTCTCCTCAATTTTGATAAAAATGTCAAGCCCTATTTTCAAGGTAAAGTAGAAAATTGTTCCTGTTGTGTCATTTGTGAATGTTGCCTTCAGCATGCTTAAGATGAATACTGAAACATCAAAGGAATTTAGTATGTAATACAAAATGAGAAAACAGCCCATATGCCATATGTCACAATGAAGTCCCAGATTAGCTGGTGAATCTGCTCAGTCTAATAAGGGCTTTCTGTTTATCAGTATAGTCAAATCTCACTGTCTCAAACTCCAAAGGACCAGAATATTTGGTTTAACCCATTGTAGACCGAATAAACTCTCCCATAACTATATATTGGAAAAATCCAATTTCAATTTTAGGTACGTCCAGCTCTGAATTTTAGATATTCCCAGAGAAAAATGGCTGAACTATTTGCAAACAGTGGAGACCCAGATCAGACGCCGCATTCTGGTGCATCTGATCTGGGTCTCCACTGTTTGCTAATTACCATTTTAAGGTTCTCCAGCCTACAATGGGTTAAGTAGTTTGAGATAAAAGGAGATGAAATGTAAAGAAAGAACAACAGACTAAACCAATATTGTCATTCAGTTAATTTGACTTAAGCAGCAGTATGAGATACCAGTGTTTGAAATAATGAAAGTGCCCAACAATTCTATATGTCAAACTACACAAATGCATTAACTTACTGATCTGACTTTTTGTTGGCCATATATTTAGCCCATTCTAGTCTGGAGACCCCTAAAAGGGTATTTAGCAAACAGTGTTGACCTAGATCAGATTCTGCAGAATGCAGTGGGTCTCCACTGTTTGCAAATAATTCAACCATTTTTTTTCTAGGAATATCTAAATCACATAGCCTGATATACCTAAAATTGAAATTAGAATCTTCCAATATATAGTGTGGGGGAGTTCATTCTGTCTGCAATGGGTTAAAAAGGGCACTTTTCCTACATTTCATATCCTCATCCTTGCCTATGAACCAGCTCTCTGTATTTTTCTCAAAATTTGTTACAATACAGAGACAATAATTGTACTATATCGCTAAGCATACTGGGTAAAAATTTCATCAGACGACATTTTGAAATATTTTTCTTATTTTTCCCAGAAAAACCATGTTTTGATATTTCATGCAAGTTATCTCTTCATGAGATATCAAAACCTGTTTTCTGGGAAAAATAAGAAAAAACATATTTCAGTATGTCATCTGCTAAAATTTTTATCCAGCAAGCTAAGAGTTAAAATTTGCCAAAGCAATCATGTGCTGAGGCAATTTTGAATGCATCAACTGAGAAAGACAGAAAGAGAGGACAGACAACTTTATAGATTGACCACCCACCTTCACCATATCTTTTATTTCCATGCTTTCTTTAGTAGCTCAAGCTACAGTCTTTTGAGGTGTATTCATACAACTTAAGGGGAGGTGATACACTTTCAGGGCAGGCAACTCTGACAGAATTGTTTTGCCTCCCTTCCAAAAAGGGATCTACTCTAAAAGGAAAGAATATGCTCCCCTTCCTTGGCCCTTTGGCTTGGGAGCAAATTCTTTCTTTTTAGACTAAATCCCTTTTCAGATGACCATCTGAGTAGGAATGCATGAATGCAAATAGGAAGCCATAAAAGTCTTCCCTGGTGTTAAAATTAGCTGAAAAAAACTTCCAAGTGTATCAAGTCCCTGATGCAACTCTTTAACAATTTGCATGCTGTGTAAAACTTTCATCAGATGACATTTTGAAATATTTTTCTTATTTTTTCTAGAAAATAGGATATGATACTTCATGCAAATTGTCTCTCTAGGAGACACTTTGCATGTAGTGTTAGATCCTATTTTCTAAAAAAAAATAGGAAAAATATCTTCAGTTTGTCATCCATAGCATGGTAAGTGGCAAAATGCCTGTCAAAGGCCAAAAACTCTCCCAACAAATGGCATGGTTGCTAATAACAGATAAAGTCCCTTGATATCAAGGATTACCTGTCATAATTACTTTGTGTTGATGTTTTACGGCCCAGTCAACCCAATGGGGTCATGTCGAGCATGGTCAGTTCGCATAACCACACCTTTTACTGGGCAGGCTTAGTCCTCTAAGAGGTTAACCAGTATTGTGCACATATTTTGCCAGAAACTGACATTTCAGCCCTTCTTGAATCAGCAGAAGAGAGGGAATGAACATAGAAAATATTTCATGATCAATCTCCACAAAAGAATGTTGCTGACTTGGCGGGGGTCGAACCTGCAACCTCCTGATCACCAGTCCGATGCACATCCAGCTGAGCCACCAAGGCCGGCATCATGTATCTGAGTATTTATAGTAATTAACCCTCCAAGACCAATCACAACTACAGCAGGTGACACTGACATACATGTTTTTTTTATTATTCATCAGAGAAAATAAGGTTTGATATTACCATTTCTTATGGATAATAACCAAGAATTCTGGGAAAAATATAGTTGGTATTTCCTACTAGGAAAAATTTCCTAGTGTGAAATTATCAATGCATAAATGATGTCATGTTATAGCATGATATGACATCATGTAACATACATTCGTTTAAGTAAGTAGAATGACTTAAAGTCATTTTTATAGTACAATGTAATATAGAATTTAGTCCACAGTTGTTTTAAAATATGGAAAATAATTTCCACGGCATTTAAAGTCCTGATAAAAACCTCATGCTGAAGTACTCAGTTTTAATCGGACTTTCAATGCGCAAGGAAATTATTTCCCGTATTTCAAAACAACTGTGGACTAATCTCTATATATTTCAAATGCTAGCAGAATCTGATGATTCTCATGAAATGTACAGCCTTATTTTCTAATAAAAATGATAAGAATGTTAGGATGTAGTCTGCTACAATTTTTCTTGGCTCTTTAAGGGTTAAGTTATCCAGAGTGAGATCTATCAATACTGCTGTAGGTGAAAATTAAACATAAACAGACACCACTTTGTAATCACAATCTGTGCCTCTGCACAGGCACAGTTCAGTCTGCATTGTTTTACTACATATACTTCTTCAATTATCCATACCTCCAGATAAGCATACATACCATAAGCTGTGGATAAAAATCTGTGAGATAAGGCAAAATTTTAAGGGAGATTTGACAAAATTCTGTGAGATTTTCTTATTAAAACCACTTCAGAGCTCTCCCAATATAGTCTAAAGTCTTTTTTTTTTCATGTAAGAAGCATGTGAAAATCACTACAGTGTGTGATTTATGTTTATTTCTTCATAAAATCTGTTGTAAAATGGTCTGAAAATTCTGTGAGATTTGAATTTTTTCTGGGGACTGCCTCCAGATGGGACAAATTTTGTGAGATTTTATCTCACAGTGTGAGATACGGCATGTATGGATAAGAGGAATATCTAGATATTTTTTTGCTTATTTCTCCATGAAAACATAATTATGTTGTGGGTACTCATTTGAAGCACCTCACTGAGGTGCTTCTAATGAGCACCCACAATATATGTTTTTATGGAGAAATAACAGTGAGGTACTTCTAATGAGTACCCACAATATATGTTTTCAAGGAGAAAATAACAAAAATATCAACATATTGAAAATATTTCCCTAGCTGGAGCATAATATGTTTTGGATATTTGTTATCCCAAAACAACCAGCAGTCAGAGTTTCTTCATACCAGGTGAAGATGGAGGCAGTCACAGACTGGTGAGAAGACTGAAGATAAGAAGTCAGGATGCAGTGCTCTCATCATATTGGGACAATGAGGACCCAAACCAGCCTAAACATTTGCAAAGCCTGGTCCAGGCTTTCCCCATTCATATATAGAAAATTTGGGTTATGCCATATAGAAAATTATCATGGATAGCCACCTGGATTGGACCAATATAATTCAGGCCCAAAGCACCATCATACACATCCATATACTGTATTTACCCTAAGTATTCAGACACCTTGCCTCTCTACCATTCTTGTTCTAAACTTTGAACAAGCCATTTTACAATACAGTGAACCCTCGTTTCAATGAAAGGCTGTTGCCATTAAAATGAATTTTCTGTAATAAGCTCTAATGGACAGAATGATATGTGGGAAAGACCTTGTTTCATTATTACCTCATAGAGCATAATATGTTTTGGATATTTGTTAGAATTGCCTCAGCGAGGCAATTCTAACAAATATCCAAAACATATGTTGCTTTAAGTTTTAATGCAATATTCTTGCATAATTTCTCATTAACTGTCACCTCTTGAGCGAAGGTTTTGTGACATTCAAATTGTCATTATAACGAATTTTGTCGTTGTATCGAGTGTCTATATAAAGAGGGTTGGCTGTATATTCCTATGTCTGAAACAGTGGTAGCTGATTGGCAAACAGTGTAGACCCCCATCAGATGCTTCATTCTATGGCATCTGTCCAAACTGTCTGGATACTGTGTAAATATGGTAGCATTGTCAGCAGTTCTTCACTTCTTTGGTTTCAGGGGCAGATTCAGAGGGGGGTGGAGGTAGTGGGGTCGGTTGAATCCCCACTTTGACTTCAAATTTCATTTTCATTGGAAAATGTAGATAAATTTGATAACTTTTCCTCATACTTCTCTTCAACAAGTCCATTTTACTATCTGTGAATGTGTGTAAAATTGCTGGGTGAGTGGCAATTGCAAACAGTGCAAACCCTGATCAGATGCTGCATTCTGTGGCATCTGATCTGGGTATACACTCTTTGCTCAGGCCTGTCTGTCCAAACAAGTACAAGTAAGTATGGTAATATGATTAAATCAAACCCCCTCAGAAATCCTCCTGGATCCACCCCTATTTGGTTACATGTATCTTGTTTATGACATCAGCAGAAGATATCTTGTCTGTGACATCAATAGAGAATATCTTGATTTTGACATCAGCAGAGAATATTTAAACTGTGATGTCAGCAAAAGATATCTTGACTGTGACATCAGCAGAGGATACCATGTCTGCAAAATCAGCAGAAGTTAGCAGGGTATATCTTGACTGTTATATCAGCACAAAATATCTTGACTGATATCATGTGAGGATATGTTGACTGTGACTTGGCTGACTATGGTCAAGATATCCTCTGCTAATGTCACTGTCAAGGTATCATGTGCTGATGTAACAGGCAAGATATCCTCTGCTGACTTATCTTGACTTATCAGCAAAAGATGATTTAGAACAGGCCCGAGGATATAAAACTTTTTTCTTGCTCAACTCAGCTGAGCATGATGAAATTTTCTCTGCTAATAAATATGAAAATGCCACAATAGAATAGTTGGCATTTTCATATTTCTTAGCAGAGAATTTTTCGTGCTCAGCTATGTTCAGCAAGAAAAAATTTGCAATTGTTTGTAATTTGAGATTTATTAGCAAGACAAATTTCATGCTCAGCTTAGTTGAGCATTAAAAAAGTTTTATAATCTTGGGGCCAGGTTCAGTACAGTAAAATGGTTAAAATGCCTTAGAATACATGTACTGACATACCACTTCCACCAATTACATTATACCAGCTCTTCTTCCTGATGCTGAGCACCAAGTGAAATAATTTTAGAAAGTCTTAGGTATGACCCAGTTAGAGACCAAACCGGCAACCTCAAGATCTGAAAGCAGGTACTCTACTGCCTGAGCCATTCTGCTGGAGTCTTTCCTATGACTACCCACTAGGGCTGACTATCATGCCAAACTATGACTATCATGATACTATCACTATCAGAGATATCCCTATCATGATACTATCTCTATCAAGGACATAATATCATGATGCATCATGATACTATCACCATCTCCAAATCACAGAGTATTTTAATAAAATTTGTTGATTTTATAGAACTGGACTACCTGTAAAGTTACCTAACATTACTGATCTCTCAAATATCAGCTTTGCTACCATTTTAACAAATAGTTTAGCTAAACAGAAATCCTTTTTGTTATCATACTTTGTAAATTTAGGCAGAAAAAGTTTCAGTATGGTATTACAGAAGGAGAAAATCTACAGGGTCAAAAACTATCAAAAAAATCTAATTGCTTCTTTCCCCAATCCCAATGATGTATCTGTGCTAATCTGGTCAAATTCCATTTATTGATTCATGAAATAGAGTGCACACAAAGGCTCACTTTTTGAGTATTTATAATGTAGTGACCTTGAAAATAAGGTCAAGGTCACCAAAATCTAATCACTTCTTTCCCCCATCCTGATGATGTATCTGTGCTAGTTTGGTCACATTCCAGCCATTGGTTAAAGAGATAATGTGCATACAAACTTTACTGCATTAACAAGGCTGCACACAAACTTTTTCCTATCAAAATTTGAGTTTCAAAGTGCCAGTGTGACCTTGAAAATGAGATAAAGGTCACCAAAATCTAATCACTTCTTTCCCCAATCCCAATGATGTATCTGTGCTAATTTGGTCAAATTCCATTTATCGATTCATGAAATAGAATGCACACAAAGCTCACTTTTTGAGCATTTATAATGTAGTGATCTTGAAAATAAAGTCAAGGTCACCAAAATCTAATCATTTCTTTCTCCCATCCTTAAGATGTACCTGTGCTAGTTTGGTCAATTTCCAGCCATTGGTTAAAGAGATAGTGTGCACACAACCTTTTTCTGCATTAACAAGGCTCACTTTTTGAGTATTTATAATGTAGTGACCTTGAAAATAAGATCAAGGTCACAAAAATCTAATCACTTCTTTCCCCTATCCTGATGATGTATCTGTGCTAGTTTGGTCAAATTCCAGCCATTGGTTGAAGAGATAGTGTGCACACAAACTTTTTAATGCATTAAGAAAAAAAAATTACAAAGTGCAATAACTCCAAGAGAATTGGCCCCTAGCCCTTATTTTCTTTTATGTAGGTACATTTTATTGATGCCAGTGTGTATGCAGAAATTGATGAATATCCATCACTGCGTTTTCAAGATATTAGGAAAAAACTAGCATCGTGGACGGACACGCAGACGGACACACGGACGGACAACGTGAAAACAGTATACTCCCCACAAACAAATTTTGCGGGGTCGGGGTGGGGGGGTGCAGGGGTGGGGGGGGTGGGGGGGAGGGGGTGGTTATACCAATTGATAGTTGAAGAGACTATCTGCAAGTTATCGATAGTTGAAAACACTATCATGATAGCATTATCATGGCAGTAACTAACATGATGCATCAATATATCGATGTATCATTTCAACCATACAACCCACAAGATTTCGGTATAAACATGACACAAATTACCCTCTGAGTACTCTCTTTAGGTCAAATAAAAAAAAAATATGTGTTTATGGGTACATATCAGAAATTATTAGGTAGGGTAGGTAGGCATTTTTTTTAAATTTTCATACAGAAATATACCTTACAATTTTCATACAGAAATATAACTTACAATTTTCACACAGAAATGTAACTTAATTACCCAATATACGAGGGCTGTTCAAAAATAACGTGGACTTTTGATCTCACGCAATAACTAAATAAGCTACATCAATAGAAATGGTACCTTCATGCACGGCTACATTCGTGTTATTCGATTATCCAAATTTGAGAAGGAAAATGTTCACCGATTACCTGCACGCGCCGTTTGAATTACCATAGTAACAGGTTCTCGGAGCAGGTGCAAATTTGCAGTAAAATCCAGAAATACACGTAATAAAAGACATTTTTTGCTTTACAATCAGCTTGAAATTTCGGGACGTCGCAACGTGACGTTCAGCAAACGTCCAGCGTAATTTTGACGTCATTTCAACGTTTGAGATCAAAGTAAACAAAGTTTGAATGAGCCAAGGGCATAACGCAATATGGCGTCAAAAGAGAGAATGGAAGTTCGGGCTGTCATCAAATTCTGTCGGGATATCGGGAAAACGCCCACTCAAACCTACAAATTGATGAAAAGTACACCGGGAAGATCAACTGTTAGCCGTTCGCTGGTGTTTAAGTGGTTCAAACGGTTCGAAGACGGCAGAACATCGTTGCAAGAAGAAGAAGGCAGGGGCAGGAAACCTAAAATATATCAACGTCTGGTTATGTCAGTGCACAACACCTTGAAGGAAGACCAAAGATTGATGGTGCGCGACCTGGCAGAGAAGTTTGACATTAGCGTGGGAACTGTTCATACTATTTTGGTGGAGAAACTGAAGATGTCCAAGGTATTCCATTTAATTTAAGACATTTTTTTTCATTCAACTGACCCGAAATTATCTGTCATTTTTAATATTCATATGCTGCAAGGATTCACCAAACAAATTATGGTTGTTTATGTGTGCTGATGTCATTGCGAGTTATATAGATACCATTCAATTATGTACTTAGAAAAGTTAAAATGATTGCAATAATCGATAAACGGTTATTATAATTATCATTATTATTATTATTATTACGCTTGAACTTTCAGGTGCACGCCAGGTGGGTCCCGCGACTCCTGAAAGACTTCAAGAAGGATCGCCAGGTGAAGGAGTCTAGGGCATTTCTGTGGCGCTACAGGAAAGAAGGAAATGACTTCCTCGACAGGATCATAACGACCGACAAGACGTGGATGTGGTTCTACGATCCGGAAATGAAGGGCCAATCAGCGGTTTGGAACAGATCAGGGTCCCCTCCTCCAGAAAAAGCGCGAGTGACCAAGTCGGGAGGCAAACATATGTTTATTATGTTTTGCGACAGGCAGGGTATGATTCTACAGCACGCAGTTCCAAAGGATACTACTGTTAATGCCGGGTATTATTCTAAGGTAAATATTACTCATATATAGCTTTAATTTAAAACAACATGTTATGAAAACAAAATATCCCGTAAAATATTTCTCTAAATTTTGCATGAATTGTTTATTTTTCAGGTTCTTCGTCGCGACTTGGTGTCTACTCTGAAGAAGAAGCGACCGGGCTTACCAATGGATTACTTTCTGTGGCACCAAGACAACGCGTCTCCCCACACTGCCGAATCAACCAGACTGGAAATCAACCTTATAGGATTTGGGACTGTTAGCCATCCCCCGTATTCACCCGACCTAGCTCCAATGGACTTCTCTGTTTTCCCAACTATCAAGAAGCAGCTGAAGGGGAGAAAATTCAAGAGTCTTTCGGGTTTGAGGGTTGCGGTAAAAACGATCGTGAGTCATTCAACGAGCAGTGGTACGAGAACATGTTTGACCAGTGGGTACAGCGCCACCGCCGATGCATTTTGCACCGTGGCGAGTACTTTGAGAAAAAGTGAAATTGTGTACTTACGCCAGCGAGATCCAGCGAAACAAATGACGTCGGTGACGTCGCCGTGGGACGCTTGCAGTGCTCCGAGATGGCGAAGGGTACTAGCTTTGATGAACGATATCTTTTTAATTACACGTGCGAATTGTTTGAAATTTACAAAGAGAAAAGAAGAAAAACAGCTGTTTCATGTCATATAATTTTTGTTTTTCTGTGTCGAAAGAATTTCCTGTCAGAGCAAAAGTCCACGTTATTTTTGAACAGCCCTCGTATACAGACTCTGCACCATACTTATCATAAAATCTTAACAAGTCCATCTGACTACCCAGTACCCAGTGATGTTTTTAGAAAAGATTTGTGGAATGGCAAACAGTGTAGACCCTGATCAAACTGCTCCTTTAAGAGCAGTTTGATCTGGGTCTACACTGTTTGCTAAGACCTATCTGTCCAAATACTTGCGGTAAATATTGAACCATAAATATTTTATCCAAAAAAAAAAAAAAAAAAATTCATCAGGAGAATAAAGTATAATTGGGTTACTCTAAACACAAATATTTTTCTTTGGCCTCATCCACTGCTAAGAATTACCATATTTGTTGTAATTAGTTCACATACTTTACTAATTCTACACCAGGGGATAATTCTGAAACATTTGTTTAATGCTCATGTTTTTATACAATCAAGAGTACTACCCCACCCCCGTTTTTTTGCTGAAGTGTAAACACATCAAAACAACACAATACTGTTCATTCGTCTTCACATCAAAGCTGAAAATGCTGATCTTAGACACTGTATTTACCCTAAATATTTAGACACCTTCTTACCATATTTGTCCTAAAATGTGAACTCCATTTTACTCTCTGTTCTTGTGTCTAAAATTGCTGGATGAGTGGCAAAAAGTGTAGACTCTGATCAGACACTGCATGATGCAGTGTCTGATCTCGTCTATACTTTTTGCTCAGGCCCATCTGTACAAATACTTTGGTAAATATAGTAACTTTTGCACAAACCTGACTTTGTGCTTAACCCATTTATGTGGAGTGGACTCTTCTGCCTTGATTAATAGACAGGGCCATTTTCAATGGAAGGGGTCTCAAGTTAGTTTTTGTTATTACCATGTTTTATAGAAATTTCTGTATTTAATGCAAACAGTTTAGACCCTGATCAGACGCCACCTTCTATGGCATTTGTTCTGGGCCTATACTGTTTGTCAGTGTCCCTTTTATGGGACGCTAGACATAATTGGGTTAATAGAATAATTTTATAGGCAGATTTTCTGGTAAAATGAAATTTCTAAGCACAATAGGTGCTTCTTAGAGTTAATTAATATAGTACATTGTACTAAAATATTTGAGCCACTCTATGAGAAAAGGAGTTTTCAGGATATGTGAGAATATAAGAATCTATCATGGGTATGAGGAGTAGATAGAAAAATCCGTCCCGAGGGTTAGTGTCTGGCATCACAAGGCTTGCCGAGTGATGTCAGACTGTGATCCCAAGGGATGGATTTTTCTATCTGTCCCTCACATCCATGATAGAATCGTTTTCTTGCATACCTTTTATATCTGAAAATGGGTTTTTTGATAATGCAGTCACTTCAATTGCAGACGTCCACCATATTTTGATGACAATACCATTTCATGATGTCATTATGTTCAGTGATGTCAATCTTAACGATGGCATACCATGATGTCCTATACAACCAGCGTATATCAAACATATGAAAAATCTCAATTTTTATCTTTCCCACAGGACGGATAAGGGTGTGTGAGATTTGCTAGCACCAATGTAATTTGTGGAAATCCTTATCTGGTATGCAACAAAAGATAAGGCTTAGATCAACCTGCACATCCATGCAGTTATGATAGGCATTTTCAGTGTTAACAAATTCTCTGAATATCAGATTCTGTGAACAGATGGCCTTGATCAGACCGCTTGGATGTTAGGTGGTTATGGATGGTCCCTATCTGCACACACCTGAAGACCATTTTTCTCACTGTGTGGTTCAACTACTCTATGCATCAACTACTCTAAATATTTGGACACCATAATACCTTACCATTTTTACCTTAAAATTCAAACAAATTTTTGGATCACCCCTGTTTCAAAAAAACAGTGGCTGTGTAGCAAACAGTGCAGACCCTGATCAAACTGCTCCTTTAGGAGCAGTTTGATCAGGGTCTACACAGTTTGCTCAAGTATACTGTCCAAATATTTAGAGTAACTACAGTATCCCTGTCATCCAAAATGCTAATGACAATTTTGGGACCTGGTTTCTTACCACATTCTTCGACTGCCTTCAACTTTGTCTTTGTTTCCAATTCTATCATTGAAACTAGCTCTCCTCTCCGTCCCTGGCAATGGATCAAGCCTCACTTTAGACTCAACTAAGCTACCATTCTTCTTTCCCCTTCCTGTAAACACAGCCTGTTTTGGTCCATTTACACTGGATACACCATCTTTTTTAGACTCTCTTCCAGAATCAGTATCTTTAAGCTCTGCAAGATCAGATATACTAGGACTGTCCAAGCTTACTCTGTTTCTCTCAACAGGAGATCTGCTTTCAATCTTTGCTCCTTTTCCTTCCATTTCAAGCAGTCTTTCATGCTTCTTAGCAAGCTGATCTATCAATTCTCTCACTGTTGGAATCTTCTTTGGTCGGTTACGTCGGATCATGCGTACTCGGACACCCTGGTCATTATACAACCGTTCAAGTATCTGGCTGTTGCTTGGTAACTGAATATATCCATTTCCAGTAGACAACCGTTGTAAATTAGCATCAATAATTTCATCTTTAGATGCAGATTTAGTTGTTTCTATGAAAGGCATGGCTTTCAGAAGTGAGTATCACATTCAACACAAACTATAGAGCATGACAATGTAACTTTGATGAAGTTTTCTGCAGTTTTAGCATTTCCTAAACAATAATGTGACATAACAACTCACTGAGAACCATCCAAATTCAAATCAACAAACTATTGTTCAAACAATTACTATCACATCACTTGTAACATAAGTGTCCAGTAATGTACAGTAGAACATATCCATAAGTACATTCAAGCAAATAACTTTAATACCATGACATTTATTAGGGTATAACCATGGAGCATATTGTAGCCTAGTAGTGTACAGTTTAGTTTTCTAGAGCTCCAAAGTATTTAAAGAAAGCAAACTCTAAACATGGTTCATGTTTGCTGACTTTCCTCAAACTTTATACTGTTTAAACCACACTATACCTTTTTTGTTTAAATAACCACCGAATTCTGGAATATAATTATCCTTATTTATTTTCCTGGAGTTTCAGTAACATGAAATTTATTTACCAAATCTTTTCTTATTCCATATCATACTTGCTAACAAGATCTATACACTATACTTAGCCCATCCTCGTAACTCAACCGTACCAAATCTCTATTAAAAAAGGGTAAATAACTGTTGCTTATCTGGGTTTATTTACATCCTTGGTTTAAATGGCAGAGAATTCACATAAAAACACTTTTTGAGATTTAGTTTTGTTCAAACATAAACTATCGAGCTATCTTAGTTCATCATATCTGACAAGCCAATTAAATTTCCAGTATAACAGAAATGGGAATTAATTTAACTTTTATTGCCTCATTATAACCAATACCTTCCCGTCTTGATGTCATCCTTTCAATTTGTAGTTTATCTTTACTTTATTGATCCGAAATATTTAAATGCAAATTATCTTCAACTACATTAAAACCTCACACTACCATGGATAGTTCACCACCAAGAAATCAATGTGCAGTATGCATTTTAACATCAAGGACAAGAATATTTCTGAAGATTAGGTGCAAATGGTTAATAAAACAATTTGTCTGTATAAGATATGATAGGTATCTCAGTTCATAATCAAAATCTATATTGTCAATGTACACAAGTGCTGTTACTAAATTTATAAGACCCCACCATGTAACCCATTAAGTACATAATTCTGTTAAATCACCATGAAGGTCTTGGGCTGAAAAGAAAATGGTTTCCTGCTTATAATATGTGCTGTTTCTTTGGTTCTTTCTTGTAGTCTTAGAGGACCATCATGTTGAAAGTATTTTCTCAGACATCCTACAACTGTTGCCAGAAAAGATTTTGTATCTCTACTTTCTTGTCATGTTCTGCCCATTCTCACCTAAAAACAGATAAGATTGAAATAAACTTTACCACTCTATGAACAAATTCAGCAGATGACAAACAAATGATATTTTTCTTATTTTTTCCCCCAGAATATAGGCTTTGACAGTTCATGCAAATTATCCATTTAAGAGACAATTTGCATTAAATATCAAAGCCTATTTTCTGGAAAAAATAGGAAAAATATTTCAAAATGTCATCTGCTGAAATTTTAACCCTAAGATTAACTCATTTAAGTATGTAAACCACCAAAAATGGCAATTGGCGAACAATGCAGACCCAGATCAGATGCCGCAGAACATGGTGTCTGATCAGGCTCTACAGAGTTTGATTTAATATAGGAACGTCTATAAAACATACTATATACTAAGCAGACACCCTGCCATTGGAAATAGACCCGTCCAAACAGGTGTGGTAGAAGAGTTCATGCAATGTAAGTGGGTTGAAATGCATTCACCAGGAACAGACTTGCACTGGATCTGATACCATATTGATCCTAAATCTTCTACTAAAATTTGAACAAATGTGAATTAGACTAGGTGGAGATGCAGCTAAGACAGTATATGGATGGTCTTTCAAACAGACCCAGATCAGAGATAGTCTGTTTGCCATTCATCCAGCATTAGACTTGTCAAGAGGTCAAATGGACTTGCTAAAAGTTAGGGCAAGTATGATAAGGAGTTAACTGCAGCAGACAACAATTTTTTATTTTTTTTTTTTTTATTTTTCAGGATAAAAGTCTTGACATTTCATATGAATTTTCTGCTTGGCAGACAATTCTCATGAAATGTCAAGACTTGTTTTCTCTGAAAACAAAAAAAATTCTAATGTTGTCTGCTACAAAGTTTGCTTGGCACTTTAAGGGTTAAGGTGTCTCAATATTTAGGGTAGATGTCATACAGTCATACATATATTTACCCCAAGGAGGCAAGCAGCATTCACAACATTTTTGGTCATATTTTATACCAACCATCTTTCATTCAAGACTGTTAAACTTTGAACTTCAGATCACCACATTTGTTCCTTGCCCAAACTGGTTTGCTTAAATCTGAATGCTCTCTAATCAAATTCAGCAGAGGACAAAATTGATGATATTTTTCTTTCTTTTTTTCCCAGAAAATAGGTTTTGGCATTTCATACAATTTGTCTCCAAAAGAGACAATTTGCATGAAATGTCAAGCCTATTTTCTGAAAAAAAAGAAAGATATTTAAAAAAAAAAAAGATTTTTACCCAGCACACTCAAGTGTTAACCCTTGTCCTGCAGAATAAATTAAGATGCCATGCCACTTCTAATTTTCAGCCAATCAGATTTTTGATACAAATTCATATACTTAATGACAAACAGTGCAGATCCAGATCAGTTCATAAGCCAACTAACCTGGATCTATACTGTTAGCAAAGGCAGGGTATATCCGGGTTCAGCAGGACAAGGGTAATGCCCTTGATTATCAGCTTTTTCGCCTACATTCATTACCAAAAGAACTAGTGAACTTTCTTGGAGTTTTAAGTGGCCATGCAGCGAACCCTAACTTACTACTGATCCATTTTAATAGCCTGTCATTGATATAATATTGACTTGTCCTTCCGTGAAACCCTGAGAAAAGGACAAAAATTTTCATTCTTTTTGATTACACTGATCTGAGATCCAATAAATGTCTATATAAACTTTTCAAAGAATCATGTTTCCAGTTAAGCAATGGGCAGGTATGAAATGAGGAAGATTGAACTTAGCCTTTTAACCTTTACTACACTCTGGGTTAATTCAGCAGATGACAAACTGACAATATTTTTTCTCTTATTTTTGTTCAGAAAATAGTCTTTGACATGTAACAGGGTGAAAAAAATTCTAATCACCATTTCTGCTGCCTGGGACTGAACCCAGGCCACCTGCGTGACAGACCAACACTCTTCCACATAGCTATAAAAGCTGGCTTGTACCACTAGGCAGTATAAATGTGTCACACTAAAGACATTTAATCCATATTGTCTGCTTAGGAAACAATTTGCATGAACTATCAAAGCCTGTTTTCTGGGAAAAAATAAGAAAATATTTCAAGATGTCATCCATTGAATTTTTTACCAGCATGTGTAGGGTTAAAGATGAGGGAGATTGAACTTTACCTTTAATTCACTGGATTTAAGGATTTGTTCGCTTTGAGGTTTTACATCAGGGTCATGTTGAACACAATCAATTAACCTACTCACACTATTTCTGGGCAGGCTATGTCTCAAAGCGGTTCACCAGTATTTGTGCACATACTTTCGCCAGTAACTTACAACTGCCCTTCATGAATCAGTGGAAGGGGGAATATGACCATAGAAATTATTTCATGATCAATCCTCATGAAAGTTACATGTATGTTGCCAAGCTGAGGTTCAAACTCTTGGCCCCTGGATCTGCAGCCAGACCCGCTACTGACTGCACTATGGAACCTGGTCCCAAGATTATAAAACTTTTTTTTCATGCTCAAATCAGCTGAGCATAAATTTGTCCTACTAATTAACTTAGTCAAATTACAAACAATTGCATATTATTTCTTGCTATACATAGCTGAGCATGAAAATTTCTCTGCTAATAAATATGAAAATGCCAACTATTGTTGCATAGAAATTTTCATGCTCAGCTGAACTGAGCATGAAAAAAGTTTTATAACCTTGGGGCCTGGCATGGATTTAAGGAGAATGGATATATATTTGGGGGAGGTAGCTCTCTCAAATCATTTTTGTTTTGCTCTCCTTTTGAAAAAGGTTTTACTCTAAAAGAAAAAAAAAATGTTCCCCCTTTTACAGTATACCCCAGAAGGGAATTGGTGTGCAGGAAAGCAAACAGGAAGTCAGCAATAAACAATGGCGAAAAATCCGCCAAGAGTATGCAGTCCCCTAGAGGGCACAGGGAACCAATTGTGCCAAGACTGCTGATTGGAGCAAAAAAGTGCAGGGAAGCCTGGGGTAGTTGTCTTGTGTAAGGCAACAAGCGGTTGGTTAATAATAAGGATGAATTAAAATTTATTATTCTTATTTGAAGAAAAATTGTTTATGTGTAATTTCCTGATTGTTTCAAAGAAACAAATGTTTCTGTTTGTGTTTGCTGGAGCCAGAAGAAGAAGTGGTGAAATTTCAAAGTTTCAATTTTTGATACCTGCCAAATGAGGGGTTCATACATTCAGCCTCCAAAACGTCCTAGAAAGTGCTGGTGACAGTGTTGTTTTTCCTTATTTATTATGCTATGCTAAGCCTGGTCTTTGAATTCAAATAAAATTTGGAAGCCCAGCCATACCCTGAAATGAACTCTTAACTGCCAAAAAAGGGTGGAATTACTAAGGAGGTCTATGGGAAAATAATTAGTTCCCTCAGTGTACCCTAAATACCAGCAGACAACAATATGTATAGGTTAGTGCCTGATAAATCTTCACCATAAGCCCTTAATACTTTGCATGCTTGGTAAAATTTTCAGTAGACGACATATTGAATATTTTTCTTACTTTTCCTACTTTTCCAAGAAAACAAATTTTGACATTTCATGCAAACTGTCCAATGGAGACAATTTGATTGACATGTCAAATCCTGTTTTCTGGGAAAAAATATGAAAAATATCATAAATTTGTCATCTGCTCATAGCATGGTGAGTGTTAAAGCCCCAAGCAAAATTTGTAGCAGACAACATTCTCATTTTTTTTTCAGAGAAAATAAGTTTTGACATTTCATGTGAATCATCTGCTTGGCAGATGATTCACATAAAATGTCAAAACTTATTTTCAATTAAAAATAATAAGAAAAAAAAAATCAAAATGTCACCTGCTAAAATTGTGATTGGTGCTTTAAAGGTTAAGAACTTGAAGTTAGCATGTTCTTAACCTTTACCAGTCACTGGGCTAATTCTGCAGACAACAAATTGATGATATTTTTCTTATTTTTCAGTTGTCAGTTACTGGCAAAAGTAATTGTGCACAAAGTATGGTTAAACACCTACAGGACAAAGCCTGCCCAGGAAATGTGCGAGTTGATTAACTGATCAGCTTGACATGACCTCAGCAGTGTTGACTAGACTGTAAAACCCCAACTCAAACTGAAATAGGCTCGAAGATATTCTTTCTATTCATGAGGCCCATATGGTATTTTGTTGACTTCTTTACATTTAAAAATATGAAGTGAGAAAGAGAATCGTAAAAACAGAGATTAAATCTTCCTGGCTTTTCTTTTCAACCTTTACCAAGATCTTAACCCTTGTCCTGCTGAACCCAGACATACCCTGCCTTTGCAAACAGTATAGATCCAGATCAGTTGGCTTCTGAAGAAGCCAACTGATCTGGATCTGCGCTGTTTGCCATTCAGTATATGAATTTATATCAACAACCTTCATCAAGTAATCTGATTGGCTGAAAACTAGAAATGGGTGTGGCTTCTTAATTTATTCAGCAGGATAAGGGTTAATACTTAGTATGTTGGGTAAATTTTCAGCAGACAACATTTTTTAAATATTTTTATTATTTTTTCCTGGAAAATAAGGGTTTGACATTTCATACAAAATTTTCTCCTAGGGGTGACAAATTGCATGAAATGTTAAACCCTGTTTTCTGGGAATATTAAGACAAATATCATCCATCTGTCATATGCTGAATTTGCTCAGAGAGTATTAAAGATTAAACCACATAGAATTGTGGTTTATTTCTGTTGTATTAAACCTGTCACTAAAATTTATGTGAAAAGACCTTGCAAACCATGTATATTTCTAATTACATTCTTTCAATGACTTATAATAACAGTAATTATTTACATTAAAACCCTCATTAAAATCATACAAAAAAAAAAAAAAAAAGTAAAAAAAAGAGTTCATGTTAATTTACCTATGTCTTTCAACTGCATTTTATGATCTTAAGAATTCTTTTTTTTTTTTTTGTTTAGGTTTGGATTTTTACAGTCCAGACAACACATTTACGGTCATGTCAAGTCAGTCAGTTAACCTACTCACACTTTTCCAAGGCAGGCTTCATCCTCTAAGTTGTTAACCTGTATTTTGTGTGCACACTTTTGCCTGTAACTGACAATTGCCCTTCTTGAAAAGGCAGAAGGGGAGAATGACCACAGGAATTAATTTATGATCAATTTCCGCAAAAGTTATGTGGCTAAGCAGGGATTCAAACTTGTGATCCCTAGATCTGCAGTCAGATGCGTTACTAACTGACTAGCTGCTGACTGTGCTATGAAGCCTGGCTTCTTAACTCTTTACTGGGTAACTGTGCATGATTTTTTGTCATCTGTGGATTTTGTTTTAAAATTAACTTTTTCAAAGAAAAAAAACAATCTTTCAGGTATACCATCAGAGTGTCAAACAGTTTAGATCCAGATCAGGCCTACATTTTGTCAGGCCTGATCTGGGTCCAAACTGTTTGCAAAGGTTATCAGCAGATGACAAAAGTTGCCACTAGTGAGGAAAGAGTTAAAAATCTCTGTTTATAATAAGAAACTAGAATTGCAAGAATCAGATGTGTCACCTGACAATAACTAAGTCGAAAAAGGGCCATAACTCAGCCAAAATTTGATGGATGATTACTAATATCAAACTTGACCTGTATTTTATAGTGATATAAAGTTCTGAAAAATTTGAATGAAATTCATACATCGCTTCAAAAGTTACTGAACGGAAATGAAAAGTGTGACAATGACACCAACGCCGCCGACACCGCCGACGTGGACTGACAACATGATCCCTATGTGTCTGCCATGCTACGCAGGTGACACAAAAATGCTTATGTTGGTGACTTTTTATTTATTTATTTATTTACTTGTTTATTTATTTATTTAGTTAGTTAACAGTTTTACAATAAAGTCATGGAGGCCATCTTGGAGGCTATTTCTGGATAACTATCTCAAACAAAAGCTCTTTTGTTAAGCTTCAGGATGCTCCAAATGCAATCTGGTTATAACTGGCACTGGTTTCCAGAAAAAATAAGTTACTTGAATGAACTTAATTAACCCTGGTCCTGCTGAAGCCATATATGGCCTGCTTTTGCAAACCTAATTACCGCACATACCCCTATAAGCGCACAGTCAAGCAATGCTATAGTCTTCAGATTACAGCCAGTGTACTTTTTATCTATTTCTTTATAAAGGCATATGTTGTGGGTACCCATTTGAATTGCATCAACTTGTTGATGCAATTCAAATGAGTACTGATACCATATGCTATTACAGACTTATCGAGGCAATTGAAATGAGTACCCACAACATATGCTTTTATAAAGAAAATCAGAAAAGATATAACATAAGCATCATCAAATAACCCTATCATGAAGTCCACTACCGATCTTTTTTCATAAAGTGTGTCCTTATCAGCTGAATATTTTACAAGTATTTTTTTTCTAATTATTTTGAAAAATCCTAACCACACAGTGCATTAGTTAGGTCTAATACAGTATGCCATTGGGCAGATCAGATTGTGAGTCAAAACACTGGGTCTTTGCCATCTGCTTATGGAATCATCCAGTACCATAGAATGTATCAACTAGTGTCAAAAACCCAGCTGACAAAATGTGCAACTGCAGCGGGTGATCTGAATCTATGCATTTCGCATGAGCTCAAAGGCACTTTTTCATTTTCATACAGTTCATTTGTTAACCTTTAGAGTGCAAATCATAAAACTGCAGTTGATGACATTTTGATTTTTTTTTTTTTTTTTTTTTTTTTTTTTTTTTTTTTTTTGTATTTTTCAGAGAAAATAAGGTTTAGCAGGTTCACCTGCTAAACCTTATTTTCTCTGAAAAATACAAAAAAAAAAAAAAAAAAAAGAAAAAGAATATGTTATCTGCTGCAATTTTATGATAAGCACTACAATGGTTAAAGTGTCTTTTCACATTATTTGCACAGTTCAGTTCTATTTACTGTGTATATGATTAGACTGAAAAAGCAATTTTTCTTAATTTAATATGTACCCACTTTGACAAACCTATATTTGCCATCTATTAAAAGAGCTAGATTGTTGCAAGTAAAAATGTAATCTTATGCGATACATATATGGCAAAGACCAAGCTCAGTTGGTGTAACTAAAAGTATCATAGCTTCAGATAAGATATTTTTTCAACCAAAAATAGTTGATATTTTTCTTATTTCTTCATGTCAAACATATGTTGTGAGTACTCATTAGAAGAGCCTCAAGGTGCTTCTAATGAGTACCCACAACATATGTTTCTTTGATGAAATAAGAAAAGTTTTTTCCTACCAAATTTTTTTCATGATCCATCACAGAAAGCTGCAATGTGAAGACCCTGATCAGAACGTGCAGATGCACAAACTGACATTCAGTTTGCTTTGCAGATTTGCAAACTGACATTCAGTTTGCTTTGCAGATGTGCAAACTGACATTTGGTTTGCTTTGCAAGTGTGCAAACTGACAGTCGGTTTGCTTTGCAGATGTGCAAACTGACATTTGGTTTTGTCATTCACTACCATGCATGGCCATTCATTGCCATTCACTGACTTTTAACATGGGGATAAACTCCACTTTACTTAAAATGATTATTTAACATAAAAATGACCATTCAAGACACATTCAAAGACAGAGCCCTCCAAACAGAAACTGAACTTATGACATATGACCAGAATAGACTCAGGTCAGCAACCATATTTTGCAGTTGAATCAGGGTCTTTCTGTCTATCTATACTGTGACACCCTCATTTTCTGAAAATTATGCGCAGGTCTTACTGGGTTGTAACCAGTGCATATAAGCAATATGGATAAAGTGTCTTGCTCAAGGACACAACACTTGGTGCTCCCTGTGGTCGAACCTGCTAACTCTCGATCTTGAATCTGACACTTTGCCACTACATCACATACAGTTTGTTCGCATAATCATGGACTTTTTAAAGTTAACATATAGGTCAGCAAACAGCAAAGACCTGGATCAGCATCAGCAGCTGCATAGAACATAATACCAGTCAAACATGTCAGAAGCACAATGCACACCTCGAGATAAGGAGCATATTCAAGCATATCTCCAGTCCAGATCAGAAGAGCATTCAGGCTCACCTCCAGAAAAGGAGAGTATTCAAGCACACTGCCAGATAAGGAGACTATTCAAACACACCTCCAGATAAGGAGAGAATTCAAGCACACCTCCAGATAAGGATATTCAAGCACACTTCCATATATGGAGAGTATTCAAGCATACCCCCAGATCAGTTGAGTATTCAAGCACACTGCCAGATAGAGAATATTCAAGCATACCTCTGGATAAGGAGAGAATTCAAGCACACCTCCAGATAAGGAGAGTATTCAAGCACACCTCTGGATAAGGAGAGAATTCAAACACACCTCCAGATAAAGAGTGTATTCAAGCACACCACCAGACAAACAGAATATTCAAGCATACCTCCAGATAAGGAGAGTATTCAAGCACACCTCTGGATAAGCAGAGAATTCAAGCACACCTCCAGATAAGGAGAGTATTCAAGCACACCACCAGACAAAGAGAGTATTCAAGCACACCTCCAGATAAGGAGAGAATTCAAGCACACCTCCAGATAAGGAGAGTATTCAAGCACACCGCCAGACAAAGAGAGTATTCAAGCACATGCCAGACAAAGAGAGTATTCAAGCACACTTCTGGTAAAGGAAAGTATTCAAGCATGCTTCCAGATAAGGTGAGAATTCAAGAACACCATCAGATAAAGAGATTATTCAAGCACACCTCCAGATAAGGAGAGTATTCAAGCACACTGCCAGATGAAGAGAATATTCAGGCACACTTCCAGATAAGGAGAGAATTCAAGCACACCTCCAGATAAAGAGAGTAATCAAGCTCACCTCAAGAAAAGGAGAGTATTCAAGCACACCGTCAGATAAGGAGAGTATTCAAGCACACCTCCAGATAAGGAGAGTATTCAAGCACACTGCCAGACAAAGAGAGTATTCAGGCACACTTCAAGATAAGGAGAGAATTCAAGCACACCTCCAGATAAAGAGAGTAATTAAGCTCACCTCAAGGAAAGGAGAGTATTCAAGCACATCTCCAGATAAGGAGAGTATACAAGCACACCTCCAGATAATGTGAGTATTCAAGCTCACCTCCAGAAAAAGAAAGTATTCAAGCACATTGCCAGAAAAAGAGATTATTCAAGCACACCTCCAGATAAGGAGAGTATTCAAGCACACTTCCATATAAGGAGAGTATTCAAGCATACCCCAGATAAGTTGAGTATTCAAGCACATTGCCAAATAGAGAATATTCAAGCATACTTCTGGATAAGGAGAGAATTCAAGCACACCTCCAGATAAGGAGAGTATTCAAGCACACCTCTAGATAAGGAGAGAATTCAAGCACACCTCCTGATAAGGAGTGTATTCAAGCACACCACCAGACAAACAGAACATTCAAGGATACCGCCAGATAAGGAGAGTATTCAAGCACACCTCTGTATAAGCAGAGAATTCAAGCACACTTCCAGATAAGGAGAGTATTCAAGCACACCACCAGACTAAGAGAGTATTCAAGCACACCTCCAGATAAGGAGAGAATTCAAGCACACTTCTAGATAAGGAGAGTAATCAAGCACAACGCCAAACAAAGAGAGTATTCAAGCACATGCCAGACAAAGAGAGTATTCAAGCACACTTCCAGGTAAGGAAAGTATTCAAGCATACTTCCAGATAAGGTGAGAATTCAAGAACACCATCAGATAAAGAGATTATTCAAGCACACCTCCAGATAAGGAGAGTATTCAAGCACACTGCCAGACAAAGAGAGTATTCAGGCACACTTCCAGATAAGGAGAGAATTCAAGCACACCTCCAGATAAAGAGAGTAATCAAGCTCCCCTCAAGAAAAGGAGAGTATTCAAGCACATCTCCAGATAAGGAGAGTATTCAAGCACACCTCCAGATAATGTAAGTATTCAACCTCACCTCCAGAAAAGGAGAGTATTCAAGCACACCTCCAGATAAGGAGAGTATTCAAGCACACTTCCATATAAGGAGAGTATTCAAGCATACCCCCAGATAAGTTGAGTATTCAAGCACACTGCCAGATAGAGAATATTTAAGCATACTTCTGGATAAGGAGAGAATTCAAACACATCTCCAGATAAGGAGAATATTCAAGCACACCTCTGGATAAGGAGAGAATTCAAGCACACCTCCAGATAAGGAGTGTATTCAAGCACACCACCAGACAAACAGAATATTCAAGCATACCTCCAGATAAGGAGAGTATTTAAGCACACCTCTGGATAAGCAGAGAATTCAAGCACACCTCCAGATAAGGAGAGTATTCAAGCACACCACTAGACAAAGAGAGTATTCAAGCACACCTCCAGATAAGGAGAGAATTCAAGCACACTTCCAGATAAGGAGAGTATTCAAGCACAATGCCAGACAAAGAGAGTATTCAAGGACATGCCAGGCAAAGAGAGTATTCAAGCACACTTCCAGGTAAGGAAAGTATTCAAGCATACTTCAAGATAAGGTGAGAATTCAAGAACACCGTCAGATAAAGAGATTATTCAAGCACACCTCCAGATAAGGAGAGTATTCAAGCACAGGGCCAGACAAAGAGAGTATTCAGGCACACTTCCAGATAAGGAGAGAATTCAAGCACACTTCCAGATATAGAGAGTAATCAAGCTCATCTCAAGAAAAAGAGAGTATTCAAGCACATCTCCAGGAAAGGAGAGTATTCAAGCACACCTCCAGCTAATGTGAGTATTCAAGCTCACCTCCAGAAAAGGAGAGTATTCAAGCACACCACCAGAAAAAGAGATTATTCAAGTACACCACCAGATAAGGAGAGCAAGCATACCTCCAGATAGGGACAATCAGCATAGAACACTTCAGGCAAAAGAAACCCTAAAAAGTTATGAAATCTACCATTTCAGCTTATTCAATTGAGGTGATAACCTTCCTTGTCTTCACCTACAGTATCCAAATCTTAGCTGGAATATTTAAAATATGTTCAGAGTCATTAAATCCTAATAATGAGCATAAGAACACCTTATTCATTCTTACCAAAAGTAATTGCTTCAATTTTTCAAGTTTTGTCGATTGATAAATGATTTATCTACAATCATAGAAACTGGAGAAGGTACCTCCATGGAGGGGAAAACAATGGCGACTGTGACATCAGCCCATTCATCCTGATAAGGAGAGTATTCAAGCATACCTCCAGATAAGGAGAGTATTCAAGCATAACTCCAGATAAGATGAGTATTCAAGCTGTCCTCCAGATAAGGTGAGTATTCAAGCACACCTCCAGATAAGATGAGTAGTCAAATACACCTCCAGATAAGGTGAGTATTCAAGCACATCTCCAGATAAGGTGAGAATTCAAGCTCATCTCTAGATAAGACGAGTATTTGAAGCTCACCTCCAGATAAGGTGAGTACTCGTATAAGGTGAGTATTCAAGCACAACTCCAGATACGGAGCGTATTCAAGCACACCTCCAGATAAGGTGAGTATTCAAGCACACCTCCAGATAAGGTGAGTATTCAAGCACACCTCCAGATAAGGAGAGTATTCAAGCACACCTCCAGATAAGGTGAGTATTCAAGCACACCTCCAGAAGAAGAGAGTATTCAAGCACACTTACAGATAAGGAGAGTATTCAAGCACACCTCCAGATAAGGTGAGTATTCAAGCACACCTCCAGATAAGAAGGATATTCAAGCATACCTCCAGATAAGGTGAGTATTCAAGCACAACTTCACATAAGAATAATATTCAAGCACACCTCCAGTTAAGGAGAGTATTCAAGCATAACTCCAGATAAGAATAATATTCAAGCACACCTCCAGTTAAGGAGAGTATTCAAGCATAACTCCAGATAAGATGAGTATTCAAGCTGTCCTCCAGATAAGGTGAGTATTTAAGCACACCTCCAGATAAGATGAGTAGTCAAAAACACCTCCAGATAAGGTGAGTATTCAAGCAATTCTCCAGATAAGGTGAGTACTCGTATAAGGTGAGTATTCAAGCACAACTCCAGATAAGGAGCGTATTCAAGCACACCTCCAGATAAGGTGAGTATTCAAGCACACCTCCAGATAAGGAGAGTATTCAAGCACACCTCCAGATAAGGTGAGTATTCAAGCACACCTCCAGAAGAAGAGAGTATTCAAGCACACTTACAGATAAGGAGAGTATTCAAGCACACCTCCAGATAAGGTGAGTATTCAAACAACTGCCAGATAAAGAGAACATTCAAGCACAACACCATATAAAGAGAATATTCAAGGACACCACCAGATAAGGTGAGTATTCAAACAACTGCCAGATAAAGAGAACATTCAAGCACAACACCATATAAAGAGAATATTCAAGCTCACCTCCAGATAAGGTGAGTATTCAAGCACACCTCCAGATAAGAAGAATATTCAAGCATACCTCCAGATAAGGTGAGTATTCAAGCACAACTTCAGATAAGAATAATATTCAAGCACACCTCCAGATAAGGAGAGTATTCAAGCACACCTCCAGATAATGTGAGTATTCAAGCTCACCTCCAGAAAAGGAGAGTATTCAAGCACACCTCCAGATAAGAAGAATATTCAAGCATACCTCCAGATAAGGTGAGTATTGAAGCACAACTTCAGATAAGAATAATATTCAAGCATACCTCCAGATAAGGAGAGTATTCAGAAAAACATACCATGTGGTTCTTATTGGAACCGCCTCTGAGTGGCTGCTTTCTTGGTTTGGGCCAGAATGGCAAATCATACTTGTATTGGTGTAAGTGTACTATGATTACACAAAATGAAGTAATAAATGAATCAATGTTTTTATGGTTAAGTTTTGCAGAAAAGGAAATTTACTTACCTTTGACTTCAAAAACAATGTCTTCAGTATGGTCCAAAAGCCTTCAGAATTTCCATATAAAGCTACAAGAAACAAAGGAAGCAATTAGTTACACGAAGTCTTAAAACATTATCAGATCTACAACAACACACTATCAGATTCTCTCTCCAATTTTCATGAATTATTCCCAATAAAACAAACATTATTACATTTAGTTTTACTGCTCTGCCAATGTTCTACAACAGTTTTATTGTTTAACACTCTCTGGGCAAATTCAGCAGATGACAAATTTACCATTTTTCTTTTTTATTTCCCAGAAAATAAGATTTGACATTTCATCCAAATTGTCTCCTTAGGAGACAATTTGCATGAAATGTGAAATCCTATTTTCCGGTAAAAATAAAAAAAAATACTTTAAAATGTCCTCTGCTTGAAACTTTACCCAGCATGCTAAGCTTTAATTACTGTTTGGGTAGTAAATAGATAATAAACCCATAGCCACAGAGAAGACACTTTTTTGCTCTAAAATATGTATATCTTTGTCATATTCCTTCATGGAACCATACATTGTGGGCAATCCTTTGACTCTCCTCGGCAATGCATTGCTAATGAGTATTACATCACATGTTTCTATAAAGAAATAAGAAAAATATATAACCAGTACCCAGCTTGTCCAGAGCCACGAAAACCTTCCTATTGATCTTAAGAATTTATACAAGGTAACTCACTTCCTAGCTAAAGTGAGATCAACGACATATGTGGTATGGTTTACAATGATATATAAACTGACCGTTTAAGCTTTGAGAATAATAAGAAATTAAAACTGGCCTAGAGTTCATACACTTAAGTTGCATGTACATTAAAATGGCATTATTGCATTTTATTAGGTCCCTAATACTTAGCATGCTGGGTAAAAATTCAGCAGATGACATTTTGAAATATTTTTCTGATGTTTATCAGAAAATATAGGATCTGACATTCCATGCAAATTATCACATCAAGAGACAATTTGCATAAGTTTCAAATCTGATTTTCTGAGAAAGACAAGAAATATATTACAAATTTGTCATCTGCCGAATTTGTCAAGAGGGTGGTGAAGGCTAAAGTAATCATAATAGAATGCTAGGTTAGACACCTTTTTATTTATTTATGTTTTGACAAAAAATATATTTTTTACTTTATTCCACAAGTAAACATAATTATTTGGTCAGTACCCTTTATAATTACTTCTGCAAGAAGGTTCTAATAAATACAGCAAAATTATTATTTCTGGGAGAAACAGAGATTTTTACTTTCAGAATGAAATTTATTTCTGATCTGTTGCCATCTCAGATACTTCACAGCAACAAACTGTAATTATCCTTAAATTTTGTACACTAACTTTTCTGAAAAAGTGACATATGCAAATAGTGCAGAACCTGAGCAATCTGATCAGGATCTACACTGCCATTCCACCAAGTATTTCTTTAAAAAAAATGCATAAAAAGGAACTTTAGGCAAAAAAGAATGGAATAAAGTGCTAAAAATTTTAGGACATTTACCATATTTGAAAAATGGAATGACAGGACAAGCTGCAAGCTGGTCCCTTTGGTAGAAGGCACATGGTTCTCTCTGGTTGTCCTTGCTGGTGAGAGTCTCTGGTCATCCTTGCTGATGAGAATGTGGATAATGTCAACAGGTTTTATTCAGTGTATCTACTTGCACCCCTTAAAAGCCCAGGTTAATGACAATAAATAAAGCTTCTTATCTTTATCTTCATGTTAGTATGACAACAGACAGGTAGGGGACAACCCAAATCACTACCACTAACATACCAAACATTAAGAACTGAGAAGAAAATATTTTTAGTTTTAAGGCTTAAGATGCCATTCAAAATTGCAGATAACATTTTATTTTTTTTTTATTTTTCATAGAAAATAAGGTTTGACATTTCATGCAATGTGTCTGATTTAATGATGATTCACATGAAATGTCAAGCCTTATTTTCTCTAAAAAAAGTTTCCTGTTGTTGAGTCTGGCCTTTTTATGGTTAATGTTTTAGCCATTTAAGTGCCAATCACAAATTACAACTGTAGCAGCAGACATTTTAAAAAAATCTGAGAAAATAAGGCTTGACATGTAAGGCAATTTGCATGAAATGTTAGACCTTTTTTTTTCTGAAAAAATAAAATCATCAATTTGTCATTTGCATGTCAACATACAGTACTGCTGGTGCTCCTATGAGGGCTGGAGAAACATAGAATGAGAGTCAATAGTCAAACTATACAGTTGGAAGTGAGAAAACAAACATAGCTTTTTAAAAAGCTTTGACAGTCCTTGCTAAGCAATGTATTCTAAGTAATGTGTGTGATACAGATATTTTTATTTTAAAGTGCTTTCAGCACTTTCTTTTTTTTTTTATTATTTAAGATACACAGTAATTACAGCAGACAAAACATGAGGATGTTACTGCAACTTTTATTTTTCATTTCAGTCATTTGTTTTTAAAGTGAGCAACTGATTATTGCCAGACATATGACAGGAGACACATTGATGGTCACACATAAGAAACTGAAAGAAGATTATATAGCAAAAATAGGGTGACTCCTATCTTTGCTAACAAAGCAATCATATGGGTTTCTGACTGGTTTATTTTTGATTATGAAATATCCTAGGATAGTTGTCTTCAAACAGCCATCTACAGGGGAAAACCAAATCCTAATATGTCCTCCCCCATTGGATAGGTCAAAAAAGGTCATATTATATAATTAACCTCTAAAATTACTTGTTTTCATATGTAAATTGAGGAAATTTTGAGCTTTCTCTAAATCAGACAGGAAAATTTAAGAGCTTACATTAAAACTTGACGACCACTCTATGGACAAATTCAGCAGACAACATATTAGTGATATTTTTCTTATTTTTCCAAAAACAAAAACAAGACTACATTTCATGCATTTTGCTCCACTGGAGACAATTTCCATGAAATGTCAAATCCTGTTTTCTGAGAAAATAAGAAAAATATTTCAAAATGTCGTCTGCTGACAACATTATTCAGAGTGCTAAGCGTTAATACTTGAAGAGCACTTAAACGTACAAACAGCTGATAAGATTTGTACTCAATAAATATTTAGACTAAAGATTGCACCACTTTCGAAAGTCATTTCCAAAATACATACAATCATGGATAATATGGTCTCCTAAGTTACAAACAAGATCTCCTGTCCATCCTAAAAGTCTAAATTAAAATTAATTTAGTCCATAGCTCCAGATAAAGGCACTTTTTTCAACTGAAAAATACCAATATTTTCTTATTTCTCCACAAAAACATATGCTGTGGGTACACAGAATCATCTTTGAGGTGCTTCTAATGAGTATCCACTATATATCATAAAAACATACCTATATAATTTTGAATCCCTTAAACCCCACTTTTATATAATAAAACTGGGGTTTACAGGGATATACATTATTTTTCTTGTTTTTGCTCAAAAACATAGATTGTGGGTACTCGTTAGAACTGCCTCTGTGAGGCAGTTCTAATGAGTACCCACAATCTAAGTTTTGAGCAGAAATATGAAAAAATATCAGAATTTTTATCTAAAAACTTTAAGTTTTTGGTGGTGAAATTTTCAATATGTTTGAATAGGCATGTTTTCAGAATGTATGTTTTCATGGAGATGTAAGAAAAATATTATGTGGATACCCCCTCTTATCTAGAAAATATAATATGATTTACTTTATGAGCTGCAACACGAGAATATGTACCTTCTAGCAATGGCACAGTCTGATTAGAGTCTTTGTTACCTGCATGAAGAAACTTTGCATCCTTGGCTATCCAAAATGTGCCCAGTTAACCCTAGTCCTGCTGAACCCGGATATGCCCTGTCTTTGCAAACAGTGTAGATCCAGATCAGTTGGCTTCTGAGAAGCCAACTGATCTGGATCTACACAGTTTGACATCAAGTATGTGAATTTGTATCAACAAACTGGATCAAGCAATCTGGTTGGCTAAAAATTACAAGTGGGCATGGCATCTTAATTAAGTCAGCATGACAAGGGTTAAGATTCAGATTAGACTGCATGCACAGGCTGATCTGAATGTTTGCTGGGTGCACATGTCCAAGGGTATGTTTTCTCATAATGAGGTTCTTATGTAAAACTTAAACTATGATTTAAAGAAGGAGAAAACGTTTCCTAAGAAGCAATTCAGCATATTTCTAATATAATTGGACAATTTGATTTAAATAGGTTGAATTTAAATGGTGGATGTTTTTAAATATCTTTATCATCTTAACAACCCCTCCCCCCCCGACCCCCCCAGCTCCCACCCCCTTCATCCCCACAAAAAAAAAAACAAACAAATATGAAGCCAAATTTTCTGAGCCATGTCATAAATGTCATAAGTTCATGGGGAAATAATGAAGATTTGTCTACAGCTCCTTAAATAATGTATAACAGTGATATTACAATAAAATGAAAGTATGGATGACAGTTAGCTTTTTATGTTGACTTCTATTAAATTGAATAAATGTCAAATTATCATGGTAATCAATGACATCATTTATGGAACATCTTGATATCATGAATTAATCAATGACATCATTTATGGAACATCTTGATATCCTGAATTATATATTTATGTCAGTGACAGATCGACTTGATCAGAAAATTGTGCAGATTCAAAAGTTGAGAAATTGTGCATTTTTAAAATGACTACCCGTAAAGCTAGCAATCAAGTATTGAATAGTTTACATTCACAGTCACCTAAATAAATCAAATTATAATGAAAATGCATTTTTAGCTCAACAAAACAGAAATTCTATTTCCATTACTGTATATGTCCTAAATATTGCAGGTTTTCACCTACCCTCCTATGAAAAAAGGAGGAATAAAGTAGGGCTGAAAATTTTGAAAAAGCAGGGCAAAAGTAGGAATTTTAGTCATGAAAAGTAGGGATAGTAGGGACATTCTGCAGGTCTTCAGTTTCAGATAAAGTATGCAATATGCCAACATTGTTATCTCTGAACAAGGAAATAGCATAATGCCAAAATACAGTTTCCAAAAAAAGGAATTAATTTAACACTTGTCCCGCTGAATAAATTAAGATGCCATGCCCACTGCTAATTTTCAGCCAATCAGATTATTTGATCCCAATTGTTGCAACAAATTCATATACTTAATGGCAAACAGTGCAGATCCTGATCAGTTGGCTTCTTCAGAAGCCAACTGATCTGGATCTACACTGTTTGCAAAGGCAGAGTAAATCCGGGTTCAGCAGGACAAGGGTTAAGGCTGGGGCAAAAATATTTTATAAAGTTTGTGACTCTTCTACTCAGAAAAGCTTGATCTTATTTTTATAAACACTGAGCGAGCAAAGAAAAATATTGCAATTAAAATCACTTTAGGCATTTTTTTACCAAAAAGTAGGGATAGTAGGGCATTTATAAGAAAAAAGTAGGACTAAGTAGGGAGAAGATTAAAAAAAAGTAAAGAAAAAGTTGGAATAGTTGGTAAAATAGGGCCAAGTTGAAAGCCTAATATTGGGACACCTTTAATCCTTACCATATTTATCCTAAAATTTGAACAAGTCTATCTTACCGTATTTATCCTGAGTATTTGGGCACCTCAAATCCTTACCATACTTGTTCTAAAATTTGAACAAGTACAATTTACAAGCCGATGTTTTGTCTAAAAATTCTTGGATGAGTGGCAAACAGTGTAGACCCTGATGAGACGCCACAATTTGCGGCATCTCATCTGGGTCTACACTGTTTGCTCAGGCCTGTCTGTCAGAATATATACAGTAAATATGGTACCAACTGTTGATGTGTCTAAAAACTGATGGACGAGTGTCAAACAATATAGAACAAGATCAGAAGTTGCTGATCCAATATGCATAGTAAATATGGTACTGTTGAATTTTTTCAATGCATGCCATATAACTAAAATTGAATGCTTATAATGAGAGACGATCTATGCATATAAACTGATTCAGTCCCAATAGAAAACAAAATTGACTTCATTACAAGGAAATGTACCACAAGACCTCTACTTTTCAACAACATTATCCTATTTTTTTTTTTTTTTTTTTTTTTTTTGATTTGGGTTTTACGGCCCTTTCAAGAATATTTCACTTATATCGAGCCTATCGTTCATCGAAGGTGGGCGAAAACCGGAGAACCCGGAGAAAAACCACCTGACCATCTGTAAGCAGAACTTGGCTTTCCCACATATGACCCGAGCGAGGCTCGAACCACAGCGGTGAGAAACCTAATGGATTAAGAGTCAACTCTCTTATCCACTAGGCTACGGGGGCCCGTAACAACATTATCCTATTATTATCCGTAATCATTCTAAGTATTGGGTCTGACAGGCAAGGGCAAACAGTGAAGACCCAGATCAGATGCTGCAGAATGCAGCATCTGATCAGGGTGTACACTGTTTGCAATTCAATGAGTGGTTTACAGACAAAAGCATGGGTTGTGTAAAATAAGCATGTTTAAATTTTAGAACAAGTATGATAAGGAGTTAAGGTGTCCCAACATTTAGGCTATATATGGTATCCAATGATTCAGAAGAAAAACAAGAAAAGGCTTATATAAAATTGTTCCAATGTACCATATTTAACCTAACTATTTAGAAAACAGTGCAGACCCAAATCATATGCTGCAGAACATGGCATATGATCACTGATCATGTCTACACTTCCATTTAAGCATCACTTTTAATGCTTAGCATGCTGGAAAAAATCAGCAGACGAGATTTTGAAATATTCGTCTTATTTTCCCAGAAAATAAGATATGACATTTCATGCAAATTGTCTCCTCAGGAGACCATTTACATGAAATGGCAAATCTTATTTTCTGGGAAAATTGAAAAAAAAATAATCAATTGGTCATCTGCTGAAATTGCTCGCAGTGGTAAATGTCAAGATACATTACCAGGCCCCAAGGTTTTAAAACTTTTTTCAGCTCAACTCAGTTGAGTTGCCGGCCTAGGTGGCTCAGTTGGATGCGCCGTCCGACTGGAGACCAGGAGGTCGCGGGTTCAACTCCCGCCGGCAACATTCCTTCGTGGAGATTGATCATGAAATATTTTCTATGGTCATTCTCTCCCTTCCGCTGATTCAAGAAGGGCAGTTGTCAGTTTCTGGCGAAAGAATGTGCACAATACTGGTTAACCGCTTAGAGGACTAAGCCTGCCCAGTAAATGTGTGGTTAGGTAAACTGACCGCGCTCGATATGACCCCTTTGGGTTGACTGGGCCGTAAAACCTCAATACAAACAAACAACTCAGTTGAGCATGAAATTTGTTCTGCTAATAAATCTCAAATTACTAACAAATGAAAATTCTTTCTTGCTAAACATAGCTGAGCATGAAAATTTCTCTGCTAATAAATATGAAAATGCCAAAAAAATTGGCATTTTCATATTTATTAGCAGAGAAAATTTCATGCTCAGATTAGTTGAGCATGAAAAACGTTTTATAATCTTGGGGGCAGATAGCCAAATGGACGTTCAAATTTTACAGCAAAGGGAGATAAAGGACAGAACAGCCAGTAGATGAGAGAAAGACAGAAAAGAGGAAGATGAGGGAAAAATTGAAAAAAGTAGATACAGAAAAAACATGTGTCCAAAGTACACAAATGCCCCCACCTTTGGCCTTTGCCCATTATGGCAACAATATCTGGATGCATAACAACAAGTATTTTCCAAATGCTTAATCTAATCTGATACTGTAAATGTCCTAAAATTTGGAACACCAAAGTGTCTGACAAAATGACATATGCAAACAGTGCAGACCTAGATTAGACTGCTCCTGAAGGAAGGAGCAGTCTGATCAGGGTCTTCACTGTTTGCCATCCCACTACTACGCATTTTAATATCCATTAGACTTTTGAGTGGACGTGACACACGAAAGCTGTCTAACGGCATCCAATTTCAGAACATTGCCACATACTTTGATCAGAAACCGTCCACAAAAACATCAAACTAATCGCTTGCGTAACGGAAGGTGGTCAGTCAACATTAAATCAAAAAAAGATTCCTCACCAATTACAAAAAAAAGTAGCCAAAAACTATGAAAGGGCAGCAGGATGTCGCATGTGCTTATTCCAGTCAGGACCTAAAGTTTGCTTGACAGGGTTAACAGGACCTAGAAACATTGTCTACTGGTTAATAGCATTAGTGTTTAAAAAGCGTACCTTATTGCAAATGCGAAAATTGCTGAACCAGACAAGTCTGCACGGTCCGATAAGGGTCTGTTTTATTTATAGTACATTCTTACAAGGACAGACATGCTTTATGCAAAATGTTAGCAGTTTTATCATTTTGAGTAGCCTGCTCAGCTGACTGGGTCGCGAGTAACACAAATAAAGTCCGCCAAATAAAGTCCATAGTATTTCACAACAGCTGTACCTGGCCAGTTAAAGGACAAGTCAATCACAGACCATTTATTGGCTTAATTGTCTCCGCCTACTGAATCAAAACCATGCAAGATAACTCAGATATCGCATGTCAATAATCAGAATTGCGCAATCGACAAGACCGCAACATAAAACCTGTTGATGTTTGTTTCTACAATGACCTCTGTGATGACATCAGAATGTCGGAGTTTGATTCTCTGCACTTGACTGAAAGTCTAATGAATATTGAAATATTAAGTAGTATAAGTATTTTAAGCAACAGGTGCATAAAAAGCAAAATCTAGGCGAAAATAGTATCGAATAAAATTTTAGGACATTTACTGTATACATTTTGACCCTTAGCCCAGGGCATGACAAAGGGGTAACTCAAGCACAGAGTTCAAGGTTTAGGTCTGTGTAAGAAGTAGCATACCAAATTTCAACTTTCTAGCATGAAAGGTACCCAAGTTATCAGCTCCAAGAGAAAGGAGGATATAACTGTCAATGTTTTGAATGTAAACTTAAAACATTTGTTAGACTCTCGATATGAATGTGACATGTGCATGTACGCATGTACAGGTGTAACATCAGTGTGAAACACACTGTGCCCCACTGCTGCATTTGGCAGGCAAGGGCATAAAAACTAACATGCCCACTTCATCCATGGGCGGGGTAACTTGTGGGTAATTGTGGTATAGGTGTGCGAGCCAGTATTTCGAAACCTACCCCATTCATATACCTGGCCTTTGAAAAAATGGACCCATTCATATACTTGATCGTCCAAAATATTGACCTATTCATATACTGTCCTTTGATTTTTATACCTATTTATTGTTGGTAGTTAGACAAATATAGCAGTCAATTTATTGAATACCAAGAGAACAAGCGGCCTTGAAAAATCTCTAAGCGAAAAATATAGGCATATACTGGGATGTCAGAAAAGTCAGTCATATCCTTTTCATTGAAAAAAGGGGGCTAATCATATACCTGGCAGTGCTGAAAAAGAGGGCTATTCGACACGCACATCTGTACTATGCCATATATGGGAAGTTACCACCCCCACCCCTCTTCATCCACAGCAGGCCCTTTCTACCACTCTACCACTTAGTGGTGGATGTGAAAAATACAAAGAGTTTGACTGGAGCTTATTGATGCATAGGCTGACTGGAGTTCGCAAATTTATCAGTTCAAGCTTCACTTGTCTATATAGCCAGTATTCCATAAGGTACAGTTTCTCACGATACAATTCGAACGATTAAGGTTTAAGCTTATAGAAAACATTTCCTATTAAGTATTTGATTAGAAATTACATTGTGATGGGACAGAGGATCCTAAAAGTGATTTTAAGTGTAACAAGCTTATTCCATTATGCATGATTATGACCAGCCAATGGAACCCGATCCATTTAGGGATGCAATTTCCTTCTCTGTTATGTTGCTGATGATTAGCGGATTTCTTTTTTATTATTTTTTCCCTTAAGAGGAAATAGATACACCTACAAGGGAGGTTACTATGGCCTTAAGGTGTTTGCTTTCCATCTCCAGAGGGCTTGCTAAGGAGGGATAATTTTCTGGGATAATTTTCTCCAATTCTCCACAAAAACATATGTTAGGGATACTCATTAGAAGTGGCTCACCAAGGTGCTTCTAATGTGTACCCACAACATATGTTTTCATGGAAAAAATAAGAAAAATCATCCCAGAATTATTACCAAATACTTATCCTTAACAAGAGGGCCAAGATGGCCCAGTATCGCTCACCTGATTACCAGACAAAGTTTCCAGTCAACTGGCCTTTCTGTTCAAGAGAAGAAGTTCAATATAGGATTTCAAGATGGTGGCCATCTTGGATTTCCAATCTGAATGATTTAAGCTACTTTTGATCTTCAAGTCACCTTGATACTTCCAATGAAGTTTTGAGTCAACTGGCCTTTTGGTTCAGGATAAAAAAAGTTCAAAATAGACTTACAACATAGCTGCTACGGTGACCATCTTGGACTTCCAATCAGAATTATTTTTAGCTATTTTTGATGTGCAAGTCCCCCTGATACTTCTTATCAAGTTTTGAGCTGTTGGCCTTTCTGTTCAGAAGAAATTCAAAATAAATTTTCAAGATGGCAACTGTGGCGACGATATTGAATTTCCCATCAGAACAAATGTAGCTATTTTTAATCTACATGTAACCCAGATACTTCCTACCGAGTTTAAAGTAAAGTGGCCTTTCAGTTCAGGAGAAGAAGTGCAAAATAGATTTCTAAGGTAGCGGAAATGACGGCCATCTTGGAATCCAACTGGATGGATTTTAGCTATTTTTGATCTACAAGTCACCCTGATGTATTCTACCAAGTTTCGAGTCAGTTGGCCTTTCGATTCAGGAGAAGAAGGGCAAAATAGACTTCCAAGATGGCCACCATGGAGGCCATGTTGGATTTCTGACCAGAATGATTTTATCTACAAGTCACCCTGATGCTTCCTACCAAGTTTCAAGTCAATTGGCCTTTTGGTTCAGGAGAAGAAGTGAAAAATAGATTTTCAAGATGGCGGCCATGGCAGCCATCTTGGATTTCAGATCAGAATGATTTTAGCTATGTTTGATCTACAAGTAACCCTGATGCTTCCTATCAAGTTTCAAGTCAATTGGCCTTTTGTTTCAGGAGAAGAAGTTAAAATTAGAATGCTTTAAGTTATTTTGATCTACAAGTCACCCTGATGCTTCCTACCAAGTTTCAAGTCATTTGGCCTTTTGGTACTGGATAAGAAGTGAAAAATAGATTTTCAAGATGGCTACGGCGACCATCTTGGATTTCCGATCAAAACGATTTTAGCTATTTTTGATCTACAAGTCATCCTGATGCTTCTTACCAAGTTTCAGGTCAATTTGCCTTTCAGTTCAGGAGAAGAAGTGAAAAATAGATTTTCAACATGGCAGCCATCTTTGATTTCCAACAAAAGATGCTTCGTACCAAGTTTCAAGTCAATTGGCCTTTTGGTTCAGGAGAAGATGGGGAAAAATAGATTTTCAAGATGGCGGCCATGGTGGCCATCTTGGATTTCCAATCGGAATGTTTTGGCTATTTATGATCTACAAGTCACCCTGATACTTCCTAACAGGTTTCAAGTCATTTGGCCTTTTAGTTCAGGAGAAGAAGGGAAAAATAGAATTTCAAGATGGCTGCCATGCGGCCATCTTGGATTTCCGATCGGAACAATTTTAGCTATTTTTGATCTACAAGTCATCCTGATGCTTACAGTTTCAAGTCAATTGGTTTTTCAGTTCAGGAGAAGAAGCGAAAAACAGATTTTCAAGATGGCGGCCATCTTGGATTTCCAATCGGAAAGATTTTAGCTATTTTTTATCTACAAGTCACCCTGATGCTTCCTACCAAGTCTAGAGTCAATTGGCCTGGGGTGTAGGAGGAGTAGGCTTTTAAAGCAATTTCACAAAACCAAAGGGAAAGACTGCCTATGTCCAAATACTTAGGGTTATTACGGTATATGCTAACCCTTGGGAAATCATAAAATGCATTCATTTATTCATTTGACTGATTTTCCATTACAATACCTATTGTGTATCACTCATTTGTTTAATTGTTACCACTTTCGGGGCAAATTCAGCAGACGACAAATTAATGTTATTTTTCTTTTTTTCCCAGAAAACACTTTGATATTTCATGCAAAGACAATTTGCAAATAAGAAAAAACATTTCAAAATGTCATCTGCTGAAAAATTTTACCCAGCATGCTAAGCTTTCAGTGACTATGCTAATGAGTTATCAGCAGCAAAACAGATAAAAATTACCATCTGATAGCATAGCTTGCCTTTGCAAATACTCATGACCAAAACTTAATTTTAGATTAAACATAAAATTTGTATTTTATGGTTTTGATTTCATGGTCATAGAGCCAGTTTGGTGGGAGGGAGAGGGGGAAGCTAACAGTGGATACAACTTTGGACCAGTATGCAGCTTTAGTCCAAGTATCAACTTCATTAGATATGTCTTTAGAAAAGTTCAATAAAAACCTTTACACCTATTACTTCTACCTCAAGGTCATTGAGGTGGATGGTGCTTGCATCAAAGCATTCAAGAGATATAGGTCTTTAAACAACTAAGGAGGATGTGTCTTGTACTGGATAAAAGTTTGGACCACTGTGTAACATTTGTCCTGGTATCAATTTAGTACATTAGATACTCAAGAGATACAGGGTTTTAGAAAACTTTAACCAAAAATTTTAATCAAACATTTTTAAGTCCATGACCTTGGCCTTAAGGTCAATGAGATAATTGGGCTTGCACTGAACAAACTTTAGACTAATATTGACATCAGACCAAGCATCAAGTAAATCCATCCAGGCATGCATTCAGAAGATAAAGATCTTTAAAAAAATAAAGGTAAGACATGCACAAAAGTGTATGTGATGTTGAGGCCAAGTCTACCTTCAAAATGATAATATTTTTTTTCCCTGCAATTTCATACAGGTGAACTAAAAAATATAGCAATGCTGAAAATCACCCATGAAACAGCGAAGACAAAGGCTAATCTCTGGTCTGCTAATTGCATTTGTTCTTCCCTTTTTGAGATGGGTCCATTGTGGGCATACGGCCAAAATTCTGGTCAGCCTGCCCTAATTTTGACCATACGATACAAATATTTGGACATGTACAACTTTTAGTGTGTTGAATTTAAATATCAAGATATAAAGGTTATTTAAAAAAAGAAATCCAGATAATAAGGTTCATTACTTTATTAATATCAAATCCTATTTTTATGGAACAAATAATAAAAATATCACACAGTTTTTTGGGTTTTTTTTTAGTTGAGGTTTAATGGCGCTGTCAACATTTTTTCAGTCATGTCCAGCAGTTTCCTAGAGACAGGCAGAAAGAAAAAATAATGGGAAATATGAGAAAAAGGTTTCAAGTGTGGCAAGAGTTTTCCTGCCAAATACCAACCCTTCAAAAGTTTCAGCAGAAAGAGGCTCAATTAATTGCTATCTGCTCATTTTGCCAAGACAGTGCTAAAGATTAATTTAAAAGGTATTGTCAAATCCTACCTACACTTTGTCAGTTTTTAGTGTGTTATGTCTTTGTTAGTATGTTTGGGGAAGGAAAATTATTTGTTCAACGTGATATTTTATTTTTCTGTTTAAATGCTTTTTTAATTACCTTCCTACAAAACCACTGAAGTCTCTTAAATAAAAGAGTGAAGTCATTGCAAGTTGATTTTTTATGGAATGTAGTTAACCAAGAAACTCTACATTGGTTAGCAGAGACTGCAAAGCAATGAATAGACTGGCTCCCATCTAATTGATATATGAATCAGCATAAAAACTATTTGAATTTTACAAAAATCCTATCTTTTGGAGTGTCCTTCTCTCTGATTTGGCTGATGAGTTTCTGACTGGTAAGAGAGATGATATGTGTAGAAAATTAGTCAAGGAGGAGTATTTTACCTTGTTAGATTAGAAATGTAAAACTCATAGCATGGTGCCAGGCTATGCAATCGAAGGTACATGAAACATTAAGGGAAAAATAAACACTTTCAGGGGAGGCAACTCTTGCATTACTTCTTAAAATGGGTTTACCCTAAAAGAAAGAGTTTATTCCCTTTGAAGATGGGTCTACTCTAAAAGAAAAGAATTTGCTTTAAAAATGGGTCTAATCTAAAAGGAAAGACTTTGCTCCCTACATTTTCAGAAGGGACTTAGTGTGCAGTAAGGCAAACAAGAAGTCACAAAAAGTTATCTCCCTTGGCAAAAATGGCAAAAAATCAGCTGAGTGTATCCAGTCACTTTGAAGTCTCAGAAGAAACCTTTTTTGAAACAAATTGTATTGTTTTAGGTAATGTAGGGAGTTTTGGAATCTAAAACTCTGAAAATTCTTACAACCAAAACAAAACATTGTTATTTCTTACTATAATTATCCTAACATTTGAACAAGTTTATTATGACACTGCTGTGTGTTTTCAGCTGTTGCGGCAGCTTTCTACTCTACTTTATTTTCTGGTTCTGTGATGGTAAAAATGGTTACCGAAATTCAAATGTGAAGATAAAAGATTTACTTGAAGAAAGTAGTGTTGAAATTTTAGAAATCCATCTTTTTACAAAACTGCTACTGTTCAAGATTTTAGGGCATTTCCAGAAATCATTTTTGGCAAAAATATTAGGGGTTCAAATTTTTTAGGGTATAGGAAATTTTATGTAATTTACCATATTTGGTGATGGCTGTAAAGGACTATTCATAAAACACCAAACATTGCAGACACAGATCAAACTACTCCTTTGGAGCAGTATGATCTGTGCCTGCAGTGTTTGCTGGATCTACACTGTCGGCTCAAGCCTATCTGTCCAAAAATTTAGGGTTATTATGGTATACATTAAAGCCAGTTTAAAGGGAATGGGTATGATGCTTTCAGGGGAGTAACTCTGCCAAAAATGTTTTTGTACCCTTTTTGACAATAGGTCTATTCTAAAAGGAAAGAATTTGCTCCCCTTGGGAGCAAATTCTTTCCTTTTAGAGTTGGCCTATTTTCAAGCGGAGCAAATTCTTTCCTTGTAGAGTAGACCTATTTTCAGAAAGGGAGCAATGGGAGCAAATTCTCTCCTTTTAGAGTGAAACCCCTTCCGAAAATGGGTCTTCTCTAAAAGGAAAGAATTTGCTCCCGTTGGTAGCAAATTCTTTTAGAGTAGACCCATTTTCAGAAGTGATTTGTCCAGGAAAGCAATCAGGAAGTCACAAAAGATGTCTCCCTTGGCAGAAATAGCAAAAAATCTACCAAGTGTATCCAGTCCCCTTAAATTTTATTCAGGCAAACAGCAAAGGCACACTTTGGCCTGGGTCATTGCAGTTTGCATATGGGAAAATGTTATTTTTTCCCCAAAAGGTGCCTCAGCTTTAGCAGGTTCCCATCTCATTGCTTACCTTTTGATACTTTGGTTTCTCCAGTTGACCACTCATGGCACTCTTCATTTTGCACTTTTCTTAGCTCTGCTTCTGCACTGTTCTTGGCTCTGCTTGAATGGCAACCACAGCTGTAAACTAGGCTTTACTTCTTTTGTTTGTTTGATTTGTGTAATATGACAATGACATGCATTTCCAAACAAAAATTTATCGTGTTTTCTTTCTTTCTTTCTTTTTTTTTTTTTTTTTTTTTACCATGAATTAGTTCAGTTAATAATGTCTCAATTCAAAGTTTTCACATTATTTTTTTACCACCAGTCTCCACATACCACATCAGTTTGTCGCAAATGATTATCTGCCACATCTAAAATTTCATATATCCAAAACTGCATTCAGAAGCAATCCCTTATCCTTTTTTTTATTAAGAATGAGTAGTAGTAGGAGAGAATAAGCAAAAATTAAAAAAAAAAAACAAAGATTAAATAAAATTATTTTTCAGGGAATTTTATAGGTGTTATTTTTAAGCACAAAATAAAATAAGAATAATTATAAAAAAAAATATGATGAAAATTATTTTCTCTATATGGATAAAAATTTCTGGTAGGCTCATTTAATAATTTCTAAAAGCAATGTTCGTACCATATTTACCCTAAATATTTGGACATTCTTAACTCCTAACCATATGTCTCCTAAAAGCTGAAGAAGCTTAATCAGTCCATTAGTGGTTGAATAGCAAACAGTGTAGACCCTGATCAGATGCTGCATTCTGCAGCATCTGATCAGGGTCTACACTGTTTACACCAAACTTTCCCTGTCCAAATACTTAGGACAAATATGGTATCTGCAGCCTCCTAATTTTATACTACTTTGTCAGGATATCTATCTTTCCCCAAGCTGATATTATATTTGCCTGCACCTAAAGTATAAAATATTTAATATCCAAACCACAAATCACAATACATGAAGATTAAAGTATCAATTCTTTATCAATCCTCTTGAAAAAATGTTACCAGCACATTTTTAGTAGAATCTAGCGGTGCACTTCAAAATCCAAAAGTGCATCTGCAAATTACAAATTGCATTATCATAAAAAAATTGAAATGCACTTCACTGCATTGAAATCTAAAAAAAGCCATCATTCTCAAGTATAACACACTTATTTTACTTCATGACATGACATTAACCATAAGTCTGCAAAATTCAACAGATATTGAAATTCTTTACGCGTTAATAGTATACTGGGTGAAAATTACAGAAGGAACTTTGAAATATTTTTCTTATTTTTTCCCAGAAAACAGGTTTTGGCATTTCAACAAAGTGTCTCCTAATTTGCATAAAATGTCAAATCCTTTTCTCAGGGAAAATTCAGAAAATATCATCGTAGTGTTGTCTGCTGAATTAGCACAAAAAGGTGGTAAAGTTTAAAGCACCCAATTTAAATATTAGCACAAAACATTTTTTTCTAACAAATATAACTTGTCCTTTAATGTGAACTGTCATTATATGATAAATGCCAAGCCTTATTTCTGTGAAAAATAAGATAAAAATTAGTAACGGTGTTTTCAGAGAAAACAGATGTCCCCCAATGCAAATTTTCAGTTTTTCTACTGATGTGACCTTGAAAATTAGGTCAAGGTTACCAAAATCTAATCAGTTCTTTGCTATGTCCCAATAATATATCTATGAAAAATTGGTAATAATCACAAGATCTTGTGCAGACAAGAAAGTATCATGCCAATGCCAACTCCAATGCCTTTATGACGACGCCAACGGGATCCTCACCAAAATCAGTATGTAGGTGGGAGGACATAAAAAATCAATATGTTCCCCTCCCCAGAGGTAGGGAGAGATAAAAATGTCTGTTCTATTTAAATTTACAATGGTTAAAATCCCTTGAAATATAATGACAAAAACATATTACCACTTATATTTAGCATTTACCACTCTCTCGTCAAATTCACCAGAAGACAAAATGACAATATTTTTCTTAGTTTCTCAGAAAGCAGGCTGTGACATTTTATGCTAATTATCTCCAAAGGAGACAATCAGTATGAAATGTCACAGCCTATTTTCTGGGAAAAATAGGAAAAATATTTTAAAATGTCGTCTGCTGTAATTTGTACCCAGAATGCTTAGCATTATAACAAGCCAGAAAAAGAATATTAAATGTTTCTATTCAACTATCCAATGTGTACAATATCTGCCTGGAATATTAAACTTATGATTAATTCAAATATATACTTTCCATACAAACACTGAAATGATCAAATGAAATGCATCAATCAAAAAGGTGTCTTTGGGCACATCCAAACACCAGAGATCCAGATCAGCCCGCCTACCAGCACAGTAAGGGGATTTGCTGAACATCAGTATATTCAACAGCTCCTAAAGGTTCTGTATGTGGGCAGTGAAGGCCCGGATGTGCAGGTTAATCTTGGTCTTTGCTGTCCGCATATGATTAAAAGGCACATTTTTGCTTAATGTGGATCACATCGTCAATTCACACTAATGCTACCCAGTGCTATCATAGAAGTGTGAACTCTTTCAACATAATTTTTTAAAACCAATAAATAATTTTTCATGCTTGTAAAAATATAAAAAAAAAGTATATTTTCCAAGGGCAGATTAATAATCGCGTAGTAATTAAAGTAATGACCACATTTAAACACCTATCAATATACTTTTACACTTCCAAACTATACGACACAGAAGTATAGGTTTAGATGTATTGCAATCATGTCCTTATTCAATACAAAAGATTTTGACAGGTGAAATTACTTTCACACAAACTCTAGGAAAAAAATTAAAACAGTTATCTGTTTCTTTTTTACAAGTGAGGAAAATTGTCTTTTGAAAAAATCAGCTCTACCAACCCCCAACCAAATTCTGACAGACACAGAAGAGTATCCACATGTTTCTTATTTCTTCATGAAATTATATGTTGTGGGAACTCATTACAAGTGGCTCGCTCTTTTCTTTTTTCTCTGCATGTTGTCGGTGCAGGAATACCCACAACATATATTTTCAAGGAGAAAAAAAAAATATAAATCGCAACACGCAAAAAGGGCCCTTTTGCAATTTGCTGACATTACTCAGGCCCAGATCAGCCTGTGCATAAGTGGAGAGAATGCTCAGATCAGACTGCATGGAAGCACATGCTGATCTAGACCTATGTTGGCCTTTTTAGTGTATTACACATCCTATGTATAGTCTTCAGTAGTATAGACCTATACTACTGTCCTCCTACAGTCATGATTTACTTGTCTTGGGACAAGTAAACTGAATTTCTTTTAGTATATGTCGATAAACAGAGAATGCTCAGATCAGACTGCATGGATGTGCATGCTGATCTGGACCTATATTATCCGTGAACTATATAAGAGCCTTTTTTGTATGTTACACATCCTATGTATAGTCTTCCTACAGTCATATACTTGAAGTTATCATTTACTTGTCTTGGGACAAGTAAACTGAATTTCTTTTACTTGTCCTGTGGGAAAGGGGACATGCTGGAAAAGTAGGACATATGGTAATATTTCAAAAGACCTGCATGTAAAGACTCCCTGTATACCAACAAACAACAATCAAAGCACTGACAGCACTAGTGGGTCGATTGTCTCTGAGTGTAGGCTGGGAATACTATGTGCCTATCTATTCGAATATTTAGAGAAATTACGATAATTTCACCTTTGTATGACTTTTAACAATACACTATTCATTTAAATTCCCATGATGCAATTTTAATTTGATGGTGGATAAATATTTTAGCAGTCTGCTACAAATAGGAGTCCTGTTGTAGAAAATGTACATTTGCCAATAATGCAGTGAGGATCCTCCAAACAGCCCCAGGCAAGACAATGTGAGAAAATGTATGACAATGTGAGAAAATGAACAACAATGTGAGAAAATGTATGACAATGTGAGAAAATGTATGGCAATGTAAGAAAATGCATGGCAGTGTGAGAAAATATACGATAATTTGAGAAAATGTACAACAATGTGAGAAAATGTTTGAAAATTTAAGAAAATGTGTGACAATATGAAAAAATGTAAGACAATGTGCGAAAATGCACAATAATGTAAGAAAATGTATGACAATGTGAGAAAATGCACAACAATGTGAGAAAATGTACGACAATGGTGGAAAATGTATGGCAATGTGGGAAAATGTATGACAATGTGAGAAAATGTATGACAATGTGAGAAAATGCACCACAATGTGAGAAAATGTATGACAATGTGGGAAAATGTATGACAATGTGAGAAAATGTATGACAATGTGGGAAAATGTATGACAATTTAAGAAAATGTACGGCAAAGAAAATATATGACAATGTAAGGAAATGTATGACAATATGGAGAAAATGTCTGACAATATGAGAAAATGTATGTCTATTTGAGAAAATGTATGACAATGTGAGAAAATGTACAACAATTTGAGATATGTATCTTATGATATGGGCACCCAGCAGAGAGGCAGATCTGCCTGTACATCCATGCAGTCTGATCATTCTTTGCTAGCTGCCTGAAAAAACAGCAGATTCTTGACTATCTATAGAGTGCTCAATGAACACTGATCAAACTGTGCAAATGCACAGGCTGATCTGAGTCTTCACTGTTCTTCACTGTCATATGGTATTTTATCTCATGTTGTGGCACATAATCAATGCTCTGTATGCTGGATAAAAATTTAAGCAGACAACATTTTGGAATAGTATTTCTTAATTAACCCTTGTCCTGCTGAGCCTGGATATACCCTGCCTTTGCAAACAGTGTAGATCCAGATCAGTTGGCTTCTGAAGAAGCCAACTGATCTGGATCTGCACTGTTTGCCATTCAGTATTTGAATTTGTATCAACGACCTCTACCAAGTAAACTGCTTGGTTGAAAAGTGGGTATGGCATCTTAATTTATTCAGCATGACAAGGGTTAAATTAACCAGAAAACAGGCTATGACATTTGCATTGTGCAGCATCTGGTCTGGGTCTGAGCAACTGTTCAGGCATCTCTGTCGAAATTCTTAGAGTAAATACAATAAATCACACATGAGAAACATTGGTTTTTCTGTGGTGGGACTTTTGTATCTAAGCAGTCGATCTGTAACAAAGACAGCGCCTGGTACCATCTTTCACAAGTTTTCTAATATTGAATGGATTTTCATTTCTATTGTAACATTCCGTTAAACAGCGCAGAAAATCAATCTTAGGTCTCACAAACAACAAGTGGAAAGCAAACATGCCTGGCATTCAAAAAGACAAGCATTAAGGTTTAGCATGCTGGCTACTGATTGCAGCAGACAATATTTTGAAGTATCTTTTCTGATTTTCCCCAGACAATAAATCTGAGATTTCAATAAGAGACAATTTGCATGAAATAACAAATCTTTTTTTCTGGACAAATAAGAAAAATATTTCGAAATGTAGTTGGCTGAAAATTTTACCCAGCATGCTAAGCATTAAAATTGGATGTCACAAGAAATCATTAAAATCTTTGCAGAACCAATTAGTGACAGTAAAAAGAATACTCGACTTTCTTTCATACTGCTGAACCAAAAATCAAGGAATATGAAAAAAAATTCAGACATAAAATGAAGCATCACCACTGTCTGTTGCACAATGTAAGGAGACATGGTGTTGTAAATGTTCCATGTTCCATGTTCCAATGTTGCACCAAGCCGAGTTCCTCAGAAAACTTTGGCAAAACTTTTTCTACTTAATTATACTCTAAAAGGAAAGAATGTGCTCCCAAAAGGTGCATATTCTTTCCTTTTAAAGTAGACCCCTTTTCAGAAGACAAAATAATTTGGAATGAGTTGCCTCCCCTGAAAGTGTATCAATCCCCTTAACAGCTCTGAAACTACTTTCAGTGATAAATATGCACAAATGGGAGATGCATCAAATCATTTAACTATTTGCATGCTGGGTAATTTTGCATGCTCTTTTGTCAAATGTGGATTTAAAATTAAATTTTTCAAAAAAATGCTTCAGGAATACCATCAGAGTGTCAAACAATTTGGATCCAGATCAGGCCCGACCCAAACTGTTTGCAAAGGTTATCAGCAGATGACAAAAGTCGTAACTAGTGGGGAAAGAGTTAATGAAACCCTGCCTGCTCTGCCCATATTACGTGCTCATTTATTGGACCTTTTTAAGTGTCTACAGCAAACACTTGTCATGTGACCTGTCACAGGGAGGTGCTTAGTTAATCCTTCTCTTGCTGAGCACGACATGCCCTGTCTTAGCAAACATTGTAGATCCAGATCAGTTGGCTTCTTCAGAAGCCAACTGATCTGGATCTGCACTGTTTGTCATTAAATATGTGAATTTCTATCAAAAACCAGGATCAAGTAATCTGATTGGCTGGAAATTAGAAGTGGGTGTGGCATCTTAATTTATTCAGCAAGGCAAGGGTTAACATTATATAATTGTAATGAGTTCATGGAACATCCATGACAGCCGACTGTAGAAAAGCATGCACAGACACATGACCAACCCTATATATCCAAAATATTGTTAAAAGGACAGTAAAGCTCAATAACACTGCCAAATCCACTAGTATAAACAGATGGCTGTTTACAGACCATTACGTCATATGGGGAATACTGAAATTTCAAAGTTAACCCTTTCATCCCTACAGACCGGTACAGATACCTTTGCAAACAGTGGAGATCCAGATGAGAAGGCTTGCAATGAGCTATCCCATCAGGATCTACACTTTTAGTCATTCTGTTATTGATTTCTGACTGAAACCCCTATTTGCAACAATGATGTGTCCAGGTTCAGAGACGGAATTCATTGAGAAATTCAGGTGTGAAACATGGGAATCCCATGCTACCTCATGGTCAGCAAACATTCAAGGAATTAGGAGTGACAATGTAACACAGCAGGTCTTTCCCAGCAGTTTTTACAATACATGTATGTAGCGTTTTTTACAGTTCAAGGGAAGCAACTCCAACAACTAATTGTTTCAAACTTCTCACATTATAAGGGAGATAACTCAAAATGCCTTCATAAGAAAATTACACTGCACTGTCCCAATAATACCATGTTAGTCATTTCAAGATGAAATAAGCAGAATACTATATTTAAGTACTAGGACAGACACAGACAGACCTTAGCAAACAGTATAGACCCAGATCAGACCAGGGTCAACACTGTTTGTCACTCATCCAGCTGTTTTTAGACACATCAACAGTGAGTAAAATGGCCCTGTTCAAATTTTAGGACAAGTATGGTGTCCCAATATTTAGAAAGAAAATGCAGTACATAACAGAGCTGTTTATAGCCGATGGTATGGAAAATACAGCTACACATAAAACTCTTTACAACACTATCACCTTTACCACTCTCTGGTGATATTTTTCTCACTTTTCCCAGAAAACAGAATTTGACATTTACTGCAAATTGTCTCCAATCTTACTTTTCCCAGGAAACAGGATTCAACATTTCATGCAAATTGTCTCCACTGGACAGTTTGATTGAAATGTCAAATCTTGTTTTCTCAGAAAAAATGAAAAATATTTCAAAATGTTGTCTGCTGTAAACATTTTACCCAGAGTGCTAATGCATAAGTATTAAAGCCCTAAACATCTGAATATAGTTCTTGACATTTCATGCAAACTATTTCCATAGGAGACAATTCAAATAAAATGTCAAGCTATATCACTAATCTGTCACAGCACATTAACTAGAATGTTAAAGGCTAATTCAACAGATGATAAATTGATGATATTTTGCTTATATCTCTGGTTTTCTGGGAAAAAAATAAGACAAACTATTTCAAAATTGCTGTGACAATAATCTGTCGCAAATTTTATGCAGAGTGCTAAGCATTATAGTCCTGAACATCTGAATATAGTTCTTGACATTTCTGTTTCCATAGGAGACACTTCAAATGAAATGTCAAGCTATATCACTCATCTGTCACTTCAAATTAACAAGAATGTTATAGGTAAATTCAGCAGATGACAAACTGATGATATTGTTATTATTTTTCTCAGAAAACAAGTGGTATTTCAAGCAAATTGTTGAGACAATTTGCATGAAATGTCAAATCCTGTTTTCTGACAAAAAGAAGAAAAATATTTTAAAATCTTGTCTGCTGAAAATTTTACCCAGCATGCTAAGTGCTATAACTTGGGCCAAGGCATATTCACATACCACTACAGCAAGAAACACAACTCTTGTCTGGAGTAAAGTTTTCACCTGACAAAGTGATGTCCCTTGTTTATCAAAAAAAAAAGAATAAAAATAAAAAATGAAAATAAAATAATATTAACCCTTGTCTTGTTGAATAAATTAAGATGCCACTCCCACTTCTAATTTTCAGCCAATCAGATCACTTGATCCTGATTGTTGCTGTAAATTCACATACTTAATGGCAAACAGTGCAGAAGCCAACTGATCTGGATCTATACTGTTTGCAAAGGCAGGGTATATTTGGGTTCAGCAAGACCAGGGTTAAATAAATTTAAAAAATGATTATCAATTTGATCAAAGGACAGAGCATCAGCAGACATGTTAAGTTGTCAGAATAACTAATAGCAAGGGTCTGGAAAAAAACAAGCTAGGTCCTTAATTTTTAAAATAAATTAAGAAGGAAATTTCCAATATTTTTTGGAAGAAAGCATGTAAAGCCAAAGAATTAGTCAGAATTAAAAAAATTAGGAAGGTTATACATCTGCATCAGTGGCCATGGAAGAGGAGTTATGCCTGTAAACTGGAGTTTACTACCCCATAACTCCACAACCTCGTTATAACACTATTGCTGGGATCCAAAGCGAAAACCATGTTAGCTCTACAACTGTGTTGTATCCAAACTAAAATGTATAGATTATATAGAAAAATGATGATAAAAGATCATTTTCTATATAATCCAAACAAAAATCTATAGATTATATAGAAAAATGACCATATAATCAATACATTTTTTGGATACAACACTATTGGGGTCCACCTTTAAACTGTCTTCTCTCTGAAACCGTCTCATAATGAACCATCTTAGAAAAAAGTTCCAGTGTATGGTTTACTTTACAGGCATCAGGAATACACCTGCAAGGGAGATCACTGACCTGAGGATATTTGTTTCCCATGCAGGCACTTCCAAGGGAGATGAGTGACCTGAAAATATTTGTCTCCCTTTTCAAAAGGGGGATGCTCTTATAGAAAAGAATTCGACTACTTCCTATTCTCTGTAGTCAAATGGAATTATTTCAATTTTAGGATATTGTATTTACCCTAAGTATTTGGACACCTCTTTATGTGTCTAAGATATTGCTGTGTGTATGGCAAACAGTGTAGACCCTGATCAGATGCTGCATTTTGCAGCATCTGATCTGGGTCTACACTTTTTGCAAAAGTCTATCTGTCTTATGCTTAGGCTTATTATGGTAATACCTATCCTAAAATTCAATTACTAAGTGCCAATATTCCAGATTAATACAGTAGCTTAACCCTTGTCCTACTGAATAAATTAAGATGCCACGCCTACTTCCAATTTTCAGCCAATCAGACTACTTGATCCAGTTTGGTGATACAAATTCATGTACTTAATGCTGAACAGTGCAGATCCAGATCAGCTGGCTTCTTCAGAAGCCAACTGATCTGGATCTACACTGTTTGCAAAGGCAGGGCTTATCTGGGTTCCGCAGGACAAGGGTTAACAATTGGTTTTAATATAAATATCAGTGGTCTGAGCTTCACTAATGTGCTTAAAGTGCCTACAATGCATATTAGATTATATAAGTATTAAACATTACAGACTGCTAAACTGACCTGTTGGTTTGATCTTTTGCTTATAATATACTGTAGTGAAAAAGAAACACAAGGTACACTTTTATGCTGAATTAAAATAATGTATGTATCTAAAATATTTTCATAAGGTTTTAAAGCAATACCTTCATTGAACAAATTTCCAAAATTTCATTGGTTTGTGACAAAAACCTTGTCAGTAACTGAAGCTCATTGGAGGGTACCCCCATAATTTTATATGTAAATCAACAGAATTAATCAATATCTGGTGTGGCCCCCTCTCTACGAAGTCGCCACCTTTATTTTTCTCCTCATTTGGAATGGTGTTCTATTCTTCTATTAATGTATTTCTCAACTGGGTGAGAGTGGTGGGGATATTCCAGCGCCTCTGTACCCTTCTGTCCAGTTTATCCCACAGATGCTCAGTTGGGGACAAATCTGGATTGTTTGGTGGCCAGTCGAGAGGGATAATGTTACAGTTAGCCAGAAAGTTATGACAAACTCTGGTTACATGGGGCCACCAGGAATTATCGATTTTATACCATGAAATGCCTCTTCAGACCATAACAGAACCGCCCCCAAAGCTATCCATCATGAGAATGCAAACATCAACGAAGTGTTTCCTATGACATTGGTAAATGCAACCTTGACCATCTGGGCAAAAAAGACTGTAGCTGGACTCGTCAGTAAAAAAGACTCCTCCACTGCCTCCACTGAAATCTTCTGTGTAGGGGTGCTGTTAACCATGCCATACAATTGCATGCAATGTGCCTTAGTCAGAGGCTGCCAGACATACTAGACTCACGCAATCAATTTCTTACAGTTCCAGGGTCAACAGGGCAATTTTGAGTGCAAAGGTTGTAAGGGTAGTTTCAGTGGCAGTTTAGGTGATGACTGCGCGACAGATGAATAGCCCTGTCTTGATGTCACACGCGGACATCCAGCCGTGGTCTGTCAACTACATGTCCTGTCTCCCTTAACCCTTTTTCTGCTGTTCACGACAACACCTACCTTTGCAAACAGTATAGATCCAGATCAGATGGCTTCTTCAGAAGCCATCTGATCAGGATCTACACTGTTTGTCATTCAGTTTGTGAATTTGAATGAAAACATTATATGATGTAATCTGATTGGCTGATGGTCAGAAATGGGTGTAGCTAATTAAATTATTCAGCAGGATAAGGGTTAAGCATCTGACAAGACTTTCAATAGTGGAAACATTCAGCAGATAAGAGGTTAATCCTTTGACTGTAGCAGACAGACAACTGAATGACATTTTTCTTTCTTTTCCTAAAAAGCATGTTTTGACTTTACATGGAAATCCTTTGTGGATCATTCGGATGAAAATGCTTTAAAAAAAAAAAAAGAAAGAAAAGTATTTTAAAACATTATTCCCTAATATTTTAATTCAGCATGCAAAGAGTTAATCATCTATGAAATTAAAGACATGACCTTGTTTAGATTGTGCTGAGTGATGAAAGCCTTTTAGACCTTAAAGCGCCAAGCAAAATTTGTTGCAGACGACATTCTATCTTTTTTTTATTTTCATACAAAATAAGTCTTGACATAACCTGTGACTCATCTGCTTGGCAGTCCATTCACATGAAATGTCAAGACTTATTTTCTATGAAAAATGATAATAATAATAAAAAAAAAAAAACACCATCTACTTCTGTTGTGACTGACACTTTAAGGGTTAAATGCCCGAATATATTGACCAAGTTGCCCATTTTCTGAAACAGTAGTGAGGTTTAGTGTTTGCTGACTAAATCTTAAAAATTACTTCTCTGTTACTGATGAAAGTATGTCCACAAGTCTGGTTAACTGCTTAGAGGACAAAACTTAACCAGGAACAGCGTGACCATGTTTGACATGACCCAATGGGTTGACTGGGCCATAAAACCTCAACTCAAACTAAAAACAAATGCTGAATTAAGCTGACTTGAAACACCTGACAGGTTTCAACCATTATTTACAAGGAAGACAACTTTTGTGACTTCCTGTTTGCTTTCTTGCACAAACCCCTTCTGAAAAGGGGTCTACTCTAAAAGGAAAGATTTTGCTCCCACAGGGAGCAAATTCTAAAAGGAAAGAATTTGCTCCCACAGGGAGCAAATTCTTTCCTTTTAGAGTAGACCCATCCCACAGGGAGCCAATTCTTTCCTTTTAGAGTAGACCCATCCCACAGGGAGCAAATTCTTTCCTTTTAGAGTAGACCCCTCCCACAGGGAGCAAATTCTTTCCTTTTAGTGTAGACCCCTTTCCAGAAGGGAGACAAAACAATTTTGAAAGAGTTACCTCCCCTGAAAAAGTATCAATTCCCTTCAACTGACCAAAGCCATGTAAAAATGTACCTTCCAGGCATATGAGGACAGGCAAGACTCAGTTCAGCCTGCACATACACCTGAGCTGATAAGGGCCTTTAATTACTGTCAGCTTACAAAATTCTTGAAAACTATAGAATATATAGTAGTATAGCAACATGCTCATATCAGATCATCCAGCTTTGCTGTCTGATCTAGATCTTTATTGTTTGCATGTCAGCGGACATCTTTGTCATCACAAGCATATACAGTATTCAACCTAATTACTGCACTGTATGCTTAGGTTTTTCAGAAATACTCAGAAAACTTGTGGTAAAATATGTACCTAGCTATACTAACGGTACACTTTAAATAAAAAAAAAAAAAAAAAAAAATCAGCAAAGGACTCATCAAATGATGCTTATGGGATGTTTTTGTGTTGTTGCTTTTTTTTCTGATTTTCTTTTTAAAAGCATATGTTGTGGGTATCCATTTGAATTGCATCAACAATTCAATGCAATTCAAATGGGTACCCACAACATAATGCCTTTAAAAAGAAGTACCGGCAGATAAAAGTACACTGGCTGTAATCTGAAGACTACCGAATTGCTTGAATGTGCACTTATAGGGGTATGTGCAGTAATTAGGTTGAATATGGTATATGTGTACTTTTTTTATTTATAGGGTCAGGATCACAATGAACTACTGTTTGTGTGTTTGTAGATGAATGAAGACGTCAACATTTGTTCGGAAATGAGGCGCTTCTAATGAGTACCCACAACATATGTTTTTTCATATGGAAATAAGACAAATATCATTACTTTTCAACTTAAAAAAAGTGCCTTCATCTGAAGCTATTTGAATATGGTAAAGATTGAAGTTTAATGCAAATTTTCTCCCAATATGTAACTGATTTATATGTAACTGATTTTTTGAAGAATCTAATTGAACAGCACATCAAACATATCTTCATCCTTAAAGCACCTAGCAAAATTTGTAGTAGATGACATTCTATTTTTTTTTTTTTTTTTTCCAAAGAGAATAAGTCTTGATATTTCATGTGAATTGTCTGCTGAAATTTCAAAACTTGTGTTCTCTGAAAAAAAAAAAATCAAAATGGTTGTCTACAGCAGTTGCAACTGGTGCTTTAAGGGTTAATTCACTGTCACCATAAACAATCTATTGTACAAAATAAAAAACAAAACTGTCTTTTTGTTTTGCTATAAAAATGTTTAGTCTCAATTGCTTTTAACCCTAAATCACCATTTGAAGGTGCAGTGGACAAAATTCTAAAATACATTTTTTTTTCTAGGAATGTCAAGCTTTATTTTCTCAGAAAAAAAATAAAACATTCTAAAATGTTTTCTTTTTTTTTTCTTGGAAAATAAGGTTTGGCATTTCTGCTATATAGCAGATGATTCACATGAAATGTCAAGCTTCATTTTCTCAGAAAAAATTAAAACAAATTTTTGGAATGTCGTCTGCTGTTATTGTGACCTGTGATTTTAGGGTTAATTTGACACTTCTTGTTGTACTCATTGTACTAAGGACCGATATCAGGCAGCTTAATCATTTCCTTTGTCCGAGTTTAACCATAGCACATTAAAACCATTGAAATCAAAGAAAGGGTGTAAATTACTTACTTACCTTAAATTCATTATCTAAAGTTGGCAAAAACTTTCCATTAAGGTGTTTGCATGTCAATCAAAAGAGCGAAACAAAGCATTGTAGCAAAATGTTACAATGCTGAACTGAACCATGCATTGGTAATTAACTGTTTACTTGTTGGATTTAAATGGCCATGGACCACATTTTTAAATATTTTTTTATTCAGAAAACAGGGCTTAACATTATTTGCACAATTTGAAAAACATATCAAGGCATATTGCCTGAGAAAAATAAGAAAAATATTCCCAATTCATTGTCTACTGATTTTGCCTGCAGAGTCTGGACTATTTTAAGGTCAAGGAAATTTGCCAGACAGCTATCATTATCACATAAACACTGTGAAGAAACAGACCAAAACATCTCATACACACAAAAGTTTTGTCAATGGCATCACTACTGGGAGAAGCATGAAAATTAATGAAATAACTGTCAAGTCTTAAGCAATCAATCCCTGTGAAAAAGTCTCGCACAGTTCTAGAACTGTTCATGAAGTTTTCCTGGAATACTTGTTCAATAACTATTCTGTAACAGTTTTTCATCACTTCTTGTGCAGCAATACAACTTTCTTGAATTTTAAATAGACCAAAAAAATGTGGAACTTCTGTTCAAGAACAGTTCCAGAATATTGTTCTAGAACTGTCTGAAATATTAGTTCTGGAACAGTACTTTAGAATCAGTCAGATACAATTTTTTTTGCCCTTTCCAAGTGTCAGAAAGTGTTAAAGCGCTCATAATGTAAAATTTGGTTTATTTCATATATAGAGTGTTTCATAAAGAAAACTAGACATGTACATCTTCAAAACACTAATGCCCCAGCCAACTATATGCTTGTCCCTACAAAATTACAAAGTTAAAAAGAGACATAAATCTCACAAAATTAATCTGAATTTTTTCAGTTAATCAGGTGATCAACTACCCAGATGGTTCTAACGAGTACCCACAATCTATGTTTTGAGCAGAAATATTAAAAATATCAGAGTTTTTATCCAAAAATTTTCAGTTTTTGGAGGTGAAATTTTCTATATATTTGAACAGCCACATTTTCAAAATGATGACCCTGCTACCTCCGGTTCCAGCCCCAGGACCCAACCCAACCTCCAGTTCTAGTTTGTTTGCACATCTTCTGCCACAGAGTCATCTTATTGTTTTCAAACATTATCCTCTCCCAGCAGCAGATCTGTTCTATACTGCTATCAGTTACCAGTACATTCTGATACTACACAGACATACATACAGATGAACCTCAAAGGCTTGAACATCTTTGGGACTATGGAAATTTATTCTAGACATGGGTAGTTGGAGCCACTGTGGTTTAATCATAGCACCAGGTCCAGAGCTTTAGGGATATCTTTTTAACCCTGGTCCTGCTGAACCTGGATATGCCCTGCCTTTACAAACAATGTAGATCCAGATCAGTTGGCTTCTGAAGAAGCCAACTGATCTGGATCTGCATTGTTTGTCATTCAGTATGTGAATTTGTATCAACAACCTCAATAAAGTAATCTGATTGGCTGAAAATTAGAAGTAGGTGTGGCATCTTAATTTACTTAGCATGATAAGAGTTACTATTCTTTGAAGTAACAGTAAGTTGAGTATACTCCTTAGAATTGCCTCAATGACGCAATTCAGATGAGTATACACAACATACATTTCCATGATAAAATAAGAAAATTTCTCTAAAATATCCCTAAATATTTGTTTCTTGAGCGATCAGAAGAATTTCCTAGGGACTGAAAAACAAGTTTGTATCAGCCACGGTAAACAAGTCCAGAATTCGAGTCATTGAAGTTTTATTGTATATCCGTACAATTTTCACAACACAATTGTTACATGTATTGCTGATGAAGTTGTTATCAATTCCATTCTCATAACTAATATACTAGAATTCCGAGAATCAGACATGTCGCCTGCTTTAAGCGCCAACCACTTGATATGAAAAAAAGAAAAAAAAAAACAATGGTCCTTATAATTGCTCCTATCCCTAAAGGCAACCCCTCACTACTTCGTCTAAATTTTATTAATCAAGTAAATAAAGCACTATAATTTGACCAAAGTTTTTTGGATGATTACAAAAATCAAATTTGATCTCTATGCTAAAATGATATACCATTCTGCAAAATTCGAATGAAATCAATGCATTCCTTCAAAAGTTATTGAGAGGAAACACTATTTTACCTTGTATTTTATCCCAACAACAAAAACTGAGTCGAAAAAGGGCCATAACTTGGCCAAACTTTTGTGGATGATTACCAATATCGAACCTGACCTGTATTTTACAATGATATATCCTTCTGAAAAACTTTCAATAAAATCTATATCCTTCTGAAAAACTTTCAATAAAATCAATGCATCCCTGCAAAAGTTATTGAGCGGAAACCAAAATCAACACACCAACAAAAACTAAGTTGAAAAAGGGCCATAACTCAGCCAAAATTTTGCAGATGAGTATTAATATCGAACTTGACCTGTATTTTACAATGATATATCCTTCTGCAAACTTTTAATAAAAATCAATGCATCCCTGCAAAAGTTATTGAGCGGAAACCAATATCAACACACCAACAAAAAACTAAGTTGAAAAAGGGCCATAACTCAGCCAAAATTTTTCAGATGATTATTAATATCGAACTTGACCAGTATTTTACAATGATATATCCTTCTGCAAACTTTCAATAACAACCAATGCATCCCTGCAAAAGTTATTGATAGGAAACCAATATCAATATACCAACAAAAACTAAGTTTAAAAAGGGCCTGCCTTAACTCAGCCAAATTTGGCAGATGATTATCAATATCAAACTTGACCTGTATTTTATAGTGATATAAAGTTCTGCAAAGTTTGAATGAAATCAATGCATCCCTTCAAAAGTTATTGAGTAGAAACGAACAACAAAATCAAAGTCAAAAAAGAGCCATAACTCAGCCAAAATTTGGCGGATGATTACCAATATCTTACTTGACATATATTTTATAGTAATATAAAGTTCTGCAAAATTTGAATGAAATCAATACATCCGTTCAAAAGTTATTGAATAGATACGAAAAGTGTGACGATGACATGGAAGACGTGAACACCGATGCAGACGCTGACGCCGCCAACAATGACGCGGACAGACAACATGATCTCTATGTGTCTGCATTGCTAAGCAGGCGACACAATAAACATGTTTTAAGAACTACATGCAATGAGGCAAAATAAAAATTATGTGTGTTTAGGGTAACATGTTAGAAAGGGTAACATGCTAGAAAAAAATAGGTAGGTAGGAAGGGATTATATATTTTTTTACATTTATATAGAATTATACTATAATTACCAAATATATTTGGACTTGGCCCCATAATTCACATCCAAGTATGTTTGACTACCGTTTGATGTGTCTAAAAAGTATTGATGGAATGAAAATCAGTGTAGACCCTGATCAAACTGCTCCTACAGGAGTAGGCTGATCTGGGTCTACACTGTTAGCTCGAACCTACTTGTCCAAATATTTAGTATCACTATGGTAGTAAAAATATTGTTATCCAAGTAAAACCTACTTTTTTTTATTTCTATTTCTATTTCTATTTTTTATTTTATTTTATTTTATTTATTTATTTTTGTTTTTTTGAGAAAACATGAAAAAATGTTGCTAGGTTCACCAGGAGGATTAGGTAAAGCAGGGTTACCCTAAACACACATATTTTTTGTTTGGCCTTAAGAAAATGTTATGAACCCCTCTTTTTCTCTTAAATAAACATCCAATGTTAATAGATGGACTCACAGTCTCCACAAGTCTTGCAATCTTGTAACAAAATACAAGATAAAAATGAGCAGGCTGTGAACATGTCAGGAGAAATATATCTTACAGTATGTTTCACATCATGCAAATATAAGTCTGAAATAAAATAACAATTCTGATGTCAATCAAGGGCCGTAACATCATTGAAAAGTAATGATATTGATCCATTTTCTACCTCAACCTAGTTCTAGTCAATATCAACAAGCACACAAGAATTGATCAAAATCCATCAATTTGTTCTAAAGACACTTAGCAAAAACCCGATTCTAATGTCAATCAAGAGCCATAACTCTGTTGAAAATTAACGAAATTGGCTAATTTTCAATTCCTATCTAGATCTAGTCAATATTAAAGTACATATAAAATTTGATCAAAAACCATTCATCTATTCTGAAGACATTGAACAGAAACAAAGTTTTGATGTCAACAAAGGGCAATAACTCTGTTGAGAGTTAACAAAATTTCTCCATTTGCCTATGCAAAATTCCAAGAAATTTCATAAGAACTTTACTCAAGTTAGAGAGTGAAAACAAGTGCTGGTGCTGGGCAGACATATGGACACTCGCAGGGTAAAACATCATATCCTGCCGCTATTGTCTGGTAGAGTATAAAAACGGAACATTTGACACTTTGAAAATAATTACATTTACTACAACCACCCAGCTAGCATTCTACGTAAATCTACATCGGGCCATGATCGGCCCGTCAGCTACCCTGACGGGCCGATGACGGCCCGATATAGATTTACGTAGAATGCTGACTGGGCAATGTTTTAGTACTGGCAAACAAAGCCAGCCCACTTAAGGTTTGTAACAAGTCTTGTCAACATGATGTCAAAACGGTCAAGAAGATTGTTCAAACTTTTATTTACCAAGTTTAATTCAAGATTATACAAAGAAACAATATCTTCTTGCCATAGTGTCAGATAAGGTGCTTTTTATTCAACCAAAAAGGACTGATATTTTTCTTATTTCTCCACAAAAACATATGTTGTGGGTACTCATTAGAAGCACGTCACTGAGGTACTTCTAATGAGTACCACAACATATGTTTTTATCGAGAAATAAGAAAAATTATATGTGGAAACCCCTCTTATCTTGAGCTATCTCTTGCATGACACATAGGAACTGATTTGGTAAACAAAAAGTATTTACATAAGTATTGTACTACAACACAATCGATGATAACACCTTTTGTCCTTTGGAAAGCTTCATGATTAGCATATCTCAAAGAAAATGATTTATTTCTGAATGTTCTAAAATGCTGAAATCATGATACACAAGAAATACACTCAGATCGGGTATATGTATAGAGGCTAAGGGAATACATGATTAGGAAGCACTTGCCTCCTTTCTCAAAATAGGGCTTTGTTTGGTTGGTTCAGAGTTTAATGGCCCAGTGAACACTGATAAGGTCATGTCGAGCCGTTCAGATTTCCTAACCACACTTTTCCTGGGCAGCTTAGTCCTCTAAGCAGTTAACCAGTACTTGTGCACATTCCTTCATCAGAAACTGACAAATGACCTTCTTGAATCAGTGGAAGGAAGATAATTACCACAGAAAATATTTCATGATCAGTCTCCACAAAAGAAATTGAAGTGGGGCAAGCAAATTCCAGAGAGCAAATTCTTTCCTTTAAGAGTATGCCCCACTTTGGAAAGAGATTCAAACACCAGGGAACGAAGTTCTTTTCTGCATGGTGATCTCCCCTTGAGAAAGGAGGCAGCAAACAACTTTCAATTTAGAGTGCCCTCTCTTTAATGCTCAGGATGCTGGGTAAAAATTTCAGCACAAGACATTTAGAATATGTTTTTTTTTTACTTTTTACCAGAAAACAGGTTTTGGCATTTCATGCAAAATGTCTCCATTGGAAACAATTTGCATGAAGTGTCAAATCCTGTTTTCTGGGAAAAATATGAAAAATAAAAATATCAATCTGTCCTCTGTCAAATTAGCCCAGAGAGTGGAAAAGATTAAATAAACTGAATCTGTTCATCTTAACCCTTGACTCTGATATGCCCTGCCTTTGCAAACAGTGTAGATCCAGATCAGTTGGCTTCTGAAGAAGCCAACTGATCTTGATCAGCACTGTTTGCCATTCAGTATATGAATTTATGTCAACAATCTGATCAAGGAATCTGATTGGTTGACAATTAGAAGTGGGCATGGCATCTTAATTTATTCAGCATGACAAGGGTTAAAGTCTATCTGCAAACAAAATCAATCTGCATACTCATGCAGTTCAATCAATCAGTCAAATCCTGGTACTCAATTTTGTCAGTTACTGTATCTCCTATTCATTGTTAGATAATTTTCAACCAAATTTGTTGTATGCTTATACTCATGCAACAACACAAGACTTTTGTCCCTGACTTTTGGGGCAGGAGTAAAAGTTTTAAATCCTGGTACTCATTTTTGTCTTCTTACTCTATCTCCTATTCACCATCAGATGGTTTTCAACCAAATTCTCATGTGATAGCATCATGCAACACTACTAGGACTTTTGTTCCTGATCTCTGAGGCAGTGGTCAAATCCAGGTACTCATTTTTGTCTGCAACCAAATCTCCTTCCTCCCACACTGGTACCGTTGGAAGGTTTTCAACCAAACCTACTATATACATGTACCTTTCTCATGTGCCAGGATCATGCAATAGCACAATGATTTTTGTCTCTAATCCCTGGGGAGGTGGGGGGGGGGGGGGGGGGCGCAAAATGTCAAATATTGGCTCTATATGTCACTCCTGCTTGGTAAAGTAGAAACATAGCTCCAGAGACAGGGAGATAATGAGTAACTGAACAAATTATGTTTTGTCAAAAAAAAAAAAAAAAAAAAAAATAGAACATTCCCAGCTACAGTTTTGCTTAGCGCTTTAAGGGATAAGTAAGTCTGAACGGATGAGCATGTCTAACAATACCCTAACTTTAATCAAGTCCCACTATATCAACAATATGAAGTACGCCATAAAATAAAATATTTAAAATTACTATTGAGTGTGAAGTGTGCCACTACATAAATTATTCTTAAGCCTCGGTTGACACGAAACAACATATCACATCATGCAAAAAGGAGTCTTCAGGGCATACCATATGTTGACAGTGAAGGTCCAGAGAAGCCTGTGCATTTGCAGCCCGCTCATTCTCACAGTCTGATCAGGTCCTTTGCTGTCTGCATACAGAATCAATGAGAAGTAAGAGCAGAATGTGCCATATTTACCTTAAATATTTGGACACCTAAACTTCTTAGCATATTTATTCTAAAATTTGAACAAGTTTAATTTACTACCCGATGTTGCATCTAAAAATTGCTGGATAAGTGGCAAACAGTGTAGACCCTGATGAGATGCCGCATTCTGCGGCATCTCATCTGGGTCTACACTGTTTGCTCAGGCCTGTCCGTCTGAATACATATGGTAAAGCCGGTACGAGTACAGTGAAAACTGGGATATATAGTGGTATAAATTATTAGGTGACAGGTTTTTTTAGAACTTTATTCAATTTGTTTGTTCGTTGTTGTTTTTTTTTTTTCCTTTTTTTTCTGTTTTTTTCAGTCACTTGCACTGCATAAATCTACATTAGTGGGCAATCTTTATTGGTGGGGGAAATAAAAAAATTTCCAGCATTTTTCCTATTTTTATACCAGCAACACAATACATGTAGTAATATGAATTTAAACGGCACTACCTATATTTGTGCATCCAATAACATCACTTGCTTCACATGCAGGGTAGCCAAACTCAATCACAAACAAAATTTCCTTTTTCCACTGACCAAAATCTACTTTAACCAGATCAAAATAATTATATTTTATTGCTTCTTCTCCAATCTCCAAAAGAATACTGCCCTTCAGAGATTTGTGTCAGAATGACAATAAAGTTCAAATGTTTTGTGAAGATACAGACATTCTAAAAATCTGCTGTTTAACGCACAAACATAATACATATATTAATGTGCAAGGAAGAAAGAATAATTGGCTTGCGTTATCTTAGAAGGTTTCTTTGGACTGAAAAAGGCCCACATTTTAAAATGCCCTGACTTTCTTACTATTCCCAGTCAATACCCTCTCTGCTTAATGGCCCAGCCAGTGTGTCAATAGCCTCTGTCTAAAGAATAAGCCAAAGGAAACCACCCATCATTGGACATACAATAATCTATTGGAGTGTGTTGAGCATGCCAAACTGCCTCTGCAAGTTTGGGGAACTGCTTCCCAGTTCCCACTGTATTCTTTGTCTGGTGACTTACCGTATTAATCATAAATTTTCATATTTACCCAAAATATTGGGACATCTTAACTATTTACCATACTGGTCCTAAAATTTGAAAACATTTTGCCATATTTGCCCTAAATAATGATAGTCAGCTGTCAGTTAACTCCCTTGTTTATTATCAGACGCCACTGAATGTAGATAGCATTGTTTGCTCAGGCCTGTCTATCCAAATACTCAGGAAAAATATTATATTATACTACATCTGTGACAAGAATCTTAATTCTATGTCTGGTAATTAATTTTTCATATTTAATCTAATTCCATACTGTGCACTTAGGTTCTTCAAAATAATTAGAAAAACTTGTAGCAAAACATTTATCTAATAAGGGCACACTTTAACCCTTGTCCTGCTGAACCCGGATATACCCTGTTTTGCAAACAGTGTAGATCCAGATCAGTTGGCTTCTGAAGAAGCCAACTGATCTGGATCTGCACTGTTTGCCATCAAGTATGCAAATTTATAACAAAAATCTGGATCAAGTAATCTGATTGGCTGAAAATTAGAAGTGGGCGTGACATCTTAATTTATTCAGCAGGACAAGGGTTAAAGAAAGATCAACGGGGTACTTCATGAGAGGATTATTTAGTGAAGCTTATATGATATATTTTTTTATTCTGATTTTCTATAAAAGCATACGCTGTGCGTGCTGTACTGAATTGAAGACCCACAACATGCTTTAATAAAGAAGCAATTAAAACTACACGGTCAGTAATATGAAGACTATGAAATTGCTTGACTGTGCACGAACAGAGATATGTGTGGTAATTAGATAAAATTTGGTAGTATGTTATAATATTTGTGACTGCCAAATAATTCTACAATTCTACTGAACCTCATAGTAACGTTATACGGATTCCTCACTCAAGTATATGTTCCATTATTTAGTTATTACTGATCAATTTACATTGACAAGTTAAACCAATGCTCTATTATTAAACTAATCCACAACTTATAATCATTTAATCTGGTCTTCAAATTTGTTGAGATCACCCCCATACTGTTCTTGTAATAAAACCAGCACTAGGAAAGAAGGCATATCTGCAAAATATTTTTTTTTTTTTTATTTTCCACAAAAACATATGTTGTGGGTACTCATTAGAAGCACCTCTCCGAGGTGCTTCTAATGAGTACCCACAACATATATTTTTGTAGAGAAATAAGAAAAATATCAGTACTTTTTGGTTGAAAAATGCACCCTATCTGGAACTATGAAATTTTTTTTATAGTATCTTGGGTTGGATAATGATTGTATCTTCAGTTGTATTTATAACCGTTATTTCATAATCATAAATCAATTATTTCATAACTGTAAATATTTACCTGAGCAAATTATTGTCTATTAACCTACCTTTTTAAAATATAAACTTCTAAAGTCTGCAGCTGTCAACCCTAGTGAGCGGGCACATGATGTTTATACATCGTTGCCTCAACGTCGATCCAACCTTGCAATGAAGATAAGGCAACGTTGTATAAACCTCTTGTACCCGCTGGGCAAAGCTTATGCACAGATGTAAAACCAAACTTTTTATATACGTAGCTGTAAAATCAAGGGAACACTGTAGTTTCCTGATCATACACTGTATTTTCCTAAAGTATTCGGACAGGCAATCCTGACCAAACAGTGTAGACCCAGATCAGATGCCACAACATGTGGCATCTGATCAGCAGATGACAAATTAGTGATATGTTTCTTACTTTTTCCAAGAAAACAGGATTTGACATTTCATGCAAATTGTCTCCATTGGAGACAATTTGCATGAAATGTCAAATCCTGTTTTCTGGAAAATTTAAGAAAAATATTTCAAAATCTCATCTGCTGAGAATTTTACCCTAGTGCTAAGAGTTAAATATTCCCTTCCCACAGCTACGAACCTTAAAGCATGCATCACAACAGCAGCAGACAACTTTCTAAAATATTTTCCTTATTTTTCACAGAAAATAAGGCTTGACATTTCATGTGTAATGCAGCTAATTCACATGGAAATATCTGCTCTGTAGATAATTCACACTGACAATTAAATTTCAAACCTTATTTTCCCTGAAAAATGATGGCAGCAGAGAATTCAAGAATTCAATTCAGGCCTAACTTTCTCTGGATAATAGAATAAATTAGAATGTCATCTGCTACAATTCTGCTTGGTGATTAAAGGTTGATAATCTATAGATCATGATTATTGTACATGTTAAATACTTTTGCCTGCACAAAGCCAAAGTACTTTTCAATTTACATTGTCCCAAAACGACTGCAAGGGATATAAAACATCACACCATCACCAACTTTTCTTTTTACTTAAACATACACCAGAAAGTTTATATGAAAAAAGATTTCAAGGGCTTATTATATCTCAAAATGCTAAACATAATGTAATCCCTCAACCAAGCACCGAAAATAATAATAAAATACTATTTGTTATTCTTCTATCAGAATTATTCAATAATTCTCATATATTCAAGGGGAATATCAAATCAGACATCAGATCCTTACATAATGCATAGCTGATTTGATGATAAACGTTGTAATATTTAGTACCGTATACATTATTCTTTTTTCGAAATAACATTGAAAATATACTATAACTTATTTCTTGTGCCAAAGATTTGGAAAGAATAGATTGAGAAGTTTATATTTAGATAACAAAAGTTACAACACCCTTCCTGAAAACCTTGAGACAGATATTTATTGTATACCTAACAATGATACAGCTTTTATACGGTCAAGTTTCTTGCAGTCTGATCTGAAAAGCCGGATTAGCTGAGAGTCTAGATTTTTCCAGATCCATGTCACACTCTCTCAAACAAGGCTTGTTTAAATTAATGTCAAGTGCAAAATGTCAAGTAGGACAAGTGCAAAACATTCTCAGCTGCACCAAATGGTCATCATTTTTGATGAAATAAAATCACTTAACCATTCAAAGATGTAACAGATGATATTCATTTTTTTTTTTCAAAGAAAATAAGACATGACATTTCACGCAAATCATCTGCATAGCAGATAATTTGCATGAAATGTCAAGCCTTATTTTCTTAGAAAATTGATTGAAAAAATAACCTAATGTCCTCTGTTGCTGATGTGAATGAATTTTAGGGTTATATATATATAATAAATACATTATTACTACAGTAATGTCTTCAGTCGCTATGTATCAACTCTTATGGCTGTTCCCTGATCTTCTGTGATCCTATGATCTTGGAACATCCACTAAGCATACTCTTAGTCTAACCCATTCTTTGAATACACTATCAAGACAAAAGTAACTGACAATATAATAAGCTGATACACTGTATCAAGTCTCCAGGATGTTCCCAGATCTTGTGTGATCCTGTGATCTTGGAACATCCACTCAGAATATTCTTTATCAAACTCATTCCTTGAATACACTATCATGACAAAAGTAATTGATAGTATTATGATCTGATGCTCTGTGCCATGTCTCATAGATGTTCCCAGATCTTATGTGCTCCTGTGGAACAGCCCCTCAGAAACTTCTTAATCAAACCCATTCCTTGAATACACTATCAAGATGAAAGTAACTGACAGTAGAATAATGATCTGATGCTCTGTGTCACGTGCCGTGGATGTTCCCAGATCTCATGTGATCCTGTGATCTTGGAACATCCACTAAGCACTTTCATAGTCAAACCCATTTCTTGAATACACTGTCGAGACAAAAGTAATTACCAGTATAATAATGAGCTGATGCTCTGTATCACATCTCTTGGATGTTCCCAGAGCTTGTGTGATCCTGTGATCTTGGAACATCAACTCAGAACCTTCTCATTCACATCCATTCATTGAATACACTGTCAAGACAAAAGTAACTGACAGTATAATAATGATCTGATGCATTATATCACATCTCATAGATGTTGCTAGAGCTTGTGTGATCCTGTGATCTTTGAACATCCACTCAACACATTCTTAATCAAAACCATTCCTTGAATACACTTTCATGACAAATGTAACTGACAGTATTATGATCTGATGCTCTGTATCACATCTTGTGGATGTTCCCAGATCTTCTGTGATCCTGTGATCTTGGAACACCTGCTCAGAATACGAGGGTCCTGCAAAAAGTTTTGTCACTGGGTTTGGATTACTTCAGTGCTATGTTTTATCAAACATATTTTTATTACAAACCTTCAAAGTATTCCCCCTTTACTGAAACACATTTTTGTAACCTTTTTACCCAGTCACGAAAAGCGGATAAATAGTCTTCCTTTGGTATCTGTCGGAGACACAGATAAATAGCGCTGCCAAGAGAACTTCTAGACGTATACTTATTTACAGAAAGCATTTTCTTAAGCCTTGGAAATAAAAAGAAGTCACAGGGACTCAGGTCAGGTGAATAAGGTGGATGGTTTAAAACTTTCACCTTTTCAGAAGCCAAAAAAAGACTTAACAACCTCACACTTATGAGAGGAGGCATTGTCATGTAAAAGGTGGACTCCTGACCATCCTTTGCTTGTTTGTTTCTTATTGAAAAACTCTTTCACTTTCTTCAGTACAGAATTCTTGTAGAATCGGCCAGTGACTGTATGACTGAATGGACAAGGCACTTGAATGACTGGCCCACTTGAATTAAAGAAAATTGCGTACAACATCTTTTTCGAACTAATGGTTCTCTTGGCAATACATGGGTGTTTTTGATCTTTTCACTTACATTACTTATTATCAGCCCTTCTTTGTGGCTCAACATGTGCACCCAGGTTTCATCACCTGTTAGCAAGTTAAAAATAACCCGACTTTTACAGCCTTTGTATGTTTTCAAAAGTTCCCGGGCACATTTAAGACATTGTGTCTTTTGCTCCTCACTGAGCAAATGAGGTACCCACCTAGCGCAAACCTTTCTCTGGTCCAAACACTTTTTCAGAATTGTTTGCATACTGCCTTCTGATATGCCAGTACAACTAGCTATATCTTTGACAGACAATCACGCATTATGTTCGACCACAATCTTTACAGCAGCAATGTTAGCCTTGGTAACAGAGGTTTTAAGCCTTCCAGGACGGGTATCATCTTCAACAGAAAATTTCCCAGCTTTAAAACTTTAAGCCACCTAAAAACTGTGCGCACTGAAATGGTCTGGGGTCCATATATACCACACAATTCATTAAATATCTGCTTTGAATCTATATTAAGCCTAATGCAGCATTTAATATAGCTATGAATTTCAGTCTTCTGGTCCATGTTCCAAAGTAACAAATAAATTGGTCAGTGTATATGACTGCATCTATTTCAATTTAAAATAACTCGGTCAGTTGGAAAGCAATTTGCACAAAATAAACGGATATCGTTAGCTATTCAACACACCATTCAAGTGCAGTGAAACATTTTAAAATATACCTGGGATAAAACTAAGGAAGCCTATTAGTGACAGAACTTTTTGCATGACCCTCGTATTCTAAAGCAGACCCATTCCTTGAATACACAATCAAGAGAAAAAGAAGTGACAGTATGATAATGATCTTATGCTCTGTATCACATCTCTTGGATGTCCTCAGAGCTTGTGCGATCCTGTGAGCTTGGAACAGCCACTCAGCACCTTCTAAGTCAAACTCACTCCTTGAATACACTATCAACATGAAAGTAGCTGACAGTATAATAATAATCTGATGCTCTGTATCACATCTCCTGGATGTTTCCAGATCTTTTGGGATCCTATGATCTTGGAATAACTGCTCAGAACCTTCTTAGTTACACCCATTCCTTGAATTCATTACCAGGACAAAAATAATTGACAGTACAATGATTATCTGATGCCATGTATCACATCTCCTGGATGTTCCCTGATCTTGTGTGATCCTGGGATCTTGGAACATCCACTCAGAACCTTCTTAGTTATACCCATTCCTTGAATACACTATCAAGACAAAAGTAACTGACAGAACAATAATGATCTGATGCTGTGTATCACATCTCATGTATGTTCCCAGATCATGTGTAATCCTGTGATCTTGGAACATCCACTCAACACATTCTTAATCAAAACCATTCTTTAAATACATTTTCTTGACAAGTGTAACTGACAGTATAATGATCTGATGCTCTGAATCACATCTTGTGTGATCCTGTGATCTTGGAACATCCACTCAGAACCTTCTAAGTCAAACTCACTCCTTGAATACACTATCAACATGAAAGTAGCAGAAGGTATAATAATAGTCTGATGCTCTGTATTACATCTCCTGGATGTTCCCAGATCTTTTTGTGATCCTATGATTTTGGAACATCCACTCAGAACCTTCTTAGTAACAACAATTCCTTGAATTCACTACCAGGACAAAAATTACTGACAGCACAATAATGATCTGATGCTATGTATCACATCTCGTGGATGTTCCCAGATCCTGTGTAATTCTGTGATCTTGTAACAGCCACTCAGAACCTTCTTATTCACACCTGTTCCTTATATTTACTACTAAAACTAAGGTAACTGACAATATAATAATGATCTGATGCTCTGTATCATATCTTATGGATGTTCCCAGATCCTGTGTGATCCCATGATCTTGGAACATCCACTCAGAACCTTCTTCCTTAGACCCATTCCTTGAATACATTATCCAGATGAAAGTTACTGACAGTATAATACTGATCTGATGCTCTGTACCACATCTAATGGATGCTCCTAGATATTGTGTGATCCTGTGATCTTGGAACATCTACTCAGAACCTTCTTATTCACACCAGTTCCTTGAATTCACTACCAAGACAAAAGTAATTGACAATATAATAATGATCTGATGCTCTGTATTACATCTCATAGATGTTCCCAGATCTTGTGTAATCCTGTGATCTTGGAACATCCACTCAACACATTCTTAATCAAAACCATTCTTTAAATACATTTTCTTGACAAGTGTAACTGACAGTATAATGATCTGATGCTCTGAATCACATCTTGTGGATGTTCCCAGATTGTGTGTGATCCTGTGATCTTGCAACATCCACTCAGAACCTTCTTAATCATACCCATTCCTTGAATACACTATCAAGACAAATGTAACTGGCAGTATAATTCAACAAATGTATTTGGTAAATGTCCTAAAGTTTCATACAGCAAAGAGTCTAATAAACTGACATATGCAAACAGTATAGACCCAGATCAGACTGCTCCTGAAAGACTTTAATCAGGGTGTACATTGTTTTCCATTCCACTCAGTATTTTAGGAAACAACTACATAAAAAAAACAAAATTTAGGCCAAAAAAGTGTGAAACAAAGCGTCAAAATTTTAGGACATTTACCATACTGATCATGATGGAGCATGGAATCCCATGCTTTGCTCTGAAATTTCAGCAGGGTATTCCTGTGTGATTTCAGTGTCAGAAGACACAATTTGCTTATATACCGTATTTATCCTAGGTTACTGGGACAGACAGGCCTGAGCAAACAGTACAGACCAGATCAGATGTTGCAGAATGCAGCATCTGATCAGGGTCTACACAGTTTGCCACTCTTCCAACAGTTTTTAGATGCATTGATAGGTAGTAAAATGCAGTTGTCCATATTTTAGGACAAGTAGGCTAAGGAGTTAACCCATTGTAGTCTGGAAACCCCGAAAAGGGTAATTGACAAATAGTACAGACCCAGATCAGATGCCGCAGATGACGGGGTCTGATCAGGGTCTCCACTGTTTGCAAATAGTTTAACCATTTTTCTCTAAGGAAATCTAATACAAATAGCCTGAGATACCTAAAATTGAAATTCAGCTCTTCCAATTTACAGTTCTGTCTAAAATGGGTTAAGGTGTCCCAATATTTAGGGTAAATACCATAGTTGCAAAACAATTGCATTTAGAAAATATGAAAAGGAACTTTGAAGTGAATTCATTGTTCCAGTCCATTTTTACAAAATGATTAAGCCTTTCAAATTTTCAATGTAAGGTTTCATTGAAGACATGCAAAAATCAAATCACTTACTATGAGCAAAGAATCAGAACTCTGCAAGCAAGCTCTGAACAATCAGGGAACCTTGCTGCAGAAAATGTCCTAATATTTGCACAGAAAATGTAATCATGAGATCTGATTTTATTATCTATTCTCAGTAATGAAGCAAAGAAAAGTAATAATTTTCGAAAAGGGAGGCAATTTAATTGCCTCGCTTTGCAAAACTGGTTACTTCCCTCAAAAAGTCTTTGTGCTTTTTCTTGCATGAGACTAAGATTTTTCTGTTCTAATTTTCAGAACATTTGCTGTAATTTATTCACATGCAGAGATGCATCAAATTTACTGTAACAAATCCACATCTAGAGATGCATCATATGTACTTTAATGAATTCATATCTAGAGATGCATCACTTTTACTTTAATAAATTCACATCTAGAGATGCATCAATTGTACTGTAATAAATTCATGTCTAGGGATGCATCACATTTATTAAAACAAATTCATGTCTAGAGGTGTATCACATTTACTGTAATAAATTCATATCTAGAGATGCATTACATTTACTTTAATAAATTCACATCTAGAGATGCATGAAATACACTGTAATAAATTCATATCTAGAGATGCATCACATTTACCATAATAAATTCACATCTAGAGATGCATTATATTTACTGTATTAAATTCACATCTAGAGATACATCATATTTACTGTAATTCACATCTAGAGATGCAGCACATATACTGTAAAAAAAAAAAATCATATCTAGGTATGCATTTACTGTAATAAATTCACATCTAGAGATGCATCCATTACCTGTCATAAATTCACATCTAGATATACATCATATTTACTGTATTAGATTCACATCTAGAGATGCATCATATTTACTGTATTAAATTAACATCTAGAGATGCATCATATTTACTGTAATTTGCATCTAGAGATGCATTATGAGACAAGCTGTCTTCAAATAATTGTGATCTACTCATGATGCAAATCCAGTCTGGAGAATGCTAAGGGCATTTATAATTCAACTGGACAATATCTGTACTTATGCACTTTTGCAAATGGATACATCTCCAAGGGAGCTCATGCTGACCTGAAATCACTTGCCTCTCATCTCAAATGCTGATATTCTTAAAGGAACGTATTTTAGAGCTGCCTCCCTCGAAAGTGTATCCATTCCTCTTTGAAGAATCACCATAAAACCAACACACACCATATTTACCCTAAATATTCAATGAGACATGCCTGAGCAAACAGTGTGGACCCAGATCAGATGGTGCAGGTTGCAACATCTGATCAATGCCTATACTATTTACCACCCATCCAGCTGTTATTAGACACATCAGCAGGTAGTAAATAATGTTTAAATTTATAGCCTAGCACTCTGGGTAAAATTTCAAGCAGACAACATACTGAAATATTTCTCCCAGAAAACAGGTTTTGACATTTTATGCAAACTGTCTCCAATGGAGACAATTTGCATAAAATGTCAAAACCTGTTTTCTGGAAAAAAAAAAATTCAATATGTCATCTGCTGCAAATTTTACCCAGAGTGCTAAGCACCAAGGCATCTGAATATTGAGGATAAATTCCATAACACAAGCACCACACAACTTACTTGTTAAATCCAAAACCTTCTGGTGTGGCTTCCTGACTTCTAAACAGCTGCTGGTACTGACTCAAACTGCTATGACTAGGACTATTTAAGGTTCCTTTCTGTGCCCTCGTAGAACTAGGGGGCTCTTGACTCGATATACTTCCATGACCTTGAGCTTGACCTTGAACAATGTGGTTGTAACTATAGTAACAGCTCAGAGGACTTGGATCACCCAGGTTTTTCATCTGGTCCTGTGCTGGGGCTGTCGCAGGAGGTACAAGTTCTGACTGGGATGGATGATACTCTGCATAAACCTTGCCCACCCCTAGACCCTTGAGTCGATGGTTGTCAATATTGGCAAGATGGTCTGAAATTACAGTTCAGAAAAATGCTAAAACTAAGAAATTCCAAAGTAATTGTCTACAACAGTAACAATCATAGGACTTATTCACCCATTTATGTCAAGTGGACTCTTCTACCACAACTCTTTTTGGACCAGTCTACTTTCAATAGCAGGGTGTCTGGTTAGTTTTTATCATTACTATGTTTTAAGGAAATTCCTGTAGTTTATGTAAAAAGTGTAGACTTTCAGGTCAGATGCCATGTTCTGTGGCATCTGATCTGGGTCTGCACTGTTTGCCAATTACCCAACTTAAATGGGTTAAGGAGGTGTATTTGATTATAATTCTGGGATAGTTTCTCCAGTTCTCCATGAAAACTTTTGTTGTAGGTATTCAGCAGAATAACTTATAATGAGTAATATTTTTCTCACATACCCATGCATATGGGGTCAAGAAATCACTGTGCTTTCTTGTCAGTAGCATAATCAATCCCATATTGGTGCCAATGTGGGATAAGCATTGCTATATACAGGACAGCTTACACGCAACACTGACATCATGATGTTCCCAATTATTATCCTATGACATATGGGCCCAGTTGTTCAAAGCGTCGTTAGCTTAACGAGCTTGTTAAGGGTCATTTCGTTAACTGTTTTAGCGGATTCAATATACAATATTCTGATATTTTTTGCTGAAAAAATGTGAGTAGCTTTTGCACTGCAAAAGCTACTCACATTTTTTCAGCAAAAAATTTCAGCATATTTGCGTATCACTTATTGTAAATTTTAACGAATCGTTAACTAACGACGTCGTTAGTTTTGAACAACTGGACCCTGGTTTCTATATTTGTGGTTTTTAGTTGTGAAACGGCGATTCAAATTTTCAAATGCTTGTATCCTCTTTGTTTGTGAACAAAAACATCAAGTGTGAGTATGCATCATCTTAGCTGAAATAAAAGGAACATTTTTGGTAACAAAACTAGTTGGTTTTGTTGAAATTTTATTTTTTGTCATTTTGTTCTGGAATTTTGATGTGAGAATAACAGAAGAGGGCACTGTTTTCTTCATGGCATGTGAGAAAAAGAATTGATCACTGATTTTCAGTGATGACAGGAAAATCTCAACCCTCGGACCCACCACTCAAGTGGTAAATGAGGTAAGCCTCCTTTCCCACTGGAACCTTGGACCTTCAGGTTGGGTTTTTACTGAACATCAGTAATGGAGTCTAGTTATCCCAAATAGTTGGACACCTTAACTCATTACCATATTTGTCCTAAAATTTGAACAAGTCCATTTCACCACCTTTTAATGTGTCTGAAAAACTATTGGATGAATAGCAAACTGTAGATGCTGATCAGATGCCACATTCTGTGGCATCTGAGCTGGATCTACACTGTTTGCTCAGGCCTCTCTGTCCGAAAACATAAGGTAAATAAGATACATGTTTGATACATTGATCAATGAGGATCATCTAATGAGTACCCACAACATACCATTTTTTATGGAGTAAAAATAAGGAAAATTATACCAGAATCATATGCTCCTCCTCCTAGATTCCTTTGAACTTAACCTTGGTCCTGCTATGGCCTTATATACCCTGCCTTTGCAAACAGTGTAGATCCAGATCAGTTGGCTTCTGAAGAAGCCAACTGATCTGAATCTTCACTGGTTGCCATCAAGTATGGATATTTGTATCTACAACCTAGATCAAGTAATCTGATTGGTTAAAAATTAGAAGTGGGCATGGCATCTAAATTTATCCAGTATGGCAAGGGTCAAAGCTGTTATTTCTCCTCAAAAATCAGGGTTTTTTTGTTTTGTTTTTTTATTTAAGGCCAATACATAGTTTTTTGTTGTTTTTTTTTTCAAGTAAGACTCCAAACTTAAACTCAAAGACTCAGCGGTTCGGGCCTCAGACTCAATGACGGCCTCTTCGTAAAACTTTAACCAGTGGGTTGGGGCTTGATGATATGTCTTTGGCTTGGCCCGCCGTGGTTCAACTATTGGTTTTCATTTACTCTGGCATACAGTAGAATTGCCATGAGTATTCGTCTTTGTTTATTATAGTGATTAATTTGATTTTTATGTTTCCGTTTTGATGCATTGACTGAGTTGGGAGCCTTTATGCGAACCAAATTTTTATGTATTTCTGTATTAAGAGTAGCATCGGGACCCAGGGTGAAGTTAGCTAGCTGTAAAAGTGCTTTAAACCCCCCGGTGGTTTGCTCTACCGACTGTTCTAAGGCGGTGGTCCCGGTGTTAGTCTTACTCTTTGTTGCTTTGTGGTTTATTCTATGAGGCGAATTGTTGTATGTCTTTCCGTGTGTCATTTTGTTCTTGTGTTTTTCAGTCCTTTTAGTATTGCGATTACCTCGCTTGGGGAAGAGAGAGCTAATCTTAGTGCTTTTCATACGTTTGTTCGGTTTGTGCTTGTTTAGATTTGTCGGTTTCCTCTTCCTCTTGGGGTCTGGGAAGGGCTGCGGTTTGTGATTGTGGCACTCCCTGGACTTTTCTCTTACCTTTTTTTTAAATTTCGATTAACTTCAGACCCTCTATTTGATTTTTAGTGACCCAGTCAAATATCAATATACACAGGAGCATGCCTATTCTCTGTGTAATTTAACCTGGTTTACACAATAAATGAGCTGTTTTCTAAATGATCCAAACAGTGAAAAGTATTTTTGAAATGGATGAGATAGTCACCCTGTTTTTCAGAACAATGGTTTTGGTCATTTCGAGCAACAGTACAGCTTTAAAACTTACTCCTAAAGGTTTTACAAGTTCATACTGACTATCGGGTAATGTGTCCAAAACATGTCACTAAATGGCGAAATGGCTACTAGATGGTGAAAATAGTTTTTTTGTAATATTGCCTCGTATTTACAGGCGCTTTGTTATTTACAGTTTTTCTTCTTCAATTTAATGCCCATTGTGTAAATATGTTTTGTTAGAAGGCCAACAGCAGCCAAAAGCACTCAGTTTTCATTGATACCCAGTAAACACTGACAGTGCTGGCAATCAAAGAAAACTGGGTGCTTTTGGCTGCTCTCAGCCTTCTAACAAAATATGTTTATCCCCAGGTTTTTTTTTAAAAAAGGCAATATGGATATTGTTAATGCCTCCATCCATCTGTCCACCATGCTATCTATCATAGCAACAGATAAGGTGCTTTTTTCATCCAAAAAATGCTGATATCTTTCTTATTTCTCAATGAAAACATATGTTGTGGATACTCATTAGAAGTGCCTCGGCAAGGCGCTTCTAATGAGTACCCACAACATATGTTTTCATTGAGAAATAAGAAAAATATTATGTGGATACCCCCTCTTATCTGTAGCTATGAGATTCTACTCCTAAACCACAGGGCAGAATTCTACCAAACTTGCTACATCACTTTCCCTCACACTAAGGGTGTGCAAGAGCAGTATTATTTTTCTGTGGGTCTGTTGGTGCATGTGTATGTTGTCCATCCATTTGTCTGTCACACTATCTCCTCCTAAATCACTGGGTGAAATTCAAATAAACTTGCTACATTACTTCCCCTCATGGTAAGGGTGTGCGAGAGCAACATTATTTTTCCATTTGTCCATCCGTCCCTGTGTCCCTCTATCTTTCCATCACCCTTTCTCCTCCTAAACCCCTGGGTGGAATTTATTCAACCAAATTTCCCCTCATGATAAGAGCAACATTATTTTTTCATGTGTCCATCATCCGTCCATCTGCCCGTCACGCTATCTCCTCCTAAACCACTGGGCGGAATTCAACCAAACTTGCTACGTCACTTTCTCTCATGGTAAGGGTGTGCGAGAGCAAATTATTTTCCATCCGGCATCTGTCCATCTGTCCATCACGCTATCTCCTCCTAAACCACTGGGCAGAATTTAACCAAACTTGCTACATGACCTCCCCTCATGGTTGCTACATCAATTCACCTCATGGTAAGGGAGTGTGAGAGCAACATTATTTTCCTGTCTGTCGGTCTGTCCATCTGTCTATCACCCTATCTCCTCCTAAACCATTGGGCAGAATTTAACCAAACTTGCTACATGATCTCCCCTCATGGTAAGGATGTGGGAGAGCATCCATCCATCTCTCATGCTATTAGCAAAATTAGCAACGAGTGTGGGGATTTATGATGGTGCTATCAACTGTGTATTCTAGTCAGATATTGGGGGACAAACTGCAAACTAACAAATATCCAAAGCATATGTTCTATGAGGAAATAAGAATAAAACAAGGCTTTTCTTTTATACCTTTCTGCTCATTAAAGGATTCTTTACAGCAGCGAATTAATTGCATTCGCAACATCTTAAGAAAAAAATTTTTAAGACAATTTTTAATCAACCTGTCTTTCATATGATTTTAAATTTTTTAAGACAATTTTTAATCAACCTGTCTTTCATATGATTTTTATCATGTATTTTCACTTACTTTTCCGTCTCTCCTTAGCAAGTTTCTCCAGAACTTTGCATGATTTACTTAACTGGTTCAGTGATGTAAATAACTTCTTTCCATGTAAGTCCTGGTTTGGCATACGGACTGTTTTCGGGACATTGTACTGAACCTTCACCATCGGAATTGTAGGCATTGTTTCAGTCATACCACAAACAATGAACAGACTTTGTAACTAGCTTTATTATTATTCTAAAGAGATATTTGGTAAATTTCTTGGTTCAAACTGTTTGTCAGCTACTAGTTAGATACTCCTCTAGGAAAAGTTAGACTTTCCACAAGATGAATTGTCAGTTCCGCACAATACACATTTCAATATTAATGTTTTTATTTCTTTATTCAATAATTCTTTAGCTGCCTATTTCAGTGACTGGCTATCTGATATCTTTTAATTTTATCTTGCCGCAGACAATAAAGCAGACACATTAAAATCTTTTCTAGCTTTTCATGTAAAATAGCTTTGGCATTATAGCTAACAGGGGAAAATCACATTAATGATTAAAATGAAATCAACAGTTTAGAGCAATTCAAATGAAATGTAGAGCCAAGTGACATTCCATTTGACCCATAATTCCAACACATTATAAAGGTTTACTTTCAAATGACCAGTCATATTTTCAGGCAAAAGTATGAAATTGTCATTCAAAATCTCAGCCACTAGCTATTTGGGTAAAAATCAAGGTTCCATAGTTTGTCATTCATATATACCTGAACCCTTAAAGTATCAATCACAACTTCAGCAGACATTTTTTTTTTCATTATTTCTCAGTGAATAAAAAGACTGACATTTTATGTAAATCATCTGCTAGGCAATTCACATCAAATGTCATCCCATATTTTCTCTGAAAAATAAAAATAATGAATGTCATCTGCTAAGATATTGCTTGGTGCTTTAAGTGTCGAATATTCGGATATTATAATGTTTAGCATACTGGCTTGATATTTTGAATATTTTTTTTTATTATTCTTTTTTTCCCCCCAGAAAGTAGGGTTTGACATTTTATGCAAGTTGACTACTGTACCTGTAAAATTTACTACTGACATAGTGACAGAAAAGTTAACAGTACAGACTCCAGAAGCATTCAATTCTGGATTAGCATAATGGTCTGTCAGGCTTTTCTATACAAATATTCATGGTGAATATGGAACATTCTAGATGGATAGCAATAAAAAAAAATCCAGCTATATCCTTTTCAACAACAAATTTATATGGAAGGATTTCCAGATCATTATTTTCCTTAATTCTCTATAAAAAATTCTTTTGGTACTTCATTATATGAATATGTGTGAGAATATTTTTTGGTACTATAATATATGAACCAAAATGTGAGAACATTCTTTTGGTACTACATTATATGAACCATCATGTGAGAACATTCTTTTGGTACTACATTATATGAACCATCATGTGAGAACATTCTTTTGGTACTACATTATATGAACCATCATGTGAGAACATTCGTTTGGTACTTCATTATATGAACCATAATGTGAGAAAATGTACCTTTGACATGTGCACCCAGCCAAATGCCAGATCAGCCACTGCATCTAAACGGTTTTCTGATCAGTCTTTGATTTCACTGTCAGCCTGGTCCAAAGCTATTCACAGGGTGCCTTGCCAAAGACTGATCAGACTACACAGCCACTCAGGCTGACCTTTGTCTTTGTTGGGTATGGTAAGTTTCCTAAAATTTCGAACACTTTATTCCATACACTTTTGGCTTAAATTTTGCTTTTTATGCAGCAGTTTCTTTAAATATTTAGTGAAATGGCAAACAGTGTAGACCCTGATCAGACTGCTCCTTCAGGAGCAGTCTGATCAGGGTCTACACTGTTTGCATATGTCATTTTGTCAGACGCTTTAGTGTTTGAATTTTTAGGATATTTACTGTACACATTTTTTCACATGCTGTGGCTCATATTTTCCTGTCCTAAAAATTCCTGTGGCAAAAAAAAAAAAAAACGACATTAGTCTCACAAAGTCTCTCAAAATTTCAGCAAGCAATTTACTACATATACCATATTTTTCCTAAATATTCAAACACATTAACTCCTTAACATACTATTGTCATAAGATTTGTTCAATTCTATTTTACTCTCTGTTAATGTGTTAAAAAATAGATGAATGGCATACAGTGTTGACCCAGATCAGATGCTGCATTCTGCAGCATCTGATCTGGGTCTACACTGTTTGCAAAAGCCTGTCTATTTCAATGCTTAAAATAAATACAGTAGTTTCAGGTTCACAGTTATTTCTTTTATTTATTATTATTTCATCTGCTATGCTAAACTTAGTATAATAGTTTGATTACAGGCTAATTTACCAACTCAACAGTATACTGAAATGAAAATTACTTTCCTCATTCATAGTTTGTGCAAGCAGAGAATCTATGCCAAATGTACATTAATAACAATTAATAACCAATATGAAATCATTTACAATAGTTTCCATTTCATTCCCAATATTAATTAGGCATGGCAGTAATTTTTCATCCAAAAAGCCATCCTTTATTGACAAACCTTTCACAATACAGTACCAATAGTCATATTTAGGTATATGTAGTCATTTAAAGTCTTAAAGCTTTACCACTCTGTAGGTAAATTCCACCAGCAACAAACTGGCATTTTTTTTTCTTATTTTTTTTTTCCAGAAAATAGTGTCTGACATTTTATGCAAATTTGTCTCCTTAAGAGACAACTTGCAAGAAATGTCAATAACTACTTTCTGGGAAAAATAAGAAAAATATATAAAAATATCATATGCTGAAATATTTGCCTAGCATGAGAATTAAAAAGTTTTCTTTACTGCAATCTGAATAGTAAAACACAAAAAAGTCTAACTGTTTCTTTCATCCTAATTTTGGGTTAAATTATAAAAGCAATTAACAAAATGAGCAGGGCACTATCTTTTAAAAAATCAAAATCTTTGAAAAGATGTCAATTGTAGATTGGACGTAAATAACAGAATCAATAATTCTAATAGTTTAGAAAGAGGTAAAACCAAATTGGAAGGGTCAAAACACCTTCACTAAAATCACAAAAGCCACCCAGCGTAAGATGAAGTATAGTCAGTGAAGGATATGACAAGTGGGTCACAGAGTGTACCACTCTACCTGGGTAAATTGTTTGCTTTCTCAAGACTGTCTCCAGCTATTGAAAGTGTAGCATTTTTGTTTTTTGTTCTAAAAACATGAACCATCAATGAAATACCTTGCATATTGTACTTACAAACCTTTACAACCACCAGTTGCATTAACATTTAAGGGGAATAAGTACATATTCAGGGGAGGCAACTGTCAAAAATGTTTGGTGATCCTTCAGAAAAAGAGTCAACTCTAAAAGGAAAGAATTTGCAGCCCTTGGGAGCAAATTCTTTCCTTTTAGAGTAGACCCCTTTTCAGTAGGTGCTTGGTTTGTAGGAATGCAAACAGGAAGTTACAAAAACTTATGTCCCTTGTAAAGCATGGCAAAAAATGTCTGCCAAGTTTATTCAGCCCATTTAAGCTGTTGGACTTCAACAGAAGCAGATAACATCAAAACTAGAAACGATTTCAAAGCACAAAGATGCCCACCTCTTGTGGGTTTTCAGACATTTGAGGTCAGCAGAGTGTGATGAAAGTGTCATGAGTTGCTTGGTGCTACAAACATCAAGCTAAACATAAAAGCTAAAGGAGAAAGCACTTGGAGAAAAGAGCAAAACATGCACTTCAAAACAAACATTAAGGCAAGTATATTAAATGTGACCTTTGGCCTTAGGTCAGGGTGGGTGGTTTGGGTCAGAATGAATGGAACTGTTGCTGCAAACTATCATCCCAAATACAAAAGTTGAGGATGAAAGTAGTCACACAATATAAACAAACTTTGTGATAAAGAATAGGCATTAACAAAATACAACAAAAACATTTTAGTCTAGACAAAGTACCCATTGGGGGCACATATACCCCCGACCCATGCTACTGCCTCTTTTTAAAAAGCACAAAGTATGTAGCTTTGACTCTTAGAGATGGCAGTTATATGCTATATTTATACAACATTGAAAGAATTTAGTCACACATTATGTGAAGCCCATGACCTTTATCTCAAAGGTAATGGGTGCAGGGATCATGCTGAATAAAACTTTAGACCTATAACTATCACCATAACAAATACCAGTAAAATCAATCGGAATCTTTATAATATAAGCAAAACCTTTGACATTTGTGTGAAAAATCTAAGTCTGTGACCTTGACCTCAAAGCCATGCCCAAGCTTGGGGATGGTGCTGAGAAAAACATTAGACCTATATATACCATCATGCTAAATATTAATGTAATCAATCAAAGGGTCTTGACAATATAGCTATGTAAACTTTAATGCAAAAAGTTTGACTTTTATATGAAAATTCTAAGTCTGTGATTTTGACCTCAAGGTCACACCCCAGGATGGAAATTTCTCTGAGTAAAACTTTAAACCTATATTTACCATCATGCCAAATATAAATGAAATTCATCAAAAGGTCTTGATGATATAGCTATATATACTTAATGGGAAACATTTTTACTTTTATATGAAAATGCTGTGACCTTGACCTCAAGATCACATCCAGGGGTGGGGATTGTGCTGAGTAAAACTCTAGACCTCTATCTACCACCTTGCCAAATATAATGAAATCCATTAAAGGGTCTTTTAAACTTTGACGCAAAAACTTTGACCCTAGTTCCATGAACATGACGGAAAGACAAATGTATGTACAAACAAATGAAAGGAGGACCTGAAAACTATACACCCCCTCCCCTCCCACAGACTATATATCCCCCGGCATACTTTGTATATTGGGATGTAAATATGACTGATATTGAGTGACAAATAAAGCCCAAATGGTGACTAAGTTTCATGCAAAACAATCAATCACAGATGAGTCAGATGAAGATCAAATGATGATCAGAACAAGCTTCATGTTGATCAGTTGATCATACACAAATTAATAAGAATCAGATCAATATCAGATTAAGATCAGGTCCTGCTTCATAGCTGTCTAATCAAACATAGATGAGAATGAGATCATGATAATCAGATCAAGCTTTATAATTATCTAATGAATCTCTGATGAGAATAAGGTCCTATTCAGATGATGATCAGATCAAGTTTCATGTCAAACATACACAGATGAGAATCGATTTAAATCAAGATTAGATGATGAACAGATCAAGCTTCATAACTAACAATCAAGGGTGGTGAATCAGGTTAAGCTTTCTGCCAAACTACCAATCACAGACTGTGAAAAAGATAAAGAAGAGATGATGATCAGATCAAGCTTTATGTCAAACAATCAATCATAGATGAGAAGCAGATCAATATCAGATGATGATCTGATCAATCTTCATGTAAAAATCAATCAGACACAGATGAGAATTTGATCAAGACCAGTTGATGATCAGATCAAGCTTATCCCTGTGTAGTCAATAACAGATGAGAATCAGATAAAGATCTAATGATGATCAGATCATGCATCATGTCAAACAATCAATCACTGATGATAAACAGGTCAAGAGCAGATGATGATCAATCAAGCTTTTACGATCTGTCCAATCAATCACAGATAAGAATCAGAACAAAAGCAGATGTGTCAAACAATCAATCACTGACAAGAATCCAGTTAATCACTGATGAGTATCCAATCAATCACTGATCAGAATCCAATCAATCACTGATCAGAATCAGGTCAAAAGCAGATGATCAGATATGGCTTCATAACTGTCTTATCAATCACAGGTGAGAATGAGAAGAAGAACAGATAATGGTTAGATCATGCATTATGTCAAACAATCAAACACAGATGAAAATCAGATCAAGAGAAGATGATGATGATCAGATCAAGCTTATATCTGTCTTCTAAATCACAGATGAGAATCAGATCAAGATCTAATGATGATCAGATCAGACATCTTCAATCAATCACAAATGATAAACAGGTGAAGAGCTGATTATGATCAGCTTTTAGCTGTCTAGTCAATAACAAGAGATTCAGATCAAGATCTAATGACGATCAGATCAGAAATCATGTCAAACAATCAATCACTAATAGTAGACAGGTCAAGAGCAGTTGATGATCATATCAAGCTTTTACCTATCTAATCAATCACAGATAAGAATCAGAACAAGAGCAGATAATGATCAGACCAAGCATCATGTCAAACAATCAATCACTGATGAGAATCAGGTCAAGAGCAGATGATAATCAGAACAAGCTTATACTTGTCTTATAAATCACAGATGAAAATCAGATCAAGAGCAGATGATGATCAGAACAAGCTTATATCTGTCTTATCAATCACAGATGAGAATCAGATCAAGAGCATATGATGATCTGATCATGTATCATGTTGAACAATCACTCATTGATGAGAATAGATCAAGAACAGATGATGATCAGAACAAGCTTATTCCTGTCTAATCAATCACTGATGAGAATCAGATCAAGAGTGGATAATCAGATCAAGCTTCATAGCTGTTTAATCAATCAAACATGATGATCAGATCAAAAGCAGATGATAATCAGATGAGAATCAGATCAATATCAGATTATCCTCAGATCAAGAACAGATGATAATCCAATCATATATCATGTCAAACAATTGATCACAGATGATGATCAGATCAAGAGCAGATAATAATAAGATCAAGTATTAACAAATCTTATCAATCAAAGGTGATGATCAGAACAAGAACAGATTATAATCAGATCAAGCATCATGTCAAACAATCAAACAATGAAAGATGAGATCTATATCAGATGATAATCAGGTAAAGCTTATACCTGTCTTATCAATCACAGATTATGATCAGATCAAGAACAGATGACAATCAGATCAAGAATCATGTCAAACAATCAAACAAAGAAGAATCGGATCTATATCAGATGATGATCAGATCAAGCTTATACCTGTCTTATCAATCACAGATGATGATCAGCTCAAGCATCATGTCAAACAATCAAACAAAGGTAAGAATGAGATCTATATCAGATGATGATCAGATCAAGCTTATATCTGTCTTATCAAGCACAGATGATGATCAGATCAAGAACAGATGATAATCAGATCAAGCATCATGTCAAACAATCAAACAAAGATAAGAATGAGATCTATGTCAGATGATAATCAGATTAAGCTCCATACTGGTCTAATCAATCACAGATCAGAATCAGATCCAGAACAGATGGTAATCAGATTAAACTTTATAGCTGTCTGATCAATCAAAATGAGGATAAGAATAAAATTAAGATCTGATGATGTGCAGATCATGCATCATGTCAAGCAATTATTCACAGATGAGAATCAGATCAAGAGCACATGATGATCAGATCAAGCTTGGATCAAGATGGTAATTAGGACACAGAGGAGGAAAAAATTAAGATCTGATGATGTGCAGATCATGCATCATATCAAACTATCATTCACAGATGAGATTCAGATCAAGAGCAGATGATGATTGGATCAAGCTTGGATAAAGATGGTTATCAGGTCAAGCTTCATAGCTGTCTGATCAATCACAGATGAGGATTAAATTAAGATCTGATGATGTGCAGATCATGCATCATGTCAAACCATCAATCGCAGATAAGAATCAAATCAAGATCAGATTTGTTTTCAAAAGAGACAATCTGCATGAAAAGCCAAACCCTAGTTTCTGTTTTCTTCAAAAACTTAGAGAGAAAACAAAAATGAATTTGCCCAGAGAGTAATTAAGTTTAAATATTGCTGGACAGTCCTTATATTCAACACCTTTAATGTTTAAAGCACCATTCACAACAGCAGTTGATGGTATTCTGGAAAATAAATCTAGAAAAAGCAAGGCTTGACATTTCATGTGAATCATCTGCCCCTAGCAGATGATTCACATGAAATGTCAAGCCTTATTTTCTCCAAAAACTAATTAAAAAAAAGACTGTCATCTACTATAATTGTAGCACTTTAAGGGTTAAGGGCATGGTATACTGTCTAGCAGACAGCTCACATGAAATGTCAATGCTTATTTTCTCAGATATTTTTAATAAGACTGTCTTTTGCTACAATTTTGCTTTGCCATGATATTCCATACTTAACATTTGTGTCTATTTAATCCATAAAGATAACTCTTTATTCCAACTTTTGAAAGACATTAAAATTTAACCAAAATTTCTGAGTACAATAAATCACATCACATGAATATCTTTTATTTTAACAGTTTATTGCGAAAATCTAACAAGGCTGAATATGGAGATTTCAAACAAAGAATGTGATAAAGCTTAAATCCAGTCTCTCATCCTTCTTGTACTGAACAAAGTCATGTAATAAAAGTATTAACTCTTAAAGTGCCAAGCAATGTTTGTAGCAGAAGACATTCTATTCTTTTTATTATTTTTTCATAGAAAATGAGTCTTGACAGTTCATGTGAATCATCTGTCTGGCAGATGATTCACATGAAATGTCAAGACTTATTTTCTTTGAAAAATAAAAGAAATTATATAAAATATAAAATAAAAATGTTCTCTGCTTCAGTTGTGATAGGCGCTTTAATGGTTAAAATACTGTATTTTTATTCCATTTATCATTGACATAATATTATTTATCATGGTCCTTTATCTTTCCATTGATTGAACAGATTTTCACTTTTCAAGATGGGATTATGTAACAATGATTAAATATTCCGTTAAATTATATGAACTGAAATTCATTCATGTTAACTAAAAAGGCTTTAAAAATTGAATATTTTGATGTTTTTACCTTTATACTTGCATGTAAGACACACAGTTAAAGGGCATCACATTTGCTTTTAGCAATCTAGAAGACAACCATTTTAATGCTTAGCATGCAGGGTAAAAATTCAGCAGATGATAGTTTTAAAGACTTTTTCTTACTTTTGCTAGGAAATATGCTTTGACATTCCATGCAAATTGCCTCCTACACATTTCAAAGATCAAACCAAATAAATTGTAAGTCCTTCAAGGAATTTATTTTATCTTATATTTTTTTTATTTCTGATGATATTTTAATGAAAAACTGGCCAGGAAGAATAGTTGAAGATGCAAGTTTTCATCTCCAATATTTGGTTTTGTGACAGGATGTGACATCAGCCCAACCTAACCAACAGAGATAATAAAATAAACAAAATAGATAAAACAACAACAAAATTTCTAACTATTACCAAAATGAAAAAATGTTAGAAATTCTTTTATACATGAAGCTACTGTATGCCCTTCAAATCTACATGCACAGGACCTTCTTTATGACATGGTTCAATAAACATTCTGGATATAATTTGGTTTAGAGATGGACCACAAATATACAGAATATATTGAAAAAAAAAAAAGACCATTTTTGGTAAGGACATGCAGCAATTAAATTTACCGTAACAACTCTATTATCCTTGTTACATCACTCAAAAAGATATTTTTTGCTTGGCATTTTATTTTGAATGAAACTATTTTGTTCTGATTGACAATATCTTATCAGAAACCATTTGTCTTTTCTATTTCTGTGTCTTGTTCTCAAAAATGTACCCTAAAATTAAATTTATGGCCAAAAAATTGGTCTGACCGATGCAATTGCTATAGTAAAGTGATTTTTTGGAATTTCTGACTAAGAAAATATATTTATTTATATATTTCTTTGCTGAATTTGAATTATTGATGCTTCACAACAATATTTTGAAAATTTCAGAAAAATTGAGCAAGCAGAACTTTTTGAAAACCTGTCTCCAAGTTACCTACCCCACAGATTTCTGCATTATTTGCATTCATTTTTTACTAAGGGAAAAAGTGTAAATATTTGATTTTTCTAAAAACCAATGACAAGAACAAAACTTTTTGTGCATAGGTAGTTATGACAAATGGTTTTGCATTAAATCATGACAAAAGTTTGCAAATTACTTCTTCTGTGTAATGCACCAAGCAAAAAACCACTTTCTGAAAGATGTCTAAAGCACAGTAAGTACTGGGGCAGATTGACCTGACCAAATAGTGTAGACCAAGATCTGATGCTGCAGAATGTAAATAAATAAAACAAAATAAACAACATTATGGTACATAATTCTACATGTTCTGTAAGTGAATATATACTGTTAATGTTTGAGTCTGTAAGAAACATTTAAAATTTAACCTTTGTCCTGCTAAACCCAGATATATCCTGCCTTTGCAAACAGTGTAGATCCAGATCTGTTGGCTTCTGAAGAAGCCAACTGATCTGGATCTGCACTGTTTGCCATCAGGTATGCTAATTTATAGCAACAATCTGGATCAAGTAATCTGATTGGCTGAAAATTAGAAGTGGGCATGGCATCATAATTTATTCAGCACGACAAGAGTTAATAACTGTGATTTGCAACAAAAGATGCATAGAAGTTACTGGCCATAAATAATAGCCATGATCCGGACTATAACAGGGCTTTGTAGTAAACAATTTACAAATATCAAAATAATAATAAACTTAACTAACGCTGAAACAATATGGCATTGTTTTTTCGCAGCAGATGACAAAAATGGACTTGTAATACAACCAGACATCTTGAAATCTTCTAAACAAATGTACTAACTAGATAAGTCAATATCAATGATAAACTGTCAATCATGCACAACTGCAGCAGACAACATTCTGAAATATTTTTTAGGGAAAATAAGGCTTGAAATTTCATGTGAGTTGTCTGCATAGCAGACAATTCACATGAAAGGTCAAGCCTTATTTCTATAAAAAAATAAAAGAAAACCTTTGATAATGTTATATGCTCAATTCTGCTTGACCTTTAAGGGTTAACTTATACTGTTGAAGGTAAAATAAGCACTGATACAGAATGTGTGAAATATTTCTTATTTTTCCTTAAAAACTAGGGATTGACATTTTATGAAAATTATTGCAAGATCTGCCAACTGTTTCTTAGAAAAAGTAAAGAAAATGTTTTAAAAATACTGTTTGTTAATATAATCTTCAGTAGACTGGCTCCAGTCTCCAGTGACTAACTGTTTTTTTTTTTTGTTGTAGTTTTTTTTCTTATAATCTGTTTAATAATCCACTAAAATAAAACCAAAATAATATCATGACTACACTATAAAGGCTGGTCACTAGTGACCAGCCTTTATAGTTATGATATTATTTTGGTTTTATTTTAGTGGGTTATCAAACAGGATTATGAGAAAAATATTTAGTCACTGGAGACTGGAGCCAGTCAAAATCTTCAGCAGTGTGCTAGCTCAGATGACAAGGCTGAAGAAAAAAAATATCTGTACCTAAGGTAACCTACCCCTAATTCATTTTTCTAGTGCAATGTAGCTCCTTTTTTTTGCCTATTTGGATAAAATATTTATGCTACCACATTTACCCTAAATATTTGAACAGCTAGGTCTGAGCATACAGTGTAGACCAAGATCAAACTGCCACTTCTTAAGGAAGTATGCTTGATCAGGGTTTAGCCATTAGGTCAATACTTTTCTAACATATCACAGGGCAGTCAAATAGACTTGAGAAAATTTTATGATTACTGTGGTCCAGAATCTGAATAAATATTGGGTGATTTAATATAGTGTATGTCTATGTAAAAGAGACTATAAATCCCCACTCACCCCACCTATTTTTTCTTACCCTAAACACACATATTTTTTTATTATGCCCCAACCAGCACAATTTACTGATAATTTTTTCACAGAAAGTATCACAACATTTCATTCAATCTCTGTCCGAAGAATCATTATAGCCATTTCATTAACAAAACCAAGTTAGTACACCATTTTGATGCAAATGACCCTCATGGGTTGATGTTAAACCTGAACTCATCATTATCATCATCTGTCCAAAGGAGACAGCTTGAAAGAAATGTCAAGTCATATTTTCTTTGGAGACGGTTTTATTTTCTGTGAAAAACAATACAGATATTTTAACCCTTAACACTCTCAGGACAGATTCAGATGACATATTGATGATATTTTTCTTATTTTCCCCAGAAAACAGGGATTTAACATTTCATGCAAATTGTCTCAAAGAGACAATTTGCATGAAATGTTAAACCTGTTTTTGAGGAAAAATAAGAAAATATTTCAAAATGTTGTCTGCTGAAATTTTTACCCAGCATGCTAAGTTTCCTGGCTGCAGGTTGAAATGCTTTCAATGAAAGAATGAGAACAATATAGAGTGTACTAAAGAATCAAAAATTGTCCTGTGACAAAACATGTATATGAAACACACATTTGAAAATTGAACTGAAATACCACTAAGTATGGTAAATATTCTAAATTTCAAACACTTCAGTCTAACTTTTTCCCCCATTTTTTTTTTTTTTTTTTTTTTGCATTTCTTTCATAAAATTCTTGGTTGAATTGCAAACAGGTGCAGACCATGAGCAGATTGCTCTTCAGGGATAGTTTGATCTGGGTTTCCGCTGTTTGCATAAACTATTTTGTATCAAACGTTAGTGTATGAACTTTTAGGACAATTACCATACAACAGATTTGGGTTAGAACATAATCCCTGCAAAGGGGTGTTGCAGTATCAGAAAAGAAAAGAAGAAAACAATCACATATATCCCATCCCAGCATTAGGATCAATCAATCATACACCTCTTACACATACATGATTCTATAGAAGAAATACAAGCACACAGAAAAAAAAGGGAATTACACAAACAAAAAGTACCGTATTCAACCTAATTACTGCACTGTACACTTATGGTTTTCAAACTTACTGAGAAAAATTGTGGTAAATATACCTATACAAAGGGTACATTAAAAAAAAAAAAGATCAGCGAAGGACTTATCAAATGATGCTTATTTGAGGTGTTTTTTTTTCTGGTTTTCTTTATAAAAGCATGTGTTGTGGGTACTCATTTGAATTGCATCGACGAGTCGATGCAATTCAAATGGGTACCCACATTATATGCCTTTAAGAAGTAGACAAAAAGTGCACTGGTTGTAATCTGAAGACTTCGGAGTTGTTTCACTGTGCCCTTATAGGAATATGTGCGGTAATTAGGTCAAATACGGTATCTTGAAAAAGCTACACCCCAGTTACCCATTGTTAGAAGTGTTATTGCTTGGCGTGCTGGATAATTTTAGTAAAAGACGTTTTGAAATATTTTTTAAATATTTTTTCCCTAGAAAACTGGGTTTGACATTTCATGAGAATTATCTCCTTAGAAGACATCAAACCCAAATTTTCTTGGGGAAATAAGAAATGCGATATTTACCATAAACATTTGGATAGACAGGCCTAAACCAGAAGTGTAGACCTAGATCACATGGCACAGAACGAGGCATATAATCAGGGTCTACACTATTTGCCACTCATCCAGCAATTTATAGGCACATTAACAGGTAGTAAACTCTTTTTGCAAATTTTAGGAGAAGCATGGTAAGGTTTCAACATGTCCAAGTACATAATTATGGTAAATATGGTAACAATATATCAAGGGTTGAGCGCAAGACTGTAGTAAGTCAGATGGTTGTTTTTCCCCAAACTTAATTTCCTCACCATGAAGGCGTTATGAAGATAATATTTCTTTCTGTAAACAATGAAAATTTGGGTGCCATTGCTTGTATGAGCAATGGCACCTAAATTTGCATTGTTTACAAAGGGGTCAAAGTTGCCCCTAAACAAGGGTTTCAAAAATATGTTTCAAAAATATGTTTGAGTTATAATACAGTCTTGCGCTCAACCCTCGATATATCATAATTTGTCATTTGCTGAGTTTGCCCAGCACTAAAGGTCAAAAAGAGGCATTAAAGTTAAAAAACATTCTGCAGCAAAGGAGTACATGTATTTTAATCTTCTTTTGCAGTTTACTAATTAAAAAAAAAAAAAAAAAATAAGCCAGAGTTTTTGTTTTGTTTTTTTAAGTTTTAGATTTAAGAGAAATTTTCTTAAAAGTTTCTGCCGGGACTGAGGAATAAAAACAAAACATATGTAAAAGCTTGGATTGCTAAAATAAAACAATTTTCAAACAAAGATTGACTATCATAATAACCCTAGTACTGGGATAGATAGACATTTGCAAGCAGTGTTGACCCAGATGAAACACCATGGAATGTTGCATCTGATCAGGGTCTACATTGTTTGCCATACATACAGTAATATTTTAAAAACATTAACAGTTGATAGAATGGACAATTTCAAATTTTAGGATAAGTATGGTAAGTAGATAAGGTATCCCAATACTTAGGGCAAATATGGTATATGTATTTCAGCATCAAATCTGAAGAGTAGGAAGATAAAATAATAGAATTCCAAAGGCCACTTTTACTTTTCTGCAGGGCCTAAAATCATAAGGTGGGCTCTTCTGTAAACCTAAAATCAAAAATAATAACAATAACAAAAAACTCTGGCCTTATTATAGATGTACAGATGGACAGAAGAATAAAAAAAATATATCTCTACAACTATCATATGATCCGAGCCATGCAAAAATGTGTCTTTGAGCACATGCGGACAGCAAAGGCCCAGATCAGCCTGCGCATCCGTGCAGTCTGATCAGGGCCTTCACTGTCCTCTAACAGAATAATTTGACACTGTAGAATGTATTGATGGAGAGCAAATGCCTGGAGGAGACTTTGCCCATGCATGGGATGAATCTGAATTTGTGCATTTTGCACATGCTTGAAGACACTTTTTCACATGGTGCGGCCCATAATTATGCTTAATATTCAGACAGACATGCTTGTACAAAACAGTATAGATCCAGATTAACCCTTAAAATGCCAAGAAAACCTGCATCTGAAAATGTCGTCTGTTTATGTCATCTGCTGAATATTCTTGCAAACTTTTCAAACCTATTTTTGCATACAGGCAAACAGTGTGGACCCTGATCAGACTGAGCAGTCGGATCTGGGTCCACACTGTTTGCAAAAATGACTTTTAAAATCACAAGCAGATGACAAAGCAGACGACAATTGTTGTGATTGGCAGTTTAAGGGTTAAGCAGAATGGATACTCTTTCAAGGGAGGTTACTCAGTCAAATTTGTTTACTTCCCTTCTGAAAATGGGTCTACTCTAAATGAAAAGAATTTAGAGCAAATTCCTTCCTTTTGGGATATATCCATTTTCCGAGGGTATTTGGTGTGCAGGAAAGCAAAGCAGAAGTCACAAAAGTGTCTCCCTTGTAAAAATGGCAGAAAATCTACCAAGCTTATCAAGTCCCTTTAAACAGCTAAAAGAGCACTCTAATCAGGGTTTTCACTGTTCACAATTCAATCAGCAGTTTTTAGATACATCATAAACTGGTAGACAAATATTTTGGGCTATTATAGTACTCTATGAATTAACCCTTAAGGCACCAATCACAACAACAGCCCACGACACTAATTTTTTTTTTTCTTTCTACTTTTCCAAGAAAACAAGGCTTCACATTCTAAATTATTTTTCTCTATTTCTCCTAGAAAATAACTAATGCTTAAAATTTTATATGACTCATCTACTAGGAACACAATGCATATTTTAAGCCTTAATTTTCTTGGAAAAAAAAAAACTGGAATGTCATCCAGCATAATTTCTCATGGAGCTTTAAGAGTTAACCTTAGTTGGACAATAAGCAGGTGCATATTAATTTATTCTTATCTCCCCCTTCTGAAAACTGAACCTGAACTTTCTGCTGAATTCAAATGAGGAAGGCCAAGCCCCATTTTCCAGGGAAATAAAAGAAAAGCTAATCCACATATTCTATAGAGTTTGCCTTCAGCTCAAAGTAGTTAAAACAGACAAGACAGAAGTATAAGCTATTCTATTCTACAAGACGGGGTGAAATATCTACAATGCACCTTGTCTTTTCAACTCCAGCCACTGTCTTCGCTCTTCCTTAATCTCACGTTCTAGACGTGCAGATAACTTTAATGGAAACTCTATGGGATGTGAAATGATATCTGAAATAAAGTATGAGTCTCAAGTGCAAAATGAAATAATAAATAATGAAATGGAAACTGTAGGATGTGAAAAAATATCTGAAATAAAGTGCTTGAGTCTCAAGTGCAAAATGAAATACATGTGTAATGATGAGTGAAATAAAGACACATCAAAGAAACCAAAAAGTTCTCAGAATGTTTTCAAAAGCAGACATTTTTACTTATTACATCTCTTTAATAGCAGTCCCTTACTTCTAAAGATTTGAAAAGTATCCATACATTTTTCTTATTTGTCCAGGAAAACATACATTGTGGACATCCATTATAAAGTGCCTCACTGAGGCACTTCTAATGAGTATCTGCAATGTAAGTTTTCATAGAGTCATTATAATATCCATACCTTTTTCTTATTTGTCCATAAAAGCATATGTTGTGGATACACATTAGAAGTGCCTTGCTGAGGCACTTCTAATGAGTAAAGAAAATAAGAACACATATTATTATTTAAAAAAAGCCACATCTTGCGCCATGGGTATTACTGTATTTACTCCAAGTAATGGGACAGACATGTCTGAGTAGACAGTGAAGACCAGGCAGACTGCAGCAACACTGTTTGCCTCTCATCCAGCAGTTTTCTAGACACATCAACAGGTTGCAAAATGGACGTTCAAATTTTAGGACAAGGCTGGTAAGGAGTTAAGCTATCCCAATAGTTAGGCTAAATACAGCTTTTCCATGCACTGATGAATAGCACGAACAATGGTAGGGCCCTAGATTTAGCACCTGACTGCTGACCCAGTAGTTGAGTTTTTAAATCCTGGGCCCAGTTGTTCAAAGCTAACGACGTCGTTAGTTAACGATTCGTTAAAATTTACATCGATTGATACTCAAATATGCTGAAATGTTTTGCTGAAAAAATGTGAGTAGCTTTTGCAGTGCAAAAGCTACTCACATTTTTTCAGCAAAAAGTTTCAGAAAATTGTGTATAAAACCCGCTAAAACAGTTAACGAAATGACCCTTAACGAGCTCGTTAAGCTAACGACGCTTTGAACAACTGGGCCCTGAGTGTGAGTGGATTTCTTATCATATGTATGGTGTTCTCAAGGAATTGAGCTTTAATAATTCCTTAGTATATTATCACTGTCTTAAACCTTGTCCTGCTGAACCCGGATATAGGCTGCCTTTGCAAACAGTGTTGATCCAGATCAGTTGGCTTCTTCAGAAGCCAACTGATCTGGATCTGCACTGTTGGTCATTTTGTATGTGAATTTATATCAAAAATCTGGATTAAGTAATCTGATTGGCTGACAATTAGAAATGGGTGTGGCATCTTAATTTATTCAGCATGACAAAATGACTGAACATATAAACAATAAAACATGAAACATAGCCCCAGATATGACCAGGTATCCACATAATATTTTCCATAGATCTCCACAAAAATATATATTGTGGGTACACATTAGAAGTGCCTCGATGAGGTACTTAAAATGAGTACACACAACATATATGTTTTTGTGAGGAAATAAGAAAAATATCAGTGTTTTGGTTGAAAGAAGCGCCATATCTGAAGATATAATGACAGGCTGAACACAACCTGCATGAGGGTAACATATGAGTCCCTTGTCTTAACCCTTGTCCCACTGAATAAATTAAGATGCCATGCCCACTTCTAATTTTCAGCCAATCAGATTACTTGAATCAGACTGCTGCTATAAATTCACATACTTAGTGGCAAACAGAGCAGATCCACAACTTCAGAAGCCAACTGATCTGGATCTACAATGTTTGCAAAGGCAGGGTATATCCAGGTTCAGCAGGACACGGGTTAAGCAGAAATTTTTGTGCAATACATGTTAAAGGCCACAGTCAGCTACTTGATGTATCAGTCCCATGTCTGATACAGCAGACGGTGCACAATACATGTTGAAATACTACATGTTAAAGGCAACTGTCAGCTACTTCTTGTTGCGAATCCCTTGTCCGAAACAGTAGTTAATATGTGATACAAGCTAAATCATGATAAGCAACAATCAGCTGCTTGATGTATCGGTCCCATCCCCAATACAAAAGCTGTTGTAACGATATATGTTGAAATACAACATGTTAAAGGCCATAGTCAGCTGCTTGATGTATCAGTCCCATCTCTGATATAGAAGCTGTTGTTGGATGATACATGTTGAAATACAACATGTTAAAGGCCACAGTTGGCTGCTTGATGTATCAGTATCTTGTCTGATATAGATGTTGTGTGATACATGTTGAAATACAACATGTTAAATGCAACTGTCAGCTACTTGATGTTTCAATCCCTTGTCTGATACAGCAGTTAATATTTGATACATGTTAAATCATGCCAAGCCACAGTCAGTTCTTGATGCATCAGTATCATGTCTTATACAGCAGGTGCTGTACAATACATGTTGAAATACAACATATTAAAGGCAGCTTTCAGCTACTGGATGTTGCAATCCATTTTCTGATACAGCAGTTAGTATGTAATACATATTAAATCATGATAAGTAAAAGTCAGCTATGTGATTGTATCAGTCTTATGACTAATACAGCACATATTTATAGTGTGAAGCATGTTGAAATACAATATACAAAAAGCAACAGACAGCTACTTGTGTTGCACAACCTTTTCTGATAAAGCAGTTTTTATGTGAAAAATCAAGACAGACAACAGTCATCTGCTTGACACATCAATATATTGTCCATTACAGCAGATATTGTATGATACATGTTGAAGTATCACATGGTAAATGCAACTGTCAGCTGCTTGATCAATCAGTGTCTTGTCTGATACAGCAGAGCTTGTTAAAGGCAGCTGTGAGTTACTTGATGTTGCAATCCCTTTTCTGACACAGCAGTTAATATGTGATATGTGTTTAACCATGATAGGCTACTTGATTTATCAATCTCATGTCTGATACGGAAGATGTTGTATGATATACATGTATGTTGAAAAATAACATGTTAAAGGCAACAATAAGCTACTTGTTTTTGTAAATGCTTGTCTGATACAGCAATTAATATGTGATGCATGTTAAATCATGATAAGTCACAGTCAGTTGCTTGATGTATCAGTATCTTGTCTGATATATCAGATGTTGTATAATGCATGCTGAAATACAAGTTACAGGCAGCTGTCAGTTACTTACTGTTGCATTCTCTTGTCTGATACAACAGTTAATATGTGATACATGTTAAATCATGAAAAGCCACATGCATTGGCTTGATGTATCAATATCTTGTCTGATACAGCAGATGTTGTGTGATACATGTTGAAATACAACATGTTTATGGCAACTGTCAGGTCAGCTATTATGATATGTATTAAATCATGATAAGAAACAGTCAGCTACTTGATGTATAAATCTCATATCTGATACAGCAGATTTATACATTCTGTTGCTTCATGTATCAGTAACTTGTCTGATACAGCTGATGTTTTGTGATACATGTTGAAATACAACATGTTTAAGGCAATTGTCAGGTCAGCTACTGCAATCCCTTGTCTGATATAGTAGTTCATGGGATAAATCATGATAAGCAATAGTAAGCTACTTGATGTATCAGTTCCATGCCTGATACAGCAGAGGTTGTCTGATACTCATTGAAGTAGTCTGTCTTAAAGCAACTGTCAGCTACCTGATGTTGCAATCCCTTGTCTAATACAAGAGTTTATGCTTGCTACATAATAAATCATGAATAGCATCAGTCAGCTACTTGATGTATCAGTCCTATGTCTGATACAGAAGATATTGTATGATACATGTTAACATACATCATGTTGAAGGCGACTGTAAGCTACTTGATGTACCAATCCCTTGTCTCATATAGTAGTTAAAATGTGATGCATGTTAAATCATGATAAGCAACAGTCAGCATCTTGACATATTAGTCCCGTATCTGATACAGCAGATGCTGTAAGATACATGTTGAAATTCAACATGTTACAGGCAACTATCAGCTACTTGATTTTGTAATCAATTGTCGGATACAGTTGTTAATGTAATGCATGTTAAATCATGATTAAGTTCAAGTCAGTTCTTTAATGTATCAGTCCCATGTCTGACATGGGGCAACTGGCAGCTACTTGCTGTTGACTGATACATGTTGACTGATATGAGATATATGTTAAATGATAAGCAACAGTCAGCTACTTGATGTATCAGTATCTTGCCAGATACAGCAGATCTTGTAGAATATATGTTGAAATACAACATGTTAAAGGCGACTGTCAGTTGCTTGCTGTTGACTGATATAGTAATTAATGTGATACATGTTCAATCATGATAAGCAACAGTTAGCTATTTGATATATCAATATCTTGCCCTACAGAGCAGACATTGTAGGATACATGTTGAAATACACCATGATAAAAGTGGCTGTCGGCTACTTGTTGTTCCAATCCCTTGTCTGGTACAGTAGTTATTGTGAGATACATTTTAAATCATGATAAGCAACAGTCAGCTACTTGATGTATCAGTCCCATATCTGATACAGCAGATGCTGTATGATACATGTTGAAATACAACACGTTGAAAGGCAACTGTCAGGTACTTGCTGTTGACTGATACAGCAGTTAATATGTGATACATGTTAAATCATGATAAGCAACAGTCAGCTACTTGATGTATCAGTATCTTGCCTGATATAGCAAAACTGATAAATGCAACTGTCAGCTACTTGTTGTTCCAACCATTTGTCCGATACAGCAGTTATTATGTGATACATGTTAAATCATGATAAGGAAAATGCAGTTGCATCAGTATCTTGCCTGATACAGCAAATGTTGCTTGATACATGTTGAAGTACAACATGTTAAAGGCAACTGTCAGCTACTTGTTGTTCCAATCCCTCATCTGATACAGGAGTTAATGTTAGATGCATGTTAAATCATGATAAGTAAAAGTTAGTTGATTTATGTATCAGTATATGTCAGTATCTTGTCTGATACAGCACATGTTGTATGATATATGTTGAAATAAAACATGTTACAGGCAACTGCCAGCTACTTGTTGTTCCAATCCCTCATCTGATACAGCAGTTAATGTGTTAAACATGTTAAATCATGATAAGTGTGAGGCAGTTGCTTGATGTATCAGTATCTTGTCTGATACAGTTGATGTTGTGTGATACATGTTAGAATACAACATGTTACAGGCAACTGTCAGCCACTTGTTCTTTCAATCCCTTGTCTGACACAGCAGTTAATATAAGATACATGTTAAATCATGATAAACAACAATCATCTAATTGATGTATAAGTATATTGTCTGATACAGCAGATGTTGTATGATACATGCTGAAATACAACATGTTACAGGCAACTGTTCTTGTTGTTGTATTTTGATTATGATAAGTAACAGTCAGCTGCTTGATGCATCAGTATCTTGTCTGATACAGCAGATGTTGTGTGATACATGTTAAAATACAGTATGTTAAATGCAACTGTCAGCTTTTTGATGTTCCAACCCGTTGTCTGATAAGTAGTTAGTATTTGATGCATGTTAAATCATGACTAGCAACAGGCAGCTACTTAATGTATCAGTATCTTGCCTAGATATTCTAGAATACATGTTGAAATACAACATATTCAACGCAACTGTCAGATACTTGTTACAATCCCTTGTCTTATACAGCAGTTAATATGTGATGCATGTTAAATCATGACAAGTGACAGTCAGCTACTTGATGTATCAGTATCTTGTCTGATACCGCAGATGTTGTGTGATATGTGTTAAAATATAACATGTTAAATGCTACTGTCAGGTACTTGATGTTGCAAACCCTTGTCTGAAATATGACAGACAACAGTCAGTTACTTGATGCAATAGCCCCTTGTATGATACAACAATTAATGTGTGAAACATGTTAAACCATGGCAAGTAACAGTCAGTTGCTCGATGTATCAGCATCTTGTTTGGCACATCAGGTATTGTGTGATACATGTTGAAATACAACACATTAAGGACAACTGTCAGCTACATGATGTAGCAATCTCTTGTCTGATATAGAAGTTAATGCCACATAATAAATCATGACATGTATCATACAGCTACTTGATGTGTCAGTCCCATATCTAGTATATCAGATGTTGTATGATACATGTTGAAATACAATATGTTAAAAGCAACTTCAGCAACTTGATGTTGCAATCCCTTGTCTGATACAGCAGTTAATATTTGAGGCATGTTAAATAATAAGCAACAGTCAGCTATTTGATGTATCAGTACCTTGTCTGACATCGCAGATATTGTATGATACGTGATGAAATACAACATATTAAATGAAACTGTCAGCTACTTGATGTTACAATCCCTTGTCTGAAATAGTAGTGAGTATGTGATACATATTACATCATGACAGACAACAGTCAACTGCTTGATGTATCAATCCCTTGTCTGATACAGCAGGTAATGTGTGATACATGTTGAAATACAACATGTTAAAGGCAACTGTCAACTATATGATGCTGCATTTCCCTTGACTGATACAACAGTTAATGCATGACACATAATAAATCATGACAAGCATCAGTCAGCTACTTGATGTATTAGCCCTACGTCTGGCACATCAGATGTATGATACAGCTTGAAATACAACATTTTAAAAGCAACTGTCAGGTACTTGTTGCTGCAATCCCTTGTCTGATACAGTTGCTAGTATGTGATACATGTTAAATCATGATTTGCAACAGTTAGCAGATTTGTATGGTACAGGTTGAAATACAACACATTAAAGGCAACTGTCAACTACTTGATATTGCATTAAGGTAAAAAGAAAAGTCCTGGGAGTGCCACAATCACAAATCGCAGCCAAATCCCTGAATCCCTTGTCTGATACAGGAATTAATGTGTGGTACATGATAATATCATGACATACAAGAGCTGAAGCTTGGTGTATCAATCCCTTATCTTATACAGCAGCTGTTGTGTGATACATCTTGTAGTCAGTTCCATGATACGGCAGCTCTTTGTTTGATACAGAAGTTGTTGTGCACTATATGTTATATTATGTCAGGCCAAAGTCAGCGTCTGCTTAATGTATCAGCCCCTTGTATGCTACAGAAGTTGTTGTGTGGTGCATTGTTATGCAGGTGCATTATGGCAGGCAACAGTCAGCGTCTGCATCATTATCAGCTCCTTGTTTACAATAGGTCTTTGTGTGATACATGTTATATAATGATAGGCAACAGTTAGCATCTGCAGCATTATCAGCTCCTTGTCTGCTACAGAAGTTGTTGTGTGGTACATGTTATATTATGACAGGCAATGTCCAGCATCTGCATTATTATCAGCTCCTTATCTGCTACAGAAGTTGTTGTGTGGTACAGTCAGCGTCTGCATTATTATCTGCTCCTTGTCTTCTACAAAAGATATTGTGTGATACATGCTATATTATGATAGGCAACAGTCAGCGTCTGCATCATTATCAGCTCATTGTCTGCTACAGAAGTTGTTGTGTGGTACATATTATAATATGATAGGCAACAGTCAGCAGCTGCTTGATGTATCAGCCCCTTGTCTGCTACAGAAGTTGTTGTGTGGTACATGTTATATTACGACAGGTCACAGTCAGCGTCTGCTTGAAGTATCAGCGCCTTGTCTGATAGAGTTGTTGTGTGGTACGTGTTATATTATGACAGGCAACAGTCAACGTCTGCATCATTATCAGCTCCATGTCTGATACAGAAGTTTTTGTGTGGTACATATTATATTATGACAGGCAACAGTCAGCGTCTGCTTGATTATCAGCCCCTTGTCTGATACAGACGTTTTTGTGTGGTACATGTTATATTATGACAGGCAACAGTCAGCGTCTGCTTGATTATCAGCCCCTTGTCTGATACAGAAGTGTTTGTGTGGTACATGTTATATTATGACAGGCAACAGTCAGCGTCTGCTTGATTATCAGCCCCTTGTCTGATACAGAAGTGTTTGTGTGGTACATGTTATATTGTGACAGGCAACAGTCAGCGTCTGCTTGATTATCAGCCCCTTGTCTGATACAGAAGTGTTTGTGTGGTACATGTTATATTGTGACAGGCAACAGTCAGCGTCTGCTTGATTATCAGCCCCTTGTCTGATACAGAAGTTTTTGTGTGGTACATGTTATATTGTGACAGGCAACAGTCAGCGCCTGCTTGTTTATTAGTCCCTTGTCTGATACAGAAGTTGTTGTGTTGTACAAGTTATTTAATGACAGTCAGCGTCCGCCTGATGTATCAGCCCCTTGCATAACACAGATGTTGTTGTGTGGTACATGTGTTACGAGCCAGGCGTAACGAGAAAGAAATGAAAGTGAAACCAGCAACAAGCTTTAAATTATCAACAATATTTATTCACAAAAAAATAAGATAAGATTCAAAACAAAAGAATGTAAGTGAACAGTACCTTTCAAGTTTATGTCCCAAAGTCCCTCAAAAATAATCCACAATAATTTATAAAACAAATCCTTTGAATATCAGTTTCTGATCCCACAATTTCAAGTTCCTGAATTCAGAATTTAAGTCCAAAATGAATAAAATATTAAAGTAATCCAATATAGAATAATTTCCAGTGAAAGTATACAAAGATGCCCAGATGAAATTCTTCTCTCCTTATATAATATCAGAGAACGTTCTAGAAAAAGAATTTACTACAAGCATCTCTTATTTTCCAGTTCCAATCAAGAAACTTCTAAATCTTCCATGACATGCCAAAAATAACTCAGTCCAGAATCAAGGACGTAAACATCGTGTTATTGTAAACATGTTGTTCCAGAAAGTTATTTTTGGAAACATAGTAAATAAAGCTATTTATGGAAACATAGTAAACATGACGTTTAAAATAATTGAACACCCTGTTATATAACACATGTTATATCATGACAGGCAACAGTCAGCGTCCCTGTCTCATACAGAAGTTATGTGGTATATGTTATATTATTACAGGCAATCATTAGCTGCTACTTGATGCAGTTGTTCGTTTTCTGATACATGTTATATTATGCCAAACAAACGTCAACGCCTGCTTGATGTATCACCCCTTGTCTGATAAAACCTTTGTTGTGTGATACGTGTTAAATCAGGACAGTCAAGTCAGCTGCTTGGTACATCTGTCCTTTGTCTTAAACACCGGTTGTAAAGTGAAACATGTTAAAATATGACAGAAAAGTCCTTTGTCTGACGCTTGTCTGATACAGCAGTTGTGTGGTTTTGTGTTTCATGTTCAGTTGTAACAAAGCAGTTGTTGGAAGAAACATGTCAAATTATGGCAGGCAACCGGCTACTGCTTATCTGATACGGTTGTTATGTGATACATATTATGAAAGGCAACAGCCGCCAGCTTACAGGTGCATCAGTCCCTTGTCTGACGTAGCAGTTGTTGGGAGATACATGTTAAATTATGACCGGCAATAGGCAACTGCTACTTGATGTATCAGTCTCTTGGCAGATACAGAAATTGGATATCAATGTCTTATGTTAGGCGAATGGATACTCTTTCAGGGCAGCTATTCCGGTCTTTTTTTTTTCTTCTGAAAAGGGGTCTACTCTAAAAGGAGCAAATCCTTTCGTACTTTAGTAGTCCCCTTTCCAGACGGGGTTTCATGTGCGGGAAAGCAAATAGTTCTCTCGGAAAGTCAGATCATTAAATTACTACACAAAAAAGAGGGAATTGTATAGTACGTAACAGGAGGAGTCAAGCAACGTAGCTATGGCGAGTACTTGGATGGTACCCGGGGTCACTACAGAAAATGTGCAACGCAGCATAGTTTCGAAATAATAAATGATTCAGGCTCTTGACACAGTGTGTGTTTGTCCCTATATTACATGTAACTAATTTAAGGGGACCTGATATCTCAGAGCCTGATACGCTCGATAGATTTTCCGCCATTTTTATAAGGATACTTCTGTGACTTCCATTTTTTTCTTTCTTTTTTTTTTTTTTTTTTTTTGCTTTCTTGTACACCAAACCACTTCTAAAATTGTCTACTCTAAGAGGAAGTTGCTCCCAATGACTGGCCATAATCAGTTAATGCCACAAAGAAACAAATGTGATGAGTAAACCGTAATTCCAGATCCATCTGAAGACTATAAATACGTCCAGTAAATGCAATCAACATATATGGTATAAATAAAACGTTAATTAAACCAACCATAAATTAAGGTGACTGAATTTTGAAGTGACTAGCTGAACAAATGCACCAGACATTCATATCTAATTTAAGACTATGGGTATTAGGCACAATTTGAACTATGTCAGCAGACAAAAACTCACAGCAAAACATACGTGATGGACAAGCATTCTTTCACTTATCATCGCTTGCACTTGCTTGCACTGAATGTGCTCTTAAACCAACAAATACCGTAAAAACCCTAAACACTGAGACAGACAGGTCTTAACGAACAGTGTAGACCCAGATCAGACGTCTGATCAGGGTCTACACTATTTGCCACTCACCCAGCAATAGTTAGACAATTCGACATGTAGTAAACTGAAGTTGTTTAGATTTTCGGACATCCCTCATAAGGAGTTAAGGTGGCCCGATATTTAGGATAAATACATGTCCCGGATCAGATGAAAAATTGTCCCAAAAGCACTAAAGCCGGGGCAAATCATTCCTATAAGATTGCATGTGCGTCCAGCAGGGACTCATATCAGTCTATGCATCCACGCAGTCTTATCAGTCTGTACAGGGCATGCTATCGGTACTAAAGATCCATTTGTGTAGGTTGGTCTGAGTCTTCGCTGGGCGCACATGCAATCTTGCAAGAAATGCTGTGGCCCGGCTCAATTCGATTCAATTGTTTCAAGGGTTTTCATCAATTAATTACACCTGAGATAAGCCTATCTGTATTACGAATACCTGTTCACACGCAAATTGTTCAAATATACAAGCAAGTCATTCATAAAATACCTAATATTTGATAATATGTGTTGGGCCGTGCCATGCGAAAATGTCTTCAGGCATATGTGGATAGCGAAGGCCAAGATCAACCTGCGCATCCGGTCTTATATGGGCCTTCTCTGTCACAGGATACTACAGAATATATGAATGGAGAGCGAAGGCCGAGTTTATATTTTGCGCATGCGCAGGATGACTTGATTTCGCGCATGCTCGAAGGCACTTTTCGCTTGACGGAGCCCAGTTAAAGGTCTCAATTTCTGACGCAGTTGTGTTGAGGTTTTACGGCCCAGTCAACCCAATGGGGGCATGTCGAGCGCGGTCAGTTTACCTAACCACACGTTTACTGGGCAGGCTTAGTCCTCTAAGCGGTTAATCAGTATTGTGCACATTCTTTCCCCAGAAACTGACAACTGCCCTTCTGAGAGAATGACCGTAGAAAATATTTCATGATCAATCTCCAATCTCCACGAAAGAATGTTGCCGACCTCGGCGGGGGTTGAGACCTCCTGGTCTTCAGTCGGACGGCGCATCCAACTGAGCCACCGAGGCCGGCTCTGATGCAGTTCAGATCACAGTGCGTTTGCTCTTTCTCTCTGTGTGTGTGTGTGTGTGTGTGTGTGTGTGTTTGTGTGTGTACGTGCGTGCGTGCGTGTGTCCTGCAGAACCAGATACATGAATAAACAACAAAAATCATGCAAAATGAATATCGGGTAAAATGTACATGTATTTTCGGGGCATTCTCAAGAGTTTTACAAAATTTACCTACGTGGGTAAATTAGCACTTGTATTTATACCCCCACAGTTGAAATGACCACAGGGGCAGCCATATTTGCCTCTATACACTAGATCAAGGATATTTTACCCATGTGGGTATTCTTTCCATACGTGGGCAAATGTGTATGAACTAGGTTTATAAAATTTGCTACGAGGGGCACACTGATACATAAAAACGGGGTATTGGACTGGCGGAACAAATATGGGGCATAGACAAACAGTGAGGACCCAGATCTGAGGCCGCAGAATTCGGCGTTTGATAAGGGTCCACATTATTTGCATTCAACACGGGAATGTTTGTAAAGGCATATATTATTGGTAAATCAAAGCAGATGAAAATGAAATGGACCCCTTCAAAATAGAAGATATATTTGTTTGTTCGAGTTCTTGTTTGACGACACGTCAATCCTTGTACGTCATTTTATAACGTCTCTCAGAGAAAGGTGAAAAAGAGATAGAAGAACAGGAAGAGAGGCAAGGGGAGGATGTGAGGAAACAAACTGAAGTGCAGAAACAGAAGAAATACTAACACCCACCCCCTTTCCCCCACCTGCTGTTAGAGTATCAGGGACTTGCCACTAATCTACTACTCAAAGAATGAGGTAGAATAGTGCGCTGGGCAACACTGGGTTAAAAATCATTACGAAAACACGCCTAATCAATTATATAGAAAATTTCACCTGAAACAAAAATTAAAATTTTCAGATAAAAAACTCTGATATTTTTCATATTTCTGCTCAAAACATAGATTGTGGGTTCTAACGAGAACCCACAATCTATGTTTTTGAGCAGAAATAAGAAAAATAATGTATACCCTTTGTAAACCCCAGTTTTACCATATAAAAGTGGGGTTTATGGGGTTAAAATTATATAGGCGTGTTTTCGTGATGGACTTAACCTAGATCCAGGTCATACTCCTACCCTTATTCTCCATGGTATCTTAGTTTCAAGCCATTGTATAATGAATGTTACAAAAAGCTATGGCTCTGAAGATAATATGGTCGCTTGTAACCATTATTTAAAATATTACTCTCTGGGCTAATTCAGTTGACGACAAATTGACGATATTTTTTTCTTATTTTCCCCAGAACATTGTCTCTGACATTTCATGACAGCTGTCTCCTAAGGACAATTTGCATGGAAAAGCTTATTTCCTGGGAAAAATAAGATAAAATTGTTCAACACGTCGTCTGATGAAATTTTTACTCAGTATGCAGAGATTTAACATCAGTTATAACATTTTTGTGCGTGTGTGTATAAGTTAATAAAGAAATTAAATTGTAAACCTTTTTTATACTGTAACATTTAAAGCCCATTTTTATTCATCTTTTTAATTAAATCTACATTTCTAAAAAAAATATTCTGTTATAAAATATGACAGCCTTTCTTTCATTAATTGAATGACACTTCAATGATCTTAGGCATTCTTCCCTCGGGTTTTATAATTAGGGCTTCTGGTTCGTAAAAGTCATCCGACACTCTTTTTAAAAACTTCGCCTTCTACAACAATATATACATGAAACTCAACACTGAAAACTTTGAAGAACAATGACATGAAATAAGCCTTTGCAGTTTAAACTTTACCACACTATGGGTACATTTCAGCAGGCGACAAATTGATATTTTCCTATTTTTCTCTTAAACAGTCGTTGACATTTCATGCAAAATGCCTCCATTGACATTTTGCATAAAATGTCATAACCTGTTTTCTTAGAAAAATAAGAAAAATCAATCAAAATGTAGTCTGCTGAATTTTTACCAATAGTGCTTAGCGTTAATATGGGTTTAAAAGATTACTACTTTAATCCTAACATTTGAGAAGTCCCCTATTGTAAACTTGGTGTTCATTTTATATTACGTTTAATATAATATTAAAACTCACTGTATTTTTCCTCCCCTTTGTTCTTCTGTCCTGGCGGAGGGCCCTGGCTGGTACAGGGGGTATGATGCCGCCTGTACCGATACACCACCGGGGTAGGTGGGGTCTTCGGAACGTCATACTGCACGGAGACCACAGGCACGGCCTGCTTCGATCTGCTCGACCGTACACCAGAATCATATCTATTCCTCCGTTTCCTCACGAAAGATAGATCCGTAACTGCCCTGCGCATGGGCCTGAAAAAATCCGTCCGCATGGACGGTGTGGATAACAAAACCGTCCTTTCCCAATGAAGGCCCTCCATAATTCAATCCTGAACCTGAAATTCACTATCATTCACCACGCACTTTTCAATCCGCCTCCGTTTCCACGAACGTATGGAAGTGTGTTTGTAGTCCGTTAACCTTTACCAGGCTCAAGGCTAATTCGGCAGACGACAAATTGATAATGTATTTCTTATTTTCCCACAAAACAGGTTCTGACATTTCATGCAAATTGTTCAATGGAGACAATTTGCATGAAATGTCAAACAAAACCTGTTTTCTGGGGAAAATAAGAAAAATATTTTAAAATGTCGTCTGCTGAAATGTTTACCCAGAGTGCCAAGCGTTAATTGAACACTGCGAGTGACGAATATGTTATTAATTAGTTTGGTAAATATTTAAAAACTTTCCGCTAATAAAGTTAGCCGTTTATCAAAACTTGAATAGATTTTTTTACATATTGCAGTTGTATTCTCTATGGTCGATATCTTTTCGTCTGCAAGAATTAAACGACTACAATTAAGTCTTTAAAGTGAAAGTACGGGTACGTGCCACATGTAGAGAACAATATATACATTACAAAAACATGCCTATTCAAATACATAGAAAATTTCACCTCCAAAAACTGATAATTTTCAGAAAAAAAAACAAACTCAGGGGTATACATTATTTTTCATTTGTCTGCTCAAAATATAGATTGTTGGTACTCGTTAGAACAGCCTCGGCGAGGCGGTTCTAACGAGTACCCACAATCTATGTTTTTGAGCAGAAATAAGAAAAATAATGTATACCCCTGTAAACCCCAGTTTTTCTATATAAAAGGGGGGTTTAAGGGGGTCAAAATTATATAGGCATGTTTTCGTGATGATAAATTTAAAGAAATGTACGCTGGGTAGAACCAGAATTCTACTAATTGTTTACTGTCGAACTGCGTTTCAGTGAAAGAAAATAAATACTTTTGTTGTTCTTTAGGCTTCTTCTTTATTCGTATTTTCTAGACTGTTTTTTGTACTGAGTAATCTCAAATCCACGTGAAGTACATTTACCATTTTTTTCACGATTTCATTTATTTATTTATTCTTATTTTTCGTTTTCCTCACGTAATATATATAGTATTTTTGTGATGGTACATCGCCTCATTTTCAAGTTCTATAAAATGGTTTGGACACTTTTTGCGCTTTTTACCCTTAAATATTTAGACTAAATTTCCAAATAAAATTAAATAACATATTCCCATTTACTCTCTTCTAATAGAGCACGAGAATGACATTCGCGCGTTATGCATACAAGTATAGTTTCAATTTGTGTGCTGAGCGTAGACCAAGCTTTTGGGAAAGCTAATACTTGGCTATATAGCGTTAAGCAGTTCATGGTTAATAGCACTGGACCAGTCCATGACCTTTCATAAAGTGCTTCCGGAGCAATATCACTCTTGGACTGTCTACGCCCATGGACAATTATGCTACACTATCACAAAAAATGTGAAGACACATTCTTTATTGCTAATCAAAGCACTCATCATGAGTAGCCTGATCAACACAATGAAACTTAAATACAGTTGTTACGTTGGGAATGATTTGGAAAAAAAAACAACTAGAAATGTGTCAGTATGACACAGATGCCCCCGCCCAGAGCAATCCTCAACCACATGCAGGTATTTTGCAAAAAAATGAAGTTGAAAAAAGGGTGGTAACTCTCATAATAATTGGCAGATTTTACCCTAAATCGAACTTGACCATATTTTATGATTATACACCTGGGTATAAAATATGAATCCAATACACAAATCAATCTTTTTTTTAAAAAAAAAAATATCGGAAGGAAAACATCTTTTGAAGGTGAAAAAGGGCCATAACTCCCATAATAATGGGTTGATTTTACCCTACTTGGAAATTGACCTCTATTTTATGATTATATACCTGTGTGTTAAATTTGAATTCAATACACTAATGTTTTCAAAAGATATCAAACTAAAACTATTTTTCAACGTTGAAAAAGGGCTGTAACTCCAAATATAATTGGTGGATTTTACCCAAATTCAATCTTGACCTATGTTTTATAATTATATGCTTGTGTATAAAATATGAATCTAATTCACTAATCTTTTCAAAAGTTATGGAATGGAAACCATTTTTCAAAGTTGAAAAAAATGGCCATAACTCCAAAAATAATTGGTGGATTTTACCCTAAATCTAATTTGACATACATTTCATGATTATATACCTGTGTATAAAATTTGAATCCAATACACTAATCTTTTCATAAGATATCGAACGGAAACCATTTTTCAACTATTTTTCAACATTGATAAAGGGTCGTAACCCCAAAATAACTGGTGGATTTTACCCTAAATCAAACTTGACCTATATTTTATAATTATATGCTTGTGTATAAAATATGAATCCAATTCACTAATCTTTTGAAATGTTATGGAACGGAAACCCTTTTTCAAGTTTGAAAAAGGGCCGTAACTCCAAAAATAATTGGTGGATTTTACCCTAAATCAAACTTGACCTATATTTTATAATTATATGCTTGTGTATAAAATATGAATCCAATTCACTAATCTTTTCAAATGTTATGGGACGGAAACCATTTTTCAAAGTTGAAAAAGGGCCATAACTCCAAAAATAATTGGTGGATTGTACCCTAAATCGTACTTGACCTACATTTTATGATTATATACCTGTGTGTTAAATTCGAATTCAATACACTAATCTTTTCAAAAGATATCGAACGGAAACCATTTTTCAACTATTTTTCAATATTGATAAAGGGCCGTAACTCCAAAAATAATTGGTGGATTTTACCCTAAATCAAACTTGACCTATATTTTATAATTATATGCTTGTGTATAAAATATGAATCCAATACACTAATTTTTTCAAAAGTTATGGAACGGAAACCATTTTTCAAAGTTGAAAAAGGGCCATAACTCCCAAAATAATAGATGGACTTTACTCTAAATCGAACTTGACCTACATTTTATGATTATATATCTGTGTACAAAATTTCAATCCAATACACAAATCCTTCCAAAAGATATCGCACGGAAACCATTTTTCAAAGCTGAAATTTTTTCAAAGTTGAAAAGGGCCACAACTCCCAAAATAATTGATGGATTTTACCCTAAATCGAATTTGGCCTACATATTTTATGATTATATACCTGTGTATAAAATTTCAATCCAATACACCAATCCTTTCAAAAATATCGCACGGAAACCAAAAGTATTACGTACGGGACGGACGGGACAGACGTCAGACGTATTTACGGACAGCGGTGATACTATATGCCCCCACCCCCATTGAAAATGGCGGGGGCATAAAAACATAGGAAAACAGTGGTCAACAAGTATTAAAACAGGACGTTACAAGGACAAGCAAGGTAATAAGAAGGGGATTTGTCAAAGGCAAATAAAGAGCGCTTCCTCGTTAATTATGGATTCATTTTTACATACACTATTTCAATATGGTTAAATATTATATTAATGCGAATGCATACACTTGGTAGATTTTTCGCATTTTTTTTTTTTTTTTTTTTTTGCGAGAGAGACAACTTTTGTAACTTTCTGTTTGCTTTCCTTGCACTAAGCGCACTATACCGATCTGGACATGCGCAAACTCGATAGCAGGAGACATTTTCAAATATTTTATATATGTTTTCTCCGAAAATGGAACTTGTCTATCATTTAATGGCTGATTATCTGAATGAATTTCTGAAAAAAAGTCCGGTAATTTTGCCGGAAGGTGCTTAAGAAAACTGCAAACATTCGATACCTTGCCTGCCATTTTTAAAGTGGAAAAAGTCTGACCAGCTCGAGTTGCAAACACTCGATACATTACTCGCCGTTTGTGACAGTGTCTGGATGTGACATTTGGCAATGATTTCTCTTACAGTGCCGCCTAATTGCTGTATCACGCCAAAGATACACTGACATGATATTACGAGGGCCAGTCAATAATTAACCAGGTCCCGAGGTTACAAAATTGTTTCGTGCTCAAATCCGCTGAGAATAAAATTTATCCTGCTAATAAATCGCAAATTACTAACAATTGCAAATTATTTCTTGCTAAACATAACTGAGTATGAAGATTTCTCTGCTAATAAATATGAAAATGCCAACTGTTGTTAACATTTTCAAATTTACTGGCAGAGAAAGTTCAGGCTCAGCTGAGTATGAGCAATATAGTTTTATAACCTCGGGGCCAGGCTAACGTATTTTTAATTGGATTTTTTTATTCGGGTAAAACTTACGTCTCTTTCAACAATCTTTTAGTTACATTGTATATCGCGACGGTGTGTAAATGTGGCAGGCAGCTCAATGCTCACTTTTAGAGTGCTGCCTCACTGAAATATCAAGCCCAAGACACATAACATAATATCTCACATGGGTACATTATACTGACACCGTATTCACCAGCTCTGATTCCTAACTCGGCTTTCTTAATGGTGAGCGCCAAGCGAAAAGCAGCTAGTATCATTTCTGAAGTCTTTGGTATGACTCGGCCAGGGAATGAACCCACAGCCTTCCGGTAACAAAGCGGACGCTCAACCACCGGAACCACTGTACTGTCCCAACAAGAACGACTGTCATACGTTATAGTGCATAATTAAAGCATGTGTAAACTGTATCATTATCGGTTGAGTCATTAATAAGATATCGAATTTTAAACATGGCCCATGATTAAAAAGGCTTGCTAGGAATATTGAGCTGTGATTCATTACCTGTGTGACAGGGAAAGTAGGCAAGGAAACACATAGCGATCCAACAATTGTATGCGTGTCTTATGCAACAACACATGCTCAAGTATAATTCTAGGTTGGCGAGTTAAAACGGGTTAGAACCATTTGGTGAAAGCAGATCTGTGGACGCTAACCAGCTGCCATCTGTGAAGAATTATATAATAAAGTACGCGATCTTGTACGTACATCTGAGTTAGACGTATTCAGGTGGAATTAAGAGATAGTATAGACATCAATGCGCATTTCACATAGTAGCATTTCAACAATCTTACATGATCATTTAGGTATGCGCAAGCTAACAACCCTTTGGGTCCCTAAATTCATTAGCGATTAGCAAATGACAACTAGAGCATCACAAAGCCGCGGACTGTTAAGGCGGACATTGGTTGACCCATTACAAAGAAAAAATAGTTGTTGATCTCAAACGGATGACCGTTGGGCAAAATGCATCACTGGAGAGTAAATACACAGTAAAAGAAACTGCTGATCTCAAACGAAGTAATTAAAGTAGGTCGCGAATTCTTCAATTCTGGAATGATGACAGCGGAACACCGTTGGGCCAAATCCATCACTGGAGAGTAATTACATAGAAAAAGAAACTGTTGATCTCGAACGGAAGTAAAGCAGGCCGTGAATTCTTCAATTCAACAATCTTACATGATTATTTAGGTATGCGTAAGCTAACAACCCGTTGGGTCCCTAAATTCATTAGCGATTAGCAAATGACTAGACCGTCACTAAGCAGCGGACTGTTCAGGCAGTTCATGTCGACAGGAGATATTTTTTTTTCTGTCTTGTAACTCTAGATTAGACATTGGTCGGTCCATTACATAGTACAAGAAGTTACTGATCGCGAACGGAAGACCATTGGGCCAAATGCATCACTGGAGAGTAATAACATAGAAAAGAAAACTGTTGACCTCGAACGGAGTAAAGCAGGACGCGAATTCTTCAATTCAGTGATGACGGCAGCGGAGCACCGTAGGGCCAAATGCATCACTGGAGAGTAATTATATAGCTGAATTAGCTGATGATATCGAACGGAAAAGGGGTAGGCTGCGAATTCTTCAATTACGGAATTATGGCACTGGAACACCATTTGGCTAAATGCATCACTTAAGAGTTTGTTTGTTTGTGTTGAGGTTTTACGGCCCAGTCAACCCAATGGGGTCATGTCGAGCGCGGTCAGTTTACCTAACCACACATTTACTGGGCAGGCTTTGTCCTCTAAGCGGTTAACCAGTATTGTGCACATTCTTTCGCCAGAAACTGACAACTGCCCTTCTTGAATCAGCGGAAGGGAGAGAATGACCGTAGAAAATATTTCATGATCAATCTCCACGAAAGAATGTTGCCGACCTCGGCGGGGGTCGAACCCGCGACCTCCTGGTCTCCAGTCGGACGCGCATCCAACTGAGCCACCGAGGCCTCACTTAAGAGTAATTACATAAATAAAACCGTTGATCTCAAGCGGAAGTAAAGCCGGCCGCAAATTCTTCAAATCTGGGATGATGGAACTGGTAAACCGTTTGGTCAAATGCATCACAGGAGGGTATAATTAAATAGGAAAAGAAGCTGTTGATCTCGACAGGAAGCAAGGTAGGCTGGGAATTCTTCAATTCTGGGATGACGGCACTAGAGCACCGATGGGCCAAATACATCACTGGAGAGTAGTTATATAGAAAAAAGAAACTGTTGATCTCGAACGGAAGTAAAGCAGGCTGCGAATTCTTCAATTCCGGAAATATGGCACTGGAACATCGTTGGGCCAAATGCATCACTAGAGAATAATTACATAGAAAAAGAAGCTGTTGATCTCGAACTGAAGTAGGTAGGCTGAGAATTCTTCAATTCCTGAATGACGGCACTGGAACACCGTTGGGCCAAATGCATCACTGGATAGTAACTACATAGAAAAAAGAAGCTCTTGATCTCGAACAGAACTTAGGGCAGGAGGAAAATTCTTCAATGCTGGAACGATGTTACTGGAACACTTTTGGGCCAAATGCATCACTGGCGAGTAATAACTTAGAAAAAGAGACTGTTGATCTCGAACGGAATTAAAGCATGCCGTGAATTCTTCAATTCTGGGATGATGGCACTGGAACACCACTCACCAAATGCATCAGTGGAGGGTAATTATATAGCAAAAAAGAAGCTGTTGGTCTCGAACAATAGTAAAGTAGGCCGCGATTTTTTTTTTTAATTTTGGGATGATGGCATTGGAACACCGTTGGGCCAAATGCATCACTCGAGAGTAATTCCATAGAAAAAGAAACTGTTGATCTCGAACGAAAGTAAAGCAGGTCACGAATGCTTCAATTTTCGGATGGTGGCACCGGAAAATCTCTGGGCAAAAAGCATCACGGGAGAGTAATTGCATAGTAAAAGAAGCTGTTACGCTCGAACGGAAGTAAGGTAGGCTGCGAATTCTTCAACTCTGGTGTGATAGAACTGGTATACCGTAAATGCATTACTGGAGAGTAATTACATAGAAAAAGAAACTGTTGATCTTGAACGGGAGTAAAGCAGGCCGTGAATTCTTCAATTCTGGTAGCATTTCAACAATCTACATGATTATTTAGGTATGCGTAAGCTAACAACCCGTTGGGTCCCTAAATTCATTAGCGATTAGCAAATGACTAGAGCATCAATAAGCAGCGGACTGTTCAGGCAGTTCATGTCGACAGGAGATATTTTTTTCTGTCTTGTAACTCTAGATTAGACATTGGTCGGTCCATTACACAGTAAAAGAAGTTGTTGCTCGCGAACGGAAGACCGTTGGGCCAAATGCATCACTGGAGAGTAATAACATAGAAAAAAAAACTGTTGATCTCGAACGGAGTAAAGCAGTACGCAAATTCTTCAATTCAGTGATGTTGGCACTCGAGCATTGTAGGGTCAAAAGCATCACTGGAGACTTACTACATAGAACACGAACCTGTTGCTCTCGAACGGAAGTAAAGCAGCCCGCGATTTTCTTTTTCAATTCTGGGATGATGGCACTGGAACACCGTAGGGCAAAATGTATCACTAGAGAGTAATTATATAACTGAATTAACTGTTGACTGTGAACGGAAAAAAGGGTAGGCTGCGAATTTTTCAATTATGGAATTACGGCACTGGAACAACATTTGGCTAAATGCATCACTTAAGAGTAATTACATTAATAAAGAAGCTGTTGATTTCGAACGGAAGTAAGGTAGGCTGCAAATTATTCAATTCTGGTATAATAGCACTGGAACACCGTTGGGACAAAGGCGTCACCGGACAGAATTTGCATAAAAAAAGAAGCTGTTTATCTCGAACGGAAGTAAGGTAGACAGCGAATTCTTAAATTCAGTGATGATGGCACTGGAACACGGTTGGGTCAAACGCATCGCTGGCGAGTAATTACATTGTAAAAGAAACTGTTGATTTCAAACGGTAGTAAAGCTGGTCGCGAGTTCTTCAATTCAGTGATGATGGCACTGAAACACTGTTAGGCCAAATGCATTACTGGAGGGTAATCCTATAGAAAAAGAAGCTGTTGATCTCGAACGGAAGTAAAGCAGGTCACGAATTCTTCAATTCTAGGATGATGCCACTGGAACACCCTTGGGCCAAATGCATCACTGGAGGGTAATTATATAGAAAAAAGAAGCTGTTGATCTCGAACGGAAGTAAAGTAGGTCGCGAATTCTTCAAATCTGGTATGGTGGAACTGGAATATCGTTGGGTCAAATGCATCACTGGAGAATAATAATATAGAAAGGAAGGAACGGAAGTACTAGAAAGGTTGGCAGCGAATTCTTCAGTTCTGGGATGATGGCTCTGGAGCACCGTTGGGACAAATGCATCACATTCAGAGTAATTAAATAGAATAAAAATCTGTTAATCTCGAACGAAAGTAAGATAAGCTGAAAATTCTTAAATTCTGGGATGATGGCACTGGAAGATCATTGGGCAAATGCATCGCTGGAGAGATATTACATTGAAATAGAAATGGTTGATCTCGAATGGAAGTAAAGTAGGCTGCGAATTTTTCAATTCTGGGATCATGGCACAGGAACACCGTTGGGCCAAATATATCACTGGAGAGTAATTACATTGAAAAAAAAAAAGCCGTTCATCTCGAACGGTAATATACATGTAGGCTGCTGGATATTTATTGACATAACCTGGGCTGCGTTTAAAAGTGCAAAGTGTAGCGAATGTTTTGCCCTTTATCCCTGTACCTAATTACGAGCGCCGACAGGAGCAGGATCGAAGGCAAACCACACGCAAGTAGCTTGCACTTCTGGACGCATGCAAGATCATAGCCTTCTCTGTAAATATATTGTACCGCGAACATACAATGATTCTGTAAGCAGGTAACGAGTGCCTTCCAGTCCAAGTGTGTGATACGGGTCCTTTTTGCATGGCGTGCATCATTTATATTCTAGGACCTTGTTGAATGTATATGTCGAACAGCGTGCCCAGACTGTAAGCTATGTATCTTGTTGCATGACGTGTGTCAATATTCGGCAAATAACAGTCCACTCCTGTACCCGGTCATTACATCGGCAGTTGTCTCTCTTACACTTCAAGGTTGATATGAGCCAGCGCACGACAAAATCTGCAAGAAGACTTGTGTGATCAGTGAAGACTCAGATCAGCCTGCGCATCCGCGCAGTCTGATCAGAGACTTCTCTGATCGCATGTGTCTTCTACAGCCTCCAGGCTATACAAAGAGGGATAATTGAGAACCCTTGCTATACTGGGTGTATGTACAGGCTGATCTGAGTCTTTGCTGGTCACACAGGACTTGTAGGTTTATGCCTAATTCGCTATAGCAGATTACTTCACTAGCTAGCGACTTTGACTCAAGCAATATTTGCTGAAATGCCTACAGGTAAATTTTGGTTTGGTTTGGAGTTTAACGGCCCCGGCCCAGTCAACACTACTGGTGTCATGTCGAGCGCGGTCAGTTTACCTAACCAATTTTCCTGGGCAGGTTTAGTCCTCTAAGCGGTTAACAATACTGGTGCACATTCTTTCGCCAGAAACAACTGCCCTTCTTGAATCCACGGAAGGGAGAGAATTACCGTAGAAAATATTTCATGATCAAATCTCCACCAAAGAAAGTTGCCGGACCCGGCGGGGATCGAACCCACGACCTCCTGATCACAAGTCGGACACACATCCGACAGCCACAGAGGCCGGCTCCTCCAAGTGGCCTCCTCCAGATAGGAGTATTTTGAGTAAACTGATAGTTTGGATTGCTCAGCATATTTTCTTTCGTGTCACGTTGCACTCTGGCCCACGTGCGCTGAAACTGTTTCGAATAAGAGCTGTTAAATACTTCAGATCCCACAGTGAATGGTCTTCTAGGCCAGGACTACTGTGCCACACAACAAAAAATAACTTCCAGAAAACAACTCGACTATTAGACCATGTAAGTAACAGACTAGTGACCTCTGGTGTTAGCAGTCCTTAGTTCGATCCCCTATCGGGATGATTTTTTTCTGGGTCCGAACATGCTCTATTAGTATCACTGACAGAACTGATGTTAATATAGTGCACTGTCCTTTGGATCGGGACATTAATTGGCGGAACTCTGTGCAGGGAGAGGCATACCCACTAAATATCATCCTACCGAGACAAAATCTCTCCTGAGCGGTCCATCCTGCAAAAGCGGTTACCTGCGGATAATGGCCAAATACTAGTAAAGAAAGAAAGAAAGAGCGAGAGAAAGAAAGAAAGAATGACTACTACAGGCCAAATAACAAATGAAAAATAGCTTAGATTATTACGCACATCATCCCCTGGTACATCACTTTACCAAACTGCCTCCCGCCTTGTCATACTGGTATACCGTAATCACCCTAAGTATTAGGATAGATACGCAATTGCAAATAGTGAAGACCCAGAACGCCGAGAACGCGGCGTCTGATCAGGGTCTACACTGCTTTGTCATACATACAGCAATACTTTAGACACATCAAGAGGTAGTACGAGCGCGTCAATAAAAACCCAGCCTAACTTATTTCTGGATGAGATCGATCTCTTCTTTTTCGATGTAATTGCCCTCTAGAATGATGCACTTGGACCAACGGTGTTCCAGTGCCATCAGCCCAGAACTGAAGATGCCAGGGTCCTTGTCTCTGACCCACTCCTCAACTGCCGCCACAACTTCTTGGACCGGAAATGACATCCACGGATACCCTTTTTCAAGTTTGGGAATAGGAAATAGTCACTAGGAGCTAAGTCCGGAGAATAGGCGGGGTGCGGTATTAGCTCGTACCCATTCCATTGCAATTTTGCAAGTGTGGACTCTCGCATTGTCCTGTCGGAGCAGAATCCCTTTGGAGAGTTTACCTCGGTGTTTTTCACGGATCACAATTCTCAGTTAGTCGAGCAAATTTGCATAATACGCACCTGTTATTGTACTTTTCTTTGCTAGAAAGTCCAACATAATAACACCTTGTGCATCCCAAAATACAGTTGCCATCACCTTGCCAACAGAGGGTTGCGTTTTGAACTTCTTTGGCCTCGGAGACCCCGGCCCTACACTTTGGCGACTTTGAGCTTTATTCTCTGGCTCATAATAATGGACACAGGTCTCATCTACAGTCACCAGACGTGAAAGGAAATCATCTTCCTTTGACCTAAACCGCTTCAACAATGCACTGTATATTGATGCTCTGGTTATCATTTGCCCGTCGCTAAGGGATTTTGGGACCCAACGGGCTGTTAGCCTGTGCATACCCAAGCGATCATGTAAAGTGTTGAAACGCTACCATGTGAAAAGTGTAATGCATTCGCTATTTCTTCCACCTTAATTCGCCTATCAGAGTACACCAGATCCCGTACTTTGTTACACATTTCTTCATCGGTGGCATCTGATGGGCGTCCAGACCTGGTTTCGTCTTCTAAAGACGTTCTGCTGCGTTTGAATTCCCCAACCCAGAATTTGACTTGTGCATACGATGGTGCAGAAGACCCATAAACATTGGTCAACTCGCAATGTATTTCCTGACCTGTTTTCCCTTTCAAATACAAGTTCCGAATTACAGCACGGTACTCAACTTTTGACGAAAAGCTTACTTTTGCATCGCTAGCCATGTTTGACATTCAATATCTTATGAGTGAATGATACGATAAGGGTGCAATTTTGCCCTCAGGCCTAATACATGTATTGAAACAAGGCATGAAAATCTTGGGTGTCTCGGTCAACTGGAAATGGGATAGGCTGGTTACTCATTGACTTGCCCTCGTAGAATGAACTATTTCAAATTCTAGGACAAGTATGGTAAGTAGATAAGGTGTCCCAATACTAAGGGTAAGTACGGTATCGTCGCTGAATGCGTCTTTCGGTGCCATATGTGATAATAATATAGGGTTATTGCACTGATATTGGTGAATATTGTCCCGTGTTGGGATATCGAAGGACGCGCTCCTGTCCTTCGATATCCCAACTCGGGACAATATTCACCAATATCAGTGTAATAACCCTTTTATTATACAGCTATGAATATTTATTTCATTTCCCGGTGTTTCTATCCTTTAAAACGCTCTTTTAATAACAAAAACGTGAATTCTACCAATGTGCGTAACAAGGTTTGGCGCGATGTCACTGCATTACGACGTCATCAAAAGCAATGTAATGTAACGGTAATATGAGAAGGCATCTGAGTAAGTATGCAATATCGGAAGTGTGCCGATATCGTGTGATGTCGGTACACAAGCTCCTAGGCTTTTATCGCACGTTTTAATCATTTAATATTTACAGCTATATAATAAGAGGTTTTACCTGACGACAAGAAAGCTCCTAATGAGTCGTCTTATCAGGATCTATGCTATTTGAGATTTAGTCTTTAAATTTTAGATATAAAGTTATCTCTAAATAAGCAATTTGTTGCAATTAATACAGACGATAATCGTTGTCCGAAATCTGGCGCCGAAAGCGTTTATGAAGTCAATTAAAAAACGTAACTAGCTTTTGCACTGAATAGATATATACAGAAGCCATATTTTTCATTAAAATATCATTTTATTTATTGTGTGTGTGTGTGTGTGTGTGTGTGTGTGTGTTTAAAGTATCCAAATTGGTTTAACCTCTCTGGACAAAATCATCAGACGACAAATTAATGATATTTTTTTTAATTTTCCCAGAAAATAGGCTTTGAAATTTCATGCTAATCTCAATAGGAGACAATGATTTGCATGAAATGTCAAAACCTCTTAGGAGACAATGTGCATGAAATGTCAAAGCTTATTTTCTAGGGAAAAAAAAAAGAAAAAATATTTGAAAAAAATTACCTTACATGCTAAGCGTTAACGAGTTCGTTAATTTGACGATGCTTTGAACAAATAAGCCTTATGGTCTATCAAAGCGTACTGCGGTGACGTCAGCTCTTGCAACTTACTGTGCTTTCGAAGAAATCTTTCAGCATTACGAAAACACGCTTATACAAATATATAGAAAATTTCACTTCCAAAAACTGAAAATTTTCAGATAAAAAAGTCTAATATTTTTCATATTTCTGCTCAAAACATAGATTGGGGGTACTCGTTATAACCGCCTCGACGAGGCGGTTCTAACGAGTACCCACAATCTATGTTTTTGAGCAGAAATAAGAAAAATAATGTATACCCCTGTAAACCCCAGTTTTACTGTATAAAAGTGGGGTTTAAGGGGGTCAAAATTATATAGGCATGTTTTCGTGATGAAGTCGTTTTTTTTTATTTTTGTTTTTTGCTTGGCGCTTTACACAGAAGAAGTTTTGCAAACTTTTGTCATGATTTTATGTAAAATCATTTGTCGTAACTACCTATGCAAAAAAAAAAAAAAGTTTTATTCTAGTGAATGGTTTTTAAAAAATCAAATATTTTCTGTTTTTCCATAGTAAAAATGAACACAAATTATGCAGAAATTTGTAAGGTAGGTAACTTGGAGGCAGATTTTCAACAAGTTCTGCTTGTTCAATTTTTCTGAAATTGTCACAATATTTTTGTGAAGCATCAATAATTCAAATTCAGCAAAGAAAAGTATAAAAATATTTTCTCAGACAAAAATTCAAAAAAAATCATACTTCACTATAGAAATTGCATAGACCAATTTTATGGCGATAAATTTAATTTTAGGGTACATATTTGAGAACAAAACACAGAAACATAGAAGACAAATGGCTTCTGATAAGATATGGTCTACCAGAACAAAATAGTTTCATTTAAGATGAAACGCCAAGCAAAAAAACGTCTTTCCGAGAGATGTCGAAAGGACAGCAGGCAATCATACAAACCTACAGTGGACACCTCTCAAGAATAGCCACCTCATAACATTCCTCAAAATGTTGTTTTACTATAATTGATGCGCAACGCACGAAAAGGACCCTTATGTAATTTGCGGACAATGAAGGCTTTGATAAGTGCAGGCTGATCTGGGCCTTCGTTGTCCGTTTACAAAATCAATCGACACTGTAGTATATGTCGACGAGCAGAGAATACTCAGATCATACTGCACGGGTGCGCATGCTGATCTGGACCTACGTTGTCCGTTTTTTTCGTGCGTTGCATATCATATACTGAACCTCTCTAGAACAGCCACCTCCCTATTACACTTTAACCGATTTTATGACCTCCCAAAGATGAGGGTTGTGGAGAGATTGCATCTTATATCGGCCATCCCATCTCTTTACCCCACTTTTCTTAACCCTTCTCTTGCTAAACACGACATGCCCTGTCTTAGCAAACAGTGTAGATTCAGATCAGTTGCCAACTGATCTGAATCTGCACTGTCATTAAATATGTGAATTTCTATCAAAAATCCGGATCAAGTAATCTGATTGGCTGGAAATTAGAAGTGGGCGTGGCATCTTAATTTATTCAGCATGACAAAGGTTAAAATTGGAACAGGTCCAATTTACTACCTGTTTGTGTCTAAAAACCTACAGGATGAGTGGTAGCGCAGACGCTGATCAGATACAACGGTCTGTTTCGTCTGATCTGGATCTACACTGTTCGTACAGGCCTGTCTCTCCACAGACTTAAGGTTATCACGGTAATAATGTTTTTGGTGTGTGTGTGTGTGTGTGCTTTTTTTGTTTTTTTGTTGTTTTTTTTGTTTGTATTTTTAGCGGTAATAAATAAGTCAAGTCTTGAAGGTAGAAAACTCGTTTTCATCGGGGTAGCAGCTTGTCTCGACATGCTGCTACCCCGATGAAAATGAGTTTCACAAGTTGTTTTTGCATATCGAGACGATCTTTCACAAGTAGAACCGACGCTCAAGCTCCGTCAGATTCTCCGTCAATAAAATGTGTTTCCTTATTGTCCTGCACGGTGAAAAACAGTCAAACCTGCAGCATTCACGGCAGGCAATATATCAGAGACAGACCCACCTACCAACCCAGTAAACATTCTACATAAATCTATAGCGGGCCGTTATCGGCCCGTCAGGGTAGCTGACAGGCCGGTAACGGCACGCTGTAGATTTATAAAGAATGCTAACTGGGGTTCAGTCCTCTGGACCTTTCCAATTTGATAAATATGAAGGACTTAAAAACGCATTACGAAAACACGCCTATTCAAATATACTGAAAATTTCACCACCAAAAACTGAAAATTTCAGATAAAAATTCTAATATTTTTTTCATATTTCTACTCAAAACATAGATTGTGGGTAATCGTTAGAACCGCCTCGGCGAGGCGGTTCTAACGAGTACCCACAATCTATGTTTTTGAGCAGAAATAAGAAAAATAATGTATACCCCTGTAAACCCCAGTTTACTATATAAAGGTGGGGTTTAAGGGGGTCAAAATTATATAGGCATGTTTTCGTGATGGGGCGCAGCATACGCCAGCTTGGCTTATCTGTGGGCTTATCATATAGTGAATTGCCGTGGAAGCCCATCCATAAATATTCCGTGACGAGCCAAAAATAACGTATCGCATATCTAATAATGAAACGGGCCCAACTATCGAACTACCATACATACTTATTTGCATGTCCGTCATAATCTGAGCCCACACGTAAGAAACTAACCTGCACCCAGCGAATACTCAAATCAGCCTGCGCATCCGCGCACTCTGGTCAGTCTTCGTTGTCCCCATGAAAAACCTATGCATTAGCATCTGTCACATTATGGCGTTGCCGTTTAAAACAAGGCAATTCCAGATTTGTTGTTAAAATAATTGTCGCTAAAGTACCACAGCTATTATCATGGAAATTTCACAAAATAAAAGGCAATTGATTTTCGCAATAAATAATAGTTACAAGAAATTAAAATCTTTAATTGTTTTCTTTTACCATCGAGTAACATAGATGAAAATTAAAACGTCGATTTTTTTCGGTAGACCCAACTTTAATTAATATCGTTGACGTCAATGGGAATCATATTAAATCATATATATATATATATATATATATATATATATATATATATATATATATATATATATATATATATATATAGCTGATCCCGGAACCACGGGAGAAACAGGTCTCCCACCAATACAATACGCATTCTATTCCCCGGACCTATTCCATGACATTGTACTCCTGATGCACTCCTAAACATGTATTTGCGACAAAACATAAGTTTAGGTCGGGATTTGCAGACGGTGGACAAAAGTATTCGTCATTCGTCTGGATAACTTAATGTTTTCAGTACATCTGTTCCTTTTCACTGTTATTTGGTTAGTGGTTACATCGACAGCCCATAATCTTTATCAAACAAGAATTCAGAACGGCTCTGTCTGAAGGGCAGGTTACCTCCTGCTACTGGACTTGCCCAGTTTCTAAACTCCTAGGAAGACTAGCTGTCTCTATTTAATCTAGGTAGCAGATGACAAAGTTTCCATGATCAAAGTCCAAGGATTTACGATCGTTGCAATTTTCATCATCTGACATTTTGATAGTCTGTAAATGATAAATCAATGTATTTCCAGATTTTATACATATATATATATATATATATATATATATATATATATATATATATATATATATATATATATATATATATATATATATATATATATATATATATATATATTGCCGCACAATTATTAAAGATACTTCTTCAAAACGGCAACGTTGGCCCGCACGCCTATAGTTAACACGCATGAAACTCACCACTGTATCCTGCCCATGTCTCTCAGCTGATCCGTGCCAAAGTTACCAATCTCGCGAACTGAAAACTGGCGAGAAACAGTTATTTTCTTGAAATGATATTTTTCTTTTCGTGAATCTTTAAAGATGTTTTAAATGGCAAGAAATATACACATATTATTTTCAATAAATAATGCAAAAAATAATGCAAAAATTAAAAAAAAAAAAAAAAAAAAAAAAATGTCGACTAATTTTAAATGATGCACCTCGCGCTTTCATCTCAGTTCGTCAGAAGCATATCAGATACTATTAACTCAAAGCGTCTACTGATAATCGTAACGCTATAGAACCAGTTCGATTTTGACACTGTCTTTCTAAGACTGTATTACGGAAATTATTTTCATACACATTTTTTCCACACTCGTTTAACTTCCATTTTATTAACTGAAGCAACTGCAGAAATTTCAAAGCCCATAGGAAGACTGTCTCTATTTAATCTAGGTGGCGTTTAAAAAAAAAAAAAAAAAAAAAAAAAAAAAATTTATTCTTGACTACTTCAATAATGTTGGTCAACGTAAAGCGACGCTCGTTGAAACGAACAGCTAATCAAGGTGACATTCGGCGGAAATCGTAATTATGGTGGCATATAACTGACATCTAAATATTGAGATACTAAGTCGACTTTTTCTGCTTTTATGTCGACTTAAAATGTATGACCTGGTGCTATATCGACTTCCGTTGATAATGGTTATCGCGACTGCAGGTCGTAATACTGTCCAGAATTGTCATCCACAACGTCAGCATCACTTTAACAACTGTATGTCGACATTATAATTATTATCCCGACTTCCGGTCATGTTTTAAGTAGAATTTGTTGAGAAGATAATGATAGTCAGATAGCGACTATGCCGGTCGAGATACTTAAATTCGGGATGATGTGACCTATTTAGGGCTTAATATAGTGTTTGGTGGCATATATAGCGTTTCTTTTAAACAACTCTGCAATTGCAATAATTGCAATAATAGGCGCTGCCTATGTGCTTTTGGTCTAAAAAGAAACTTTCACGACTACGAAAATGTATCTCAACGCTAACTGGCAAATCATATGTAAAAGAACCGGAAGTCGAGATAATAAAAAATAACAGAAAATAAGTCGTCATACAATGTTAACACGCTGTTTTTTGGAAGGCAGCTAAGAGCAATATTACGACCTGCAGACGCGATAACCATTATCACGGGTCGATATAGCGCCAGGCAAAAAAACTTCTTTACGAGTGATGTCGAACGGACAGTAATCATAGTTGAAGTTCTGGTCATTTTAGACATTAGAACCCTCATACTGACCTGTGGGTTAAAATAAAACTGGCTTGCCGCAAACACGCGGTGTGAAACAATGGATTCACCGGTGAGAGAACCATAAGATGGATCAAAAGGAATGTGGATGCAAAAACCACAGGAGCTTGAAGTTCTGTCCATAAATAATTCATAATGTCCAAAATCAAAAGTGACGGTAAGCCATTTTGAAATTGCTCCAGAATTTATATATATATGTATATATATGGACATTTTAAGTACGTTCGATGGACCAATTTTTTTTTTGATTGTGTTGGGGTTTAACGACACGTCAACCCTTGTGGGTCATTTTGTGTCGTCTCCCAGAGAAAGGGAGAAAAGAGATAGAAGAGAGAGTAGAGGAGATGAAAGAGAGGGACAGGGAAGAAAGAGGAACAGGAATGAAAGTGAAGAAACAGAAGAAATAAAAACATTCCCCCTCTACCCTTACCCACTACAAGGATAGCAGGCCTTGCCCAACTGCAAGCCAATATCAGTTTGACGCCCCAGTGATGTAAGATACACAGCACCTTCGCACCACCCGACCACCCCCTCCCAAAGAGAGCAATTTGTTTCCTTTCAGAGTCGACCACTTTCCTCTGCAGGCAAATTCGATGGACCAAACTTCAAGCGCCTGTGCAAAAAGGGTTTTGTCAATCACCATTATTGGTTTGCCGGGTGTAGGGTGTGGAACATGGAGTCGTTTCAGACACCACTTACCAGAGTAGTTACGAATAATTTTCATAGTTCATTTTTCAAAATAGTGATTTCGTTTGTGCAAACTGTGATTATTGCGCTGCGTATAAGGTGTTGTAGGGTTTTGTCGAAAAGTTCTTTCAGACTATTTTGAAATTACCTCCCTTGAAACTATTGGTAAAATCCAGTACCACACCAAACTGAAGCTACGGAATAGTGACACACGGAAATTGCCGAATTTATTGTCCACTCAGGAAAGATACGAACAAGAAGCATCTTCAAAAAAAAAAAAAGAAGAAGAAGAAGAAGAAGAAGACAAGCGACGAAGAATAGTGGATGATTTTGCAATTTGGTGGGTGCTGGGGGACTGATCATGCAGGATAAGAACTAAGGGATGACTTAGATGGGCTAACACGAACCACCCAAATTATGATGCATCTAAACACCCAATGCGCACAAATTGGCAGCCTATAAAGCCACCGACCATTCTTGACTTTACCTGTGAACACTCCACTAACTGCAGTGTATGGCCTGCTAGGAATTCGGCCAGTCAGGCAAGAACTGGATATCAGAAAGCTAACACTATTGGGAAGTGATTTAGTACAGAAGGACACGTTAGAGTATGAAATTGCCCAAAGACAACTTTCGATAAAATCTATCGATCGGTCTTGCTAATAATCGACAACAACCGTCAACAACCGTCAACAACCGACAACAACCGACGACAACCGACAACAAGTCATTTTTCAATGATGTCTTATAAATTAATGTTTAAAAAAGGTTAGATACGTGCTAATTCTATCAGTTTTGAAAAGAATTTTGCTATTAAAATCACTACTATTGATAAATAACTGCGCTCTCTCAAAGGGATGCAACTCCATTTACCACCATCAACAAAGCCAGAAAATCAATAACTTGCAAAGTAGACAAATTTTCGTGTAGGCCTGTTAATGAAAAATGCTCTTAGTATGGAATGAATAATACAATTAAATAATGGCCGTTTCCTTTCGCATTTTCTGACTATGTTCTCACATTACGATAACACGCCTATTCAAATATATTGAGAATTTTACCACCAAATAGACTGATTTTTTTTTTTTTTTTTTTTTTTTTTCAGATAAAAAATCCTTATATTTTTTCATATTTCTGCTCAAAATGTACAGCGAGGCGGTCCTAATAAGTATCTACAATCTATGTTTTTGAACAGAAATAAGAAAAAATAATGTATACCCCTGTAAACCCCAATTTTACTTTATAAAAGTGGGGTTTAAGGGGGTCAAAATTATATAGGCGTGTTTTCGTGATGTATTTTGACAACATGGTCCACCACCTGATGAGACTTACAGAGGAGTCGAAATGTTTCTTTTATTAGCATTTTACTTTTTGAAAATTATCATTTATTCAATTCAAGCAAACAACATTAATATAAGTAATAATAATCACAAAGTACTTGGTTAATTGCAAAAAAAAAAAAAAAAAAAAAAAAAAAAAAATAGTACCCGGGTAATGAAGTTTTAGGAACTTATCTGCATAGATGATTACTGATTTCTGGATACGAGCGTATTCTGTGCGCCAATTCAGTAAGGTCACTACTCAGAAGTGAAAGAAAGTGCTCCCTCTAGGAGCAAATTCATTCCGTCGAAGCAGCAAATTCCATCCTAACATAACTATTTGAAAAGCATAACTTGTAGTCCCGCAATGCATGACCGTATATCAAAGATTAGAGCGAGCGAGGGGAGGTAACTACCAGACTGCATAACTTGGTGCGGTTAACACGAATTGCCTCTCTTGAACAGACAAAATATTTCATTTTAGAATTTTATAATGGCTGCAAACCAAAATTAAACAAAAATAATACAAAATAATAATAATAATAATAAATAACTTAAAAACTTTTCTAAATGGTTGTTGTCGGTTGTTGACGGTTGTTGTCGGTTGTTGACGGTTGTTGTCGGTAAGTAGCAAGACCCCTATCGACAGTAGAAGTTGGTTCTCTGAATGTAACAGACTTTTATATAAATATTCCCTTCCAAATGTTTACAACTTGGATAAAGAAATTGACAGTTTGAAAGTATGGAAAGAGCAGGTAAAGTCCGCCGTCGACAGTCATGTTCAGTCGCAGTGGATTACAGACTCAAAAAAAAATCTTTGAAATATCTTAATATCGAGTCCCTTCGTGTCGGAAAAGTACATCACTCACTGAGTACGCTCCCCAATGATGTTAAAGCTGTGAAGAAAAGTAATACGAAAATACGACTTCTGACAAGTACCTACATTCTCCAGGAAAATCGAGTCAGATTCAACCAGTACTCAGTATATGAGACATGCACCCTATGTTTGACCAATGCCGAGTCTCGGCAACATTTCCTTGTAGAGTGCAGTAGGCTGGAGAAAAAAAGGCACCAGTTTAGATCACAGATAAGTCAAAAACTACTACAGAATAATTCTGATACTTGTGTGCAGTCTTACATTTCAAACAATGAACGCTTGACGCATTTGCTATTAGATAGTACAGTATATGGGGCTAACGGAAGTCTAGTTCTAATCGAAGAAACAATATATAGGCTGGAAAAAACTTTCAAGAAAATGGTGCTTTGCTCTACATAGGCTTAGAAGTGAAATGTAAGGGTTAAGATTAAAAGACTTTTAGGTACTTGGAACATAGCACAAACAATACTGTAATTAATCCTATTGAGCTGTGTAATTTGCATATACAAATATGTACATAATCATATTTTGATCACATGCCTTACGTCTTTCTAGGATGCTGTACTTATGAAATACTAATAATTAACAGTAGTATTCAAAGAGAAAACGAGTAAATTAATAGTAAACTAGAGGCCCAAGTGGGCCAAAAATCGGATCCACCCGGATTAGGTTGGTCACGATGTTACGTTGTGCCATGGTGGCCATTTTGGCTATCAGATCAGATTGCCTTTAGCAATTCAGAATCTGATGTTGTTTGAAGACTTTCAAGATTGCCACCGTGGCCGTTATCTTGGATACTGGAACTGAATGATTCAGCAATTCTGAATCTCCATTTCACCCCGATGCCTCCCATCAAGTTTCGGCTCAACCTGACTTACTGTTTGGGAGGAGACGTGATTTGAAGAATTTCAAGATGGCTGCCATCTTGGGCATTGGAACAGAAGGATTTTAGCAATTCTGAATTTCCATATCACCCTAATGCCTCCCATCATGCTTAAGCTCAATCAGACTTATCCTTCGGTAGCAGATGTGATTTCAAGATTTTCAAGATAGCTGCCATGGTGGCCATCTTGGATATCAGAACGGAATCATTTTAGCAATTCTAAATCTTCATGCTGCCCCGGTGCCTTCCATCAAGTTTCCCCTCCACCCAACTTACTGTTCGGGAGCATATAACAATTGAAGACTTACAAGATAGCCTGAGGAGATGTTGTTCGAAGATTTTCAAGAAGGCTGACAATTTTAGCAATTCTGAATCTCTTTGTCGCTTCGATGCCTCCAATCAAGTTTTGACTCAATCAGACTTATGGGAGGAGATGTCGTTTGAAGAACTTCAAGATGGCCGCCATGGTGACCATCTTGGATATCTGAACGGAAGGATTTTAACAATTCTGAATCTCTGTGTCACTGTGATGCTTCCCATCAAGTTTTGGCTCAATCCAACTTTCGGTTTGGGAGGAGATGTCGTTTGAAGAATTTCAAGATGGCGTCCATGGCGGCCATCTTGGATATCGGAACGATACAACTTTAGCAATTCTGAATCTTTATGTTGCTCCAATGCCTCCCATCAAGTTTTGGCTCAATCCCACCTACTGTTTGGGAGGAGATGTCGTTTGAAGTATTTCAAGATGGCCACCATGGCGGCCATCTTGGATACGGGAACAGAATGATTTTAGCAATTCTGAGTCTCTATAACTCTCCAAAGCCTCCCATCAAGTTTCAGCTCAATCTGACTTATTGTTTGGGATTAGATGTCGTTTGAAGAATTTCAAGATGGCCGGCCATCTTGGATATCTGAACGGAGCGATTTTAGCAATTCTGAATCTCTGTGTCACTGTGATGCTTCCCATCAAGTTTTGGCTCAATCCAACTTTCGGTTTGGGAGGAGATGTCGTTTGAAGAATTTCAAGATGGCCACCATGGCGGCCATCTTGGATATCAGAACAGAACAATCTTAGCAATTCTGAATCTCTATGTCGCTCCAATGCCTCCCATAAAGTTTCGGCTCAATGACTTATGCTTTTAGAGGAGATATCGTTTGAAAAATTTCAAGATGGCTGCCGTGGCGGCCATCTTGGATATTGGAACGGAACAACTTTAGCAATTCTGAATCTATGTGTCACTGTGATGCTTCTCATCAAGTTTTGGCTTAATCCAACTTATGGTTTGGGAGGAGATGTCGTTTGAAGAATTTCAAGATGGCCGCCCTGGAAATCGGAACGGAACAATCTTAGCAATTCCGAATCTCTATTTCGCTCCGATGCCTCCCACAAAGTTTCGATGCAATCTGACTTATGGTTTTGGAGGAGATATCATTTGAAGAATTTCAAGATGGCCGCCGTGGCGGCCATCTTGGATATCGGAACGAAACGATTTTAGCAATTCTGAATCTCTGTGTCACTGTGATGCCTCCCATCAAGTTTCAGCTCAATCGGACAGGGTTTAGGAGGAGATGTTGTTTGAAGAATTTCAAGATGGCTGCCGTGGCGGCCATCTTGGATATCGGAACGGATTGATTTTAGCAATTTTGAATCTCTGTGTCACTGTGATGCCACCCATCAAGTTTCAGCACAATCGGACTTAGGGTTTGGGAGGAGATGTTTGACAAATTTCAAGATGGATATCGGAATGGAACGATTTTAGCTATTTTGAATCTAAATCACTGTGATGCCTCCCATCAAGTTTCTTGGATATCAGAATGAAACGATTTAGCAATTTTGAATCTCTGTGTCACTGTGATGCCTCCCATCAAGTTTCAGCTCAATCGGACATAGGGTTTAAGAGGAGATGTCGTTTGAAGAATTTCAGGATGGCCGCCGTGGCGGCCATCTTGGACATCGGAACGGAACGATTTTAGCAATTTTGAATCTCTGTGTCACTGTGATGCCTCCCATCAAGTTTTAGCTCAATCGGACTTAGGGTTTAGGAGGAGATGTCGTTTGAAGAATTTCAAGATGGCCGCCGTGGCGGCCATCTTGGATATCGGAACGGAATGATTTTAGCAATTTTGAATCTCTGTGTCACTGTGATGCCTCCCATCAAGTTTCAGCTCAATAGGACTTATGGTTTGGGAGGAGATGTCGTTTGAAGAATTTCAAGATTGCCGCCATGGCGGCCATCTTAGATATCGGATCGGAAAGATTTTAGCAATTCTGAATCTCCACGTTGCCACAATGACTCCTACTAAGTTGAGCTGCAAGCTCCAGGTGAGCTAATAATTGTTGGATTCCTTGGGATTGCTATATGATGTTGGATATTTAATCAACGCTGGATATGTGCTAATTCCGCTAGATCGCCACAATACAGAGTTCTGTTTGGCCTATGTGCTGGAGTTTTATATATGAATGTTGTAAACTAGCTACTGTGACTTTTAATGTCCATGGTTCTAACAATTAATTTTAATCTGTGACATTTTCACATCATTTGCCCAAGAGTCAGCACCAGCTGTGGAGCCGTTTACAGGCTTGATCCCAGCAACAACAACAACAACATTCCGATTATTCACGTAAAACAGAGATAAATGGCAAGAGGTGTACTTTGGTTTAGCGCTTTTAAACCTCATTACATGTCACCGCATTAGTTATTTAATCACGCCAAAAGATGACTTGCTAAGCTTTTAAAAAGCTAAAATTGTTTCTTTTTTAAAAGCTAACCTTGTATCTTACGAAAGCACCTTCGCGCAATGTACATCATTATTTCTATCATTTTTTTTTATTCTGGCCTTGTTTTCTTTGTTTTTCATTGCGTGAACTTAAAGCTCATAACGTAAAGATGTTTAAAAAAGCACTATTATAGCTGAATCAAAGGATTTGACAAAAATAATCGTTTTATGAGACTGTCATCACCTCAAGACACGCACATTCTTCCATATAGATATTTACATTACTGGGTCAGCGAATGATTTTAACCGACTTCATCGAAAAACAAACAAAGATATGAAAGAGTGGAGGCAATTGACAATCGCAAAAGGTTGGCCCTGTTCTCGGCTGTCGTAAGCGGAATGTATAAAGGAGGTTTCTGCATACCTGAGTGCACCCTGTAGATTATGACGTGCATGTGCATACAGAAGTATTGGTTCGATGCCTAAGGACAGAGCAAGAGGGAATTGCGGCTGTGGTGTCAAAATTACACGTTGTTTTAAAACATCAAATCAAAATATAGCATGTCCTCCAGGGATGTGGTGTGGTGTGGTCTGATTGGGGAGCAGGCTGTTAAAATTACATTTTCGAGAACACCGTGTAGCATATCAGATCGAACGGTATTCATTAAAAGTATACAGTGGCCAAAGCTGGAAGCCCGTCAAGAGCAGGCCTCTTTGTTCTTCAATAAGATTCATACAAGTGCATTTTCCATTGATAGTTCTAAATATTTGAACCCAGCACCTGGGTTGAAACAAACGAGGACATCCTGTGGCTTACAGCTCACATAGTATCTGTCCTACAGTAATAAATGTTCAAAATATTCATTCTTTCCCAGGACTATACTGCAATGGAATACTCTACGTCCTGCCATAGCATCAGTTGAGACTACAGAGAAGCCTAAGACCCTCTTTTAAAGCCTTAAACCAGAGACATAATTAGTATATCTCCGGTGTACTGCTTGTAAATGAACGCAAACGTCAGAAAACGTGCCTACGGACATGTGCGTCCTGCGAAGATTCAGATCAGCCTGCGCATTCGAGCAGTATGATTAGAATCTTCACTGGGTGCATTTTGGATAGCAAAGGATGTAAAGTTTGTTGATGAAGACTCTGATCAGACTGTTCGGTTGTGCGGGCTGATTTCAGACTTCGTTTGGCGTTCATGCTAGAAGGTATATTTACTCACGTTGTGACCAAAATAGTTCTAATGGCTTATCCATTTTTTTGACTGCTGAACTTTAAGTTTAGGCACTCACCCACCTGAGGTGATGATCTGAGGCAGGCAGGCAGGCAGGCAGGTAGGTAGGTAGGTGATAGGTAGATAGGTAGACCGGTTGGTCGGGGTAGGTCGGTCGGGAGATTGATAAAACAAGATTTAAAAAAAAAATGCAAGTGTGATTGGGGCAGGACTAGGATGCGGGGATAAGGGCTGAGAATCAAATACTCAACTTTTTCAGAACATGGTAATCTGCTATTACAAATTGAATGGGATGAAGACTAGACTTTTTGCTTAAAAGTTCCTTTTAGGTTGTTCAGTGTCTAGAGCAGTGAATTTGTGTGCAATGCAGTGAGATAGAAGATGAGGAGCATTTTTTCCCTATTTTATAGTAAATGTACAGATTTAATGATTATCTAGTTTACCAAACTACACCTGGATCTGAAATTCAATACTGAAGGACTCCAGTAGTGCTGCAGGTACAAAACTCATTTGTAAATTTATACAGGAGGCATTGGAATTAAGGTAATAGATCTATTGTCTTTGTTTTTCTTATGTATTCGTGTATTCTGTTAAATGTTTATCTTATATATATATACAGAGTAGAATAGAATATAATAGAATAATATATATTGGTGTTCTCCATTCACATGAACTATAAAATATAAACATTTAAGAGAATACATGAGAAAAACAGACACAATAAACAAACCTATCTATTTCACGTGAATGGAGAACACCTTCTATATATGTAGCAGGGCTGCCAGATTTGCCTACATTGTCTCATTTCCATGAGAACAAGTAAGACATGTCAATTTTCTAGCTATATATATATTTCGTATTTCTCAAAGAAAACGTATGTCAGTTTCTTTCTATATATACGGTGAAACCCTCGTTTTAAGGGATTTCCTTGTCCCTAAAAAACGTGAGACTTGGCCCCTTTTTGACTGTTATGTCCCCTAAACCTTCATCTTACAGAGACATTGATGCCCCTTAAAATTTGCAATAGTTTCTGTAAAATTCAAACAATTAATCCCTGAAACTACCTCATATGTCCCCTAAAATATATGGGTCAATAGACATTATGTCCCCATGAATAAATTTCTGAGGGAAAACCTTGCGTTTTATTAGTATGATGCGTAGGACTTCTTGGGTAGAAACCAGTACTAAGAAATGTGGATATTGTGTCTTGCTCAAGGACACAGTACTTAGTGCTCACTCGGGTCGAACCTGCTAACTCTCGATCTTGAATCACACAACAGCGTTCCAGAATCAGAATCAGACTTTTTACTGGTGATACGTCTAATGGCATTCATTCACCGAGACCTGTGATATGTCTAGCTGTTTTTTTGGGCAAGTAAATCTTGGTTGGACAGGTGGATTTTGACGATTTTTAACAACATGGTAGTAAAGTTTGATATGTCCACAAGCCTGTATGTAGGTTTTTCCAATAAATTCTGTTCTATTCAGTTTCTACAGGAACACACACACACACACACACACACACGTGACACACGTGACACACATACACGCACACTGGCACACACACGTTAAGTCTCTCTTTTTGAGTGAAACTATTTAATGTTTGACTCAAGAAATCCCGTTTGAGGCACTCTCATCCTGAAAAAGAAATATTCTTTTCTTTATTTTAGGATAGCATTTTTTTTTCTTCTTTTTTTTTCTTCAGAACCTCCTGTCACGTATACGTCATGGGTCTGCTTCTGATCCAGTGATCGGTAATCGTCGCCACTTTACGCTGATGATCGTTTGGCACGGTATTGGCATTTACCCACATTATTGACCTTTCAACTTTGGAACAATAGGGCCATGTGACTAGTAACGGTCCAATCGTTGATAAGCACCGTTACCGCCATCTTCTTTTACAACACTTGCATGTGTATCTAAGAGGAAGGCAAAACTATTTTTAAAAGTGTTTTTGTGGAGTAAACGAGTCAGTTATTCAGACAAATCAAGAAGAAACATAAGGGCTGCGGGATGGAAAAGAAACATTCCCGCGCCCAATCCTGTCCGCCGAGTAATAATCGGAGACGAAAGGTTAGTCAGATTTTTCGTAAAGTCTGTGACGAATTTAAGAACATTAGCACGTTACTTTCGGTTTAAAGCGTTGTCAGTAATTTTTCATGTCTTTTTTGTTGTATTTAGGTACATGTTATTGTTTATTTGTTAATGCTACGTCACAGATACCGTGTTTAGTTCATGATTTAAAATATCTTTTTGTTACCCCACCACGTTTGCTTCTCCACAAAACTGGGTTTATTATGTAGTTTTTTGTGCTTTTGTCTTCGAATGACACCAACTGAATGTCACTTGGATCACATTGAGCATAAACATGCTTTGGAACGTGCAGATTCAGATCATCCTGGTTGTGCAAGTTTTCTGCTTTGGTAGCTAACAGTGCCCAGATCAACATGGTTCTGATACTGTTAAACAGGCTGAGCTGGGCCTTTGCTATACGCATATCCCTCATTCTCATAATATGAATTTAGGCACTGCCAACTGTCCTTTCGACATCTCTTGGAAAGACTTTTTTTGCTTGGCCTTTTATCTTAAATGGAAATTGATTGACTATATATTATCAGAAACCATTTGTCTTTTCTGTTTCTGTGTTTTGTTCTCAAATATGTACCCTAAAATTAAATTTATCGCCAAAAGTTGGTCTGACCTATGCAATTTCTATAGTAATGTGGTTTTTTGAAATTTTTGTCTTAGTAAATATTTTTTACTTTTCTTTGCTGAATTTGAATTATTGATGTTTCACAACAATATTGTGAAAATTTCAGAAAAATTGAACAAGCAGAACTTGTCAAAAATCTGCCTCCAAGTTACCTACCCTACAAATTTCTGCATAATTTTCATTCATTTTTACTATGGGAAAAAGTGAAAATATTGGATTTTTTAAAACCACTGACTAGAATAAAACTTTTTGCACATAGGTAGTTACGACAAATGGTTTTGCATTAAATCATGACAAAAGTTTGCAAAGTTACTTCTTCTGTTTAAAGCGCCGAGCAAAAAATGACTTTCTGGAAGATGTCGAAAGCACAGTAGAAACTGGCATGGCAGTTGCTTAATTTTCAAAGTTAGCCCTTTGTTGATATAGGACAGGGTCACAATCTGTAACAATGCAGAAAAAAAAAAATCACTAGACTGGCTCTATTTTTTATCACGATTCCCGCCGAATGTCACCTTGAGGGTAACTGGTCAACTCGTACCTTAGTCAACTCGTATGTATTTTTGGTCAACTTGTACCCGTTTTCTGGTCAACTCTTACCTCCCAAATCAACTCTTACCTAATTTGGTCCTCTTACCTAGTTTGGTCAACTCGTATTTTTTAAAAAAGAGATAGTGGACAGACAGTGGATAGATAGGTAGATAGATAGATACATAGATAAATGACAAACAGTGAAGACCAACATTAGATGCCACAGAAGGCTGCTTCTGATCAGAGATCTAAAGAATATCTGGATCACTATGTGCAGGCAGATCTGAGCAAACACTGCTAACTTACTCCCAGCTCATGACTTCATTCAATTACAGTTGACTGGTTATTTTTAAGTTCAAGGTACTCTCTGAAGTACGAGATATCGTACATTTCAGATTTGTAGAACCTTATACCGCCAATCAGATTTGCAGAACCTTAAAACGCCAGTCACAATAGCAGCAGAAAATATTTTTTATTTTCTTTTTCATAGAATAAAGTTTTGACATTTCATGTGAATCATCTGCCTAGCAGATGCTTCACATGATAATGTCAAGACTTTTCTCTGAAAAAATAAATAAAAGATTCAAAATGTTGTCTGCTACAAATTTTGCTTGGCGCTTTAAGGGTTTATGAATAAATAAATCAAACAATCACATTCCACAAATTAATAAGGTACGATAACCCAAAATGCATGATTTGAAAAAAAGGGTACGAGTTGACCAGAAACCACCTTGAGTAGCTATGCATTTCCAATGAGCATCTCTTTAACGTTGACCAATATTACTGAAGTAGTCAAGAAGAGATATACAGTACAGCTCAGGTGGTTTTTCAAAATCCCCCCCCCCCCCCCCCCCCCCCCCCCCCGCCGAACCGGTGGGGTTGATTTTTTAGCCCACCGCGGATCTTCCTGATACCCCACTCCAATTCCCACCGCGACGGATTTTTCGTCCACCGCGTTTCCGCCGAGTTCCCTCCGCAAAACCACCCACTTACCTGTAGAACTCCGCGGTGGGCAAAAGTTTATCCTGGCGAGCTCACAATGAAAGATTAGTGACGTCAGAATGATTGACAGCTCCGAATTTTTCCGAGTTTGCATGGGGAGGATATCGGAACCTTTATTTTGCTTATGCATCATTCGGCTGATTTGCCACTGAATAAATACAGAAATATTTCTACCTAGATTAAAAAAAATAATAATAATGAATAAAACAAGAAATAAAAAATAACGTATTTCTGTTTGTTTATTTCTTACCTTGTACCCGGGTACTTAAAGGGGCGCTTCTGCTATCTTAGAGGCTTTTATTTGGAGACCAACGAGCATCGTCTTGGAAAAAAAAATACGAGTAATGTCACGTAGGCGGGCGCATTAATCTCCGATGGTCAGGATTGTGCATTCGATCCTCACAGATTGAGCGATTTATCATGAAACACATGTATTTGCTACGGTCATTCGCTCCTTCCACTACTTCAAAATTGGCAGTTACAAGTTTCTGGCGGAAGGGAGTTCAGTGTACTAGTTAACCACTTATTGTATAAGCATGCCCCCCTCTGTATTGGTTCGATTCATAAAAAATGCTCTTCCCCATTCCATTTCGCAGTAAGATGCGCCGTCCGACTGGAGACCAGGAGGTCGCGGGTTCAACCCCCGCCGAGGTCGGCAACATTCTTTCGTGGAGATTGATCATGAAATATTGTCTACGGTCATTCTCTCCCTTCCGCTGATTCAAGAAGGGCAATTGTCAGTTTCTGGCGAAAGAATGTGCACAATACTGGTTAACCGCTTAGAGGACTAAGCCTGCCCAGTAAACGTGTGGTTAGGTAAACTGGTTGCGCTCGACATGACCCCACTGGGTTGACTGGGGCGTAAAACCTCAACACAAACAACACCTTCTTAAGACACCAATATTGGCTTTAATTAAGAAAAGCATACATTCAGAGGATGATCTTGAGAAGCCCAGAGGCTAAAGAAGCTCATACAAACAGCGAAGACTGATTCGCAGGTTGATCTTAGTATTCACTGGTTGCTCAGGTCTCATCGTCCTAAAAGTGTTTTCAAAATTGTCGTGATATCTGTTCCCCTAAATTAATTTCATTCCCTTGTTCTCTGCGGCGTCTAATCTGGGTCTGCACTGTTTGCGTAGGCCTATCTGTTCCAATACTTAGGTTCTTTATATTTTTAATACGTGCCAGTTTTGTATGCATTTCTGAATAGAAAAGGCTCTATAAATTAAGTTTGTTTTTCTCCCGAAGCGGTTTTCCGCCACGATTTCACATGACGTCACGTGGTTTCTTTACGCGGGGCAAGTGAAAGAATGTTGCTTTGTGACTGTTGCATTTTCTGGGTATTTTAATAATCCTAATGTTCTCAATATATAGATGATGTAAAAGAATAACAATGGCAATATTTATTTACACCCTGGTAAATGGGGGGTAAGGCCCTCAATCTAGGTTTTACTGTTTAAAGGGAGCTAATTGCATATGCCTTGATAATGAACTTTACGAGATGAACACAGCATTTTTTTTTTTTACGAATCAGGCGGATCCAGGACGATTTCTGAAAGGGTTCAATTTAATCGAATTTCCGTACTTTACGTATTCAGACAGACATGCCTGAGCAAACAGTGTAGACCCAGATCAGACGCCAAAGAACGCATTTTAAACCTTCACTGAAATGGTAATGTATTTAACCAGAGATTTGTAATCTCTTCAAGAACTGAAGTTTACATGCCTGTTTGTCACCACAACCGACAAAATCTGACCACCCTTGCATCGGAAGATGATCTGAGTCTTCACTGGTCGCACGTCTTATGTCCTAAAAGTGTTTCCAAATTTCCATGTTCCCTGTTCCCCCTCACCAGTTCCATTCCCCTTTTCTCTGCGGAGTCTGATCTGTGTCTACAGTTTGCATAGGCCTATCTGTCCCAATACTTAGGTTCTACTTTTAATACATGCCAGCTTCATATGCAGTTCTGACAGAAAAAAATCTCTATAATTTAACGAACATAAGTGTGTTCTTCTCTAAGCGGTATCCCCGTCATGATTTCTCGTGACGTTACCGTTAGGAGCACGCGGTTTCTTCATGCGGTGCAAGGGAATATGACTGTTGCATCTTCTGGATCTCCACTTGTATTTTTGTAATCTTTTCTGGAAATGCGAACGTCCCAGAATTGTGTGTCGTCGCCTGGTGGCGTATCATTGCAACTTTGGTAAATATTTTAAGAGTACAAGGGAATGAACCTAATTTTGGGGGACACGGAGTGCGTCGATTGGGAAAACTCATTTGGTACAATGAGATCTTTCCGACTAGTGCAGACTCAGATCAACTTACGCATCCGCATAAGAATGGACGATATAACCTCCACGCTGACTGTACCATATGATGGAAAAATAAATAAAAATAGGACAGGTATTTCGTCAAATTACACCAAGGAACTCCTCTTAACGTCGAGCTGTACATGCTGGTCGCATATGCAATAACTCATCTAAACTGCTAACAAAAAAAAACACAAAAAAACACACACACACATTTTATTGCCCGATTGTGAAATACTCCCCCGACTGGACATTAATTAAGTTAAAGGGGAATCCCAATTTCCCGACGGACAATTTGTATTTGTTGCGTAGGCATTGAGATCACAAATAAGCCAAATGGTATGAAACAAAGAAGACTCGGCTCAGGTTGCACCACTCCACACATACATGTAGATAATGTGCAATTTTATTTATTGTGCTGTGGTTTTCTGTCAACAGAATGAGAACCTGGATCAAAATCTACTGCAAAAGTACCGTGAATCGATCTTTATTCACAGGCTCAACTATGATAGAAATATTTTACAGCTGTCGTTAATTCTTTCCACGCTTGTCACGCTCGTGCCAGTAATACGTTTCGTGCTACAATTACGTAACCTCACGTTCCATTCTTCACGCTTCGCGCAAAACTCACGCTAAGCCCACGCTCATCTCAGGCTTGTTTTGCGCTAACGAGCAAAATTTTTTATTGTGGAGCGCGGACGATATAACCATCACGAAACTTGTACTGTAAAAGAACATCAAGAGTCTTACCTGCCCCAGCCAGTATCTCTGCGTTAATATTCATGTCCGGAATGTCTTCACTGTTTCCTAATTTGTCCGGAATGTTCTGACCTTTATTCCAAATCTGAATTTCATTTTCTATAATTTTCATGGATCCCAGAGGGAGACCTAGCTCTTTCAGGTCCCTCAGTTTTATAAGTTCGAGTGCTGTCTTAGAAGTCAGTTCCTCTTGACGCAATATTTGAGTTACTTTCCTGCTTAATCCCAGGCCCGTTGCCCATTCATCAAAGTTGAAGTTCTCCGTCTTGTGCTGTTATGGGGCATTTCATCAGTGTCACTGTCACCCATTGTTTCACATATAAAGAGGAAACACAATGTGGAAACACAGCACAGTAAATATAAGTACGACAATGTCATTGACACACTAATAATTAAAGAACGTCCCTATAAACACCAATTAATTTAAATTCGTAAGGAAAAAGCTGCTGCTTTGGCGCGCACCAAACCGACAAAGACGTGAGATAAGGCTCTCAGAAACCCCCGTGAAAGGTCAACTATACCAGACTATAAGCACTGCATGGTGGTTTGTCTAAACTCAATTATGGAACTTAATTCCACTTAGTGTTTAAACTTGTCAATTATTTCAAAAATATATAAAGTGTCTTTAATTTTAAAAGTTTGTCTTTATTATTTAAAATACAGAAAATGCAACAGTCACATTCCCTTGCCCCGCCTGAAGAAACCGCGTGCTCGAATGGTAGCGTCATCAGAAATCGTGGCAGAAACGACTTTGAGGGAAAACACATCCTTATGTTCGTTAAATTATAGAGCATTTTTTCGTCAGAAATGCATATGCAACTGGCAGGTATTAAAAAACCTAAGTATTGGGACAGACAGTCCTGTGCAAATTGTAGACTCAGATCAGGCACTGCAGAAAAAGAGGAAATGAAACTAGTTAGGGGGAACAGGGAACATGGAAATTTGGAAAACACTTTTAGGACAATAAGACGTGCGACCAGTGAAGACTCAGATCATCTTCTGATGCAAGGGCAGTCAGATTTTGTCGTTTGTGGTAACAAAGAGGCATGTAAACTCCAGTTCTTGGAGAGATTACAAATCTTTGGTTAAATACATCACCGTTTCAGTGAAGGTTTTACATGCGTTCTGCGGCGTCTGATCTGGGTCTACACTGCTCAGGCCTGTCTGTCCGAATAAGAGTAAGTACGGAAATTCGATCAAATCGAATCCCTTCAGAAATCATCCTGGGTCCGACTCATAAAATTCATCATCAAGGCATATTCAATTAGCTCCCTTTAAACAGTAAAACCTACAGTACAGCTCAGGTGGTTTTTCAAAATCCCCCCCCGAGCCGGTGGGGAGTGGATTCGGGTGGAAAGGATTAAATTTTAGTATCCCACGGTGGTTTCACCCGGGCCGGTGGATCCGCTGCGTTCCCGTGGTAAAAATCGCCTGATAAAATTACTTCTGAACAGGTAAAATTCGATGCGATTATGACAGGCAATTGAAACAGCCGCGGGGGCCACGCTGTGTTTCCGTGATGAAGTGAGAAAGCTGTTTCCAAAGGGGCGTGGCTTAAGCCAGTCGTACTTTTTCGGCATGCACAGTTGAATAGGACCAAACTGCCGACCTGATCAAATCAGCCTTTTCAACTCATTGTGTGACAGCAATTAACAAATTTTGATTGTAAGCATTCCCATTCATGATGAGCGTACAGAATTGTTGGTATTTGCGTACACAAAACGTATCGCAAATTCGGTGCATAAATTGCAATATTCGTACACCTATTTGAGTCAGTTTTCGTTCATCAGCATCCTTTTGAATATTAATAAAGCATCGAAACACTGCGATTGCCGACGGACAATAACGAATGCGTATGGCCAATGCATAGAAAAGGATGAGTTTTCCGAATTGCCACTTTCCGATCCCCCAAAATTAGGTTTATTCCTTTGTTCTCTTGAAATATTAACCAGTGCTGCCCTGTTCCTTGAAATATATTTGGGTGTTCCCTTGGTCCATAGAAAACCCCGGTAGCCCCATTCACTGTTCGAGCAGGTAACATGGGCCGCAACAAAGCTCCATATGAAAAAGTACCGGATTCTGTGGCTTAGTTTGATCCGGCCAAAAAGTGGACACGGCATGGTCAGTTTTACTTAATGTGCCGTAAAAAAACAAAACAAACACTAAAAAATCTCAAAGAGAATCAAACATCTGCCTTGAATCCACGAATTACGTATTTATGTTTGGTATTCCTGAAACTGCCTTTTCCCATGCAACAACTGCACGTGCTCAATATAAATGACGTAATGTGGTAAAAGACCGTAATGTGGTAAAAGACCGGGAAATTCTCACTCGCATGCAGCAACCGCACGTGTCAATATAAATTTACTTAAAGGGGCGCTTCTGCTATCAAAGAGACATTGAATCAATGGGACAGCCCAAGCAAAAATGGTGTCTGTCATACAAAAAAACACACGTAACGAACAAGGGGCCACAGAAGTTAATGACAATTCAAATGAGTGAGTGAGTTTTTTAAGGTCCAACTAATAGCTAGTTCATACGAAGGTGTGGACCTTGGTTTAAAGTCCCATATGAAAGACGCCTGGGATCGAACTCATGACCCCTGGGTGACAAGGCGCGCAGCTTTACCACTACACCACCGAGGCACCCTTTCCCAATATTTCAACCTGTTAAATATCTAATAAAAGGGCTGAAGACATTTCACCATGCCCCACCACTGCACTTACATCAAACAAGTACCATAACTTTGTTAATAAATTAATTAAGTTTCAAGAAAATATCGCAAACAGTTTTCAAGTTACAGAGCGGACACAAATATATTACAGAAATCACTAAAATAGTTTCGGTGTTCAAAGGGCCATAACTCCAAGGCTCTATCGTCAAAGTATATGAAAGAAAAGAAGGGCAGTTGTCAGTTTCTGCTGTAATAGCTTATGAATAAGCCCGCCCGGAAAAGTGTGCGGGCTAGATGAATAGTATTGACTGGGCAGTTTATCTCCAGTTCAAACAAAAATTACGTCGATACAAAGTATGATTTACAATGTACGAACTTTGAACCGGATAAAACCTACAATACTACAATGTACGTGCGACCAGCAAAGACTCAGGTTAGTCTGTGCATCGACCCACTAGATAAAGCAAGCGTCTTGCATACTGTACGATCAGAGAAGGGTCTGAACAGAATGTGCTGTTGCAGTCGCACTGTTTATTCCGCTTTGGACAGCCCGGCTATCGATGGTAAATACAATCAGGGAATACTCTTATCAGAATGTGCAGGCGCGTACTGACATGAGTCTTCGCTCGTCGCACAAGACGTTTTGTTACACCCAGTAATCATAGGGGGTACTTACGATTAGCGAAGGCTCTGATCAGACTACTGAGATCTGCTGATGTGCAGTCTCAGAGTGTGCAGGCTGATCCGTCTCTTCGTACAAGTTTAATTGTAGGTTTTGCCATGCACAGACTCATGCGCGAGTTGTTTGTGCAAACCTTAACGCTAAGCACCCTGGGTACAATTTTCAGCAGACGACATTTTGAAATATTTTTCTCATTCTTCCAAGAGATCATTATTTGCACTTCATGCAAATTGTCTCCACTGCATGAAACGTCAAATCCTGTTTTCTTGGTAATGAAAAGAAAAAAAGAAAACGAATTCAATCTGTCGTCTGCTGAATTAGCCCAGAAGACGCTTTCCCGCCGATGCGCTAGGTTTATACAATGCGTCCCTTTTACTCGTTAAATAAATTACGGTCTTGGTTTTGCATATCGCATATATTGAAGCCACAAAAACAGAACACTTTACATGGAAACAAAAGTTCTGAAGATTGCTGTATAAGCCAATAAATATAATGTTATTAATGTATTATACCATAAGAGAATAACGTAACAAAGTATTCATTTGTACCCTGATAAATGCTGGGTAAGGTACTCACACTGCAGGTTTTACTGATTTAAGGGAGCTAACTGTAACTGACTTAAAAGGGAGTTAACTGCAACTGCTTTACGCGTCTGAACTGTGCGTAATGGAATGTTTGTTTGTTTGTGTTGAAGTTTTACGGCCCAGTCAACCCAATGGGGTCATGTTGAGTGCGGTCAGTTTACCTAACCACACGTTTACTGGGCAAGCTTAGTCCTCTAAGCGGTTAACCAGTATTGCGCACATTCTTTCGCCAGAAACTGACAATTGCCCTTCTTGAATCAGCGGAAGGGAGAGAATGACTGTAGACAATATTTCATGATCAATCTCTACGAAATAATGTTGCCGACCTCGGCGGGGGTTGAACCCGCGACCTCCTGGTCTCCAGTCGGACGGCGCATCTTACTGCGAAATGGAATGGGGAAGAGCATTTTTATGAATCGCGCCGGGGGGAGGGGGGGGCATGCTTATATAATAAGTGGTGAACTAGTACACTGAACAGGGGGGGGGGGGGGGTGGCATGCTTATACCATAGGTGGTGAACTAGTACACTGAACTCCCTTCCGCCAGAAACTTGTAACTGCCAATCTTGAAGCAGTGGAAGGAGCGAATGACCATAGCAAATACATGTGTTTCATGATAAATCGCTCAATCTGTGAGGATCGAATGCACGATCCTGACCATTGGAGATTAATGCGTCCGACTACGTGGCATTACTCGTATTTTTTTTTTCCGGGACGATGCTCGTTGGTCTCCAAATAAAAGCCTCTAAGATAGCAGAAGCGCCCCTTTAATACCCGGGTACAAGGTAAGAAATAAACAAACAGAAATACGTTATTTTTTATTTCTTGTTTTATTCATTAATTCTTTTTTCTTTTTTGTTTTTTTCTTTTTAATCTCTAGGTAGAAATATTTCTGTATTTATTCAGCGGCAAATCAGCCGAATGATGCATAAGTAAAATAAAGGTTCCGATTTCCTCCCCATGCAAACTCGGAAAAATTCGGAGCTGTCAATCATTCTGACGTCACTAATCTTTCATTGCGAGCTCGCCAGGATAAACTTTTGCCCACCGCGGAGTTCTACAGGTAAGGGGTGGTTTTGCGGAGGGAACTCGGCGGAAATGCGGTGGACGAAAAATCTGTCGCGGTGGGAATTGGAGTGGGGTATCAGGAAGATCCACGGTGGGCTAAAAAATCAACCCCACCGGTTCGGGGGGGATTTTGAAAAAACACCTGAGCTGTACTGTAAAGAGTGAGGACCTTACTCCGCATTTACCAGGGTATAAATAAATATAAGTACTATTATTCTTTTTACATTATGTATATATTGAGAACATTATTATTAAAATGAACAGTCACAAAGCAACAGCATTAAGAAACCATGTGCTCGTAGCGGTACGTCACGTGAAATCGTGGCGAAAACCACTTCGGGAGAAAAACAAACTTATTTTATAGAGCCTATTCTCGTCAGAAATGCATATGAAACTGGCACATATTAAAAATTTAAAGAACCTAAATATTGGAACAGATAGGCCTATGCAAACAGCATAGACCCAGATCAGACGCCGCAGAGAACAAGGGAATGAAACTTATAGCGAACGGTTTTCCACGAATAAACAATACGTCATTTGTTTGTCCGAAACTTGCAACGGTTTATGAAGTTTGTTATATCAGGTACACAAGCATGGGGACAATAATGAAAGCTGTCACATTTGTCTTCTGCAATGCGTAAAATAACAGTTAAACTTTCGGACAAACAAAGCTATTTATAGTTCAGTACCTATATAGAATCATTCCCTATTTGGGGGAATAGGGGAATTGGCCTCTGGGCTTTTCAAGATCGTCCTCCGAGTATATTCGTTTCTTTATTAAAGCTAGTATTGGTGTCTTCACAGTATTCCTGTATTTTTCACGGGTATTTCGGTAGTATTCCAGTATTTCGGTAAGTCGTGTGACGCTATACCAGAATTCCAAAGTTGATCAGATCATTTCTGCAAAGCGTGACGCACATGCGATAGTAAGAAAGCGCTACACGCAAAATTGTAAATTACCATGTGCATCCGCGCATTCTGATCTGGGTCGTTCCTGCTCGTCCGTACACTGTGTCCTTCGATAATATCTGCCGCTAATATTTAAGTTTAGCATGTCAAAGGTTTCAATAAGCATGCCGAAAACGTTTTAGTCGTGGGAATTAATGCCACCAGCAAAATATTTCCTGTCTGACCGCGTGATTGACATGATATGCTCAGTGCATCCTATTTGAACAGGTAATGGTCCCAACAGAGATGATAGGTCCCAACAAGCCAAAGTGAACCTAATCATTTATTACAAATGTGATCAGTCTGTGCACTTGCTGGAGACTGTATCACAGTGTTTTATACCAATGTCCTAATCAGCGAATTGAGTGGACACCATCCTGCGTCTAACATTCTGATCTGACATACATATACACAAAGGGACATTTTCGCCTGAACAGGGATCAAATGAAAGGATTACTATTGATGACAGATGATTCTTGCAATAAATTTCGTTACCGAATTTTAAACAACCATACATTTGTTTTTAAAGAAAGAAATATTGCTAAAAATGATAATGGCAGTTCACAGGTTTGGCATACGTAGTTCAGTTTGGTGTAGAGCTAAAATCTTTGATCTTGATCAGGCTGCATTCAGATCTGGTTGTCCGCACTGTTCATTTTATGTATGAGTCCTTTCCAATAGAAACGACCTTATGACAATTGAGAACAGCATAGACAAGATCAACATGCGCAACCGCACAGTCTATGTATCGGGGCGGTCTGATCTGAGTCTATGCATATCGCCGGCAGAATGCATTATGTCAGCAAGCAGTGTGAATACTGCGCTTCAAAACTGCGCTTTTCTCATTTAAACTCCGTACACTTCGCCTTTGAGGAAAGGGACTTTTGTGTTTCTGTAGTGGCTCAAACAAGAACAAACGTGTGGTAACCTTTTGAAGTATTTTTTGGTCACCATGTGTATCTCAGTGCAGTAAAGTGAAGAGGCTTGTTACGTAAGAAGACAGTGGACTAAGCCAGGCTATTTTAAGAAAGTGGCACATTCCGGGAGTGCTGAACAAACCTATCTGGCGATTAATTAGTGTACCGGATAATTAATTGTTTTGTTATGAGAAACATTATTCGACATAGAATTAATCGGATGGAATTGAAAACAAACATCAGTGTGGTAATTATTTATTAGTTCATACAATTTCACATTCAGTTTACCAATTACACATAGCAAATAAGAAAACCCTTTTGTTATGTAGGTCCTTTTTTGTCGTTTCGGGTGTCCGAAAGCGCCTGATATCCAGGTCAATTTTGGCTGTAAGTGAATCTGTCCTAAAATTTCGAACAGTAAATTTTTTAGCAAATCATAATTTCTAAAATTTCGAACAGCAAGAAATGAAATTATTTAATTTTGTTCGAAATTTTAGGACATTTACCGTAATTGAAATTACCCATTTAAATGTTCAGTGTTGGTTATTGAATAAATTTCAGGGTCAATTCATTTTACCGCAGACCTTAACGAAAAGATTTAGACTCAGACACTCATGGTGGTGTCATGTAATTTGTATTCAGCAGGGTTTACCTTATAAAAGGCGAAATGAAATGAAACAATGAAACAGATACTTTTTTTTTTTTTATCAAGCCATTTCTGTTTCATAACAAATGAAACAAATATGATATAAAGGAGACACTCTAACATGCTGAAACAGACCAAAAAACTTGTTCAATGCTCGTTGCGAAACAGGGTGAAGCGAAATGAAACAATGAAACCGATACTTTTTTTTTTATTAACCCATTTCTTCTGTTTTGTAACAAATGAAACAGACATACAACCTTGGTCAGTGCTTGTTACGAAGCAGGGCAAAACGAAATAAAACGATGAAACAGATACTTTTTTTCTTTTTATAAAACCATGTCTGTTTCATAACATGAAATGAATAAGATCGTTTCATTTGTTAGAAACAGAAATGGGTTTAAAAAAAAAAAAAAAAAGTATCTGTTTCATTTTGTCTCACCCTGTTTAGTAACAAGCTATGACCAAGGTTGTAGGTCTGTATCATTCTGTTTCAGAGGTTTCCCTATATATCTTATTCGTTTCATTTGTTATGAAACAGAAATGAGTTTATAGAAAAATTGAAAGACTAGGAATAGTATCTGTTTCATTGTTCCATTTCGTTTCACCCTGTTTCGTAATTAGCACTGACCAAGGTGTCTGGTCTGTTTCATCCTGTTTCTTAACAAATGAAACGAATGATAATGACCATCAGTGAGAACTGCTATTGGGTCTGTTTCATTTGTTTCATTCCTTTTCTGTCCATTTTTTAGAGTTTTTCTTATATATTTTAACTGTTTCATCTGTTTCAGTAACAGAAAAAAACGTGCCAAAAAAAACCTGCGTGGTTTTTGTGCTGTATCTAGCTTAGAGACGGTGCTTTGATTCTATAATATCCCATTGTATACTGAATAGACTCTACCACACTATGTATTGGAAGAGTCCAATTTCAATTTTAGGTAGGTGAGGCTATAAGATATTCCTAGAGAAAAATGGCTGAAGTATGTGCAAACAGTGAAGACCCTGATCAGATGCTGTGTTCTGCAGCATCTGATCTGGGTCTGCACTATTTGCCATATAGCCTTTTAGGGGTCTCCCGACTACAATGGGATATACTGCATCATAGTTACTACCTTACAAGGCTAGGACACTTACATTTCTTAACCCATTTATGCGGAATTGATTCTTCTGCCTTCTCTCTTTGGACCAGTCCATTTCAAATATATGGGGTGTTGTAAGATTTTTTTATTATTACGACGTTTATAAAAAGTCCTGTGTTTAATGCAAACAGTGTAGAACCTGATCAGACATTATGTTCTGCGGCATCTGATCTGGGTCTACACTCTTTGCCAGTGTCCCTTTTAAGGGATGTAAGGCTTAAATGGTTTAATATTTTATTTCAGTCTCTTTTTGATAAAGTGAAAGACTCTGTCATAGACATTTTGTCACCATCATGGCTTACTGATATGGTACAGCAAATCAATGGAGAACAGAGCACATCTCGGCAGTCAGCTGATGACCAAGAAGAAGGAAATATAACAGTATGTAAATTTCTAATAACCCTATTTACGGTTAATATTCGAACATCTTAACACTTAGTGTGCTGTGAAAAATTTTGAAATATTTTTCTTATTTTTTCCTAGAACATAGACTTGACATTTCATGCTAATTGTCTTCTCAGGAAGACAGCTTGCATAAAATTTTGAAATCTGTTTGCTGGGAAAAATAAGAAAACGTGTCAATTGTAATTGTTGTCTGCTGAATTATCCCAGAGAGTGGTTAAGTTAAATGGAATTGGTTACGCTTAGGGGAGGCAATCTCCACTCTTTCAACATTGTTTTGCCTGTCTTCTGGAAAGGGGTCTACCTTTGAGTGCACATTTTTTTTTCATTTTAGGTGTTCAGTAATGCAAACAGGAAGGACACAGCAAAGTGTAGAGAAGGTGGTAAATCCTGTACATTATCAAATCCCTTTATCTCCCCATAGTCCCATGCTTTTGAGCAAGTCTTGCCCACCAACCATGCCTACCGACCATATTACTAACCACAAACAGGGATAAGGATTAGCACTCGTCCAGTTGTCCAAAGCGAATGTAAGTTTGGCTGTGCCCCTAAAATAATCCATATGGTCGCCCAGCTGGCGAGCATGATTACATGGCGACCATGATTTTAACTGAGTTCGATTGTTTATAAACGTGCCGACCATTTTGTTGCGATTGCACTGAAGTGGATATCAAGCGTCTATCTTGATGAATTAAAATCCATCACCTTGAAGTCCGACTTTGCACTTATATTCTATTCTTTTGCTCTTTAGAAAACGGAGCTACCCTGTAACCCAATACCATCCACTCTGTAAACTGTTTTGACGTACCCATCTCCCATAAATATTATAAAAAAAAGAAACATAAAAAATTCCTAAGATTCATGACCTTAAACATTAAAGAACCGAACAACTTCGTTATATTGTTACCAGAGAGTACCGTGTTTTACTCATACTCGGTATAGTCCAGCTTACTTTCAGTGGTCCTGCATTTTACCAGTAATGACTATATAGTTTTCTCCCTTCTAAAAATTGCGTCTACCGTGAGTATTCTACTTTCTGATCTCCTTTGAAACGATTTATCGTTTTGCAAAATGTGGCGCTACATACCTGGCGTAACCAAACCGGCAGAGAAAAAGAAGAAGAGACATTATATAAGCATAAGGAAATATAGCTCTAGATAAACGTGGGTATTTTGTGATAATTTAGCTAGGGCTGGTACGATTAATCGGATAATCGATTAATTGATCGATAAATTCCACAGAAATGATTATCATTACAGATTTGCTAATAATCGATCATTTGATTTCTGCGTTTGTTACTTTACCATATTTACCCTTAGTATTCAGACACCTCAACTCCTTATCATACTTTATCTAAAATTTGAACAAGTACAATATTCTACCCACTGTTATGTCTAAAATAGCTGTGTTAGTGGCAAACAGTGTAGACCCTGATGAGATGCTGCATTTGCAGCATCTCATCTGGGTCTACACTGTTTGCTCAATATAACATATGAAAGGGTCATAGGTAAAATTAAGATCATATCTTCAGCGATATCTAATTGATTATCAATCACAATGGCAGGACTGATAATCGATTATCTTTTCAGCTCTGATTAGCCAGCCCTAAATTTAGCGATAGTTTTCCTTATAAATGAGAACCCACAACATACGTTTTCACGGAGAAATCAGGAAAAATATCCCTGAATACAAAATACCCACTCTTATCTAGAGCTATGATACTTAAATATTTCAATCATTGAAAAGATTTAGTTAATATGGATGAAATTTTTAATTGAATTGATTGCAGTTTTTATCGTCGTGTGCAGTTTCAAATCCTGGGCCCCTAAATTTTGGACTGGGCCCCTAAAATTCAAATGTTAGGGGCCCAGCTGGCTCCTGAGAAAAAAAATGTCAGTCCTTATCCCTGCACAAATGATAATCATTGGTCCAGATAAGGCACTTTTTTCAGTCGAAAAATTATGTGATATTTTTCTTCTTTCTCCACAAAAACATTATATTGTAGGTACACAATAGAAGTCCTCCGCCAGACCCTTGTATTATATACCCACAACTTTTTCATATATATCTTAATCGTTTCATTTTTTACGACACAGAAATGGGTTTATAAAAAGATGAATGTTTCATCGTTTCATTTCATTTCACTCTGTTTCGTAACGAGCATATTTTAAATTTTTTGTTCTGTTTCATCCTGTTTCAGAGTTTTCCCTATATATCTTAAGCGTTTCATTTGTTACGAAACAGAAATGGGTTTATAAAAAAAAAAAGATGTATATTTCATTGTTTCATTCTGTTTCACCCTGTTTCTTAACGAGCTTTGAACAAGTCTTTTGGTCTGTTACATCCTGTTTCAGAGGTTTTCCTATATATCTTAATCGTTTCATTTGTTACGAAACAGAAATGGGTTTATAAAAAAAAAAAGATGAATGTTTCGTTTCATTTCTTTTCACTCTGTTTCGTAACGAGCATATTTTAAATTTTTTTGTTCTGTTTCAGCCTGTTTCAGAGTTTTTCCTATGTATCTTAATCGTTTCATTTGTTACGAAACAGAAATGGGTTTATATAAAAAAAAAAGATGTATGTTTCATCGTTTCATTTCGTTTCACCCTGTTTTGTAACGAGCTTTGAACAAGTCCTTTGGTCTGTTATATCCTGTTTCAGAGTTTTTCCTATATATCTTAATCGTTTCATTTGTTACGAAACAGGAATGGGTTTATAAAAAAAAAAGATGTATGTTTCATCGTTTCATTCCGTTTCACCCTGTTTCATAACAAGCAGATTTCAAATTGTTTGGTCTGTTTCATCCTGTTTCAGAGATTTTCCTCTATATCTTAATCGTTTCATTTGTTACGAAACAGAAATGGGTTTATAAAAAAAAGATGTATGTTTCATCGTTTCATTCCGTTTCACCCTGTTTTGTAACAAGCTTTGAACAAGTCTTTTGGTCTGTTTCATCCTGTTTCACAGTTTTTCCTATATACAGTACAGCCAGCGAGACATTCCTATAGATCTCGGTCGTCACCATGACCATTTTTTCCGTCACGGTGTTGCTTCGTCTTGTCACCGAGACGAGCGAGACAGCTGGCGAGACGCACAGGTATTCTCAGCGAGACATTGTAGCGATACGCTGAGCGAGACACTAATCCGGCCGAGAATTTTATTGCCTTTCAAAGAGACACAGCGAGTCACAGCGCGACATTTTTGACCGTAAGATAAGAAGTTTTTACCAGTATTGACCATTTTACAGTACCTCCAGAAGGGCTCAGGTAACAAAAAAAAAAAAAAAAAAAAAAAACATTATTATTATTATTATTTCAATCCGCGAACCAATTTTACAATCCGCAATTTTCCGTCGAGTGGTTTGGAGTAACCAAACAAAAATTGTTACAACTGCGAATACAATAAATACCCTCTAAACTAGTGTTGGCAGCAGCAGGAACAGACTGCAAAATCTACACACTTAAATAGTTCTGCTTCCGAGGACCAACTCTGCGACTGTTTTTTTTTTTTTTTTTTTTAATATTTCAGCCGCGAGTATCAAAAGGCATATCCGAACAACAGCTGATAGCCCCAGTGCGTAAGGCCGGCGACGTATTTGGACCAAAGCCTCCGGTGATTTCTAATCGCCCCGTGTTAGTTTTGGATTAGGGGTGGTGGCCGCCTGAGTCTTCCTATACTCATGTTCATGTGACAATCACTTTTATCCGGTCTGGCCCAATTTTCTCGTGTCACTTTGCACGTGCTGCTGCTGCGGCCAAGAAAGTAGTTTGATCCCGAAGCACTGCTGAAAATTGTAGAGATGCCGATCTGTTTTAGTATTTTACAGTAATATAAGGCTGAACATTTCATGTGAATCGTCTGCCCAGCAGACGATTCACATGTAATGACAAGCTTGATTTACACTGGAAAATAAGAAGAAAAAAAAACGAAAATGCCGTCTGCTGAATATATTAAGCACTTGCTTCAAGGGTTAAAGTATGGATACATTTCATTTGACAAGGGAGACAGAACTGGACAGGCTGAAATGTATCTACACTGCTCGGATCGGGGGCTGGACGGTTGATGATTGGACCAGGGTTAGGACTGTCCATTTAAAACAACACTTGACGATGGTGACTTGGTGTCTTATGTCACTTTAAACAAAAAAAAAAAAAAATACTTAAGTCATATATCGAGATGATAGAACGCGTCGTCTGATCAGGGTATTCACTGTTTGCAAAAACAGTTTAGCCATTTGTCTGTAGGAATATCTAAATCTCATAGCCGGATGTGCCTAAAATGGACGAGCCAGAATCTTACAAGTTTTGCATACTCTCTCTCTCTCTCTCTCTTTCTCTCTCTCTCTCGCTCTCTGGAATGCTCTTTCTTTTTACCCTCATGCAAATATGACATGTCTCCTTTCGAACTAGAAATTGTTTGCACTGACTTTATTGGAAAAAAATGATATCGCACAGGCGGGAATCGAACGCGAGACCTGATCGCGGAGTCGATCCCCACAAATTGTAGCGATTTATCATGAAACACATGTATTTGCTACTGTAACGGTCATTCGCTCCTTCCACTGCTTCAAGAGTGACAGTTACAAGTTTCTGGCGGAAGGGTGTTTAATCCTATTGTATAAGCATGTCCCCTCTTTTGGCGCGATTCATAAAAAATGTTTTTCCAACGTAAAGCAATTGCAGTTAACTCCCTTCTGATAGTCAATTGCAGTTAGCTCCCTTAAAAGAATAAACACCTGCAGTGTGAGGACGTTACCCCGCATTCATCTGGGTACAAAATGAATATTATGTTATGTTATTCTCTTAAAATATGTACAGTAATAACACATTTATTGGCTTACAGAGCAATCTTCAAAACTTTCGTTTCCATGTAAAGCGTTCTGTTTTTGTGTCTTCAACATTCGATATGCAAAACTAAGGCCGAAATTAAATTAACGAGTAAAAGAGACACGTGTATAAACCTAGCATCGGAGGAAAAGCGTCTTCAAAATGATCAGCCATATGTCCTCGCAGACATTCTAGGCAGAGTCTTCCTGGGCAGCGAGCTGGGTAGAAACCAATACTAAGTTACGAGGATAAAGTGCCTTGTGTAAGGACACAACACTTGGTGCTCGCGGGTATCGAACTTACCATTATCTGGGCTATAAATTCAGCAGACGACAAATTCGTTATTTTTTTTTTTATTACCAAGAAAACAGGATTTGACATTTCATGTAATGGAGACAATTTGCATGAAACGCAAATCCTGTTTTCTTGGAAGAATGAGAAAAATATTTCAAAATGTCGCCTGTTGAAAATTTTACCCAGTGCTAAGCGTTATGGTTTGCACAAACAAATCACGCATGAGTCTGTGCATGGCAAAACCTACGATAAAACTTGTATGAAGAGACGGATCAGCCTGCACATGCACTCTGATCCTGCACATCAGTAGTCTGATCAGAGCCTTCGCTAATCGTATGTGCCTCCTACAATCTCTGGGTTAAACATAACGTCTTGTGCGACGAGCGAAGACTCGGGTCAGTCTGCGCAACTGAAAATTTTGATAAAGAATTCGCTGATCGTATTTAACTTCGATAGTCGGGCTGTCCAAAGCGAGATAAAATGTGCGACTGCAACAGCACATTCTGACCAGATCATTCGCTGATCGTACAGTATGCACCTTCTTTGGACTCCGGGCTATCCAAGAAGCTTGCTTCATATAGTGGGTCGATGCAGAGACTGGCCCGAGTTTTTGCTGGTCGCACGTACATTGTAATAGTGTACGTTTTGTCCTGTTCAGTGAACGCACATTGTAAATCTTACTTGAGACATGAGAACTTTGTATGTACTGACGTAATTTTGGTTTGAACTGGAGTTAAACGGCCAAGTCAACACTATTTCGCTCTTGTCGAGCCTGCACACTTTTCCGGGATGGGCTTATTCATAAGCTATTAATCATTTCAGCAGGAACTGATAACTGCCCTTCTTTTCTTTCATATACTTTGACGATAGAGCCTGCTTTTGGAGTTACGGCCCTTTGATCACCGAAAATATTTTAGTGATTTCTGTAATATATTTCTGTCGGCTCTGTAACTTGAAAACTATTTGAGATATATTCTTGAAATTTTATTTATTCATTAACAGAGCTATGGCACTTGCTTGATGTAAGTGTAGAGGCGGGGAATGATGAAATGTCTGCAGTCCTTTTATTAGATATTTAACAGTATGAAATATTGGGAAATGACGCCTCGGTTGTGTAGTGGTAAAGCTGCTCGTTTTGTCACCCAGGGGTCATGAGTGATTCCAAGCTTCTCAAGCCTTTCATATGGGGCTTTGCACCAAGGTCCACATCTCCGTAGGACCTAGCTGTTAGTGGGACGTACTAAAAATCACTCACTCATTTGAATTGTCATTAGCCTCTATTGCCCCTTCTGTGCGTAGTGTTTTTTTTTTTTTTTCTTTTGTTTTTTTTTTTGTGTGTGTGTGTGTGTGTGTGTGTGTGTGTGTGTGTGTGTGTGACAGGCACCCTTTACACATGTGCTGTCTTATTGATTCAATGCCTCTTTGATAGCAGAAGTGCCCCTTTAAGTAAATTTATATTGACACGTGCGGTTGCTGCACGCGAGTGAGAATTTCCCGGTCTTTTACCACATTATGTCATTTATATTGAGCGCGTGCAGTTGTTGCAGGCGAAAAAGTCGTTACAGGAATACCAAATATAAATACGTAATTCGTCGATTAGGGGCAAAAGTTTGATTCTCTTTGTGATTTTTGTGTGTTTGTTTTGTTTTCTACGGCACATTAAGTAAAAATGACCATGCCTGACCCACTTGTGTGGCCGGACTAGACTAAGCCAAAGAATCCGGTACTTTTTTATATGGGGCTTTGTTGAGACCCATGTTACGTGCTCGAACAGTGAATGGGGCTACCGGGGTTTTCTTTAGACCAGTCACGAACAAGGTGCTTTTTCACTGGGCAAAAGGCATCTTTAGACATTCTACCACATGCGTACAAATACATGTATACATGTACAACCAAATTTTCTTTGCAAAACAAATCCCGTTTTCAAGTATACGTATATTTTGTACCCTTGTTCTTATACATTGTATCATATATGAATAAGAAGTTAGAACAACGATTTGTATTATGCAACATATTCAAGGAAATTATAACAGGACAAAAACATTTTTCTTTATTATTTCTTTATTTTCTTAACGTTTTAAAGATACTGGGAAGACCCGGATTTTTATTTTAATAAAACTGGCATGAGCAAAGTATTTTTGTCCAGGTGAATGGAAATCCACACTATTGATTACATAATCATGCAATAAAATGTCACGCTGCGTCGCGCTGGGTATCGCCGAGTCATCGGGACAATTCTACCTGTCTCGCTGTCTTAATATTCGTCACCGGGACAGGGAAACTGTTGAGCGAGACAGCGGGTACAGTCACCGGGACAGATTGTCACCGCGAAATGAGACAAATAGGAATGTCTCGCTGGCTGTACTGTATCTTAATCGTTTCATTTGTTACTAAACAGAAATGGGTTTACAAAAAAAAAAGATGTATGTTTCATAGTTTCATTCCGTTTCACCCTGTTTCGTAACGAGCTTTGAACAAGTCTTTTGGTCTGTTACATCCTGTTTCAGAGTTTTTCCTATATATCTTAATCGTTTCATTTGTTACGAAACAGAAATGGGTTTATAAAAAAAAAGATGTATGTTTCATTGTTACTTTTCGTTTCACCCTGTTTCGTAACGAGCTTTGAACAAGTCTTTTGGTCTGTTTCATCCTGTTTCACAGATTTTCCTATATATCTTAATCGTTTCATTTGTTACGAAACAGAAATGGGTTTATAAAAAAAAAAAGATGTATGTTTCATCGTTTCATTCCGTTTCACCCTGTTTCGTAACGAGCTTTGAACAAGTCTTTTGGTCTGTTACATCCTGTTTCAGAGTTTTTCCTATATATCTTAATCGTTTCATTTGTTACGAAACAGAAATGGGTTTATAAAAAAAAAGATGTATGTTTCATTGTTACATTTCGTTTCACCCTGTTTCGTAATGAGCTTTGAACAAGTCTTTTGGTCTGTTACATCCTGTTTCAGAGTTTTTCCTGTATAACTTAATCATTTCATTTGTTACGAAACAGAAATGGGTTTATAAAAAAAAAGATGTATGTTTCATCGTTTCATTCCATTTCACTCTGTTTCGTAACGAGCATATTTCAAATTTTTTGGTCAGTTTCATCCTGTTTCACAGATTTTCCAATATATCTTATTCTTTCCATTTGTTACGAAACAGAAATGGGTTTATAAAAAAAAAAAAAGATGTATGTTTCATCGTTTCATTTCGTTTCACTCTGTTTCGTAACGAGCTTATTTTAAATTTTTTGGTCTGTTTCATCCTGTTTCAGAGTTTTCACTATATATCTTTATCGTTTCATTTGTTACGAAACAGAAATGGGTTTATAAAAAAAAAGATGTATGTTTCATTCCGTTTCACTCTGTTTTGTAACGAGCATATTTCAAATTGTTTGGTCTGTTACATCCTGTTTCAGAGATTTTCCTCTATATCTTACTCGTTTCATTTGTTACAAAACAGAAATGGGTTTATAAAAAAAAAAAGATGAATGTTTCATCGTTTCATTTAGTTTCACTCTGTTTCGTAACGAGCATATTTTAAATTTTTTGGTCTGTTTCATCCTGTTTCAGAGTTTTCACTATATATCTTAATTGTTTCATTTGTTACGAAACAGAAATGGGTTTATCAAAAAAAAAAAAAGAAGAATGTTTCATTGTTACATTCAGTTTCACCCTGTTTCGTAACAAGCTTTGAACAAGTCTTTTGGTCTGTTTCATCCTGTTTCAGAGATTTTATTCTATATCTTATTTGTTTCATTTGTTACGAAACAGAAATGGGCTTATAAAAAAAAAATGCTTGGCTAAGAAAAGTATCTGTTTCATTGTTACATTACATTACACTCTGTTTCGTAACAAGCACTGACCAAGGTGTTTGAACTGTTTCATCCTGTTTTGTAACAAATGAAACAAATGAAACAGACCATCAGTGAGAACTGCTATTGGTCTGTTTCATTTGTTTCATTCTTTTTCAGTCCATTTTAGAGTATTCCTTATATATTTTAATTGTTTCTTCTGTTTCTGTTACGGAGAAAAAAACATGCCCAAAAAAAACCTGCGTGGTTTTTGTGCAGTATCTAACTGGTTAACCGCTTAGAGGACTGCCTGTCCAGGGAAAAGTTGGGTTAGGTAAACTGACCGACTCGACATGACTCTTATGGGTTGACTAGGCTGTAAAACCTCAACTAAAAAAAAAAAAAATTGTGGATACCCCTCTTATCTGGCAGGGTTCCCATTAAGCATAATTGCGCGTGATTAACTTCTTTTTGCCGCGTACCTGTTTTTACAATGGACACCGGAAATAATTATACAGACTTTTCAGATTGATCCATAAGGTAAAAAGGGTAAGAAAATTAGATGAAAGAAATGGATTTAACGCTTAGCACTCTAGGTAAAATTATAGCAAACAGCATTTAGAAATATTTTTTCTAATATGTCTCGGAAAACATGTTTGACATTTCATGCAGATTGTCTCCAGTCAGGGTTTTCCCTCAGTTTTGCGGTCTGGGAGTCCTGTGGACTCTCGCTTCAGTTATTTGAGGGTCCAACAGCAAAAATCAAGAGTCCACGCCTTGGTGGCTCAGTTGGATGCGCCGTCCGACTGGAGATCAGGATGTCGCAGGTTCAACCCCCGCCGAGGTCGGCAACATTCTTTCCTGGAGATTGATCATGAAATATTTTATACGGTCATTCTCTCCCTTCCGCTGATTCAAGAAGGGCAGTTGTCAGTTTCTGGCGAAAGAATGTGCATAATACTGGTTAACCGCTTAGAGGACTAAGCCTGCCCAGTAAACGTGTGGCTAGGTAAACTGACCGCACTCGACATGACCCCATTGGGTTGACTGGGCCGTAAAACCTCAACACAAACAAGAGTCCACAAATTAAATGATGCATGAAAATGTGTAGAGTGTCTTACTGAATGAGTAGAATTTGTTACTGGGATAGAAATTAAAAGGGGGCAGGGTGGCGAGTGGGGAGTGTGGGTGCAATTGTGACTTTTTAAAAAAGTTTGGCATAGTGGCCCTTAGCCTAGGCATATTTCTAACTTCAAATAAGGGCCTTTGGAAGATAAGGGCAAGACAGAAAGGAAAAGAGCTGGGAATGGTAACTATGACTCATATTGAACAAGTGTCCAGTGTTCATAGTATACCACTCTTTTCACCATTAGACAGGGAAAAAAAATGTATTCACCCATTGATTCTGTCAGATCAGATTCTTTATCTTTCTTGACAGCTGCCTCTGATTCTAAAGGCTGTATGTTACTGTTGAAGTCGGTCTGACATGGCTTTTTCACATAAAAACGCTTGATGTCAAACTGTTTTGCCAAAATGGATGATAATGCACATGTAAAATGGGTTTTTCGCTGACTCATTACAGCGTGGGGTGTTAAAAATAGACCATTTGTAAATAAAAGAAAATACTAGATTCCCACCCAGTACGTAGCTTGCAAATTTATGCAGTGAAAAACCGGTAACCAGTCGTTTTCAATCGGCTGTTCTCGTAAGTTACGGTTATCGCTCGGATGCTTACGAAAGGGAACTTTGACACAATTACGGAGGTTGCGGATCACAAAACGATATGGATTTTATCCTTGTTTTATAAAAAGATTATGGAAGTCATGCGAAAGTGAAAGAATATCGGTAGAAAAAATACAGAGACCCAGATCAGCTTATGCTTAAAATATAGTGGAATTCCGCTTTGTTTTTGGGCTGTTAAACTTCAAACCAAACCAAAACTTAATTTGTCAGCAAAAGTTGTCTGACTGAACAATGACTACAAAATTTTCAGGTAAATAATTTTCTTATTTCTCCACAAAGACATTTGTTGTGGGTACTCAGAGACTGACTTTAACCCTTAAAATGCCAAGAAAACCTGCATCTGAAAATGTTGTCTGTTTATGTCGTCTGCTGAATCTTCTTGCAAACTTTTCAAACATACTTTCTGCCTACAGGCAAACAGTATTGACCCAGATCAGACTGCTCCTAGAGGAGCAGTCTGATCTTTGTCCACACTGTTTGCAACAATGACTTTTAAAGTAACCGGCAGAAGACAAAACAGACGACAATTGTTGTGATTGGCGATTTAAAGGTTAATGAGTACCCACAACAGCCGGCCTCGGTGGCTCAGTTGGATGCGCGTCCCATTGGAGACCAGGAGGCCGCGGGTTCGACCCCCGCCGAGGTCGGCAACATTCTTTCGTGGAGATTGATCATGAAATATTTTCTACGGTCATTCTCTCCCTTCCCCTGATTCAAGAAGGGCAGTTGTCAGTTTCTGGCGAAAGAATGTGCACAATACTGGTTAACCGCTTTGAGGACAAAGCCTGCCCAGTAAACGTGTGGTTAGGTAAACTGACCGCGCTCGACATGACCCCATTGGGTTGACTGGGCCGTAAAACCTCAACACAAACAAAATACCCACAACATATATTACAATGGAGAAATAAGGAAAATATCAATACTGTTTTGTTGAAAAAAGTACCTTATCTGTAGCTGTGACTATCCTTTGCCCTGAATTTCAGCCTAGCGACTCCGCAACGGATGTTCGGGGTTCGCAGAGCCATGGGATGCTTACAACAAGTTACTCTCTACAAGAGAATGGCCAGCCAAGAACTTTAGATTTCTCAAGAAGTGGTATACCACCAGGCGCACCAGTCCTGCCACCATCAGCGGTACCACCCGTTTCAGAGTTCACCTCATCACAACTACCGCTTGCACGACTCACAGACCAAAGTGAGTCAATGCAAGCACAAGGTAAGAGCAGTTCTATTAATCTAACAATTTTGACATGCTGGGATAAAATTTCAGCAGACATTCTTATTTTTCTCAGAAAAGCTCAAAATAGGCATTGACATTTTGATGCAAATTGTCTCCTTTGCAACAGTTTACATGAAATGTTAAATCCTATTTTCTGTGAACAATAAGAAAGATATTAGATTCTCATCTGCTGAATTTGCATATCCACAGACTGTTTCATACACCATTACAATTCTAAGAGCAATGCCTGGCGTCAAATTAGAGTAGTCACTGAGGTGGTTTTAATGAGTGCCCATGACCTGTTTTCATCGAAAAAGAAATGTTTTTGGATGATAACTTAAGTAAATGTCAAGGGATTTTATCTAAACTTGGTACATACATTGATATTAAGGAGATCTGGTTTAGGATCGCTAATGGGCAAATTTCGTCAATTGTTTACAGTTATCTGCCCACGAAAAGATAATGGCGTGGTATTAACGCTTAATGATTTATTCTATATACAGGAATGAGACTTTTCAGATTTTTGGCAGACCAGATTTTTTAGTTTCAAAACATGTTCTGCAGAATTACTTGTTTTTGTCTGAAAATTGCAAAAATTATATTTTTGTTGGAAATGGTGACAGGGGTTTTCAGATTTTTTGCCTAGAATTCAGTTTTTTTATCAGTCCTCCAGTCTCATATCTGTATATAATTAGACACTTTTTTTTCTTCAATACTACAATACTTTTAGGGTCCACTTTTAAACCATCTCATAGCAACAGATAAGGTGCTTTTTTCATCCAAAAAATGCTGATATCTTGCTTATTTCTCGACAAAAACGTATGTTATGGGTACTCATTAGAAGCGCCTCAACGAGGCGCTTCTAATGAGTACCCACAACATATGTTTACGTCGAGAAATAAGAAAAATATTATGTGGATACCCCTCTTATCTGTAGCTATGCATCTTATATCTGAACCTTTTTATAATAAATTAAAAAGAGGTTCCAGTATGTAAGCAAAATATGTTCCTGATACTCTCTCTTATCCAGAACCATGCTTACTGTTTTTACAGAAGATACAGTATCCCAGAGGAGCAATTCATCTAAATCTACTAGTGGATGTTCGTCAATGATCCCACAAAGCGGAAGTAGGACAAATGCCGACATTAGTAAGAGACGAAGAAGCTCTGGCGAAACCGCTTCAACTAGCCAGGGTCCTCAGACACCTCCACCGGTACAAGAACATAAACGACAGCGATGTAAGTGTCATACCTACAAATGCTGTATTTCACTTAAATGTTCACAAAGCGATATATTTCTTATTTCTCCACAAAACCATATGTTGTGGGTACTCATTAGAAGCATCCCGATAAGGTGCTTCTAATGAGTACCCATAGCATATGGTTATGTAGCAGTGATTTCTTTACAATTTTATACCTATGTGTCCCAGGACTCGCTTGGGCTAAATAAAGTGAGTCCTACTAGAAAATCATCGCGTCCATTACAGAATTTTCCACTATAACTTTGTGAGTCCTAGGACTCGCTGAGATTTAAAATGTGAGTCCCAAAGCAAAAATGTTAGTACGGGACTCGGGATGCGCAGGTAAAAAAATCACTGATGTAGGAAAAATAATCATAGCTCTAGATAAGAGTGGGTATCAGGTAAATCTTTTTGTTATTTCTCCACAAAAACATATGTTGTGGGTTCTCATTAGAAGCGCCTCAGCGAGGCGCTTCTAATGAGTGTTTTTGTGGAGAATTAAGAAAAATATCAATACTTTTTTGGATTGAAAAAAACATCTTATCAAGAACTATGAATAATATGTGGATACCCGTTTATCTGGAGCTCTGAGTACATTTTATACAACCTCTTGTGTCTCAAAACAGCTTGATGAGCGGTAAACACCATAGAGCATGTGGCTTTGCATCATGAAAACATGCCTATATAATTTTGACCCCCTTAAACCTGGGGTTTACAGGGGTTTATATTATTTTTCTTATTTCTGCTCAAAAACATAGATTGTGGGTACTCGTTAGAACCGCCTATATAATTTTGACCCCCTTAAACCTGGGGTTTACAGGGGTTTATATTATTTTTCTTATTTCTGCTCAAAAACATAGATTGTGGGTACTCGTTAGAACCGCCTTGGTGAGGCGGTTCTAACAAGTACACACAATCTATGATTTGAGCAGACATATGAAAAATAACAGAGTTTTTGATCTGAAAATTTTCAGTTTTTGGAGATGAAATGTTCACTATATTTGAATAGGTGTGTTTTCGTAATGCTTTGCAAACAGTGTAGATCCAGACTGCATTCTGAGGTGTCTGAACTTGTTCTGCAACCATTTGCTGACGCTTGTCTGAATACTTATAAATGGAAACCAGAAGTAGGATGAGGTTGCAGTAGAGCATAATCTTTTTTAGAATGATCTGGGTTTATTCAGTGCTTCTCAGAAAAAAGCAGTAAAACCTTGGTCAACCCCTGCAGTTAAAGACAGCAATGTAGCCATGATGTGGGATTGGGGCAATCACACAATATAAAATTTGGTCCAACAATTTTGAAGCCTCATTTGGCTATGGCTTTAGCATTTCATGCAGACAGTTTACATGAAATGTTGAAGCCTATATTCTTTGGAAGATAAGAAAAATGTCATTAGTTTGTTGTCTGCTGAATTTGCTCAGAGAATGGCAAAGGTTAAAGCACCATTCAGTATTATTGCCGATGACAGTCTCAATTTTTGGATGGGTTTTCAAAAAATCCGTCCTTTAAAATAGCAATGCCCAGACGGGCGTCGGGCATCGAGCATCAGACGTCTGGCATTGTTCCTTGTTAACCTTTTGGTTAAGGGGGTGGTCGGGTGGTGCGAAGGTGTCATGTATCTTATGTCACCAGGGCGTCCAGCTGATATTGGCTTACAGTTGGGCAAGGCCTGCTATCCTTGTAGCAGGTAAGGGTAGGGAGGTGATGTTTTTATTTCCTCTGTTTCTTCACTTTCATTCCTGTTCCTCTTTCTTCCCTGTCCCTCTCTTTCATCTCTTCTGCTATCTCTTCTGTCTCTTTTCTCCCTTTCTCTGGGAGACGACACAAAATGACCCACAAGGGTTGACGTGTCATTAAACCCCAACACAATCAATCAAAAAAACCTTTTGGTTAACCTTTTTCAAAGTTATATGCTACCTTTATTCTTCAGTGGATTGCTTTCATATTTGGTAGGGATGAAGAGGAGGACCAGTAGGTGTTTCACATGCAAGAGAGACAACTCCCACTTTCTTCATTATTTAAAAAACCCGTCCATAATGCCATTTGGGGTTTTTCTTGTTTTCAGAGAGAAATAAGGCTTGGCAGACAATTCATGTGAAATATGATGGCTTGGTTTTGCTAAAAAATAAGAATTTTGTCTGGAGGTGAAGTTAAGCACCTGACTGTATGGCGCTTCATTTCACAGTGCCTTTTCATTATCACGCTCCCATCACATAGACTTAGATAAGAGTCGGTATCAGGTTAATATTTTTCTTATTTCTCCTCGAAAACATATGCAGGGATTATTCTGGCCCCAGATTTTTGTGAGAGAGAAAAAAAACAGTGAGAGATTTTCAAATTCAATGAGATTTTTTTTCTCTCGCTCAGACAAAATGAGTGAGATTTTTTTTTTTTTTTTTTTTTTTGTATAGGCCAGATTTTGTATCAGAATTGTATGTATAAGTATTATTATTGCTTATTTTGTAATGAATTCTAAATCAGGTTAATAAAATTGTTATATATCGGGTGTTTGATTATTTTAAGTATCATTATTTTCATGTTTATTAAATGTGTTTATATTAGAACTTTCTGGAAAATCATGTTTTCAATAACAAGTTGTATAAATATTCTTTTTAGAACTTTGCAGAAGGAATGTTCTAGATTAATCTGTTTTTGGCATGTCACAGAACATTTAAAATGTTCTTAATACTGGAAAATAAGTGATGCCTCGAGTTTTGTAAATTCTTTTTCTAGAATATTCTTTGATATTATATAAGGAGAAAAGATTTTCAAATGGGCACCTTTGTACACTTTCATAGGAAATTATTCTATACTGGATTACTTTAATGTTTCATTCATTCTGGAATTAAACTCTGAATTCAGGGACTTTAAATTGTGGGATCAGAAAGTGCATTTCAAAGGATTTATTTTTTAAATTCTTCTGGAATATTTCTGAGGGACTTTGTGACATAATCTTGAAAGGTACTGTTTACTTATAGTTTTCTGTTTTGCACATTGTCTTATTTTCAACAACTGTAAATAATTTTAAAGCTTGTTGCTGGATTCACTTTCATTTCTTTCTCGTTACGCCAGGCTCAAAATGCAAATGGCTGAATAAGGGCTTGGGAGTGGGATTGTTATTCTTGTGTTTGATTGTCATCCGAATCAGGGGAGGAGAGCATGGCCACTTCAGTCAAGCTGGGTTGTGCTTGAACAAGATACTTAAACATGCTGCCATCCCGATTGGAAAGCTTCGGGGCGGACAATTGTCTCCGAGTCGGCAGACTGAATCAAGGTAGCGATCAAAAAAAGCTTGCGTAAACCAGAGACCGACAAAGAGTTTTTACGATAAAGCTTTTCAGTGATACAGATTAATGACTGGTTACCTACGGTTGTATTTGTTATGAATTTTGGCAGGGCAATAGTTCAGAAACTGATCAAACAGAACAGTCCGAAAGTCTCGAAATGGACAGCATGTGCGAAATAGGAACTTTACGGCGCGAAATGAGAAAAATCCGCCGTGCGATTTTTTTTTTTCTCACTCTGGGAATTTTGATGCGATTTCTTGCAAAAAAATGTGAGAATATCGCGAAATCGCGCCAGAAAATGATCCCTGCATATGTTGTGGCGCCGCGGCGAGGCTCTGCTAATGAGTACCCACAACATATTTTCTTGGAGAAATAAGGAGACTATCAATACTTTTGGATTGAAAAAGCGCCTTAACTAGAGCTATGCGCATCATATGGATATACCTAAATAATGTTGAAAGGGACAAAACAACAAGTCATTGTCATCTGCCACTTTTGACTGCTGCTGCAATGGTTAATGCAGGGTTCTGAAATTATCAAATTTTATTTCTTGTTCAAGGACAAGTAAATGGTCAAAATCTACTTGTCAAACGGAGATTTACTTGCCTGAAAATTGACTTGTTTTATTTCATAAAGACAACATTATGTTGTGGGCAGTTGCTAGAAGCAACTTGATGATATAATTTTTTTTTATTATTTTAGAGAGAAAATAAGACTTGACATTTCATGTGAATCGTCTGCTAGGCAGACGATTCACGTGAAATATTTTAAAAAATAACCAAAAAAAAAAAAAATAAAATAAAATAAAATTAAATAAATAAATAAATAGAAATGTTGTCTGCTGCACTTTTACTTGGCACTTTATGGCTTAAGGTGTTGAGATATGTTACATGCTAATTATGCCTTCATTATACTTAATATACCCTATTGATCCTAAGTATTCAAGCAAAAAGTGTAGACCTTGTCAGAATCTATAGAATGTGAGATCTGCTCAGGGTCTACACTGTTTTCCACTCATCGAGCTGTTTTTAGAGCATCAGTGGGTAGTAAAATGGACTTTTTTTTGACAAGTTTAAGGTGTCCAAATATTTAGGAAAAATATTATAATAAACAGTACTTGGTACAAGCAATTCAGCAATTAAGTACATTGGTTCACAGAAATACTTGTCTTACTACTACTAGATGAAGTTTTCATGTTCAGTTCTTATGTTGTTGTTTTTTTCTCCAGTAAATGTAGACCTCAATAGAACATGGACAGAGCGCATGCGCCAACTAGAGCAGGAACGTGAGCAGGAAAGACGACACACCGGTTATGAAACATTACGAAGCAGCAGTCCATCATTCAAACCACACCTGTTTGGTTCCCCGCTTGGTAACAGTCAAGCAGTAAGTTCTTCTGTTTATTTTTAGGTGTGTTGTTTGCTTCCCTCAGCCCACCTACCGGATGCAAATTCTTTCCTTTAAGAGTAATCCCGTAAATTTTGGAATAAGTATTAAACAGAGTTAAGGTCGGTCATTGATTTTTTTTTTTTTTTTACTACCTGTGAGTCGTCCCACTTCTGTACTCATAAATTTTCTCTGGGGCTGACAAATTTTAACTTTATACATGTGGGTCCCTACTCACAAAGAGTAGAAGGAAAGGATGTAAAAATAAGTTAGGGACTCATAATTTTACCATGGGACTCATTAGATTTTAACCGTATGAGTCTGTTGGACCCATTAAAACAAGACTTAAAAAAAAAAAAAAAAAAAAAAAAAAAAAAAAATCATTGTTAAGTCTGCTTGTCATGCTGAATAAATTAAGATGCCACACCCACTTCTAATTTTCAGCCAATCAGATTGCTTGATCCAGATAATTGCTATAAATTCACATACTTAATGGCAAACAGTGCAGATCCAGATCAGTTGGCTTCTTCAGAAGCCAACTGATCTGGATCTACACTGATTGCAAAAGCAGGGTATATCCGGGTTCAGCATGACAAGGGTTAAGAAGGAGGGAGTATTTAGTGATTATTCTGTGATGATTTCTGTAGATCTCCGTAAAAATATGTTATAGGTACACATTTTAGAAGCGCCTCTGTGAGGTGCTTCTAATGAGTACCCAGAACAAATATATTTACCTATCCTAGAATTATCGTGTACTCCTTAACAGCTCCTCCAAAGGTGTTCAGACATATTTATGGTAATTATTGTGTATGTTACGTCCCTGGGTGGGACTGGAATTGTTTTGTATTGACATTGTATGGTCTTTTATTTCAGAACAACCCATTCAGTTTTCGTCGTGAAGATTCCCACCAGTCGATGTTTTATCCTGGTAGGATATGCGTGGGTGGCAGGTCGGCAGCCATGTCATATAACATGAGCCCATGGCAAAGTGGGCAAGGAACTTCTAACAATTCTAACAGAGTAAGTTTCAGTTCTAGTTACTGCTGTTTTCAATGCTAAGCATGCAGGGTTTTCGTTTCAGCAGACGACGTTTTGAAATATTTTTCTTATTTTCCTTCAGAAAGCAGGCTTTGACATTTTATGCAACGTGCCTCCTAAGGAGACAGTTGCATAAAATTTCAAAATCAGGGCCCAGTTGTTCAAAAGCGTCGTTAGCTTAACGAGCTCGTAAAGGGTCATTTCGTTAACTGTTTTAGTGGGTTCAATACGCAATATTCTGATATTTTTTGCTGAAAAAATGTGAGTAGCTTTTGCACTGCAAAAGCTACTCACATTTTTTCAGCAAAAAATTTCAGCCTATTTGCATATCACTTGATGTAAATTTTAACGAATCGTTAACTAACGCCATCGTTAGCTTTGAACAACTGGGCCCCGTTTTCTGGGACAAGTAAGAAAAAAAAGTTACCAATAGATCCTTTTTTTTTTTTTTTTTTTTTTTTTGAGCTACATAGGGATCCCTTTCCAATGTCATCGTTGGTATTGGCACCTGGGTCAGAATCATCAATGTTATCTGCATCAACAGTGTGTGTTTAACTCCGTTTCTCAAACACAAAGGCTTCTAGGCTGACGAAACTCCAGACACACCCGCCATGATGCACCTTGCTCCCTGCCATCGACTGTTACTGACCTAGACCTACTTTTCACGCTTGGCTGAACAATGTTAAGTGCATTTAGCTCTGTTTGGCAGTCATGACATAGCGATTCAGCGAATAAAATGTCTTGCCATGGAAGTATGTTGACATTTCTTATAGAGATAGGATTGGTTACAGTGTTCACCCAAAATATTTGGCCACCTTATCTCCTTACCATATTTCCCCAATAATTTGAACGTGCATTTTACTACCTTTTAATATTTCTAAAAATTGCTGAATGTGTGGCTAATAGTGTAGACTCTGATCATATACTAACTTCTGCAGCTTATGATCTGTGTCAATACTGTTAACTTTGCTCAAGACTGTCTGTCAGAATATTTAGGGTAAATACGGTATTGAGAAATTCATGGACATTGGTTACAAATTCTGAAATTTTGAAATTTACCATAAGAGTTAAATTTAACCAGCACTCAGTACAGGAAATATTAACACATTTTTGAATTGATTGTTAACATTCGAGTCCATAGTATCATTGACCAATGTAATCAAACCGAAAGTTAGACGAAATCCGGGTAACGGTTCGCTATTCTTGTCGCTGTGATGTCAGTTTAGTGTAAAGAGGGTTATCTGTAAAACCTGGACTGGGACATTGGCAGACAGTGCAGATCGAGATCAGCGTCTGATCGGGTACTGCACTGTTTGCTTACATTATGGGAAGTAAAGTACATATAGTTATATATACCGATAGTTTGTGTAAGCAACGACTCTAAATGCAGTCACAGTACTTAAGAAGTCTGAAATGTGCAAGACATCACAGTGCAGGTGCTTCTGACAGTTCAATGAAATCTAAATGTGCAAGACCATGTTCTCACTGCCCAGTGGTTAGCATTAGCACTCCTGACTTCCAATCAGGGAGACGTGGGTTTGAATCCCGCTGGAAGCGGAATTCAGTTCATGACTGCACAGCGATCATTGCTCAGAGCTGTTCATTATCACCCTTCCATAATCTCATTATTAGTTATATAATGTTGAAAGGGACATGAAACACCAAAAAACAATTTCCCCGAAAAAACACGTGTTGAGTAACTATTAGAAGCATCTCTCAGCTTGCAGTAGTTTATCATGTAATCCATTGTCTTGTTGAAATTCATTTCTCTATGTAGATTTAATATTATAAATCTAATGTCCATGTCATTTTTAATGATATAAATAAGTAAAATGATCACTCAAAAGGAATATTAGCAATAAGAACTGAATAACGCATACATTCCTGTGAGATATTTGCGATATGTTATGCATGTAGTAGAATGGGATTTCGGACACTGGAGTGGAATGTATACACTTTCAGGGGAGCCAACTCTGTCAAAAGTGTTTTGCCTCCCTTCTGCAGAGGGTCTACTCTAAACGGAAAGAATTTGGTCCCTTCAGGAGCAAATTCTTTCCTTTTAGAGTAGGCCCTCTGCTGAAGGGGCTTAAATGTGCAGGAAAGCAAACAGGAAGTCTCAACAGTTGACTCCCCCTATGTATCCAGTCCCTTTGATGTGGTAAGGCTAAAACATGACATCATAAGGACATGATTATTGAATAACATATAAAGAAAATACAGTTAAACACTGTTCTAGCAGTTTTTAGATGGGAAGCAAGGCGAGGGAGTTGGGTTGGCATTTTATTTTGGGTGCCAATCTTGTTAAGGTTGGCATTGGCATGACAGTTTCTTGTCTACATGTCTCTTAAAGCGGGTGATTTTTGTCTAAACTTGCAGGGATGTAACATTGGGACACTTGAGAGCTGAGTAGGTTTTGGTAATGCTAACCTCATTTTCAAGGTCACTTCAAGTGTGGGAACATCCGTGTTGTTTTTGTTCGTGTTACAACATTTTTAGCTCGCCTGTACGAAGTACAAGGAGAGCTATTGTAGTCACCCCGGTCGTCCACGTTTGCGTTTGCGTTTGCGTTCCCGTTCCCGTTCCCGTCACACTGTGTTAAAGTTTTTCAAATGCTTATATCTCAACAGTCACTCCTCACAGAGGCATCAAATTTGGAACTTAGGTACCTTGGAGGGTCTTCTGAGATTCCAAGAGAATAAACCCCTGGGTTCATGCCCCTGGGTGGGGCTAGGGGTCAGATTCTAGGACACCTTTATAATACTGTGTTAAAGTTTTTCAAATTCTTATATCTTGACTTTCACTCCTCATAGAGCATTCATATTTAGAATTTGGGTACCTGGACGAGTCTTCTGAGATTCCAAAAGAACATACCCCTGGGTTCATACCTCAGGGTGGGCCTTGGGGTGGGGCTAGGGGTCAAAATCTAGGACACATTTGTAAAATCTTATATGCCTACAGGTTATAGACACAACTGGTTATACATCAGCTAACTATGTGACATCAGTTTAAGTGTAAGAGAGTGAAGGTCATGGTGACCTACATTTTACGGTCAAGGTCACCTAGATTTCACGGTCCAGTGATTTTGCCTTATATCTTGAATACTATTTGTTGGATAAATGTCACACCTGGGATATTACTTCCATGTGACCCAATGAATGACCACTTACTATATCTAGGTCATTGTGACCTATATTTCATGGTTCAGTGATTTTGCCTTATATCTTGAATACTTTTTGTTGGTTAAATGTTACACCTGGGATATTACTTCCATGTGACCCAATGAATGACCACTTACTATATCTAGGTCATTGTGACCTATATTTCATGGTTCAGTGATTTTGCCTTCTATCTTGAATACTATTTGTTGGATAAATGTCACACCTGGGATATTAGTTCCATGTGACCCAATGAATGACCACTTACTATATCTAGGTCATTGTGACCTATATTTCATGGTTCAGTGATTTTGCCTTATATCTTGAATACTATTTGTTGGATAAATGTCACACCTGGGATATTAGTTCCATGTGACCCAATGAATGACCACTTACTATATCTAGGTCATTGTGACCTATATTTCATGGTTCAGTGATTTTGCCTTATATCTTGAATACTATTTGTTGGATAAATGTCACACCTGGGATATTAGTTCCATGTGACCCAATGAATGACCACTTACTATATCTAGGTCATTGTGACCTATATTTCATGGTTCAGTGATTTTGCCTTATAGCTTGAATACTATTTGTTGGATAAATGTCACACCTGGGATATTACTTCCATGTGACCCAATGAATGACCACTTACTATATCTAGGTCATTGTGACCTATATTTCATGGTTCAGTGATTTTGCCTTATATCTTGAATACTTTTTGTTGGTTAAATGTCACACCTGGGATATTACTTCCATGTGACCCAATGAATGACCACTTACTATATCTAGGTCATTGTGACCTATATTTCATGGTTCAGTGATTTTGCCTTATATCTTGAATACTATTTGTTGGATAAATGTCACACCTGGGATATTAGTTCCATGTGACCCAATGAATGACCACTTACTATATCTAGGTCATTGTGACCTATATTTCATGGTTCAGTGATTTTGCCTTATAGCTTGAATACTTTTTGTTGGATAAATGTCACACCTGGGATATTAGTTCCTTGTGACCCGATTATTGACGTCAAAATATATCTCTGTTGGTGTGACCTATATTTCATGGTTCAGTGATTTTGCCTTATATCTTGAATACTATTTGTTGGATAAATGTCACACCTGGGATATTACTTCCATGTGACCCAATGAATGACCACTTACTATATCTAGGTCATTGTGACCTATATTTCATGGTTCAGTGATTTTGCCTTATATCTTGAATACTATTTGTTAGATAAATGTCACACCTGGGATATTAGTTCCTTGTGACCCGATTATTGACGTCAAAATATATCTCTGTTGGTGTGACCTATATTTCATGGTTCAGTGATTTTGCCTTATATCTTGAATACTATTTGTTGGATAAATGTCACACCTGGGATTTTAGTTCCTTGTGACCCGATTATTGACGTCAAAATATATCTCTGTTGGTGTGACCTATATTTCATGGTTCAGTGATTTTGCCTTCTATCTTGAATACTATTTGTTGGATAAATGTCACACCTGGGATATTACTTCCATGTGACCCAATGTATGACCACTTACTATATCTAGGTCATTGTGACCTATATTTCATGGTTCAGTGATTTTGCCTTATATCTTGAATACTATTTGTTGGATAAATGTCACACCTGGGATATTAGTTCCTTGTGACCCGATTATTGACGTCAAAATATATCTCTGTTGGTGTGACCTATATTTCATGGTTCAGTGATTTTGCCTTATATCTTGAATATTTGTTGGATAAATGTCACACCTGGGATATTAGTTCCATGTGACCCAATGAATGACCACTTACTATATCTAGGTCATTGTGACCTATATTTCATGCTTCAGTGATTTTGCCTTTTATTTTTATTACTATTTCATGGAGAATTGTCATACCTGGATTATTATATCTAAGTGACAAAATGATTTACATACAAATACATCTAGGTCAGTGTGACCTATATTATATGGCTTAATGATAAAAATGTTACAATATAAAATGTACCCAGCAGGCGAGCTCGCTGTCCTCCGACAGCTCTTGTTAGTTTATTTATTATATTTAGGCCTTGTCTAGTTTTTACTCTACATCATTCATATTTGTTGTTTCAGTTCCCTGTTCCTGTCAAGGTACATCCTCGACGAAGACAAAATTCAGATGTTAATGCCGTGACAGGCAGAAATGCTGAAAAAATCCTGGACTGTCTCAACAAAATGCATACCCCCATGATGGTACAGTAGCAATAGTCATAGGCACGATCTGTCTGTCTGTCCTTTTGTCTGTCTTTCTATCTGTCTGTCTGTCTGTCTATTAGCATGCAATCTTAATTTTGTGTCACAGCTGATGCTATCCTGTCACCCATTGATTTCTGGATAATGTATTTGTCAGTTATTGAAGGAATTCTGCTCTGATTCAGGCTAGGGCATTTTGTATTCTGCAATATAAACCATAGCTCCAGATGAGGTAAATTTTTCACTTGAAAAGTACTGATGTTTTTTCTTATTTCTCCACAAAAACGTGCTGTGGGTACCCATTAGAAGTGCCTCACTGAGGCACTTCTAATGGGTACCCACAACATATGTTTTCATGGAGAAATGAAAGTAATATATAGATCCCCATCTTATCTGGAGCTATGATATAAGCAAAGGGAGGTTGACTTGCTAATTATGCTCGTATTTGTTGGGGGTTGGGAATTAATGTTATACGTTACATTCATAATGTTTAATATGGTGCTGCCTTGGCAGTTCTGGTCTGGGTTTTTACTGGATGAAACTTTTCTCTTTGTCCAGTGAAATTGGGTTTCATTCCAAAAGTCCAACTACGTTATTACCAAATTAGAAGTTAGGGTTATGGCTTGGGATAGGGTTTGAGGTAGAGGTTAGGGTTAGGGCTTGGGATAGGGTTTGGGCTAGAGGTAGGGTTATGGGTGGTTAGGGTTAGTGGTTAGGGTGTGGTGTGGTTTCAGTCATGTGTGTCTTGTTAACAAGTTTCTTGTTTTTGGAGGTATTTTTAGAGCCAGAGATTCAAGCACCCTAGAAATGCTGAAAATTACTTTTTTATTGGTTTGTCTGAATTTATACTATGATAACTGATCTGTAGAAAGCCTTGTTTAGATTCTGATCGCGTAGTGGCACGCAGTCACTTGAAGTGATTCTGATTGGCTTACAGGACTAACAAAATTAACGTCAGACTCCAAGTAAGTATTAAATCTGTTAAGGGAAATTGATACACTTGAAAGGCAGGCAACTCTGTCAGGATTGTTTTTGCTCCCTTCTGAAAGGGGTCTATTCTAAAAGGAAGGAATTTGCTCCCCTTGGGAGCAAATTCTTTCCTTTTAGAGTAGACCCCTTTCCTGAAGGCACTGGTGTACAGGAAAGCTTACAGGTCACAAAAGTGGTCTCCCTTGAAAAATAGGCTGAAAATTGTTCTGTGTATCCATCTACCTTAACTATATATTCTTCAGTCTTCAATGACAATCTAAATTTAACCTGAATGTAATGTAGATTAATTTTGCAATATTCTGGTTGGTTGAGAAAAGGAATAAAATAGATAGTGGAAATGTAGGGACTTCATATGGGATGTATATACAAACAAAATAATTAAATAATTGAAATAGCTAATGTCTGTGCTAGATTCTCTCACTTCTGCTGAATCAAGGAGGGCAGTTGTCAGTTTCTGGTGAAGGAATGTGCACAAATACTGGTTAACTGCTTAGAGGACTAAGCCTGCCAAGAAAAAGTGTGGTTAGGTAAACTGACTGGCTCGACATGACCCTAAGTGGTTGACAGCCATAAAACCTCAACTCAGTCAAACTCACATTGGTGGGAAATCAAAAGCCCAGCTCAACAATGGCACAGCTGGCACACCATTGTGATAAAATCATTGTCCTTGAGTCTTGCTATACCCGGGCCATCCCAAGTCCCAGGATTTAAAATGACTTTGGCATTAGCTGTAGTGCAGTAGTAGGAGTAGTGTAGAGTTTGGTTTTGGTCAGGATCAATTAAGTAACAGGTACTTAGCAGTAGTTGCCCTTGAAATGCCATACTGTATGCGAACAGCATAGAACCAGATTGGCCTGCACATTTGTGCAGTACTATTAGGATAAGTTATTGTTTTTATCAGTACAGATCCATGCATTTGTAATTGTTTGTCAGTTTTAATTGGTTCTTGGTGTAACTGTTTGTAATTTGCATTTTGGTGAGGATTCTTTTGATCTCATATCTTAAGAATTGCCTTAATTTTCCATTATAGATATTTTGGTTAAAGTTCTTCATATGTCCTAGAAACAACAAAAAAAATCTTGATATGTTGTGTCTTGATCAGCATAAGGTTTTGTTCTGTTTTCATTGATTGATATGGTAAAAATAATTATTGAAATGAATTTTCATACTAGTGTTGCCTCTGCGACCTGTCAGAATAAAATGGATGATCTAATTGAATAATACTGGAGTTGTCCATACCATTTATTTGAGACAGGCGTGTCAAAAAGTAAAGTTTCTTTTGTTGGGACATTGTACATAGCTCTTGATAAGAGGGGGTATCTACATATTTTTCTTATTTCTTCAGGAAAACACAGATGCTTCTAATGAGTACCACAATGTATGTTTTCATGGAGAAATAAGAAAAAACCTCAGTATTTTTTTGGTAAAAAAAAAGGCTAATTATTGGGAGCTATGGATGCATGTTAAAGATTAATCCATTATGTTAGAGGGTAAGAAATAAATAACTAATTCTGGCCAAATATAGAACAAAAGCTGCGAATTTACTATAAACAGGTTATATTGCGACAACGTGGAATTTTCCAGACTCGCAATGCAGTTAGCATGTGACATATGTTTTTAGCAGACAGAAAGAAGTCAGGCTAAAAATGAAACTGACCGGATTATAAGGCTCTTTCCCATCGTCTATCTTTCAGTAGGCATGCCGGGTCTCTTTGTGAGGCCACTTGTCTACTTTGGCTGCAGTATCCCCTTGGCTTACTGTTTATGTGAGGGAACAGCATAAGGTTCTGGGGAGACAAAGATGTGTATGCTCGGCTGAACCTTTGCTGTTTGTGTATGCTATAACAGCTCTTTTCCCATGTCACGGCTCTTTTTTTTTTTTTTTTTACAGGATGCAAGGAGAATACCAGTGGCTCCATCTTATGCACCCTCATACTGGACTGAAGATAGGGTAAGTTCCAAGATTGCAGATAAGAAAATTCATGGTCAAATCACCTTGGTATTCGTTAACCCTATTTACGGACTGTGAGAGATAGTTACCTGTTTAGTGTTTGAGCATCCATCCCTAATGGTTTGTTTATTTGTTTGTATGTTATGTCTATATTGCTAAATGTAAAGACTTCATTTTTGCTTCTATACACAAAATACACAAGAGACCCTTTCCCCCCACCCCTGTGAGTCACAGTTTGAGAAAAAAAACCTTTTCTGACTTGAATCAGCCTGCGCATCCACAATCTGATTGGAGTCTTAGTTGTCTGCATGAAGAAACTTGACAGCTTGGCACATGCTAATCTGAATCTTCAGTGAGCACTTGTCCGAAAGTATGTTTTCTGATATAGCGGCTGATTAATGAATAAGAAAATTTCATTTTTTCACTACCAAACTTTGTTTGAATGTACATCAGCCACCCAGATCACCTCTAACAAGAAGCCTCCTTATGGCTGAGCAGCTATTGCTCCTGCTCAGATCATAAGATCCCTGATGCGAATTCCACTAGGAACATAGCTACAGATAAGAGGGGGTATCCACATAGTATTTTTCTTATTTCTCCACGAGAACATATGTTGTGGGTACTCATTAGAAGCGCCTTCCTGAGGCGTTTCTAATGAGTACCCACAACATATGTTTTCATGGAGAAATAAGAAAGATATCAGCATTTTTTGGATGAAAACGCCTTATCTGTTGCTATGTAGGATGAACTGAATAACACCTCATTGCACTAAGCCTTTCATTATCATCCCTTCATCTCGATATGACAATGGATGTTGACACGTAAAACTCTTGAGTCATCATCACCTGCCGAGGTCAGCAACATTCTTTCGTGGAGATTGATCATGAAATATTTTCTATGGTCATTCTCTCCCTTCCGCTGATTCAAGAAGGGCAGTTGTCAGTTTCTGGCGAAAGAATGTGCACAATACTGGTTAACCACTTAGAGGACTAAGCCTGCCCAGTAAACGTGTGGTTAGGTAAACTGACCGCGCTCGACATGACCCCATTGGGTTGACTGGGCCGTAAAACCTCAACACAAACAAACATCATCACCTCCAACAAATCTAGGATGACCGATATGAGTGGCTAAATAGAGTGTCCGCTTTCTGAATGTTGGGTTGTGGGCTCAGTCCCCAGCTAGGTCATACCTAAGACTGCCTAAACTTGATACTGGCTCTGCAGCATTAGGAAGAAGAGAGCTAGGACTGGTTTCACCCGTGTCTGTATAATTTGACTGGTTGTAGTATCATGTCAGTGTGTCTGTGGTGTGATAACTGCAGTAAGGTGGCTCTGTAAAAGGTTATTAATTCCAACCTTCACATCATGACAGAGTGATTGTTGACAGTGATGTCAAGAGCCACAGCTGAAACAAATTAGGTCACCGTAACACTTGCAAAAATGAACCTGGTATCATATCAAGAATTCAAAACTGACACATAACCAGTCGTCATCAGTCAGGTTTTCCAAAATTCTTATTTAACCTTTATCACTCTCTGGGCTATTTCAGCAGGTGACACATTGATTACACCCCCCCCCACCCCCCCCACCCCCTTCAGAAAATAGGATTTGATATTTCTTGCAAACTGTTTCCATTGGAGACAGTTTGCATGAATTGTTAAAACCTGTTTCCTTGGGAAAATCAGAAAATATTTCAATGTCTTCTGCTGAAAATTTTACCCAGAGTGCTAAACGTTAAAATTGTGTTTGAAAGTGCCCCAAAAAGAAGAGATTCAAAATTGCTTAACCTTTACCACTCTCTGGGCATTTTCAGCAGACGACAAATTGATGATATTTTTCTTATTTTTCCCAGAAAACAGGATTTGACATTTCCCCGTCCTGTTTTCATATCCTTTTTTCTGGGAAAAATAAGAAAAATATTTCAAAATGTCGTCTGCTGAAATTTTTACCCAGTGTGCTAAGCGTTAAGAAAGGCACAGCTCGATTTCAAGTGAGCTGTCCTGTCCGGTAACAAGTCTTCTGTAGAAAAATAGGGGCAGCGGAACTTAAGAACAGTAATTTAGATAGCAGAAAGTAAGGTTATAGTAAAAGTAGGAGTAGTGAGAAAAATATTTGAGCCGTTATTTGAGAAAACTTACCTTCTGACATGAGCTCATCATCGACTTGAATCATGTGCAGACTGAGCAAAATCTTTGTTGTCTGCATGGAAAACCTTTGCATGCTTGGCTATCCAGAATGTGCCCAGTGAAAATTCTGATCAGACTGAGAATGTGCAGGCTGATCTGAATCTCCGCTGGTAACAAAAAGTGACATATGAATGTACATTTCCTGACGTTGTGGCTTGTTTATCTGAATGCTTCACTTAGTCAAATTTGTGCTGTGGACTTGCATTTAAAAATATTTCTGAAGTACGGTATTTTATAGATCATTAAAGTTCATCTTAACCCATTTATACCGAATGAAGTCTTCTAACATAACTCCTTGGACTGGTCCATTTCCAATAAATTGGGTGTCTGGTTAGTTTTTAGCTCGCCTATACGAAGTACAAGGAGAGCTATTGTAGTCACCCCGGTCGTCCACGTTTGCGTTTGTGTTTGCGTTCCCGTTCCCGTCACACTGCGTTAAAGTTTTTCAAATGCTTATATCTCAACAGTCACTCCTCACAGAGGCATCAGATTTGGAACTTAGGTACCTTGGAGGGTTTTCTGAGATTCCAAGAGAATAAACCCCTGGGTTCATGCCCCTGGGTGGGGCTAGGGGTCAGAATCTAGGACACCTTTGTAATACTGTGTTAAAGTTTTTCAAATTCTTATATCTTGACTTTCACTCCTCATAGAGCATTCATATTAGAATTTGGGTACCTGGAGGAGTCTTCTGAGATTCCAAAAGAACATACCCCTGGGTTCATACCTTAGGGTGGGCCTTGGAGTGGGGCTAGGGGTCAAAATCTAGGACACATTTGTAAAATCTTATATGCCTACAGGTTATAGACACAACTGGTTATACATCAGCTAACTATGTGACATCGGTTTAAGTGTAAGAGAGTGAAGGTCATGGTGACCTACATTTTACGGTCAAGGTCACCTAGATTTCACGGTCCAGTGATTTTGCCTTATATCTTGAATACTATTTGTTGGATAAATGTCACACCTGGGATATTACTTCCATGTGATCCAATGAATGACCACTTACTATATCTAGGTCATTGACCTATATTCATGGTTCAGTGATTTTGCCTTATATCTTGAATACTATTTGTTGGATAAATGTCACACCTGGGATATTAGTTCCATGTGACCCAATGAATGACCACTTACTATATCTAGGTCATTGTGACCTATATTTCATGGTTCAGTACTATTTGTTGGATAAATGTCACACCTGGGATATTAGTTCCTTGTGACCCGATTATTGACGTCAAAATATATCTCTGTTGGTGTGACCTATATTTCATGGTTCAGTGATTTTGCCTTATATCTTGAATACTATTTGTTGGATAAATGTCACACCTGGGATATTAGTTCCTTGTGACCCAATTATTGACGTCAAAATATATCTCTGTTGGTGTGACCTATATTTAATGGTTCAGTGATTTTGCCCTATATCTTGAATACTATTTGTTGGATAAATGTCACACCTGGGATATTACTTCCATGTGACCCAATGAATGACCACTTACTATATCTAGGTCATTGTGACCTATATTTCATGGTTCAATGATTTTGCCTTATATCTTGAATACTATTTGTTGGATAAATCTCACACCTGGGATATTAGTTCCTTGTGACCAGATTATTGACGTCAAAATATATCTCTGTTGGTGTGACCTATATTTCATGGTTCAGTGATTTTGCCTTATATCTTGAATACTATTTGTTGGATAAATGTCACACCTGGGATATTAGTTCCATGTGACCCAGTGAATGACCACTTACTATATCTAGGTCATTGTGACCTATATTTCATGCTTTTTTCAGTGATTTTGCCTTTTATTTTTATTACTATTTCATGGAGAATTGTCATACCTGGATTATTATATCTATGTGACAAAATGATTTACATACAAATACATCTAGGTCAGTGTGACCTATATTATATGGCTTAACAATAAAAATGTTACAATATAAAATGTACCCAGCAGGCGAGCTCGCTGTCCTACGACAGCTCTTGTTATTATTACCATGTTTTACAGAAATTCCTGTACTTAATGTAAACAGTGTAGACCCTGATCACATGCCCTGTTCTGTGGTATCTTATCTGGGGCTACACTGTTTGCCAAAGTCTCTTTTATGGGATGCCAGGCATAAATGGGTTAATGTTATTTAGTTAGCAGATTTTGAAACAAACAATATTGAACATTTCAGTTTAACTCTTCTGCAAACAGAAGGGATACCCCAAGACCAACAGGTCCTCCCACTCAGAGACTACAGTTGATTGAGCCAGCATCCATTGCTGTGAACAGAATGGTATCTAATGAACCAGGTCCTAGCCAGAGTAGAGACAGAACTGCTGCCAATGAGCCAGGTCCAAGCCAGAGTAGACACAGAACTGCTGCCAATGAGCCAGGTCCAAGCCGGAGTAGATACGATGCTGCTTCCAATGACCCAGGTCCTAGCCAGAGTAGACACAGAGCAGCTGCCAGTGAACCGGGTCCAAGCAGGAGTAGACAGGGAGCTGGTACAGATGAGCCAGGTCCAAGCGGCATTAGACAGCAAGCTGGTTCAAATGAGCATGGTTCCAGCGGGAGTAGACGGGGAGCTGCATCCAATGAAGCAGGTCCAAGCCAGAGTAGGCAAGGAGCTGGTAGGCCACCAAGTAACCAGGAACCAGCACGGACTCCACAGTCTAGTCAAAGTAGAGATGAGCCAACAAGGCCTCCAAGTCCTGAGCCATTAGTAAGTTCAGTTGTCTTTTGGACATAGAGAGGATTAAGGCTTAGCACTCTGGGCCCAGTTGTTCAAAGTGTCGTTAGCTTAACGAGCTCGTTAAGGGTCATTTCGTTAACTATTTCAGCAGATTCACTATACAATATTCAGATATTTTTTGCTGAAAAAATGTGAGTAGCTTTTGCACTGCAAAAGCTACTCACATTTTTTTAGCAAAAAATTGCAGCATATTTGTGTATCACTCGATGTAAATTTTAACAAATCGTTAGCTAACGACGTCGTTAGCTTTGAACAACTGGACCCTGGACAACATTTTCAGCAGACAACTTTTTGAAATATTGTTCTTGTTTTTCTAGAAATAGGATTTGGCACTTCATGCAAATGGAGACAATTTGCTTGAAGTGTCAGATCCTATTTTCTAGGAAAAGTAAGAAAAATATCGCCAATTTGTCGTCTGCTAATAGCCCAGAGAATGGTAAAGGTTAAGAAAACAATTTTTTCCATCAAATATATGGATTTTTCTTTGAAGAGTCACTGGCTTCTGGGGCCTTAGTGGGTGGTCGGGTGTGGCGAAGGTGTCGTGTATCTTACGTCGCCGGGGCGTCCAATTGATATTGGCTTACAGTTGGGTAAGGTGTGCTATTCTTGCAGCTGATAAGAGTAGAGGGGGAATGTTTTTTTTATTTCTTCTGTTTCTTTACTTACATTCCTGCTCTTCTTTCTTCCTTGTCCCACTTTTTTATTTCCTCTAATATCTCTTTCATCTCTTTTCTCCCTTTCTCTGGGAGACGACACAGAATGACCCACATAAGTTGACGTGTCGTTAAACGCCAATACAATCAATCAAAATTCTGGAGCCTTAAAAATTGAGCCCCTGAAGCTATTTTGTGGGATTTGGCTAGTCCCTGGGCTAAAATGGTTTGTCCTTGTAGTATTGTCAGGGCTTAGCTTATTCATAATGTACAAAACTGTGTCCATTGACATATGGTAGCTCTAGATAAGGCTTTTTTTTTTTTGCTTTTTTTTTTTGCAAAAGATGCATCTTTAAAATTCATGACTCGAGGTAAAAGACTTTTTTTCATCCAAAAAGTATTGATATTTTTCTTATTTTTACACAAAAGTTTACATTGTGGATACTCACTGAAACACTTCTAATGAGAACCCACAAGATACATTTTTATAGAAATAAGTATTTATCTGGATATCTTAAAACTCATCATCTTCACTTTATACAAGCATAGCTCCAGGTAAGGTTTTTTTTTTTTTTTTTTTTTTTTTTTAAAAAGTGATATTTTGGCTGTTTTTCACAAAAAAAAAAAGCATATGTTGTGGGTACTCATTAGAAGTACCTCGGCCTCGCTGTGCATTTGCATAGATAAATAAGAAAGCTATTAACCAGAATAGTCCTCTTTTCTAGAGTAGACATGTTAAGTCTCACTATTTTTTTTAGTAAGATTCACAAATTTTTAGCTCCAAAAACCCAGTTTTATGTACTGACTCACTATTATTGTTATTATGATTTATTTTTTTTTTTTTTTCTCTCAAACTTCCCAATATGTTTAGTGTTAAAATAAGCATCTCACTACTTTTTGCAAAATTTCACTCATTTTTATTTTCACAACTTAATAATAACACTTGAGCTAGAGCTAAGCATTGATACGTTATTTTTCAGTTGCAGCTATCTGATCTTGAAGATCAGGAATCTAACACCTCACAGAATGCAATATCTAACCGGGTATCAGTTAAAGCAAAACGAAAACTGTCACAGGAAGACCTGGTACATGTATGTAATTGAGAAGAATTGTTGTTTTGTTGTCACTGGCCCAGAAGGAAAGAAAATTTACCATATTACTTAATTAACCATAAGTACTGGGACACACTCATTAACCCTTTCACTCCAAGTTCATGTGGATTTTCCATCACTGGATTTGGGCATATCCAATGTTGCAAATTGGCATGTCAATCAAAACTGAAAAACAGACTGACAAACAGTGTAGGTCCTGTTGAGACAGCTAGTAACAACCCATCTCATTTGGGTCTATTTGTAAAGATGTATTTGTTGGTTTACAAGGCTGAAAGTCCTCATTTTCTATTTCTGTGCTTTGTTTTCAAATATTTACAATAAAATTTATCTTGAGGCCAAAATGGGTCTGATCTATTCAACTTTTCTAATAAACTAGATTTTTTGAGAATTTTTTTGCTTTTCTTACTGATTTTAAGTTATTCATGTTCCATATTAAACAATATTGTGAAATGTTTTGAAATTTTGAACAAGTGGAACTTGTTGGAAACTTGCATCCAAACTACCTACCCTATTGATTTGTGCATAATTTGCAGGCATTTTTACTGTCATGGGAAAAATAAAAAGTTTAAAAACCCACTGAATAGAATAAAAAAAAAGGTTTTGCAATGAATGATGACAACAATATGCAAATTTACTTCTTCTGAGTATTAAAAGTGCCTTGCAGAAAGATGTTGAAAGCAGAGTAGGGTTATTACTGTACCCTAAGTATTTGGACAAACAGTAGGGTTTTCCCTGACTCGCATTTTGGCAGTTTTTACCCCAAAAGTCTTGTTCGGGACTCTTAAAAACTAGGGAAAAGGGTCCTGACTGATGCATACAGAATCAACTCCAAAATTAATTTTATATATCTATGGCTTTGTATTTTAATCTATTTATGGTCTAAAGGCCAGGAATTATCAGTATTTGGGCAATAGTTAACCCATAAAGCGCAATGCAGATTGTGGCATACAACAGTCTAAAATTGATTTTATTTTTTCAGAGAAAATAAGACTTGACATTTTATGTGAATTGTCTGCTATGCTATACTTCAAAGTGTCATCTGCTGCAGTTGCAATTAATGCTAAAGGGCCTGTTTAAAACAGTAAACCCCTAAATCTTATTAAAGAAATCCTTAACTCCATGTAAGGGAGTCGCTGTGACCCTCACTTTTAAACCCTAAGGGAAAACCCTGAGACAGACATGAACAAACCTCACCATTAATATTAGGACACCTTCATAGGTCTAAATAAGAGTGGGTATCAAGTAAATATTTTTCTTATTTCTCCCAGAAAACATATGTTGTGGGTATTTGAAGCGCCTCACTGAGGCACTTCTAACGAGTACCCACACCATATATATGTTTTCGTGGAGAAACGAGAAAAATGTAAAAAAAAATTGGATTGAAAAAAGCATCTTATCAAGCACTATGACCTTTGTTTCCTTACATAGTTCTGAAATTTTAACAAGAGCGTATCACAACCTGTTGATATGTCTGAAAACTGCTGAATGAATGGAAAACAGTGTTGACTCTGATCAGAAGCATTTATGTCTTATCTGGGTCTGTACTGTTGGCTCTGACCTGTCTGTCCCAATACTTACCAAAAATACGGTATATACTATTTCTTCCCTGGTTCGTGTGGTCAGTCCAAATTCAGTAAGGTTTTTTTTAAGCCAACTAAAGAAAAAGAAAAGGCACAAAAAGAGCCTGTTAAGCTGTCGGTTTGGTTAAAAAAAAAAAAAAAAAAAAAAAAAAAATGGGTTGAGAAATAAATAAAAAAAAGTTATTGGGCTTTGAGGATTTCTCATTGGCACGGAGGAAATTGAAATTGTTGTGCCTGTAATTAATGCAAAGTTTGAAATTATAATATTCCTGAGCTTGGGGCTGCTTGCTGTTGTGTTCTGTGGTTTGCAATTAGGGGATAACTGCTTTCAAATTTGGCATTTGGGGAGGTAAATCGGCGGTTTTACGGTCGCAAATTACGTTTTACGGCTCCGCGGTTTTACGGTCGCAAATTACGTTTTACGGCTCCTCGTCAGCGGAGCCGTAAAACGTAATTTGCGACCGTAAAACCGCCGATTTACCTCCCCAAAGACGCGGAGCCGTAAAACGTAATTTGCGACCGTAAAACCGCCGATTTACCTCCCCAAATGACAAATTTGATGCAGTTATCCCCATTCTAATGCATTTATTCATTTTTTCTATTGAAAAAATGTACTGTTTGTACAAAACGACAAGTTCTGTGAGCTGCGTAAAACCAAATGCCAGCCAATGAGAAGCGACGTTACGTGATGACGTCGGATTTGCGACAGTATATCGCAGAATATACCGTCTCAAATTTTTGACGTTATCCAATCAGACGTCGCGTTACATACGCGAGTGCATTAGAATGTTTTTTATGTTTGAAATTTACTATGTTCTTGTTTGTTTATAATTACCTTTGTTCTTTTTATTCAGCCTGCCTTAACCCTTGCCATGCTTAATAAGTTAAGATGCAATGCCCACTTCTAATCTTCAGCCAATCAGATTAATTGACCCAGGTTGTTGATACAAGTTCACATTTGACAAACAATGCAGATCCAGATTAGTTGGCTTTTTGAGAAACCAACTGATCTGGATCTGCACTGTTTGCAATGGCAGGGCATGTCCGGGTTCAGCAGGACAAGGGTTAATAATCGGATTTCAGGATAAGATGTGCTGCTGACCTTAGAGCATTTTTAGCTCGCCTGTACGAAGTACAAGGAGAGCTATTGTAGTCACCCCGGTCGTCCACGTTTGCGTTTGCGTTTGCGTTCCCGTTCCCGTCACACTGTGTTAAAGTTTTTCAAATGCTTATATCTCAACAGTCACTCCTCACAGAGGCATCAAATTTGGAACTTAGGTACCTTGGAGGGTCTTCTGAGATTCCAAGAGAATAAACCCCTGGGTTCATGCCCCTGGGTGGGGCTAGGGGTCAGAATCTAGGACACCTTTGTAATACTGTGTTAAAGTTTTTCAAATTCTTATATCCTGACTTTCACTCCTCATAGAGCATTCATATTTAGAATTTGGGTACCTGGACGAGTCTTCTGAGATTCCAAAAGAACATACCCCTGGGTTCATACCTCAGGGTGGGCCTTGGGGTGGGGCTAGGGGTCAAAATCTAGGACACATTTGTAAAATCTTATATGCCTACAGGTTATAGACACAACTGGTTATACATCAGCTAACTATGTGACATCAGTTTAAGTGTAAGAGAGTGAAGGTCATGGTGACCTACATTTTACGGTCAAGGTCACCTAGATTTCACGGTCCAGTGATTTTGCCTTATATCTTGAATACTATTTGTTGGATAAATGTCACACCTGGGATATTACTTCCATGTGACCCAATGAATGACCACTTACTATATCTAGGTCATTGTGACCTATATTTCATGGTTCAGTGATTTTGCCTTATATCTTGAATACTTTTTGTTGGTTAAATGTCACACCTGGGATATTACTTCCATGTGACCCAATGAATGACCACTTACTATATCTAGGTCATTGTGACCTATATTTCATGGTTCAGTGATTTTGCCTTATATCTTGAATACTATTTGTTGGATAAATGTCACACCTGGGATATTAGTTCCATGTGACCCAATGAATGACCACTTACTATATCTAGGTCATTGTGACCTATATTTCATGGTTCAGTGATTTTGCCTTATATCTTGAATACTATTTGTTGGATAAATGTCACACCTGGGATATTAGTTCCATGTGACCCAATGAATGACCACTTACTATATCTAGGTCATTGTGACCTATATTTCATGGTTCAGTGATTTTGCCTTATATCTTGAATACTATTTGTTGGATAAATGTCACACCTGGGATATTAGTTCCATGTGACCCAATGAATGACCACTTACTATATCTAGGTCATTGTGACCTATATTTCATGGTTCAGTGATTTTGCCTTATAGCTTGAATACTATTTGTTCGATAAATGTCACACCTGGGATATTAGTTCCTTGTGACCCGATTATTGACGTCAAAATATATCTCTGTTGGTGTGACCTATATTTCATGGTTCAGTGATTTTGCCTTATATCTTGAATACTATTTGTTGGATAAATGTCACACCTGGGATATTACTTCCATGTGACCCAATGAATGACCACTTACTATATCTAGGTCATTGTGACCTATATTTCATGGTTCAGTGATTTTGCCTTATATCTTGAATACTATTTGTTGGATAAATGTCACACCTGGGATATTAGTTCCTTGTGACCCGATTATTGACGTCAAAATATATCTCTGTTGGTGTGACCTATATTTCATGGTTCAGTGATTTTGCCTTATATTTTGAATACTATTTGTTGGATAAATGTCACACCTGGGATATTAGTTCCATGTGACCCAATGAATGACCACTTACTATATCTAGGTCATTGTGACCTATATTTCATGCTTCAGTGATTTTGCCTTTTATTTTTATTACTATTTCATGGAGAATTGTCATACCTGGATTATTATATCTAAGTGACAAAATGATTTACATACAAATACATCTAGGTCAGTGTGACCTATATTATATGGCTTAATGATAAAAATGTTACAATATAAAATGTACCCAGCAGGCGAGCTCGCTGTCCTCCGACAGCTCTTGTTATCCTACCTGTGTACCAAATATGTTCGCTTAACTACGTTGTCTTCATTTTTAGCTCCGTGCTGCTTGGTTTAATGATGAGGACATAATACTGTATTATTTAATTTAACATGATTTAATTCAACCATTTACCATGTGTCTCAGCTGTTTTACACTTGATTTTATACATTTGTTCTCTATAATTGGTTTAACCCATTTCATTAGGGAATCCCCACAAAAGGGTAATTGCAGGGATGTGATTGTTTCACTTTTCAGAGGAACTTTCCGTTTGGCTCCATTTTTTCCAAAAACAAAATGGATTTGATCTGAAATACTCAGAAATGACATTTTCACGAGGGGGTATTGGGGTTTTCCTCTGTTTCTACTGGTTAATCATGCTTGACATGACCCCAGTGGGTTGACTAGGCCGTAAAACCTCAAAACAAATAATGCCTAAAATGGCAAGTATATTTCTTATTTCTCCACGTAAATGTGGGTAATCATTTGAAGTGTCTCACTGAGAGGCTTCTAATGCGTCATATTCCACGATCTCTTTATAACTCTGTTGCTGGGATCTAAAGCAAAAACCATATTTGTCCCAACAACTGTATTATATCTAAACAAAAATGGTCATTTTCATATATAATCTACACATTTTTGTCAGGTTTAATCCAAACAAGAATGTCAAAATTATATAGAAAAATGACCATAATGGTAATTTTTCTATATAATCTATACATTTTTGTTTGGATATAACAATTTTGGGGTCCACCTTTAACCATCTTATATTTGAAACTGTCTTATAACGAACAGTTTTATAAAGAGGTTCCTGTGTAACATGTTTTTGTGGAGAAATAAGAAAACTATTGATGTGGATACGCCTCTTATCTGGAACTACCGTAATCGACCTAATTACCGCACATGCTCCTATTAGCGCACAGTCAAGCAATTTGGTACTCTTAGTGTACATTTATCAACTGCTTTATAAAAACATATGTTGTGGGAACTAAATTGAATTGCCTCAACATAGCATATGTTGTGGGTATTCATTTGAATTGCCTCGACTTTTTGAGGCAATTCAAATGAGTACCCACAGCATATGCTTTCGTAAAGAAAATTAGAAAATAACATCACATAGGCAGCATTAAGTACGCTCCTTATGAAGTCCTCTGCTAATCTTTCTTTAAGTGTGCCCTTATTAGGTGGATTTTTTTTTTTTTTTACACATTTTTCCAGTAATTTTGAAAAACCTAAGCGCACAGTGCGGTAATTAGATCAAATATGGTATGCTTTATTTAGAGCTCTGCTGCAGATTGTCTTGATATACATTGATCAATTTGTTGCAGGAGAGCCCACAACGTTTTACCATCTGTGAAAACAACAAAATGAACTTCTCTGTGACAGTTACAACTGCTGAAGATAGTTCACCTAGATTTGACTTTGAATTCAGCTCACCAGTGAGAGAAAGACGCCAGTCAGAAAGTTTACCGTCACCTGGGGTCTCTGATGTTTCTGGGGTTAGTGTTAATTTCTTAGAATTAAAGCTCAAGGGGAATGGATACACTTTGGGGGAGGCAACTCTGTCCAAACTGATTTTGTCTGCTTTTCGAAAGGAATGTACTCAAAAGGAAATAAATTGCCCTCTTTGGGTAGAAATTAGAAATGGCTCTCTTTTGGGAGCAAATTAGAACCCTGGGAGCAGATACTTTTGTTTTTTAGTACACTCCTTTTCAGATAAGGATTGGTGTACCTGAAGTCACAAAGTTGTCTCCCTTGTAAATATTGGTAGAAAAGCTACCATCTGTATCCATTTCAGCCTCCTTAATGTCAGACAAGGCTAAAGTTTTTAGAGGTTTCTGTGATTTTAATGCTTTGTATGCTTGGTAAAAATTTCAGCAGATTTTATTTTGAAATATTTTTCTTATTTTTCCCAGAATATAGGATTTGTTATTTCATGCAAATTGTCTCTTTAGGAGACAATTTGCATGGACTGTGAAATCCTATTTTCTGGGAAAATAAGAAAAATATCAATCGTCAATTTGTGGTCTGCTGAATTTGCCCTTTGCATGCTCAGTGTTGAGAATCATACTAACTGCATGAAATGTGATCCTATGTTTTATGGAGAAGTCCGAAAACAAACAAACAAACAAAAACAAACATTTTTTTTGTCCTCCAAAATGAAAACCTCCTAATGTTCTATTGCAAGTTTGCAGTGAAACACCTATTCAAAACCCAGCAAACTTCTCCCATTGTTTTCTATATTTAAGCCCAATTTTAGGAAAACTATGGTAAAGATCAAAGTTGTTAAAATTCTTAGAGTAAATAAGGTAATCAGAATCTTTGCTGGGTGATCATGTCAAGTGGTACATTTCCTCACAGTATGGCACAGATCATCTTTACCCTTAAACTGCCAATCACAACAATTGTCTGCTTTGTCATCTGTTTGTGATTTTGAAAATCATTTCTGCAAACAGTGTGGACCCAGATCAGATTGCTCCTTTAGGAGCAATCTGATCTGGGTCCACACTGTTTGCCTGTATGCAAAAATAGGTTTGAAAAGTTTGCAAGAATATTCAGCAGACGACATAAACAGACGACATTTTCAGATGCAGGTTTTCTTGGCGCTTTAAGGGTTAATGCTTAGCATATTGGCTTAAATTTTCAGCAGATAACATATTGAAATATTTTTCTTATATTTTCCAGAAAACAGTTTTGACATTTCATGTGCATTGTCTGCATTGGAGACAATTTGCATGAAATGTCTAAATTTGTTTTCTAGGAATAATAAGAAAAAATATCAGTTTGTCGTCTGCTGAATTAGCCCAGAGAGTGGTAAAATTTAATTACAAAAGCAGTTCTATTGGGTTGAAAAGCAATAATTTTAATGGAAACAAGCACAGGGTTCTATTTTAAATTACTAAAATTTTACAACCAAAGCTAAAATTTTACTCTAAAACCCGTTTTTTTTTTTTTTGTTTTTTTTTAAACCACTTTTATTCTTGACATTGACAGTCAGTGTACAGTATGTCACATTTTTCTTTTTTCTTAGAAGCGTCTACATACATTGTAGCGAAATGTTGAAAGGGATGCAAAATACCAATGTATCATCATTAACATAGGGATAGGGCCACCCTATACTGGTCCTACTCTGTTACATCCCCTGCTGCAAGTACAGCCGGCCCTTACCACTGCTCTGCCACCTAAGGTGAAGATGATGATGATTTGGTGGATATTAGTACATATACTTCTTCTATTTCTGTACTTTCTGTTTCATTCACTTTCTCCTCATTTCCATTCTATTTCTGTACTTTCTGTTTCTATTTCAGTCACTTTCTCCTCATTTACATTCTATTTCTGTACTTTCTGTTTCTATTTCATTCACTTTTCCTTCATCCTGCTCATTTTTGCATTCATCTTTCCTCTCATCTACTATCTCTTCTATCTTTTCTCCCTTTCTCTGGGAGACGACACAGTATGCCCACAATGGTTGACGTGTCGTTAAAGAAGAACTCATCGTCATCATCATCGTATCATCATCATCTTCACAATTTTATCGTTTCTAGCTTTTCCAGTTCAGTGCCCCGATCAGTGTCGGGAGAAGAGAATCTTGTGACAGAGCCAATGAATCCGGTACCCAGACCAGCACAAGCATGGCAAGACCAACAACATTTTCTGTGGGGAGCAGCAATACATCTGCAAGAATGAAGGAGACAGGTATTGTTCACTGGATTAATAGTTTGATGTATCAGCACGGATGTATCCTGGGAAAGTTTCTGCCTGAGATTTAAGGGGAAAAGATACATTTTCAGGGGAGGCATCCAGGTGACCAAGTGATCAGCACTCCCAACTTCGGACCACAAGGTCCCAGGTTTGAATCCCGCCGGAGGCAGAATTCAGCTTATGATGTGGCGCTTCGTTGCATAGAGCCATTCATTATCACCCTTCCATTGTCTTGATATGACTTAATTAATATTGAAAGGGACGTAAAACACTAAACCATCATTTCAGGGGAGGCATCTTGTCAGAATTGCTTTTGCCTCCCTTTTGAAAAAGGGTCTGCAAGAGAAAGATTTGCTTCCCTGGGAGCAAATTCTTCCCTTGCAGAGAAGACCCCTTTTTGTAAACGGGCTTCTGTATAGGAAACCAGAAGTCGAAAAAGATTCTCCCTTGTAAAAATGGTAGAAATTTACCTAGTGGATCTTGTCCCCATAAGTGAGGGTGGTTGGGTGGTGCGAAGGTGTCATGTATCTTTAGTCACCGGGGCGTCCAGCTGATATTGGCTTATAGTTGGGCAAGGCCTGCTATACTTGTAGCAGGTAAGGGTAGGGAGGTGATGTTTTTATTTCTTCTGTTTCTTCACTTTCATTCCTGTTCCTCTTTCTTCCCTGTCCCTCTCTTTCATCTCTTTTGCTATCTCTTCTGTCTCTTTTCTCCCTTTCTCTGGGAGACGACACAAAATGACCCACAAGGGTTGACGTGTCGTTAAACCCCAACTCAATCAATCAATGTCCCCATAAGTTTCTGTTACCAGTCAGGAGGTTGTGGGTTTGATCCCCAATCGAGTCATGCTTTGGATGTTCTGACATTGGTATTAGTTGCTCTTTATCATGGTGCTCAGCATTTAGGAAAAGAGATAGACTGTTTGCACTGATGTCAGTATAATGTGACTGGGTAGTATCATGTCAATTTGCCCTAGATGTGATATGTGCAGTGAGGTGGCATGTTCCCACCATTACATAATGACAACACAACATGACTGAAAGGTTTTTGACAGTGTTGTCACAATAAAACTGTTGACATTTGATCTTTGTCATGAGAAAAACAATCAGGTTGTGAACACCAAAGGCACTGACCGGACATGGTGGATTTGAAAGCTATCTCAAAGCCATGGAAAGATCATTGAGCAGGTCTGATGCATGCTGGGTAAAAATTTCAGTACACAACACATTGAAATATTTTTCTCAGAAAATAGGTGTCAGTTTCAATGCCTATTTGCTGGGAAAAAAAAAGAGAAAAATGTCGTCAATTCGTTGTCTGCTGAATTTGCTTAGAAAGTGGAAAAAGTTAATGAGCTAGATATAGATATTGGTCAGGCTTGCTTGCGGCATGTTGGAAATGTTAATCCATTGTAGACTGAATGAACTCTATATATTGGAAGGTTCTAATTTCAATTTTTGGTATGTCAGGCTATGTGATTTAGATATACCTAGAGAAAAATGGTTGAACTATTTGACCCTGATCAGATGCTGTGTTCTGGGGCATCTGATCTGGGTCTGCACTGTTTGTCAGTTACCCTTTTAGGGGTCTCCAGACTACAGTGGGTTAATTTAATTTAAAATAATGTCTTTGTGGGTTTTATCCACTTTTAAAGTAGTATTCAAAACTGTAGCAGACGCTATTGTATATATATATATATATATTTATTTTTTTTTACAACAAAATAAGGCTTGATATTTTGTGTATGCAGACAATTTACATGAAATATCAAACCTTATTTTTTTTTCAGATTTTTTTTTGTTTTTTTTTTGTTTTTTTTGAAGGATGTCATCTTCTATGCATTTGGTTTGACTCATGGAGCTTCAATACGTTTTCTTGATCATTATGAATAAAAGCAAACCTTGTGATCTTTATAAATGAAATTAAATCTGAACCCTAGACCATCAGTTAGTGATGTAGCAACATTTACCTGACAGGTTTTAAACAGGATATATTTTCTTCATTGCAGCAGCTTTTTCATTTTCTACACCGTCTGGTCTAAAGCAAAATTTGTCAAGTGAACCTGCAAAAAATCTAGTTCAAGGCAGTGTATGTAGTACTGGTGCGGGATTTAAACCTGCCGAGACATTAAAGCAAGGCAGTGTAATGGATATTCTTGGTGGTCCTGGTGTGGGGTTCAAACCTGCCGAGAAATTGAAACAGGGTAGTGTGATGGATGTACTCGGCAGTTCTGGTGCAGGATTTAAATCTGCGGAGAAATTAAAACCGAGTAGTGTTAAAGATATACTCAATTCTAGTGCAGGATTTGAACCTGCCGATAAATTTAAATCAGGTAGTGTGATGGATATACTTGGTGGTTCTGGCACAGGCTTTAAACCTGCGGCGAAATTAAAACAAGGGAGTGTAATGGATATATTAGGTGGTTCTGACTCTGGATTTAAACCTGCAGAAAAATTAAAGCAAGGAAGTGTTATGGATATACTTGGCGATTCCGGTACAGGATTTAAATCTGGGGGAAAAACAGGCAGTGTTGTGGATAAACTGGGTGGAAACAAAGGAGAAAGTATGCCAAATATTTTCACTTATATTACTAACTTTCTACCTTTTAACATGCTTTTCTTTCTGCACTTTGTTTCTTTCTTATTATTAGTTAGTGAAGCACGGGAATAGGTTATTGGGTATGGATGCGCTTTCATGAAGAGCAGCTTTGTCAAAATTGTTGGCGCCTCCCTTCAGGGAAGGGGTCTACTCTAAAAGGAAAGAATTAGGGGAGTAAATTCTTTCCTTTATAGTGTAGACCCCTTTCAGAAGGGTCTTTGTGTGCAGGAAGGCAGACAGGAAATCTAGAAGAAAAAGTACCAGCTGGTTTTCTAGAAAAGAGTTTTTTTTATACCATAGATCCAGATAAGGCACTTTCTCATCCAAAAAGTATCAATATTTTTTTCTTATTTCTCCAGGAAAACATATGTTGCGGGTTCTCCTTAGCACTTCTAATGAATACCTACAACATATTTTTGTGAAGAAATAAGAAAAGTAGTTGTCTGGATCCCTTTCTTAATTGGAGCTAAGGCCTTAAAGGGTTATACAGGAGTCATTGATCAGTCTTTTGGTTGGTTGTTTGGTCCAACTGCCCTGCTATTTTGATGCAACATTCTCCAGTTTTTGTTGGAATTTCATAACATTTCACAGAAATGATTAGCGTGATGGGTAGCAGTGTATGATGTTAAAATTTTGTCACTGGGTTATCTTCCCTTGGCACTTTATTCCCTCTGTCTGAGTTTGTGATCAGAATAATACTTCTACAATCTAATTGGTTTGCTCTTATCTGGATCTGCACTGCTTGCCATTCAGTATGTGAATTTATATCAACAACCTGGATCAAGTAATCTGATTGGCTGAAAATTGGAAGTGGGCATAGCATCTTAATTTATTCAGCATGACAAGGGTTAAGAGATTTCAGTACTGTGTAAAAAAACTGTTTCATGCCCAGTATGCAGGCAACAAAGGCACAGACCAGCCTGCTTCTTCACGCATTTAATGTGAGCCTCGGCTGTTGAGCATTCAACATAGCTCCTGATTAGAGGAATGTCCAGAAAACTATTTTTCTTATTTCTCCATGAAAACATGTTTGTGGGTACTGATTAGAAGCACCTCAATGAGTCACTTCTAATGAGTACCCACAACATAAGTTCTCATGGCGATACAAAAATATCCATATTTATCCCCACGGTTTTTATTTAAAAAAAAGCCATGAGGATATTGTGAATGCCTCCGTCCTTCCTTCATTCTATCTCCTAAACCTCTGGGCGGAATATAACCAAACTTGCTACACGTTTGTTGGGTGTGCGAGAGCAACATTATATTTCAGTCAGTTCATCCATCTGTCCTCCTGTCTTTCACATCTCCCCTTAAACCACTGGCTGGAATTTAACCAAACTTGCTACATGACTTCCCCTCATGGTAAGGGTGTGCGTGAGCGAGTCTGACCGTCCATCGTTCACGCTATTAGCAACATTAGCATGGTGTATGGGGATTTGCCCTTCCTTGCTTGCACTAATTTGAAACATAATTTCCTCCACAGACACACAAGCAACCAGTACGACAGATCTGGTGAAGATGTTCAAGCCTGCTGCTGGTTCATGGACATGTGACAGCTGCCTACTCAGCAATAAGCCAGAGGCAACCCAATGTGTGGCTTGCCAAACCCCAAAGCCAAATAAGAAACCTGAACCAGAGAAAGGTATGTACATAGAATTTCAAGTTAGCATTTAAATGAAGTGGGTACGCCTTAAAAGGAAATAACTGTTGATATGGAAATTCTTACCTACTTTTGGGGGTCTTATAGGAAAGAGGAGAGCCTATAGAATCTGTCCTCCATTTAATCTTACTCTAACTGTCTGTGAATATTTCAGATATAGGTATGATAAACAGTGCTCCAGCTAGCCGTCTATGGAGGGGCCCACTGCCCTTCTTAAGCTGCCCTCTGTCTTATTTCAACTCCGGACATAAAACCCTACATTTTGGTGAAAATTTCTTGAAAATCGGACCAAAATTAATTTTTATCAATGTTTAAGGTGAGTTTTATATGCACTCTATTTTTGAGGTATTTATTGTGGAATGAGATTATATTTTGTAACATGTCTTGATACTAAGCACATCACATGACACATGGTGCCCTCATGCTTGTATGACCGCGCAAAAAGTGCCCTACCCATCACCCCTCTGCCCTCAAATCCTAGCTGGAGCACTGATAAATATGATCCATTAATTAACATAACCATAACCATCAGTCTTAGCTCTGTTTTATCCTTAACTTTCAGTGTAGTTAATGGGCATCCAGACTCTCATGCTAAAGTCAGTAAGGAATGGCGAACAGATTTTAAAATCTCACCAGGAAAGAATTTGATCCCTGTCTGGGGTCAGATTTGTTTCTTAAATGCATGCAAGAAGCGTCTATATGGCCGAGTCGTTGCACTTCTGATTTTGGATCACAGGGTCTCGAGTTTGAATTCTGCTAGAGGCGGACTTAAGCTCATGACATGACTGTAGGCACTTCATTGCACAGAGTTTATCAATTTCTCCCCTTCTGTGTCTCGCCAGGCTCCATAGCACAGTTGGTGGCATGTCTGACTGCAGCAGCAGATCCAGGGGCAGCAAGTATGAATCCTGGCTCGGTTACATAACTTTTGTAGAGATTGGTCATGAAAACATTTCTGCAGTCATTCTCCCCCTCCTGCTGATTCACTTGTCAGTTACTGGTAAAAGTATGTGCACATGTACTGGTTAGCCACTTAGAGGACTAAGCCTACCCAGGAAATGTGTGAGTAGGTTAACTGACTGGCTCGACATGACCTTGACACTGTTGACTGGGCAATAAAAATTCTCAAAGCAAACCTTCTTTGTCTCCATATGACAATAATAATGTTGAAAGAGGTGTAAAACATTAAATCATTAACCCTGACAGTCATAGCTATAGATAAGAGGTGGTATCCACATAATATTTTTCTTATTTATCTACAAAAACATACATTGTGGGTACTCATTAGAAGCGCCTCGGTTACGATTTTGTAGAGAAATGAGAAGGATATCAGCATTTTTCAGATGCAAAAAGTGCCTTATCTGTTGTTATGTTTAAACAGTGAAGGATCTAAATGTGTATGTTTTTGTGGGTTTGGCCTACTTTGGCACACCAAAAATGAGGTTTGTTTGTGTTGAGGTTTTACGGCCCAGTCAACCCAATGGGGTCATGTAGAGCGCGGTCAGTTTACCTAGCCACACGTTTACTGGGCAGGCTTAGTCCTCTAAGCGGTTAACCAGTATTGTGCACATTCTTTCGCCAGAAACTGACAACTGCCCTTCTTGAATCAGCGGAAGGGAGAGAATGACCATAGAAAATATTTCATGATCAATCTCCACGAAAGAATGTTGCCGACCACGGCGGGGGTTGAACCCGCGACGTCCTGGTCTCCAGTCGGACGGCGCATCCAACTGAGCCACCAGGGCCGGTCCAAAAATGAGGTACATTGGAAAGATTTGGATTCCAGTTCATCAACTTCAATACCCTCTGCCAGTCTCCTCTCATCTTATTAGCTTATTGTGACTGGTACCTTAGAAGCTTAACCCTTAAAGCAACAAGCAAAATCGTAGCAGACAGTCTAAACTTATTTTTCATTATTGCAAAGAAAAGAAGGCTTGACATTTCTTCACATGAAATGTCAAGCCTTATTTTCTCTGAAAAAGTTAAAGGAAAATAAAAAAATGTCATCTGCTGCAGTTGTGTATGTCGCTTTAACCCCTAAAGCGCCAAGAAAAACTGCTTCTGAAAATGTTGTCTGTTTATGTCGTCTGCTGAATATTCTTGCAAACTTTTAAAACTTATTTTTGCATACCGGCAAACAGTGTGGACCCAGATCTGCTCCTAGAGGAGCAGTCTGATCTGGGTCCACACTGTTTGCAAAGATGACTTTTAAAATCACAAGCAGATGGCAAAGCAGATGACAATTGTTGTGATTGGCACTTTAAGGGTTAAGGGTTAATCATGAGCCATGTCTTCCATTTCTTCTTCAGAAAGCCAAACAACCAGTACAACAGATCTGAATAAGATGTTCATGCCTGCAACTGGCTCCTGGACCTGTGACGTCTGCCTGCTGCAGAACACAGCTGATGCTACACAGTGCATTGCCTGCCAGTCACCTAAACCAGCCAAACAAGGTACTGCTGAGAAAGGTATGTACAACATACGAGGGATGTTCGAAATGAATTGCTTATTTCTATCTGGAGACTTCAAATATCAAGTTAGCCCAAAAGTACTCATTTCATGCCCTCAAAGTACTCCCCGTGGCTAGAAATGCAAAGTTTCAGCCGATGTATCCACTTCTTGAAGGCGTCACGGTGCGCTGATTTGGGCACAGTAATAAGGTACTGATGAATGGCAGATCCAAGTGCCTGTCGGGACTGGTATTTCCGCCCAGCAAGGAATGCTTTCAATTTCGGAAACAAAAAGAAATCACATGGGGCAAGGTCTGGGGAATACGGGGGTGAGGCAAAACAGTTACTTTTTCTTTCTTCAAAACGCCGTAACTATTGCGGAGGTATGAGCTGGGGCATTGTCATGTAGAAGACGGACATATTTAAAACCAGTGGCAGGACGTCGTTTCTGATAATACTTTTCAGTTTCTTCAGTACTACATCTTTGTAGTACTTTCCGGTGATGCTTTTGCCCTTTTTCCACTGGCACTTTTATTGCGACTCCTTCACCAGAGAAGAAGATTGCATACAAAACCTTCTTTGTACTCAAAGAACGTTTGGCAATTATTGGGCATTTGCTGTGTTTAGTGGCCCAGATCTTATTGCTAACCTTTCTGACGGGCTCAAAATAATGGACCCAGGTTTCATCACCTGTGAAGACATTGGCAAACTGCTTTTTGTCATATTTTGGAAACATTTGAAGCAGCCTTTTGGCCACTTTAACCCGTTGCCTCTTTTGCTCGTCAGTCAACAGATGTGGCACCCATCTAGCAGAAATCTTTCTGACTTTCAAATGCTTCTACAAAATAAGGTGAACCGTTGATAGTGATATGCCTACCTTTCGTGCAATATCACGAACTGTAAATCTGGCATCTCCTTCAATGATTTCCTTTATTTTGGAAACAATATCTTTACGAGGTGCAGATTTTGGCCTACCTGATTTCGGTGCATTTTTGATGGACTCTACACCAGACTCAAATTTCTTTTTCCACCGCCGATCTGTGTCATAAGACACACAAGAAGGTCCAAAAGCAGTAGAAATCTCAGTCATCAGCTTCTTCATAGAACAACCAAGTTTTGAGCAAGCTTTGATGTAAGCCCGTATTTCATCTTTTTTGTCGACGCTTCTACCAACCATTTTTACTGCAGTGGTCAATGACTACGTGTATTCAAATGGCAAATTTTATGTCTTACACTTAGTCTAACATGTACATTTATATACCATTGTGTAGATATTGAATAGCCCTATACAGGTATGTATTGGTTTTTATCGTGCCCCACGTGGATATCGAGCTAGAGGACAATAAGCAATTCATTTCGAACATCCCTCGTAGCTCAATATATACTGAAGTGAAAAAGAAATGCAGGGTAAACTTTAATGCTGAATGAAAATGATGTTTGAAAAGGCATCTAAATGCGCATCCCCTCGTGATCATGAGGTTGTGGGATCGATCCCCTGCCGCATAGGCAACATTCTTTCTTGGAGATTGATCATGGAATATTTTCTAGGGTCATTCTCTCCCTTCCGCTGATTCAAGAAGGGCAGTTGTCAGTTTCTGACGAAAGAATGTGCACAATACTGATTAATTGCTTTATAGAGGACTAAGCCTGCCCTGTAAAAGTGTGGTTAGGTAAACTGGCCATGCTGGACATAACCCCATTGGGTTGACTGGGCTGCATAACCTCAACACAAAATAATGTGGCAGGGTGGCAGTAGTATCAACCATTGTGTCTGTGGGCAGGATACTGCAGTGAGGCAACACTTTAAAAGGGCATCAGATCCCACTGTCACACGAGGCACTGTCTTGACATCATTGAATGAATATTGGTAGTGATTTTAATCCTGAAGTCAATGAAAAAAATGAGGTGCAAATTCAGTATGATAATTTTTGCACCAAAATTATCACTTGAATACTTAACTCTTTCCCCTCTAGTAGCGACTTTTGTTGTCTGCTGATAAATCTTTTGCAAACAGTTCGGATCCAGACCAGGCCCGAAAAAAACATCTGGATCCACTGTTTGACACTTTGATGGTATTCCTGAAAGAGTTTTTTGAAAAAGTTAATTTTAAAAAAAAATCCATGGATGACAAAAAAGCATGTAAAATTACCGAGCATGCAAAGAGTTAAATATTAGAATCACAATAGTGCATATATTTTCAACCAAAGAATATGGATAGTTTTATTTATTTTGTCATGAAAACGCACTTTGTGGATAATTCTTGTGCCAGATAAGGTCCTTTTTGTTGCATCTGTGTTAGCATGGGCGACTTAGGTGTGCAAGTTTCCGTCAGCGCATCTGTGTATTTTAAGTCCACCCTGGCGTCCACCCTAGCGACCACCCTAAGTGAAGTCTACAAACTTCACTGATTATTTTATCTCAGTGCACTAAACAAGGTTGACAGCTCGCATTCCTCTGTAGCTTGTTTTCTCATTGTAGTACGCAGGTGTAACATAAACTTCAACAAAATTCTTTCTATGATTTTTTCAACCAAAATTGTTATTTTTTACTAGTTTCACTAGATAAGAATAGTTGTCCAGAGGAATGTTTTGCTTTACTTTGGTATGAAAACATATTGGTACTCATTAGAAATACCTCATTCAGTCAGTTGTGGTGAGTACCCACTACTTATGTTTTCATGTGAAATTAAAAATATATACTTCTTGATTAAAAAAAAAGTGCCTTACCTAGAGCTGTAATTGTTCATCTATCACATAGCTTTTGATAAGGTGTTTTTTCCATAAAAAAAATGTATATATTTTTCTTATTTCTCGACGAAAACATGTTGTGGGTACTCATTAGAAGCGCCTCGCCGAGGCGCTTCTAATGAGTACCCACAGCACACGTTTTCGGCAAGTAATAAGAAAACTGTTTACTTGATACCCACTCTTATCTAGACCTATGTATCAATTTCTTTGATTTCATTTTTTGCAGCAGCAAGCACACCACAACCAACAGCAGCACCAGTAAGAAAACACTCTGAAGAAAAAGGTAACTAAAGTTTGAAGAGTTTTATGGGGAATGAATACTTTTTCATGGTGGGCAACTCGATAAAAATGGAGTTGTCTCCCTGGCTTTCTGAAAAGGGGTCTACTCTAAAAGGAAAGAAATTGCTCCCATGGGAGCAAATTCTTCCAACTTAGAATAGACCCCTTTTCAGAAAGTCCTGAAGCATCCATTTCAGGCGAAAGAATGTGCACAAGTACTGGTTAATCTTAGTGCCTGCACAGAAAAAAACCTGGTTAGGTAAACTGACTGGCTTGACATGACCTTAGCCCTTGTCATGCTGAATAAATTAAGATGCCACACCCACTTCTAATTTTCAGCCAGTCAGATTACTTGATCCAGATTTTTTCTATAAATTGACATACTTAATGGCAAACAGTGCAGATCCAGATCAGTTGGCTTCTTCAGAAGCCAACTGATCTGGATCTGCACTGTTTGCAAAGGCAGGGTATATACGGGTTCACTAGGACTAGGGTTAATAGTGTTGACTGGGATGTTAAACTCCAACCCAACCAGCCAGTGACTCATCTATATGGCAGAGCGGTTAGCACTCCTCACTTGATCATGAGGTCTAGCTTAAGGCAGAATTCAGCTCATGACTGTACGGTGCATCATTGCCTAGAACCTTACCTTAGCACCCCTTCACTGTCTTGATATGACTTCAATAATGTTGAAAAGGACATAAAATACCAAAATCATTGTCACTGAGCCTGGCTTTGCAGAAAAGCAAACAAAGTCACAAAAGTTTTCTCTTGTTACTAGGTATATCCAGTCCCCATAAAGCAGGAGGATTTGATATAGTTATTAGATTTATGTCTGCTGTTCTAACATCACAAATTCAAATCTAACTATGACCATTCAGGAGTTTTTTTGAGCATATGGATATTCTGATCAGGCCCCTGAGGTAAAAGAACTTTTGTCAGGCTCAACTCGGCTGAGCATGAAATTTGTCCTGCTAACAAATCTCAAATTACTAACAATTGCAGTCTTTGCTAACATAGCTTAGCATATAAAATTTCTCTGCTAATAAATATGAAAATGCCAACTATTGTTGGCATTTTCTCTGCTAATAAATATGAATGCCAACTATTGTTGGCATTTTCATATTTATTAGCAGAGAAATTTTCATGCTGAGCTGAGTTGAGGATGAAAAAAAAATTATAACCTTGGGGGCTGTGTTTTGCTGCCCACTTAAAGAATCTTATAAGGGCTCGTGCAGGTTTGCACAGATATGGTGGAAACATTCGTGAGACCATTCCTGTATTCATATCTTCAGATAAGGGGAGTATTTTTCCCTATTTTTTCACCACAGTGACGTGTTTTCATGGAGAAATTAGCAAAATATTTTTGTTTGAAAAAACAAAACAAAAAAACCCAAAAAAAACACCTCATCTGCAGTTATGATACAGTTTTTGTCCATTTCCAATGTGCAGAAATAGAGGTTAATGCACACTGAGTTTAAAATACAGGAAATATTTCCAGAGAGATTTGCAAATCTGCTAAAGAAACTAGTGCATAGGACAAGTTTGTTTATAAGATTTGCGAGTCTTGAGGGAGATATTTCCTGTACTTTAAACTCAGCGTGTATTAACTTATATATTACACATCATGCTGGCCTCGGTGGTTCAGTTGGATGCGCCGTCTGACTGGAGACCAGGAGGTCACGGGTTCAACTCCCGCTGAAGTCGACAACATTCTTTCATGAAGATTGATCATGAACTATTTTCTACGGTCATTCTCTCTCTTCTGCTGATTCAAGAAGAGCAGTTGTCAATTTCTGGCGGAAGAATATGTACAATACTGGTTAACCACTTAACTTCCCAGTAAACGTGTGGTTAGGTAAACTGACCGCGCTCAACATGACCCCATTGGGTTGACTGGGCCGTAAAACCTCAACACAAACATATTACACATCATAAAAATGATTTTTTTTTTTCTTAGGATTCTGTTTTCAGCTCTTTCAAATGATGTCAATACGATTTGTGAAGTTAAGTCATCTGCACTCATCGCAGGGCATGATAACGTTCTAAAAGAAATAGTTCCTTCCGGGAATTATAAATTATATTTCCCAGCAGAAAATACTAAAAATAGCTTCAGACGACACATGGATTTGGGCAATGGCATTCTTAAAACTTGCATCCCTAAATGTCTACTAAACTGAGCAATGGAGTCTTCTGTCCTTGAATGGCTGAACAGATTTATATTTCATGGTCCAGTGATTATGCCTTATATTTCGAAGACTATTTGATGGAGAAATATCATACCATGAATATTAGTTCCATATGACACTAAGATTAACCTAAAAATATATGTAGGTCATTGTGACCTACATTTCAGAGTCCAGTGATTTTACCTTTTATCTCGAATACTTTGATAGGGAAATGTCATACCTAGATTTTAACTTCCATGTGACCCATTGATTGACATAAAAGTATATCTGGGTCAGTGTGACCTATATATCATCATTCAATGATTTTGCCCAGTACTGGAAGACTATTTGATGGAGAAATTTCATACCAGGAACATTAGTTCCATGAGATGCGATGATCAACCTCAAAACATATCTAGGTCAGTGTTCCATGTAACACATAGATTTGCATTAGATTTATAGAGGGATGTTTGATTTATAGTCAGATAGACTCACAAAACTTATTATATTTGGAATAGAATCATATAAAAATACTAAATACACCTTTTGACGTGTTAATGTGGAAACATAGGTAGACAAGGCGCAAACAGGCGAGCTGTGTTGTCATGCGACAGCTCTTTTTACCTTGTATTATTTTTAGAGGCAAGCATATGGTTGGGGGCATAGTGTTTTACAAAAACAATTTCTAGTTCTCATTAGAAATGCCTCACCATGGCACTTCCAAGTGAGTACCAACCACATATGTTTCATGGAGATAAAAATATATACAGTTGACTCTCATTATCTCGAACTAGCTTATTTCTAATTACCGCTTATCTCGAAGTGAAAATCTGGTCCCTGTTTTAACATGAAACTATGACAACAGGTAACAAAATAATGTAGAAAAGAGGAGAAATTGCTCCTAAGGAGCAATTTCTCCTCTTTTCCACATTATTTTATATATATATTTCTAACTTAGGAGTCAAATTACATATTTATTTGTTAAATGCGGTTGTTCAATTTATTGTTTTCCTCACTCTCTCAACTCTGATATGTCGAAGTACGGATATCTCGAAGTGTTTCAATGAGTCCCTTGGAATTCGAGATAACGAGAGTCGACTGTATATATAACAGTGCTTTATAGCTGAAAATGCATGCCTTCCTTGTGAAGTAGCACATTGTAGAGGTGCTTCTAATGAGCACCTATATCATGTTTTCATGGAGAAATAAGATAAATTTCTTTTACAGTTTCAGAGTCCCCAAAGGCAAAAGTTGCTAAGAAATCCGGTGCTCCTTGGACTTGTGAGGTTTGTTTGGTTCCAAACGAAGCAGATGCAACAGTCTGTGTGGCCTGTCAGATAAAAAAGCCAGGTAAATATAATGCTTGCAAACAGCTGAATGACAAAATGTTTCAGAGAAGTAAGCAGCCTCCTGGTTAAAGCAATAGCAGGCTTCCATTTTTTAGTCTAAATATATGGATAGGCTTAAGTGAAAAGTGTAGACTTAGATCGGATTGCTCCTGAATTTATTCAGCAGGACAAGGCTGTAGGCATTCTGTCACAATATTTTAGGCATATTAGCAGATACAGTATTATTCTAAGTAATCAGACAGACAGACCTAAGCAAACAGTGTAGACCTAGATTGAAATGACAGTGATACTACGTCATTCTAAAACAAAACTACTAGGAGGTTTGAATTTAACCCATGTCCTGCTGAATAAATTAAGATGCCGCACCCACTTCTAACTTTCAACCAAATGGATTACTTGATTAGGATTGTTGCCATAAATTCACACAATGTCAAACAGCACAGATCCAGGTCAGTTGACTTCTTCAGAAGCCAACTGATGTGGATCTACTTTGTTTGCAAAGGCAGGGTATATTCAAGTTCAGCAGGATGAGGGTTAAATAGATTTTACATCTATAGGCCAGTTCTAGTATTTCATAGAAATTGATGGTTGATTCTGTAAAACACAAAAAGATCAATGTTTCCTTGGCCTTTATCTGTCTGCTGTTTGTCTTCTCTATCTCTCATGTTGTCTCTCTCTCTCTCTTTGTTCTTCTCTCTCTCTCTGTTCACACTCTGTTCCTATCTCGGACTTGATAGAAAAGGCGATAAGGACTTTTTAGCTCGCCTGTACGAAGTACATGGAGAGCTATTGTAGTCACCCCGGTCGTCCACGTTTGCGTTTGCGTTTGCGTTTGCGTTCCCGTTCCCGTCACACTGCGTTAAAGTTTTTCAAATGCTTATATCTCAACAGTCACTCCTCACAGAGGCATCAAATTTGGAACTTAGGTACCTTGGAGGGTCTTCTGAGATTCCAAGAGAATAAACCCCTGGGTTCATGCCCCTGGGTGGGGCTAGGGGTCAGAATCTAGGACACCTTTGTAATACTGTGTTAAAGTTTTTCAAATTCTTATATCTTGACTTTCACTCCTCATAGAGCATTCATATTTAGAATTTGGGTACCTGGACGAGTCTTCTGAGATTCCAAAAGAACATACCCCTGGGTTCATACCTCAGGGTGGGCCTTGGGGTGGGGCTAGGGGTCAAAATCTAGGACACATTTGTAAAATCTTATATGTCTACAGGTTATAGACACAACTGGTTATACATCAGCTAACTATGTGACATCAGTTTAAGTGTAAGAGAGTGAAGGTCATGGTGACCTACATTTTACGGTCCAGGTCACCTAGATTTCACGGTCCAGTGATTTTGCCTTATATCTTGAATACTATTTGTTGGATAAATGTCACACCTGGGATATTACTTCCATGTGACCCAATGAATGACCACTTACTATATCTAGGTCATTGTGACCTATATTTCATGGTTCAGTGATTTTGCCTTATATCTTGAATACTATTTGATGGTTAAATGTCACACCTGGGATATTACTTCCATGTGACCCAATGAATGACCACTTACTATATCTAGGTCATTGTGACCTATATTTCATGGTTCAGTGATTTTGCCTTATATCTTGAATACTATTTGTTGGATAAATGTCACACCTGGGATATTAGTTCCACGTGACCCAATGAATGACCACTTACTATATCTAGGTCATTGTGACCTATATTTCATGGTTCAGTGATTTTGCCTTATATCTTGAATACTATTTGTTGGATAAATGTCACACCTGGGATATTAGTTCCATGTGACCCAATGAATGACCACTTACTATATCTAGGTCATTGTGACCTATATTTCATGGTTCAGTGATTTTGCCTTATATCTTGAATACTATTTGTTGGATAAATGTCACACCTGGGATTTTAGTTCCTTGTGACCCGATTATTGACGTCAAAATATATCTCTGTTGGTGTGACCTATATTTCATGGTTCAGTGATTTTGCCTTATATCGAATACTATTTGTTGGATAAATGTCACACCTGGGATATTACTTCCATGTGACCCAATGAATGACCACTTACTATATCTAGGTCATTGTGACCTATATTTCATGGTTCAGTGATTTTGCCTTATATCTTGAATACTATTTGTTGGATAAATGTCACACCTGGGATATTAGTTCCTTGTGACCCGATTATTGACGTCAAAATATATCTGTTGGTGTGACCTATATTTCATGGTTCAGTGATTTTGCCTTATATCTTGAATATTCGTTGGATAAATGTCACACCTGGGATATTAGTTCCATGTGACCCAATGAATGACCACTTACTATATCTAGGTCATTGTGACCTATATTTCATGCTTCAGTGATTTTGCCTTTTATTTTTATTACTATTTCATGGAGAATTGTCATACCTGGATTATTATATCTATGTGACAAAATGATTTACATACAAATACATCTAGGTCAGTGTGACCTATATTATATGGCTTAATGATAAAAATGTTACAATATAAAATGTACCCAGCAGGCGAGCTCGCTGTCCTCCGACAGCTCTTGTTAGTCATTATCTCCTCTTTGTCTTTTCCCCTTCATTCTGAACAATTTTGCTTTGAATAGACCCATTCCAGCTCCTCATTTCAGCTCAGATGACTGCAGAACTCCAGCATATATCTTGCCATATACATTTAACCATAGCTGTATGAACATAAGAGGGTGTATTATGTGCTTCTAATGAGTACCCACAACATACCATGTTTTCACAGAGAATAAGAAAATACCAATACTTTTGGTTGAAAAAAGGCATGCCTTACCTGTAATAGAGGAAATGACAGCTGGTGTCTTGTTTATCTATGATGAATATAGATAGGTCAAACATGTATATTATCATTGACTACTTTTATGATGAGGTTTTTATAACCTCATGCTAGATACATTTTTTGTTTTATTTTTAAGACCTGTAAACAGTCTTTTGGTCATTACTTTTATGATCTTTAAACAATCTTTTGATCATTACAAACATGAGTTGTACAAGCGTACACAATGAAACCATTCGAAGAATTCCTCCATGAGTGGTATTTGAGTCCATCATATTTCTAACTACCTATCTGATACACTTTCAACACTACTTTTTAGCTCACCTGAACAACGTTCACGGAGAGCTATTGTACTACCCTCGGCAGCGGTGTTGGCATCTGCGTCTACAAATGTTAAAGTTTTCATTGAAAATTTTAAGACCTCATATTTCCTAACCTTATCACCGATTTGATTCATCTTTGGTATGATGATACATATTGATCCAAAATTTTGCGCAGTACCATCCCCACCACCCTAGGTCATGTCAAGGTCAAGGTCACAGACTTAAAATTTTCATGTAAAAATTTTACGTCAAAGTTTTTAGGATCTCATTACTTCTAAACTAAATGATGGATTTAGTTTCTGTTTGGTATCGTGATATCCATGATAAAAAAGTTTTTATCAGCACCATCAGCACTCATGACCGTGACCTTAAGGTCGAGGTCACAGACTTAGAACGTCAAAGTTTTTAGGATCTCATTACTTCTAAACTAAATGATGGATTTAGTTTCTGTTTGGTATCGTGATATCCATGATAAAAAAGTTTTTATCAGCACCATCAGCACTCATGACCGTGACCTTGAGGTCGAGGTCACAGACTTAGAATTTTAGAAATAAAGTTTTCATTCATGTTTTTAAGACCTCATTATTTCTTAACCTTATCACGATTTGATTCATCTTTGGTTTGATGAAAATTTTGCACAGTGTCCCCCCGCCCCCCCCCCCCCCCCCCTCCCCCCACCCACACACACACACACACACACACACACACACACACACACAGGTCTTATCAAAATCAAGGTCACGGACTTAGAATTTTCCAGAAACAAAAAATGTGCAATCAGGCGAGCTATCCTGTCTGGTGACAGGTCTTGCTCACTTTTCAACCAGCACTGCTTTGTAGCTCTGGCTGGACTAGACACTTTTCAACGAAAATGTATGGATATTCTTATATCTGCGCTAAAACACATCGTGAGGCACTTCTAATGAGTACCCATAATAAGCATTTTTATGTAGAAATAAGAAACATTTATATCTAGATACACACATCTTGAATTGTGTCAGCTTGTTTAAACCGAGCCGTCCTAAGTGACAGTCTGATGCGCGCCAGACAGGTGATCAGGAGGTTGCAGGTTTGATTCCAACCAGGTCCGGCAATATTCTGCGGTCCTTTTCCCTCTTCTGCTGATTCAAGAAGGGCAGTTGTCAGTTTCTGGCAATAGAATGTACACAAGTACAGGTTAACTGCTTAGAGGACTAAGCCTACCCAGGAAAAGTGACGACATGACCCTAATGGGTCACCTGGGCCATAAAACCTCAACTAAATCAATCAATTGTTGAAACCAAAAATTTGTATACAGTAGAACAAATCGATTTCGCTGCTCAAGTTTTTATGGTAAGACTTTAAAAACAAAAAAAAATGTCTCGTAATGATGGCCTGTAACACATTGTGTTTTAGAAAAGCCATTCCAACACCCGCCAGGAGACTGGACTTGTGATACATGTTTGTTTATCAACGAGGAAGGCTCAGGCAGATGTTGTAATTGCGAATATTTGCGTCCCGGGCCCCCCAGGACACAGTGTGGTATGTTTTGTATTGTTTGATGTGAGTGCTCATTTACAGTAGCTTCCTGGATGGTTTAGTACACTATAGCACGACTGAGAGATGAGATACATAGCTCTAGATAAGAGGGGTATCAGGTAAACATTTTTCTTTTTTCTGCACAAAAAAAACAAATGTTCTTCTAATGAGTACCCACATGTTTTTGTGCAGAAATAAGAAAAATATCAAGACTGTGGTTGAAAAAAGTGCCTTATCTGGAGCTGTGTTATACCAGAAAATGGGGTACAATATTTCATGCAGAATGTCTCCAGAGGACCTGATAAACATTAAAAATTGGTTTCTTTGTAGAAATTTGAGATTCTTTTACCCAGATTGAATGACTCCGGAGACAATTTGCATGAAATGTCAAAGCCCATTTCCTGAGGGAAAGTATCATCAATTTGAATTTGCCCAGAGAGTGGTAATGGTTCAACCATTTTAGACTGGAAACACTAAAAGGGTAATTGGCAAACAGTGCAGACCCTGATCAGATGCCACAAAATGTGGCGCCTGATCAGGGTCTGCTGGGCTCAGTTGAATTGCGCATTCTTTCGTGGCGATTGATCATGAAATATGTTCATTCTTTCCCTTCTGATTCAAGAAGGGCAGTTGTCAGTTTCTGGCAAAAGAATGTGCACGATACTGGTCAACCGCTTAGAGGACTAAGCCTGTCCAGTAAAAGTGTGGTAGGCAAACTGACCAAGCTCAGCATGACCCCATTGGGTTGACTGGACCGTTAAACCTGAACTCAAACTGATCAAGGTCTACCCTGTTCAATTAAATACAGGAATTTCAGTAATAATAAAAACTAACCAGACACCCTGCTATTGAAAGTAGACAAGTCTTGATTAGGTACAGGTCAGTTAATTCGATCAGACCAAATGTAAGGTCACAGTCTTTTAAGTTTTGTTAACGTCTGCATCAAAGGTTTGCAGGTTCTTTCTCTTTGCTTATATTCCTTAAAGTTTTTACTTAAAGTTGTTCCTGTCTTGTTATACTACTGGCTGGCTACTAGTCAGTTGACATCATCTTGCTACTGATGAAGACCAAAGGTTAAGGAGTCACATACTTAGAATTTGGTTAAAGGTGTGTCAAAGTTTGTTTTTATTTGTTTTTTGTTTTGTTGTTGTTTTTTTTTTCTTGTATTTCTGAAAGGCTTCGTATGACTTTGTTAATGTTTGGTTAGTATTATACTGGAAGGGTACTGGTCAGTTGACATCATTTTCCTGCTGCTGCAAAGCAAAAATAATGGTCACTGATTTACAAATTGTCATAACTTTTCTTGACAAACTTGTAAGTTATTGTTTGCTTTCATCTCCAAAAGTCTTCCCTAAAGTTGTTGGTACAAAATGGATACAGATTAGTTTACAGCTTATTGCTGAAACTGCTTAATAAAAATCAACATTACAGATGAAATTTTGCATCAGCTTTGGCTGTTGTTGCAGCCCAGGGGTAAAAATACCCCTCCTCCCTGGTCACTTGCTCTAGCCATTTAGCCCAAAATACTCTAGAATTTTTACAGCAGATCCCTGGCCAGCCTGAAGGAATGTGCATAGCAGTTCATGTGCTGGGTGCTGTAACACAACTGACTCCTCCGTCAGAAGACTATAACCACACCCATGCGTAAATCCTTAGACAAACAGTCGGCCTCGGTGGCTCAGTTGGATGCGCCGTCCGACTGGAGACCAGGAGGTCGCGGGTTCAACCCCCGCCGAGGTCGGCAACATTGTTTCGTGGAGATTGATCATGAAATATTTTCTACGGTCATTCTCTCCCTTCTGCTGATTCAAGAAGGGCAGTTGTCAGTTTCTGGCGAAAGAATTTGCACAATACTGGTTAACCGCTTAGAGGACTAAGCCTGCCCAGTAAACGTGTGGTTAGGTAAACTGACCGTGCTCGACATGACCCCATTGGGTTGACTGGGCCGTAAAACCTCAACACAAACAAACTTAGACAAACAATATCGTGATACCTGTATTTGTCAATGAAAACTGCATTCATACCTGTATTTATCAATGAAAAAGTACATAGGTAATATTGTTTGTCTAAGCAATAACATTAACCGATAACTGGTAAGCTAGTTTGGTTGGTCAGATTTTGGTGTCATTTACTGGTCAGATGATTTCACGGAGGACTCAATTCTTTTGTTTTGTTTTGTATTTGGTATTTTGATGCAGAAATGCAAACCAAAAAAATAATATTCTTCGTTTCCTCATTTTGAAGAATAAAAGTTTTTTGTTGTTTTTTTTTTTTGTTTTGTTTTTACTTATTTCTCCACCAAAGTGTACATTGAGAATCATCACACTTCTAGTGATTCTCATTACATGCTACAGGATGAATACTTGGAGAAATAAGCATAGCTCCAGATAAGAGGAGTAGCCAGATAAATATTTTCCTATTTTTCCACGCACTTACAAAAAAAAAAAAAAGAAAAAAAAAAAGCCTGTTGTGATTTAAAAAAAAAAAAAAAAAAGCCTGTTGTGATACTCATTATAAGCACCTCAGCAAAGTTTGGTTAAAAAAAAGTGCCTTTTTCTGGAGCTCTGAGTAAGTTTATTGAGACTTGCTTTTTAATTTTTGATTGTATTTTAAAGATGTTTTTTTCTAATTAGTTCCAGCATGTGTGCAAACATACTTAGACTCCAGAAATAGCAAGGAAAAGTCTGGTGATTCGGGACAAACAACTACTACATTGACAAATAGTCCAGCATTAAAATTTGGAAGTGTTGCAACATCAGAAAGTGCTAATTCATTAACTACAGGTGGTCTCAAATTTGGTGGCACTCAAGCCAATGGTTCTGGTTTAGGAGCTGGCTTCAATTTTGGTAGCACCACTGTTAACAGTAGTAGTAATTCTCAGCCAGCGGGAAGTGGTTTTCAGTTAGGAAGTAGTACACAGTCTTCAGGAACTGGCTTTAAGTTTGGTCTTGCAACAACAACTAACAGTGACTCACAGCTCAAAACCAGTACACAGTCCTCAGGGACTGGCTTTAAGTTTGGTAGTGCGGCAACAACAAGCAGTGAGTCACAGTTTAAAAGTGGTTTCAGTTTTGGTAACAGTTTGGTGACCACAAGTTCACAGTCATCAGGAGGTGGCTTTCAGTTTGGTAATGCTGCATCTGTGTCTAGTGCAAGCCAAAAGCCAACAGAAAGTGGATTCAAACTTGGAAATAATAGTTCATTTTCAGCCAGTGATGCTCAATCTAAAGGATTAGATTTTCAGTTTGGTAAAACAGTATCAAGTGCTTCATCAGGTTCTGGGTTTGTGTTTGGAAACCCAACATTAGCAACCTCAACCACACTTGCTCCCTCAAAAGGTGATTTAGGATCTGCATTTTCGGTGCAAAACAGTGTACCTAATTTTGGTAGTGCTAATACTGTTTCTTTACCTGTTGGTGGATTTAATTTTGGACAGAAAAGTGAAAGTGAGAAAGACCCATTAAAGGCAACATTGTCTGTACCAGGTGGATTTAATTTTAAGTCAGCCTTATCTACCCCCACAACAACTGCAACATCATTATCACAGACTGGTTTTACAGCTTCTACTATAGGTGGGTTCAATTTTAGTGCTAATAAAACAAACACAAGTACAGTAAATTCTATACAGACCAGTGTGAGTGCAACTTCATCAGTAGGAGGATTTACTTTCACAGCAAAGGCTCCAACAGGTAAACAAGTTTGTATTTTTATGTTCTTAAAGCTTTTGCAACATATCTGTCTGATCATTTTGTGTTTCTGTTGTTGTCATGTATAACTACTGAATGAATCTCTTCTTTTACCTCCTTCTCTCTGTCTTTCTTATCTGTTTGTACTGTTTGTGATTTATCTTTTCTCTTTCTGGTCTGTTTATATAGCTGGTGCTCATTGACTTGTCTTTTTGACCTTGGTCCGTGAATATGCATATCGGAATATCTCATGGCCAAATATGTAAACTATGTTGGAAAACAGTTATGGTTTGGTTAAGAATGAGAGTTGTATTTACATGATCAGAGGACTAGAAGACAGCTTGACCTGCTGGACAAGTTTCTTGCAGTCTGCAGGCAATACAATCATGTCGTTTTTTTTGTGTGTTTTTTTTTTTGTTTTTTTTTAGATGAGTTTAAACACCATTGTCAATCGACTTTCACTCATGTCATTACGGTGTCTGGATGTGACGATGGGAACTGAATACCCACTGCAGTAACTCACCCCAGCCACATTGATGTGATACTATCGCCAGCCATATTATACTGTCATAGGATTGACCAGTCCTAGCTCTTCTACCTAATGCTGAGCGTCAAGACAAAAAGCAATCGGTACCAGTTGCAGAAATTCTTTATGTGATTTAACCCAAAACCTTCCGATCCAAAGGCAGTTGCTTTGTCAGCTGAGCCATCTGGAGGGTCTTAGGTTTTTTAATGCACAGCAGGTGTGCTTATCTCTCACTTAGAGAATGGCCATGGTTTCGAAGGTAACTGAAGCCAATATGTAGTGAGACAGAGTCTATCGCTCACACTTGTGTATGACTCCTGTCTGCTGTTCTGGCATAATGAACATGAGTAGTCATCCCTACCAATTTCATGCTCATTCATCATCCTAAAATTGCTTCAGATACCGTACATGTTAGACACCAAATTATGATATTTAATTGCTCCATAAACAAAGTGAAGATTATTAACAGACCATCTCCAGTGGGGCCTAAACAATCTATAAAAAGCAACTCATTAAAGTACGTGAACAAACAAACACCACCGGTGAACAGTTGAAAAGATGTAAATCTTCATTCTTCACCACAACTCATTAAATAAACAATATTAACTATAGTTGTTTATAGGTGTATATAAACGCTGCAATATGCACCTGTCAACTTTCACAAGTAAATTCATTTTCACGTGCAGATTATATGAGAACTCTAGTTCCAGTTTAGCAGTCACCTTTTCAAGAAATCTGACACGCTGGTATTATCAATTGCCTTGTTTTAATGCACCAAGGATTTGTTGCAGCAAACTCACGGTAGAATTTGTAAGTTGTGCTCGTTTCAGTCACATATGGTTGAAGACCAACTAAACTATTTATCCTTTGTTGACCAAAACTTACATCTGTATAATTATGATGGTATTCATAAATCAGTTATTTATTCTTGACCTTAGTACTCGCATCCAATTCATCTGTTTGTATTGTAATATGGGCAAGTCTAGAACAATATCTATTTCACACGTTTTAACCCTGTCAAGCTGAATTAATTAAGATGTCATGCCTAATTGTCAGCCAATCACATTACTTAATCTAGATTGTTGATATAAATTCACTGAATGACAGTGCAGATCCAGATAGGGTTGGCTTCTTCAGGAGCCAACTCATCTGGATCTACACTGTTTGCAAAGGCAGGGTATATACGGGTTCAGCAGGACGAGGGTTAAACTGAATTTAGAATAAAGCACAGTTTGTTTGTAAGGAGCTAAATGGTTAGTATCAGTGGGTTTTTTCAATGAATTAAGTGCATTGGAAAAAAATAGTTCTAAACCAATTAAAACATGCTATTCCAAAATTCAAGCTGTTATCTAAGTTTGGATATATAAAAACTCAACTGTCAGCCTCACATCTTGAACCTTTGAGCACATATTTGTAAATGATTTATAATTGTTGATTTTGTTTCTGTCTTTAGTGCATCAAATTTACAAACAGTGATTAACCCGCTGTGCCCTATGTCAAGTTAATAAATTACGTAACAAGATTTACAATAAAATGGTGTACGGCATGTGCCCTTAGTGAAATTGACAGTGCCAACTATATTCAAATGAAGGGTCAGAAAGACAAGTCAGTGTGCACCAGCTATACTGTTGTGTTTCTTCTTGTGTCTAGTTGCGGTTCATATCCTCTTTTTCTGGTCTGTTTACACTGTTTGTGTTTTTTCTCTCTAATTGTGCCTCATCTCTTCTTTCTGGTCTGTTTATACTGTTTGTGTTTCTTCTCCCTAGTTGTGGTTCATCTTCTCTTTCTGGTCTGTTTGTACTGTGTGTGTTTCTTCTCTCTAGTTGTGGTTCATCTCCTCTCTTTCTGGTCTGTTTATACTGTTTGTGTTTCTTCTCTCTAGTTGTGGTTCATCTCCTCTCTTTCTGGTCAGTTTATACTGTTTGTGTTTTTTCTCTCTAGTTGTGGTTCATCTCCTCTTTCTGGTCTGTTTATACTGTTTGTGTTTCTTCTCTCTAGTTGTGGTTCATCTCCTCTCTTTCTGGTCAGTTTATACTGTTTGTGTTTTTTCTCTCTAGTTGTGGTTCATCTCCTCTCTTTCTGGTCACTTTATACTGTTTGTGTTTTTTCTCTCTAGTTGTGGCTCATCTCCTCTTTCTGGTCTGTTTATACTGTTTGTGTTTCTTCTCTCTAGTTGTGGTTCACTTGGTCTCTTTCTGGTCTGTTCACACTGTTTGTGTTTCTTCTCTCTAGTTGTGGCTCATCTTCTCTTTCTGGTCTGTGTATACTGTTTGTGTTTCTTCTCTCTAGTTGTGGTTCGTCTCCTCTTTCTGGTCTGTTTATACTGTTTGTGTTTCTTCTCTCGACTTGTGGTTCATCTCCGCTCTTTCTGGTCTGTTTATTCTGTTTGTGTTTCTTCTCTCTAGTTGTGGTTCATCTTCTCTCTTTCTGGTCTGTTTGTACTGTTTGTGTTTAGTTCTCTCTAGTTGTGGTTCAGCTCCACTCTTTCTGGTCTGTTTACACTGTGTTTCTTCTCTCTGGTTATGGCTCATCTCCTGTCTTTCTGGTCAGTTTGTACTGTTTGTATTTCTTCTTTCTAGTTGTGGTTCATCTCCTCTTTCTGGTCTGTTTGTACTGTGTGTGTTTCTTCTCTCTAGTTGTGGTTCATCTCCTCTCTTTGGTCTGTTTATACTGTTTGTGTTTCTTCTCCCTATTGTGGTTCATCTCCTCCCTTTCTGGTCAGTTTGTACTGTTTGTGTTTCTTCTCTCTAGTTGTGGTTCATCTCCTCTCTTTCTGGTCTGTTTGTATTGTTTGTGTTTCTTGTTTCTAGTTGTGGCTCATCTCCTCTTTCTGGTCTGTTTGTACTGTGTGTGTTTCTTCTCTCTGGTTGTGGTTCATCTCCTCTCTTTCTGGTCTGTTTATACTGTTTGTGTTTCTTCTCTCTAGTGGTGGTTCATTTCCTCCCTTTCTAGTCTGTTTGTCTTCTTTCTAGTTGTGGTTCATCTCCTCTTTCTGGTCTGTTTTTACTGTTTGTGTTTCTTCTCCCTATTGTGGTTCATCTCCTCCCTTTCTGGTCTGTCTGTACTGTTTGTTTCTTCTTTCTAGTTGTGGTTCATCTCTTTTTCTCTTTTTCTGGTGTGTTAGTACTGTTTATGTTTTTTCTCTCTAGTTGTATGTTATCTCTTCTGTTTATGGTCTGTTTATACATGTTTGTGTGTGTGTGTGTGTGTGTCTGTGTGTGTGTGTCTGTGTGTGTGTTTGTGTGTCTGTGTCTGTTGTGGCACTGTTTTCACATTGTACTTCTGTATGTCCGTCCATTATGCTTTGGTCCTTACTGGGGTTATCTAATAGGAACTGCCTATTGTCATTTTTTTGTTTATTATTGATAGGAGTTGCAACTTAATAAAAGGTAACTTCGGACAAGTGTGGAGAGCAAAAATCCAGTTAAGCTTGCACAATCACAGTCTGATTAGAATCTTCACTGAATTTTGGATAGCCAAGGATGCAAAGTTTCTTCATGTGGACAACGAAGACCGTGATTGGGCTGCAGGGATGTATCAGATGATTTGTGTCTTTATTGGAACACGTCCGAGAAGTATCGGGGTGGCCTAGTAGTAAGCACTCCTGGCTTCAGATCACAAGGTCCAAGGTTCGAATCCCGCTGCATGGGGAATTTAGCTCATGATTGTAAGGTGCTTCATTGCACAGAGACTTTCATTTTCACCCTTCCATAGTATCAGTATGACTTAATCCTTGTCCTGCTGAACCCGGATATATCCTGCCTTTGCAAACTGTAGATCCAGATCAGTTGGCTTCTTCATTGGCTTCTGAAGAAGCCAACTGATCTGGATCTTCACTGTTTGCTATTAAGTATATGAATTTATAGCAACAGTCCAGATTAAGTAATCTGATTGGCTGAAAATTGGAATTGGGAGTGGCATCTTAATTTATTCAGCAGGACAAGGGTTAAAAATGTTCAACAGGCATGAAACACCAAATCATCAACATGTCCGAAGGTACATTTCTGACAAGCTGGCCTCGGTGGCTCAGTCCGATGTATGTCCGACTGATAATAAGAAGGTATAGGGTTCCATCCCCACTGGGTCTTGCAACTTTCTTTTGTGGAGATTGATCATGAAATATTTTCTATGTTCATTCTCGCCCTTCTGTTGACTGAAGAAGGGCGGTTGTCTGTTCGTGGCAAAAAAATATGCACAAGTACAGGTACACTGCTTAGAGGACTATATCTGCTCAGGAAAAGTGTGCAGGTAAAATGACTTGCTCAGTATGAACCTTAATAGTGTTGACTGGACCGTTACACTCCAAAGCAACCAACCAACATTTCTGACATTGGGGCTCATATGTTTTTATTTGTTTCCACAGGGGAGGCTCCAAAGCCATTCCAGACACCAGGTCAAAGCACAGATGCTGGATCAAGTGGGCAGTCCAATCAGCTCACTCAGCAACCAGGAGGATTTAACTTTAGACCTATGGAGCAGCCCGGAGCACTTAATGCAGGACCAGTGGCGCAAACAGAGTCCACGCCTAGACCATTTAGCCTAGCTACAACCCGATCTAATGACTTACAAGGTAAGCTGTTTTTGTTTTTTTCTTCTTTAGACATGATACAGTTTTCTTATCCTTGCCATGAGCTGCCAACCTAATCGTAGCTCCAGTTAAGTTGTTTGTTTGTTTTGTTTTGTTTTTTTTTCCAATGAAAGCATTACCATATTTACTCTAAGAACTGGGACACCTTATCTATATACCTTACTTGTCCTAAAATTTGAAATAGTCCATTCTGCTACCTCTTGATGTGTCTAAAGTATTCTTTCGTGGAGATTGATCATGAAATATTCTCGACAGTCATTCTCTCCCTTCCGCTGATTCAAGAAGTGCAGTTGTCAGTTTCTGGCAAAAGAATGGACGATACTGGTTAACCACTTAGAGGACTAAGCCTGTCCAGTAAACGTGGTTAGGTAAACTGACCGCGCTCGACACGATCCCATTGGGTTGACTGGGCTGTAAAACCTCAACACAAACAAAAAAATGTGTTTAAAATATTGCTGTATGTATGGCAAACAATGTAGACCCTGATCAGATGCCGCATTCTGCGGCATCTAGGTCTACACTATTAGCAAAGATCTAGCTGTCCCAATACTTAGGGTTATTACGGTAATGTTTTTCTTAGTTTCCACATAAACATGTGGGTTCTCATTTGAAGCTTGTTGTTGAATGTTGGCTGTTCATATTGGAGAAAATCTTGGCTAAATTAAAAGTTAGAAAGTGTTTGTTAGTTATATATTTAAAGTAGACGAAGTTAGAAAGTGTTTGTTAGTTATATATTTAAAGTAGACGTGTTGCTTGATACAGATAAGTTTTAAGGACAAATGCAGTTTGAGAAATAAATGTTCTTATTAATAGGCCTGCTGCAATTTATATTGGTGTATATGTTTGATTTATTTTCTTAGAATTACTTTTACCTTCATTTGTTACAATTTTAGACAAATTACTTAGTTGCTAGTTTTCCTATTTGTAAATCAGTCTCAGAGCACCAGATAAGAGGATGTTCAGATTTTCTTATTTCTCCACAAAAACATGTTTCTAATGAGTGCTCACAACATGTTTTCATGAAGAAATAAAAATAGGAGCCTCTAGTGATTACCCACAGCAAACCTTTTTGTGGAGAAATGCAAAATATCTCTTATTGAGAACTCTGAAACTGTCTTAAGGTTATCCAATAAATAGCAAGCATTATCATATAAATCTTATTGGTCAGTTGGTCAATACTTAACCCTTGTCCTGCTGAACCCGGATATACCCTGCTTTTGCAAACAGTGTAGATCCAGATCAGTTGGCTTCTGAAGAAGCCAACTGATCTGGATCTGCACTGTTTGCCATTAAGTTTGTGAATCTATATCAACAATCTTGATCAAGTGATCTGATTGACTGAAAATTAGAAATGGGCGTGGCTCTTTAATTTATTCAGCAGGACAAGGGTTAAAAAATATTTACCTTGTAAGTCATTCAGAATGCTTTAAATAAAGTATACAATGCATATTAAAATGCGCACATCAGTTAAACATTTGCCGGATGTGTTTATGGTTGCTTTGCAACAGAAAATCAGGGATAGTGCGTGAGGTCGAAAATCCTGTAATTGCATTGTATGTTTACTAGGCAACCATCCATTAATCGACCATGCTACATATCAAACAGTTAAGTTAAAAGTAAAAATGAAACTGTACACACAAAAAATGTCCAAATAGATTAGATTGCCATCGTCTGCATGAATGTCAGGTCTCAGTTTCTCTTTTTGGGGTATTTTATATTGAAAATGTTGGCCAGGTACAACAGAATTCATCTACAATTTGAACAGTTATCAATATCCAAAGTAGTTGTTTGGGAAACTTAATAAAATATGTTCCATAAAGTGATTGCGATGGTAATATTTATTTCCAAGCCACATATTCATATGACAGCAAACAATTCTCTGTTTATTGGATGACCCACGTGGATAGCTTCATACCATAACTGACTCGTTCACAACTTATACTTAACCACACCCATATGGATAACAGTTCATTTTCCTTTGACAAACATTAAAAGGTTGCTTTTAACCCTTACCACTCTTTGGGCTAATTAAGCTGATGACAAATTGATAATCTTGTTGTTCCCAAAAAATAGACTTTAACCTTTTACGCAAATTGTCTTCTTTTTAATTTTTCCCGGAAAACAGGCTTTGACCTTTCATGCAAATTTTCTCCAAAGTAGGCAATTTATATGAAAACTCAAAACCTGTTTTCTATGAAAACTAAGAAAAATACTTCAAGTTGTTGTCTGCTGAAATATTCACCCAGTGTGTTAAAAAAAAGACTGGTAACAATTAGAATGCAATGTTTGTCTCTCTTGTGCTTTCGCTTTCATTGGTTATTAGCCACTTCAGAGTGAAGGAGTCAGTTATATTCAAGCACCTCATGATAAGAGAGATCTGTTGGCCATATACGGTACTTACCCTAAGCATTCGGACATCGCAGTTTCTTACCATACTCGTTCTAAAATTTGAACAAGTATAATTTACTACCCAATGTTGTGTCTAAAAATTCTGTATGAGTAGCAAACAGTGTAGACCCAGATGAGACGCCGTATTCTGCTGCATCTCATCTGGGTCTACACTGTTTGCTAAGGCCTTTTGGTCTGAATACGTACGGTAAATACGGTATGAGCCACAGTGTGAAAAAACTTACCTTTTGACGTGCATGGAATGAATTCAAATTGGCCTGTGCATCTGTGCAGTCAGATTAGAGTCTTCATTGTCCGCATGAAGAAACTTTACATCCTTTGCCATCCGAAGTGTGCCCAGTGAAGATTTTGATCAAACTGCACAAATGAGCAGGCTGATCTGAATCTTCACTGGGCACACGTCCGCAGGTACGTTTTCTGACGCTGGGGTTCAAATCTTTTTACATTGTTTATTTATGGTACTGTATTCCCTAAATATTCAGATACCTTGACTTCTTATCATACTTGATGGGTTTATTAACTTTTGTCCTGCTGAACCCAGATATACCCTGCCTTTGCAAACAGTGTAGATCCAGATCAGTTGGCTTCTGAAGAAGCCAACTGATCTGGATCTGCACTGTTTGCCACTAAGTATGTGAATTTATAGCAACAATCAGATTCAAGTAATCTGATTGGCTGAAAATTAGAAGTGGGCATGGCATCTTAATTTATTCAGCAGGACAAGAGTTAAGGAGTATTTGATAATCATTCTGGGATAATTTTCTCCATTTTTCCATAAATACTTACTTGTGCTCATTAGAAGCGCCGATGAGGCACTTCTAATGAGTATCCTTTACACGTTTTTTATGGAGAAATAAGAAAAAATATTTTCCCAGAATTATCATTCCCCAGCAAGTCCTTTGCATACATAACTGAAAATTGGAACAGGTCTATTTAGCTACCTGTTGAAAGCATGTAAAATGTAACAACTTGGCAAACAGTGCAGATTCTGATCAAACTGCTCCTTGATTTGAGTCGACACTGTTTGTGCATGACATGTCTGTCCCAAGATTTTGCGTTAATACAGTATAACTTGTCTGTATCAAAGAAAGCTGAAAGCCTCAACGTGAGAAATCGTACCTTCTGATGTGCGCTCAACTAATACTCAAAGTATCCTGTGCCATAGGTCTAGATAAAAGTGGGTATCAGGTAAATATTTTTCTTATTTCTGGACGAAAACATATGTTGTGAGTACTCATTAGAAGCACCTCAGTGAGGTGCTTCTAATGAGTACCCACAACATTATGTTTTTGTTGAAAAATAAGAAAAAATATAGATACTTTTTGGTTGAAAAAACGCCTTATCAGGAGCTATGCTGGGCTTACTGATCAGTCTTCATTGTCTACATGAAGAAACTTGCATCTTTGGCTATCAAAAATACACCCAGTGACGATACTGCTCAGACTGCACAAACATGCAGGCTGATTTGAATTTTTTCTGGCCACACATATCCGAAGGCACGTTTTCTGACATTGCAGCTCCTATGTCAGAACATTAATACAGGGATCAAGCTAGCTATATTTGAGGAATTTAGGAAAAGTGAGGCAGGTTCAAAAATGGCAAACAAAACATTTTTATGCCACTGCCATGGTGGAGGACTTGATTTACTTAGAAACTTTGCTTTATACATTTGCGGTAGAAGGGTTTGTGTCTCTGCAGCTTCTACAGTTTCAAGGTAATGATTTGAAATTTGCAACAAAGTAAGATAATAGGCAGAGCATGAGCATGAAAGTGACAGAACTATAATCAAATTTTTATTGCTCGAGTTACATACCCTTGATTCATTAAAAAAAAAAGTGCCATATTCACTTTGCATAGTGGAGTCAAATCTACAAAGCCAAACTGGCAGTATTGGGGACATTCATTCCCTTTAGGGATCATCTAGTTTTCATTTAATCTGCGTGGGAAAATACCTGTTTCTGGGTTTCTTAACCCTTTCAGCGCAATAGATCTAAATAATACCTATGCAAAAAATGTAGATCATCAGGATCCACACTGTTGCCATTCTGATCTAGATTTTTGGCTAATATTCCGGTTTGCATCAATTGATGCAACCAAATTCAAAGATGAGAGAGTCCATTACAGAAACTCTGGGGTTAAGAATCAATCTAATTGCATTTTATCCTTTATTTAATGGAGACATCAGAAAAATGCAATATTTTGTTCTCTCCAAACATAACTCCAGGAAAGGCTCTTTTTTTTCAGTGCAAAAGTTTTTTTTGGATATTTTTCTTATTCTCCATGAAAACATTAGAGACACCTCGGCGGGATGCTGTCCAATGAGTACCTACAACATGTTTTCATGGTAGAAATAAGAAAAATATTAGCTGATACCCCTTCTTATCTGGAGCTATGTCTAAAATGAAATCTATTTGTAGCTGTTGTAGATGTTTTGTTGTAAGCTAATATTCTGTTGTTATACTCAGAACCAAAAATAACTTGTCACTTTTTATTGGATGAGTTCTTTTAAACAAAAAATCTGTCTTTTAAAATAGCGATGTACGGGCAGGTGTCGGGGTCAGGCGTCGTCCCAGGTTAACCTTTTTGGTTAACCTTTTTAAAAACCCGTCCATAATGCCGTTAGGTATTTTTCTTGTTAGTGAATGATTTTATTACTACTTAGATTTGGTTGTAATAAATTAGTTAAGTTGTTTTCCATGGCTGGTCTCAACAGCATTCAAGAGAGATTATTTGTATAAGTGATTCCAGTCTCGAGTTACCTGCATTTTCATCAAATTACAGTATTTTCACATTTTCTGACAGCTGCAAAAGCAGTACATGATTTTCAACATAAAATCTGAAAGACCATGATTCGTAGGTAAAATTCCCAGCAATTTTTTTTTTTACTGGACCACCTGGCTAATTAATGGCAATTACTCAAAGTTGCTTCACGTTGAAGTTATCTCCCTTGCAATAAAAACAATAGAAAACTTGTCGCTCGTAAAAGCCATATCCGATATTTTTTTTTTGAAGTTTTAAATGGCGATTTGTTTGGACCCTTACAGTGTGTGTATGACCAGAAAAAGATGCAAAATTCTTATCATGTAAAAAGAAAAATGGATGACAATTTACTGTAGGATTTCCATCACAAACAAGTTTGATCAAACTGCCTTTTCGATAAAAGTGTTCTAAGTTGTGCAATAGATGATGACTTTTTGTTAATTTTTGAACAATTTTCTATACATGTCTAAGTGAAGAAAGCATGCCCTAAATAAAGCCATATTTAAGGTAGAGTGATCTTCCAAAAGTGAAAATATCTTAACTCTTGATTTTGACCCCTTCTATTTTGAGAGAGACCATTTTAATTATCTTTTTTTGACAAAAAGGGGTCAACAAATGTGTACCATTTGCACAAATGATTGTTCCTTAACATCATTAAAACAGTTCTTAAATTTCACTCAGCAAAAGTCAGTAAAGCGTGTAAATATAAGTTAGCTGTAAAGATACTTTTGGCTTTAAGTGTAGTTTGCAGTAAAGCACATGTATACAAAACAAATAGCAAATTAGGAAAACTTCTCTCGTTCCTTTTTTTATAAGATCTAGCTTGGTTCCTGGCAATGTGTGCTTCCATTTTCTGTTCTGTCTTTTCTCATTTTCTTCTGTCTTACCTCTTCCTTATTTTCTTCTTTCTCTTCTCTTTCTTTCCTCCTCTTATTAGCTAAATTAGCGGAAAGGTTACGTTTTAAGCCTCGGCATGAAAGGTATTCTGCTCAGCGGTCAAAGTGGAAAAAACAGCAAGCTGAAGCACAGAAGATGTTGACCTCTAGATATAATGAGTTTGGTACAAAAGCAGAAAGATGCACTAAAGAAAGACTGACATTAGTAATCATCCCAGGTGGTGGTTTTCAGATGGTTCCTGTTCAGAACAGAGGAAACACAAACAATGTAAAACCCCTGGCGCAGTCTACAGTGACGGAATCCTCTCAGGTGGCCTTTCCAGGATACGTTCCACAAGCTAGTGCAGGAACTTCACATTCAGCTCCTGGAGGATGTGCTCCCTCTACAGGAATGCCACAGCCAGAAATTGGAGGATCTGCTCCGTCAGCCTTTGCAGGAATGCCACAGCCAGACATCAGAGGATCTGCTCCATCAGCCTTAGCAGGAATGCCACAGCCAGACATTGGAGGATCTGTTCCCTCAGCTTTAGCAGGAATGCCACAGCCAGGCATCAGAGGATCTGCTCCGCCAGCCTTTGCAGGAACGCCACAGCCACACATTGGAGGATCTGTTCCCTCAGCCTTAGCAGGAATGCCACAGCCAGACATCAGAGGGTCTGCTCCCTCAGCCTTTGCAGGAATGCCACAGCCAGACATTGGAGGATCTGCTCCGTCTGCAGGAATGCCACAGCCAGACATCAGAGGATCTGCTCCATCAGCCATTGCAGGAATGCCACAGCCAGACATTGGAGAATCTGTTCCCTCAGCCTTAGCAGGAATGCCACAGCCAGGCATCAGAGGATCTACTCCATCAGCCTTTGCAGGAATGCCACAGCCAAACATTGGAGGATCTGTTCCCTCAGCCTTAGCAGGAATGCCACAGCCAGACATCAGAGGATCTGCTCCCTCAGCCTTTGCAGGAATGCCACAGCCAGACATTGGAGGATCTGCTCCATCAGCCTTTGCAGGAATGCCACAGCCAGACATCAGAGGATCTGCTCCCTCAGCCTTTGCAGGAATGCCACAGCCAGACATTGGAGGATCTGCTTTATCAGCGTTTGCAGGAATGCAACAGCCAGACATTGGAGGATCTGCTCCCTCAGCCTTTGCAGGAATGCCACAGCCAGACAATGGAGGATCTGTTCCCTCAGCCTTTGCAGAAATGCCACAGCCAGACATCAGAGGATTTGCTCCATCAGCATTTGCAGGAATGCCACAGACAGACATCAGAGGATTTGCTCCGTCAGCCTTTGCAGGAATGTCACAGCCAGACATTGCAGGATCTGCTCCATCAGGCTTCGCAGGATTGCCACAGCCAGGAATCGGAGGGTCTGCTCTGTCAGCCTTTGCACAAATGCCACAGCCAGACATTGCAAGATCTGCTCCATCAGCCTTTGCAGGAATGTCACAGCTGGCCACCAGAGGATCTGCCCCATCATCCTTTGCAGGAATACTACAGCCAGACATTGCAGGATCTGCTCCATCAGCCTTCGCAGGAATGCCACAGCCAGACATTGCAGGATCTGCTCCGTCACCCTTTGCAGGAATGCCACAGTCAGCCACTGAAAGACCTGCACCATCAACAATTGCAGGCACTTCACAGTCAGTCGCTGGAGGGTCTGTTCCATCAGCCTTAGCAGGAACTACATCACAGTCAGATCCTTCAGCAGGAACCTCACAGTTAGCCTCTCCATCAGCCAAAGCAGGCACCACACAGCCAACCTTACGAAAATCAGTCTTTTCTGGCCTATCAACCTCACAAAGATCTGCCCTTTCAGCTTTTTTAGGAGCGCCAAAAGTATTTGCTCAAACATCTGCACCATCAGCCAGCATAGGAATATCTCAGCCAGGCTCTCAATTGGCTGTTCCATCAGCCATAGCAGGAATATCTCCGCCAAACCCTCAAGGAGCTGTTCCATCAGCCATAGTAGGAATATCTCAGCCAGACTCTCAAGGAGCTGTTCCATCAGCCATAGCAGGAATATCTCTGTCAGCCTCTCAAGGAGCTGTAGCATCAACCTTTGCCGGACCAGTACAGTCAACAGCTGGAGTATCTGATTCATCAACCAAAGCAGGAACCTCGCAAAAGGCCTTACGAAGATCCGCCTTTGCTGGACTATCAGAGTCGGCCTGTCGAAGGTACAGTCCATCAGCTAAATCAGGAGCCACACAACCAGCCTCTCAGAGATCTGCCCTTCCAGCCTTTTTAGGAACAGCATATGGATCTGCACCGACAGCCATACTAGGAATGTCTCAGTCAGCCTCTCGAGGATCTGTTCCATCAGCCTTTGCAGGAACATCTCAGTCAGCCTCTCAGGTATCTCCTCCATCAGCCTTTGCAGGAAGAGGTCAATCAACATTTGGAGGATCTGGTTCATCATCCAAAGCAGGGACAGCACAGTCAGCTCAAGGATCTGCTTTTATACAAGCTTCAGTTCCTGGTGATGATAAAGTCATGGACTACACCACCTATTGTGATAAAATGTCATGTAGCTCCAGCAGCGATGTTGATGTTTCCAAAATGATGTCCTGTTGTTCCCTTAAAAGTGGGCATAATGCAAAAACAAGTAAATCCCACGGATCAACCAGGAGTCACAGCAGCAGGTCATCTTCCTCCAGCAAAAGTGGTAGCTCAAGAAGTGGTAGCTCAAGAGCCTCGTCTCGCGCCTCATCCAGACAATCCTCTTCTGCCTCGTCACGACGATCATCTTCGAGAACAGCTTCAGCATCATCCAGCTCCTCAGGAGCCAGTGTCCATTCTAACCAGAGCACTGGTAACAAAGCTCAACAAAAGTCAGTAGCTTCTGTCTTTGGTGGCATAAAGAACTTCAGCAAAGGAGTTAAGCCAAACATGTCACAGACATTCATTGCTGGATTGAAAAATTTTGGTTGCTTTGATCCTTTGTCAAGATCAAATGGAAATACAGTGTCCAACATTCTGAGGCCCTCAGCTCTTGGAAACTTGTTGCAGCCAGCATCTGCTGCACAACCAGTTCATTCTGGAGGATCTAGTAGCCTGTTTGTTTTTGGAGGCTCTTCACAGAAGATGTTAGTGCCATCAAAAACTTCCACTGATACACAAAGTTCTCATTCAGTTAACACACCTAAAGGACCTGCAGGTATACAGTCAGGATTAGGAGGACCTGCTCAACAGACGTATGCACCAAGACCTGCTTTAGTAGGATCTAGCATGCAGGTAGATGGGGGATCTAGTCCCTCTGTGTTTGGAAAACAAAGTAATTCAGTGCCAGCAACTTCAGCAGCAACTGCACAGCAAAATTTAGGAGGGCCACCTGCAACATACCAGATGTTGAATAACACAACCCCAGTAGATCTTGACGGATCTATGCAGATAGATCCTGGAGGATCTGTGCAGCCAGCTAATGGAGGTCCACTTGCAGCAGCACCACAAGTGCAAAATATTACACTGCCAGCATCTACTGGAGGATTTGTACAGCCATCTGCAACTGCCCAAGAAGTGCCAAATATTATACCACCAGCAGCTGTTGGAGGGTTTGTACAACCCTCTGCAAGTGCACAAGTACCAAATATTACACCACCAGCAGATATTGGAGGAGTGGTACCATTTGCTTCTGGGCCATCTGCAGCTGCACCACAAGTGCCAGACATTTCACCACCAGCAGCAGTTGGAGGATCTGTACAACCATCTGCAATTGCACCACGAGTGCCAGATATTTCACCACCAGCAGCTGTTGGAGGATCTGTACAACCATTTGCAACTGCACCACAAGTGCCATATATTTCAACACCAGCAGCTGTTGGAGGATTGGTACCATCAGCCTATAGTAGGCCATCTGCATCACAAGTGCCAGATATTTCAGCACCAGCAGCTGTTGGAGGATTTGTACCATCAGCTTATAGTGGGCCATCTGCAACTGTACCACAAGTGCCAGATATTTCAGCACCAGCATCTATTGGAGGATTTGTACCATCAGCTTACAGTGCGCCATCTGCAACTGCACCACAAGTGCCAGATATTTCAGCACCAGCATCTATTGGAGGATTTGTACCATCAGCTTACAGTGGGCCATCTGCAACTGTACCACAAGTGCCAGATATTTCATCACCAGCATCTATTGGAGGATTTATACCATCAGCTTACAGTGGGCAATCTGCAACTGTACCACAAGTGCCAGATATTTCATCACCAGCAATTATTGGAGGATTTGTACCATCCACTGCACCACAGTTAGCAAATACTCCAGTTGTGCCACCTGCAGGATTTGGTGGAGCTCTACAGGAATGTTTATCTGGAGGATCTAAAGAACCAAACTATTATGATTGGCATGCTACTTCTGGGGACTCTCAAAATGGGCCTTTGTGGGCACGGGATATTCCAGTAGGATTTGGTGGAGCTAGATACCATGCTTTTGCTCCATTCCCTTGTGAGTACACACCTTCATACTTGACTCCTCCTGCTGAAGCAAGTCGGTCTAGCAGACAAGTGGGTGTCAAATTTGATGACAGTAACACCGAGATGATAGAATACCCTGCACAACAGGATAGTCAGCATGATACAAATGGTTCACCAGTAGGACCTGCTGCTAGTGGATCCTCCAATACTGTCGGATCTTCTAAATCTGAGCTTAGAAAATGTGCTGTTGAGGGAGACACACTCCTTGCTGCTCTGGAATCAATATCTGCTGAATCTAATGAAGAGGCATTCAGCCCAACAGGACACTTTGCTGCCTTCTTCCGTAAAGAAATGGAAAGAGGAAGAGCTGGAGGAAGAAATTCAAAGCGCCGCAGATCTCCACCACCATCTGGGCTACCATCACCTCCACCATGTCGGTCACCACCTAGGTCTCGGTCATCTTCACCACCAACAAACTGTTACAGAAGAGATTCGTGTCTGCCAGCTTCTAGCAGTGAATCATTGTCCAACATGGGCAGTCGGAAAAAAGCATCAAAAGGGAGTTCATCTCCACCAGTAGCTAAGAGACGATGTGTTAGTCCAGGTGACAGTACTCAATCATCACCGCAGCCAGAGAAAAGAAAGCCACCTAAACGTCGATCTTCACCACCTCCAGCTACTCCTGGTACATCAACAAAGTCTCCACGCTCTATTCTAAAAGCAAAGCGGTGTAAAGCAATGGATGAAACAACCACCTCAACAACCACCTCAGCAACCACCTCAACAATCACCTTAACAACCACCTCAACAACCACCTCAACAATCACCTCAACAACCAGCTCAGCAACCACCTCAACAAGTGCTCAGCCAACTGTCGTAGTATCTAGTAGTGTTGGTACCAGCCCAACTGTAACTGTGCATGCTAGTGTAACACCTTCTTCCTTTACCCCTTCTGCTGACTCTAATAACAATTCAGGTATCTACTATCTCTTGCTTTCTCTATTCTCTTATTTTTGGTATCCTGATATTAGATAAGACACTATTTTATTCATGTTAGCCTCAGTGTGAGATAATGTGCCATATAAGGCAGACCTCTAGATAAGAGGGAGTAAAGGGTATTTCAACATTGAACTTTTAAAAATCAGGGCCCAGTTGTTCAAAGCGTCGTTAGCTTAGGGAGCTCATTAAGGGTCATTTCGTTAACTGTTTTAGCGGATTCAATATACAATATTCTGATATTTTTTGCTGAAAAAATGTGAGTAGCTTTTGCACTGCAAAAGCTACTCACATTTTTTCAGCAAAAAATTTCAGCATATTTACGTATCAATTGATGTAAATTTTAACGAATCGTTAACTAACGACGTAGTTAGCTTTGAACAACTGGGCCCAGCATTGAAATTTAATTTGAAGGGGTAATAATTTACATCTTTTAACATAAAGTAATTTCTTTCATATGGATTCTTTTTTGAGCAGTAGCAGTGTACTAGATAGAAAGGGTTTAACCCATAAAGCACCCATGACAAATTTATGCATTCTAGGTTTTGGTGTTGTTTTTCAGAGAAAGTAAAGCTTGGCATTTCATGTGAATTCTCTGCTTAGCAATGTTGTGGGTACTCATTTGAAGCACCTCAGTGAGGTGCTTCTAATGAGTACCCACATATGTTTTCGTGGAGAAATAAGAAAAAAATCAATACTTTTGGATTGAAAAAAAACAACAACAAAAAAAAAAAACAAAAAAAAAAAAACAAATACATACTATAAAGAGCTGCGGATATAGTCTGATGATACTCCGCAGTCTGGGGATATGTTTTTGCTGGGTGCACATGTAGGAAGGTACATTTTCTCACATTGCAGCTAATATTCTGTATTTACCATAAGTATTTGGAGACCGTAACTCCTTACCATACTTGTTCTGAAAACTGAACAAGTACAATGTGCAACCTGCTGTTGTGACTATAAATTGATGGATGACTGGCAAACAATGTAAGCCCTGATGAGATGCGGCGCTCTTTGGTGTCACATTTGGGTCTACACTGTTTGCTCTGGCCTGTCTATCTGAGAACTTAAGGTAATTACAGAACACCAACTACATATATTTATTATATAATATAATTAGTGTATACTTCTTAGAGCTCTGACAATTTTTTTCAAGGCTCCAGATAGAGGTATCCGATAAATATTTAATTCTCTCCAAAAACTTGTGTATGTTGAAGTGTTTCTAATGAGAACTCATTACACATATTTTTTGCGGAGAAATAAGAAATAGGAGTCAGTGCATGACAAAACCTACAAAGTGGCATGTGCGCCCAGCGAAGACTCAGCTCAGCCTGGGCATCTGCCCAGTCTGATCAGAGTCTTCCCTGTGCGCTTAGTGGGTAGCTAAGGACCCAAGCTTTCTTCATGCGGACAGCGAAGACTGATCAGACTGGGCAGATGCCCAGGCTGATCTGCGTCTTTGCTGGGCCCACGTCATTTTATAGGTTTTATCCTGCGCTGGTTCATATTTAATTATGAAATAATTAATAAGAAAACATGTTGTGTATGTCGCAACACATATTTTTTTGGAGAAATAAGAGAAAATATTTGTGTATCGTCTCTTTTCTGGAGCAGTGGAAATTATGATAAATTATGGGGATTGGTTTAGCTACAACTATGCAGTCCAAATGTTGACCCCCAAAGCGCCAATCACAACTGCAGCAGACAACATTTTGAAATATCCTTTTTTGTTTTTCAAAGAAAATAGGTCTTGATATTTCATAAGTTTTATGAACCATCTGCCAAGTAGATGATACACATGAAATATCAAGATTTATTTTCTCTGAAAAATGATAATAAAATTAACCCTCGTCTTGCTGAGCCCAGATACACCCTGCATTTGCAAACAGTGTAGATCCAGATCAGTTGGCTTCTGAAGAAGCCAACTGGTCTGGATCTTCACTGTTTGTCACACAGTATGTAAATTTATATCAACAATCTGCGTTAAGTAAACTGATTGGCTGACAATTAGAAATGGGTGTGGCATCTTAATTTATTCAGCATGACAAGGGTTAAGCAAATTTTGCTTGATGCTTTATGGGTTAATAGCAAGGCATAGTTAGACCAGTCTGATTGGAATCTTTACTGTATTTGTCAATACCAAATACAGGCATTCTTAGCTGTAGACATGATAGGTAGAATGTTATTCTTTCTGAACCAAAATGTTTTGATAATTTTATAGTTCCTGGGACTCTTAAATTCCTGGGACTCTTTGCCATCTGAAGAATGCTCAATGAAGTCTCTTATCAGACTGCGTTGATCTGCAGGCAGATCTGAGTCTGCTGTGAGCATGTCTGATGATACATTTCATTACGAAAATACGCCTATATAATTTTGACCCCCATAAACCTCTCTTTTATATAGTAAAAATGGGGTTTGCAGTGGTATACGTTATTTCTCTTATTTTGCTAAAAAAAAACCATAGAGTGTGGGTACTCATTAGAATAGCCTCACCAAGGCAGTTCTGATGAGTACCCACATTCTATGTTTTGAGAAGAAATATGAAAAAAATATCAGAATTGTTTATTTGAAAAGTTTCCTTTTTTTGGTTAATTTTCAATATATTGGAATAGGCGTATTTTGGTAATGTTTTCACATTGATCATTTAGTGTAATTCATAGCTCCAGGTATAGTACTTTTTTAACCCCAGTCCTGCTGAACCCGGATATGTCCTGCCATTGCAAACAGTGCCGATCCATTTATATCAACAACCTGGATCATTAGAAATTGGTGTGGCATCTTAATTTATTCAGCAGGACAAGGGTTAATCTGAATACTACTGATACTTTTCTTATTTCTCCCCAAAAAGTTATGTTGTTGGTACTCATTAGAAGTGCCTCACTGAGGCCCACTAACGAATACCCACAACATATGTTTTCATGGCAAAATAAGGAAAATATTTTGTGGATACACCCTTTGGAGCTGTTCAGTATATTTAAAATATGGTACATGAATTTCTTTAACCCTAGTCCTGCTGAACCCGGATATACCCTGACTTTGCAAACAGTGTAGATCCAGATCAGTTGGCTTCTGAAGAAGCCAGCTGATCTGGAGCTACACTGTTTGCCATTAAGTATGTGAATTTATATCAACAATCTGGATCAAGTAATCTGATTGGCTAAAAATTAGAAATGGGTGGGATATCTTAATTTATTCAGCAGGACAAGGGTTAACCTTTACCACTGGCTGGGCTATTTCAGTAGACAACATATTGGCGGTATTTTTCTTATTTCCCCACAAAACAAGCTTTGATATTTTATGCAAATTTTTTTGTATCTCCATTGGAGAAGATTTTCATGAAATGCCAAAGCGGGTTTTCTGAGAAAAATAAAAATATTTCATATGTCGTCTGCTGAAAATTTTACCCAGTGTGCAAAGCTTGAATTAAATCTTAATGATTTCAGTGAACTTTAACTTTGGAGCACCAGTAACATTAGCTACAGCTGCGCCACCATCATCTACACCGTTTGCATTTGGAGCCAGGGTAAGTAGGTCAGAAGTTTTAATGACACAGTTGTCTGTACAGTGAACCCTCGTTACAACGACAATTCGTACCCAAAGCTGTTGCCATTATAATGAATTTGCTATTATAAAGAATCCTTAATGGATAGAATGATATGTAAGAAAGGTATTGTTTTGTTCTTATTTCCTCAACAGAACATATGTTTTGGATATTTGTTAGAATCGCCTCGCTAAGGCAATTCTAACAAATATCCAAAACATGTTTTTTAAAGTATTAAATACAATATTTGATTTGTGACTAACTGTTATCTCTTAAGCGACAGTTTTGTTACAATGAAATTGTCATAATGAATTTTGTCATTGTATCGAGTGTCGGTATAAAGAGGGTTGTCCGTTCATAACTCAGAGGAATTGTGAAGGAGGAGTATTTGATGATAATTTTGGGATAATTTTCTGTAGTTCTCCACGAAAATATATGTTGTGGGTACTCATTAGAAGTGCCTCTGAGGCACTTCTAATGAGTACCCACAACATATGTTTTTGTGGAGAAATAAGAAAAAAAATATTCGAGAATTACCACCAAATGTCAGGGTAAGTTACTAGTGCTAATTACAAGTTTTCATGACACAGTTGTATATACTGAACTCAAGAGAAATTGTTAAGGAGGAGTATTTGATGATAATTTTGGGACAATTTTGCCAACATACAGTGTGGGTACTCATTAGAAGCCCCTCATCAAGACGCTTCTAATGAGAAGCCACAACATACATTGTTTGGAGAAATAAGAAAATTACCCCAGAATTATGACCAGACACGATATATTCCTCCATAACAACTGTTAGACTGCTGAATTTAGTTTGTTTCCTAGCTGCCCACCGGAAGTGGATTATAGGTTTGGACTCCGCCCTTCTCTCCATTGGAGAGCTTGTCTGATCCTGTACCGTATGGCTGAGCCATACCATATTTGGTGTAAAGGAACTGCTGTTGAAGAAAGCGATTGATGTTACTTTTCAAACTCTAGACTGCAGCGCTTGGCTCCATAGTGAGTCGGTAACACATCTGACTGCAGGTCCCGGGGTCCCTTGGCTTCATAAACTTCCATGAAGATTGATCAGGAAACCATTTCTACTGTAATTCTCCCTCTTCCTCTGTTAGTACAGTCGACTCTCATTATCTCGAAGTCCAAGGGACTTCGAAATATCTGTACTTCGACATATCGGATTTGCTGAACTGAGGAAAACATTAAATCGAACAACCACATTTAACAAAATGAATATGTAATTTAACTCCTGATGTTAGAGATATATTGAAAATATTGTGGAAAAGAGGAGAAATTGCTCCTTTGGAGCAATTTCTCCTCTTTTCCACAATATTTTGTTACCAGTTGTTAGGTTTCCATGTTAAAACAGGGACCAGATTTTCACTTCGAGATAAGCGGTTATTCGAGATAAGCGAGGTCGAGATAACGAGAGTCGAATGTAGTTACTGTCAAATTCATGTCCACAAATTATTGGTTAACTACTTAAGAGGACTAAGCTTATCCAGGAAAAGTTTAAGTACGTCTGCTGAAGGCTCAACAAGAGCATGATAGTGTTGACTGTCCCATAAAGGTATATTTTCATCGGTCACTCTCTCCCTTCCGCTGATTCAAAAAGGGCAGTTGTCAGTTTCTGGTGAAAGAATGTGCACAATACTGGTTAACCACTTTGAGGACTAAGCATGCCCAGTAAACGTGTGGTTAGGTAAACTGACCACGCTCGACATGACCCCATTGAGTTGACTGGGCCGTAAAACCTCAACACAAACCAAATCAAACCAAAATGCAGTTGTCAGTTTAGAGTTACTGTCAAAAGTATGTGCACAAGTACTGGTTAACCGGTTAGAGGACTGACTGTCCAGGAAAAGTGCGAGGAAGTAAACTGACTGGCTCAACATGACCTTAACCCTTGTCCTGCTGATCCCGGATATACCCTATCTTTGCAAACAGTGTAGAGCCAGATCAGTTGGCTTCTGAAGAAGCCAACTGATCTGGATCTGCACTGTTTGTCATAAAGTATGTGAATTTATAGCAACAATCTAGATCAAGTAATCTGATTGGCTGAAAATTAGAAGTGGGTGTGGCATCTTTATTTATTCAGCAGGACAAGGGTTAACAGTGTTGTCTGGCTCAAATACAGACTGCAATATTGAATAATTAGTGTATGTTTCATTATTAGCTTACCTAGAGCTCACCGTGGCCTGTTGTCTGTCATCCATTGTTAGCTTTTCACATTTTCGACATCTCCAGCATTGGGGCTACATGGAGATTCAGAATTGCTAACATAGTTGTGTTCCGATACCCAAGATGGGCTGCCATGGTGGCCATCTTGAAATTGTTCAAAGACATCTCTTCCTAAATCTTAAGTCAGATTGAGCTGAAATTTGATGGGAAGCATCAAGGGGACATGGACAGCAGACAATTCATATGAAATGCTTAGCTTATTTATTTATTTATTTTTTAAATAAATAGAATTTTGTATTCTACACTTATGCTTAGTGCTTTAAGAGTAAAGCATTGCAAATGGGCATTCAAAGTATGAAGCTTTAAAGCAAGGGGTAAAATACTTATTGTACCAAAATCTTGTACATTATTTTTTACCCCCTTTGTTCACAGTTCCAATCTCTTAATCAGAAAAAAAGTTGACAATGTGCAATCACTATTATTTCAGCCAACAGACCCTACAGCCCAGATTGTACCAGGACCAGCTCAGACCGGTTTCAACTTTGGCCAGGCAATTAATGCCACTCCAACCATGAACTTCAGCGCTGCTGCAGCTCCAGGGAGCTTTGCCTTCAGGTGAGTGAATCAAACAGGGGACCAGACAACCCTCAAGGTTGTTCCATTTACAATGACAATGTCCTAGAGCAGCTTGCACTTGCCTGCAGTTTGGAAGTGGGCCACAGAGTGGTTTGTATATGGATAGATTCGGAACTACTACAGAATTAACGCTTAGCACTCTGGGTAAAATTTTCAGCAGACGACATTTTGAAATATTTTTCTTATTTTTCTCAGAAAACAGGATATGACATTTCATGCAAATTGTCTCCTAAGGAGACAATTTGCATGAAATGTCAAATCCTGTTTTCTGGGAAAAATAAGAAAAATATCATCAATCTGTCGTCTGCTGAAAATGCCCAGAGAGTGGTAAAGGTTAAACAAGCCAGTCTCGGTGACTCAGTTGGATGCCCATCTGACTGGTGATCAGGAGGTTGTAGGATCAATCCCCACTGGGTTGGCAGCATTTTTTCGTGGAGATTGATTATGAAATATTTCTACAATCATCTCCCACTGATTCAAAAAGGGCAGTTGTCAGTTTCTAGCAAAAGATAGTGCACAATACTGGTTAACCGCTTATAGAACTAAGCCTGCTCAGTTAAAGGTGGTTAGTTAAACTGATAGTATTTGACCCCAGTGGGTTGACTGGGCTGTAAAACCTCAATACATACAGAAACTAACCAATGAAATACTAAAGTTTGAATAGACTTTATGGATTCATAGGGTCATCTGGGTCTTTGTTTGCTTTTGGTCCAAAATATATAGTTATGTTTGAGAATAATCTAATGATTGTTTTGGTTACAAGTTTAGTGGGGTCCATTTTCCCTTAGTTTACAGTATTTCATCTAATTACCGCACTCTGCACTTAGGTTTTTTAAAATTATGAAAAATTATGTAGTAAAATAACCACCTGATAAGGCATGCAAAAGACAAAAATCAGGGCCCAGTTGTTCAAAGCGTCATTAGCTTAACGAGCTCATTAAGGGTAATTTCGTTAACAGTTTTAGCGGATTCAATATACAATATTCTGAAATTTTTTCTGAAAAATTGTGAGCAGTGCAAAAGCTACATACATTTTTTTTTTTTTCAGCAAAAAATTTCAGCATATTTGCGTATCATTCGATGTAAATTTTAACAAATCGTTAACTAACAACATCGTTAGCTTTGAACAACTGGGCCCAGCTGAATGTTTCATGAGAGGATTATTTTAAGATGCTTATGCAATATTTTTTCTGATTAATTTCTAAAAGCAGAATTATGTTTGTTCGTACTCATTTGAATTGCCTCAGTTTGTTGAGGCAATTTAATTGAGTACCAACAACATATGCTTTTAGAAAGAGGTAGATAAAAGCACACAGGCTGTAATATGAAGACTAAGAAATTGCTTGACTGTGTGCTTACAGGGATATGTGCAGTAATTAGGTTGAATACGGTATATCCAAAACCATGCTATAATGATAAGTTCCTGTGTGCCCAGTATAAATTGAGGCATCTTTAACAAGGACCCCAAACGTGTTGCTTGGAGAACTGGAGAAAATTGTCTCTGAATTAGCACAAATGCTCGGAAAAAAGTCCCCTGATCAGAAGTCAGTTTCATATCGGAAACAATTAGGTTCTTATGTATGCACCGTATGTACCCTAAGAATGGAGACATACAAGCTTATGCAAATAGTGTAGACTCAGGTCAGATGTCACAGAATGCTGCATCTGATCGGGGTCTACACTTTTTCCCACTTATCCAGCAGTTTTTTGGACATAACTGGTAGTAAAATGTACTTGGCCAAATTGTAGGACAAGCATGGTAATAAGTACAGGTGTCCCAATATTAGGATAAATACATTATTTTCACATTATGTTTGTTCTTCTATAGCTCATGCTTTCTTGTCTTCTGTCTGTATTCTCTCATTCTTGCAAAGAAATTGTAAAGGAGGAGTATTTGGTGATAATTCTGAGATAATTTTCTCCAGATCTCCCAGAATTATCACCAAATACGCCTCCTTAACAGTTCCTCTGTTCTTATCTCACTGTCTTCTCTTTCTTGTCTTTCTCTTTAGACAAAACCTCCCAGTACCAAAACCACGACTTTCCACTTGGATATAAATATATCACAGCTATTATTCTGACACATTTAAGGTACTTTATTTTCTCTCATTGGAGCAGAGCTCCAGATAAGAGGAGTATCCGTGTAAATCTTTTTCCTATTTCTCTAGAAAACATATATTGTGGGTAGTGATAATACAGTCCACTCTCAATTTCTCAAAATCCAAAGGACTCTCTAAAATACTTTACAATATCTGTACCTCGACATATCAGATTCTCAAACCTGAGGAAAAAATAAATGGAACATTCATAGTTCACAAATGAGTATGTAAATTGACTCCTGAAGACAGATATATTGAAAATATTGTGGAAAAGGGGAGAAATTGCTTTCTCCTCTCTTCCACAATATTTGGTCACCTGTTGTTAGATTTCCATGTTAAAACAGGGACCAGATTTTTCACTTCCGAGGTAAGCGAATTCGAGATAACGAGTCGACTGTATTTTATTGTGGAGAATTACAAAAAATGAGCTAAGAAATGAGCCATGCCATGTGTCTGCTGGGCATATGGGAACTGCTTGGATATGCAGCTTTATCAGCACTTTTGTTCTCCACTTATAGAATCATTTGAGCCAGCGCATGACAAAACCTACAAAATGACATGTGCACCCAGCAAAGACTCAGATCAGCCTGGACATGCCCAGTCTGATCAGAGTCTTCGCTGTCCTCTCAATGGGTAGCTAAGGACCCAAGCTTTCTCAGGCAGATGCCCAGGCTGAGCTGTGTCTTTCTGGGCGCACATGCCATTTTGTAGGTTTTTTCATGCGCTGACTCATTTGATAATTATATAGAAAAGCACCAAAGGTCCTGTTCAGATTGGGTAGATGTGCAGGCTAATTAAGACCTTCCCTGTTCTCATACAGAATCCTCTGATAACTGAAGATTGTATGGACTACTTGCATTTCCAGGGTTGAGCGCAAGACTGTAGTAACTCAAACATTTTTGAAACCCTTGTTTAGGGACAACTTTGACCCCTTTGTAAACATTGGAAATTTAGGTGCCATTGCTCATACGAGCAATGGCACCTAAATTTCCATTGTTTACAGAAAGAAATGTTGTAATCTTCATAACGCCTTCATGGTGAGGAGATTAAGTATTGGGAAAAACAATCATCTGACTTGCTACAGTTTTGCGATCAACCCTCCATTTGTGGACTGGGCATGTGAAGAAAGCAAAGGCCCTGATTAGCCTGCACATGCTTGCAGTATGATCAGAACTATTGCTGACAGCTTATAGAATCATTTGAAAACTAGGATTATGACAAGCACCGACGGTCCTGTTCAGTCAGATGTGCAGGATGATCTGGGCATTTACTATTTGCATGTTCAGGCTGGGCATACGTAGACAGCAAAGGCCCTGCTGCAGCCTGATCAGCACATACGTTGACCGCCTTTAGAATGTCAGCAAATTCTTGCCCAGTAAAAGTGTGGTTAGGCAAACTGACTGTGCACGACATGACCCCGTTGGGTTGACTGGGGTGTAAAACCTCAACACAAACAAAATCTTACCTTTTAGTGTAGACCTCTTTTCAGAAGAGGCATGGTGTAGAGGAAACCAACCAGGAAATCACAACTGTTGTCTCCCTGGGAAACAAATGGGCAAAAATCTAACAAGTATACACAGTCCCCTAAAGTCACTTACTGATTTCATCATGTTGATGAATTTTGCTGGATCAGAAGAATTGTTACATTAAGAAGGAGTATTTGGTGATAATTATGGGATAATTTTCTCCAGCTTATGATGTAGGTACACATTAGAAGAGCATCAGCGAGGCACTTCTAATGAGTACCTACAACATATGTTTCTATGGAGAAATAAGAAAAATTATCCCAGAATTATCACCAAATTCTCCCTCTTAATGTCTGTGGATGAAAATTGGCATAATATAAAAGCATAGCTCTTGATAAGACAGATATCCTGATAAATATTTTTCTGGTTCCTGCGTTTTGGGGTTTGTGAAATAGATAGGCAGTTAAGTTACTAATACCTCAGCGGCAGAGCTACTAGTAACATCAGACAGGCTTTGAGTTTGTTGTTTGTCCTAGCTTGACTAGAAGTCCCACATATTCAGAGATGATATCTCTAAATGGTGTGTCTCATAAGCGAACAATGATTTGTAACAGATGGCATTTTAAATAAAGCAAACTGGACTAGACAAACATGTAAATTGTCAACTAGGAAGACAATTCCCATGAAATGCCCTTGTCTTTTTCTCTCTCCAAAAAAATATTTAGAATGTCGCCTTCTGCAGTTGTGATGGGCTTTAATGGTCAGCATAGAGTATTGGTGTTTGTCATGTCATGTCTCATTTCATTTGTCCTTTGTTATTTCAGCGCCACACCTACTTCTACAGACTCCTCTTCAAGAGTAATAAAGAAAGCTGTGCGAAGACTAAAACGATGATTTGAAGAAAGAGTCTATATTATAAAATGCTTAGAATCTATACTATAGAATGCATGTTTCATTAATGATTTACTACGAATAACCAGCTCTTACTGACAATGTATTGTCTTCAGGTCAACTTTGTGTTTTTCACTTCCCATCTTAATAACTGCCATTTAAGGTTTTAGCTATGCTTAAATGAATTTTTGTTGTAAATTTTCGAGTGAATTTTTAATACTATCTATGGTTTGTATAAATCTGGAAGCAGTTTCAAATTAGCACTAATTGTTTCATTGTTTTATTAAACTGCACTTCACTCCTCAGCAGAATGAATGTCATTGAAAGTGATGCCATGAGAGAGGTGCAGTAAGCAAGCCATTGTTACCTCAAGAAAAATGAAAGATGGCTTGCTTTAAAATTAACTTTTACATAGGCCAGAAGCCAACCTCATAGGTCCCTATGACCTATCTAGGTCACTCCTGACCTACATATTTCAACTCTAGTAGAAGGTCATACTGACCTGTATTTTGCCCAAAGAAAATTTGCTTTAAGAACCAGATCTTTTATAAATAAGGATCATGTTTGTATTGAGGATATGTTGACTGTAGGCCTAAGACTGTCCACTTGACTGAAGGTGGTAGGTCTATCAGCTGGGTATGTTGAGTTTCGGGATTTTAAAGTCTGTTGTAGCATGTGGAAATTCAGCGATGGTGGTTAACTAACTGGGGATGGGGATTGCTTGGATGTGGTTTCTCCGGGACATTTTGTTCTATGAGGCTGTATTTATTTAGAGTTTTGCCATGTCCTGTTGTCACTGAGCCAGGGAGTTAACCAAGATCTTGGCATAGTCAGTTGGTTTTGCACAGTCTGCAGTTGACGGAGACTTGATAAGCATTAGGTTTTGGTCCAGAAGACTAAGGGTTTTGTTAATATATGTAAGGGTTGGTCATTGAGACCAGAACTCTTTTGGAACATCAAAAAAAAAAAATAAATAAATAAAAAATCTGCTTTTTTTTATTATTATTTTTTTACCCCTTTCTTTCTTTGAGCTGTTTTTTTTTTTTTTTGCACAAAAAGATGTTTTATGAGTTTTTAGAATTGTAGAGTTGCTGAGGAAGGCTGAGTGGTCTGTTGTAATCTGACCACTATAAAAATTTGCATTTCTTTGGTCAAGAAGACCAACAGGCTGTTTTAAAAAATTTAAGTGTTGTAGTAATAAAAGTATTGGAGACTTTCAGACCTTTTTTTATCCAGATATATAACATGGCAGTTACCTTGTATATATGTCCTTAAATACTTGAAAGCATGAAATTCAATGACCTGAATGATATATTGGAAAAACAGCAACAAAAATGTTAGTTTACTTGCCCTCTTTTTCCTGGGCATTAAAAATTATTATATTGAGTCCGCCTGAAAGTTCTACATGTGCAGGCAGGTTAAACGTGAAAGGCTATTTTATTAGCATTATTTAATTTGTGAACAGCACCATCTGTTGAAGTGAAATTTGTTCAAATGTGTACTTTTTTTTTTTTACACCATTTAAAACGGAAATGTGTTTTGTTAAGGTTTATCAAGTGAGGATTTTTTTTTTCCATGTGACTACTGAAGAACCAGTTCAGGCTGCACATCTGCAAAGAAGCGATTCCAGCGAGCATCTACAAGCAACACTTTTGAACAAACATAGCAAAAACTATCTTCAGAACATTCCCTTTATCTGGATCAATGCGTTAAATTGCAATGACGCAGACTGGGCATTATATATGTTCAGACTGGTATGGAGCTTCAGTTTTTCCTGAGAAATGTTTGGTTCCCCCAAAGGGGGTATAATTCCATCTTTTTTGTTTAATACCATCCAAACATTGTAATGTATGTTCTTTGTCACCTTCTGTCCTTGACACCCAGTCCTTTAAATTTTTAACATTCAACCTTTGTCCACTTTTGGTAGTAATTAGGTCACTGTGACCTATTTTATGATGCAGATAGTATATCTTGCCTAGACTGCGGAATGTTTGACTATTCCTCTGTCTGTTGGAGAAAGCTTTGCTTATCAGCTTTGATAAGCTGAATTGGTTAGCCAGGTTGTTTGCAGTGGGATTAGCTAAATGACATAGCTGGCTGATTCCTTAAACACTGCTTAGCTTGTTCATTTACCAAATGGTCCTATTTAGTAGGTTTATCAATTTCTTAGATTGTAGAGAAATTATTATTTTGGTTTAGATATTCTGATCTAAGGTGAACTGATGCTTCTACGAAGCTAGGTTTTGTGTTGAAGCTTGTTGGTGATGGTGGTAAGCTAACTGTTTGGGTGGCTTAATGGAGCTTGATTTTCTTGGAGACTCCTCTGAGGCAGATAGAGTTCAGTTAAGACACTCACCCAGGGAGTTGATGATATCTTTATGATGTCGCACCATGACTAGCTGATCCATCTTTAAAGGTTGGTCCAAAAGACCAAAATTGGATGTTTTGTAGGTTTGATCATTGGTTCTGATTTATCCTTGTGATTATTAACATTAGGTCAGCATTGTTTTGGTTTATGTATTCTGATCTACGGTGAACTGATGCTTCTACGAAGCTAGGTTTTATGGTGCTCGGTGGTGGTGGTGCTTAGCTAACTGGGTGGGTGGCTTAATGGGGCTGGGTTTGCTCTGAGACTCTCTGAGGTAGACCAGTTCTATTAAGACACCCATCCAGGGAGTTGACGGTGATATCTTTATGATGTCACACCATGACTAGCTGATCCGTCTTTAAGGCTTGGTCTGAAAAACCAAAATTGGGTGTTTTGTAGGTTTGATTATTGGGTCTGATTTACCCTTTTGACCTTAAACATTAGGTCAACATTGTTTTGGTTATGTATTCTGATCCAGGGTGAACTGATGCTTCTATGAAGCTAGGTTTTATGGTGAAGCTCGTTGGTGGTGGTGGTTAGCTAACTGGGTGTGTGGCTTAATGGGGCTCGGTTTGCTCTGAGGCTCCTCTGAGGTAGATAGGGTTCTGTTAAGACACTCATCCAGGGAGTTGACAGCGATATCTTTATGTCACACCATGACTAGCTGATCTTTATCTTTAAAGCTTGGTCTGAAAGACCAAAATTGGGTGTTTTTAGGTTTGATCATTGGGAACTTTTTACTATAAAAGTATGGTCATCTTAGCCTGACCCGTTTGTTGTTATCTAGGATGTGTTTCAGTTGTGACTAATATATGCAAACAGGAACTTAATTATTTGATAACTAGGTCACCAGTTTTATGGCAAAAACATTTGCATCTTCATTGCAGAACTTTTGGCTTTGTCATCGATCAGCTATCAACAGTGTTTCTCAGACTAGAGAAATTATTGTTTTGGTTTAGATAATCTGATTATGTGGTGAAGCTTGGTGGTGGTGGTTAACTTACTGTATTGGTGGCTTAATGGGGCTTGGTTTGCTAGGAGGCTCCTCTGTGGTAGATCCAGTTCTGTTAAGACACTCATCCAGGGAGTTGGGGATATCTTTATATCACACCATGACTAGCTGATCCTTCTCTTTAAAGCTCGGTCTGAAAGACCACAATTGGGTGTTTTGTAGGTTTGATCATTGGGACTTATTTATCCTTTTGTTTATTATGTCTCCCACCCTACTAGAGATGAGGGGTGGGGATGCTTTTGTATGGATACAATGGGCATTGGCGTGACAATTTCCTGTTTGCATGATATCAGAGGTAGCATTTTTTTTTCTTTCCAGAAGGGACTGGGTGTGCGGGAAAACACAGGAGTCACACAAGTTGTCTCCTTTGTAAAAGGAAAATCTACCAAGTATATCTTAATTAACCCTTGTCCTGCTGAATAAATTAAGATGCCACACCCACTTTTAATTTTCAGCCTATCAGATTACTTGATCCAGATTATTGCTATTAATTCACACTTTATGACAAACAGTGCAGATCCAGATCAGTTGGCTTCTTTAGAAGCCAACTGATATGGATCTACACTGTTTGCAAATGCAGGTTTTATCCGGGATCAGCAGGACAAGGGTTAAGGAATTGGTCAACTTGTCACTACAGGTTTGAGTTGGTCACCATGACCTACAACTGCACATCGTAAATGACACTTGAGGTTGACCAAGGTAATATGATCATATAAATAAAGGATTAAATAAATTTGTATAACTTGAAACACCTGCTTGTATCTGTAGAAATTTTACATAATATTTATTTTGTAAAAAAAAACAAAAACAAGAGAAACCCATAAATGTAAAACTGTTTATTATAAGTAGATGATTCAAAGAAAAGAGAGAAAGTGATGATAAAAAAGAAAAAAGAGCTGGTTAAAAGTAAAAAGGGGTTATACTATTATTTTTTATTTATTTATTTTTTTTGTATTTACTGTCGCAGAAAAAAAAAAGAAAAATGAAAAGAAGACTACAAGACTACTTGCTTGGATGTGTTAAATACCTGCCAGCCCTTCCACATGTATACATGTATGATATAGTGATACTTTTAATGTTTTTGTTTTTTTTTGTTGTTTGTTTTAGTTTATTTTATTTTGTTATAGTCTACAGTATTTAAAAAAAAGTCTGAGTTTTTGCATTAAACAAAAAAAATAAATGAAAATAAATAAATAAAAAAATGAAAAAATAAATAAACTGACAATAAAACAAGAAAATTATTGGAAGATAAATTTCCAAAAGTTTAAGTATTGGTTAGAGGGGGGAAAAACAACAACAAAAAAAAAAATGTAAAAAAAAATAATATAAAAAAAAAAAATAATAATAATAAAAAAAAAAATGATGTATTTTTGTGTCATAATAGGTGTGGGTTTGTGCAAGGGCTGGTTAGAAGTGCTCATGGAGGAATTAACTTAAATTGATAGAAAAGAATACAAAAATATTCAAAATTAAGAACGTAAGTATTTGGCAGTATAAGTATTTGTTGAAAAGCAAGTAAAATGCAAAAAATGAATAGAAACAAAAATAGTATAACTCCTTATTATATTTGGTACTGTGAATGATGAAGATTTAAAAGAAGAAAAAAAAATAAATAGAACATAGTTTTGCATCATATTTTGTGTCAGAATAAACAAGCTTCAAGCGTACGTTTACATAGCGTACCTATAACTGAAGTAGCTCTGTTCTTGATTGTATGTGCTTCAAATTAATCACTTGTTTTCTTGATTACATGTTTTACAAATAAATTTGCTTTCTTTATTATATGTGTTAACAAATAAATTGCTTGTTTCATGATTTCCTTCTAATTTCTCACAGATTTTTTTTTTTTTTTTTTTTTTTTTTTTTTGTATTTTAGTATTTGTACACTGTAACCTCTTCATAAGACTGTTCATTATATGAGGGACTTGATACAGGACTGTTTAACCCATTGTAGTCTGGAGACCCCTAATAGGGTAATTGGCAAACAGTGCAGACCCAGATCAGATGCCGCAGAATGCAGCATCTGATCAGGGTCTCCAATGTTTGCAAATAGTTCAGTCGTTTTTCTCTAAGAATATCTAAATTTCATAACCTGGCATACCTAAAATCGAAATTAGAAGCTTCCAATATATATAGTGGGAGAGTTCATTCAGTGTACAGTGGGTTAAAGGTGGACCCCAAAAAGTGTTATATCCAAACAATTTTCTGTATAGCGTGTACATATTTGTAAGTGTTGTATCCAAACAAAAATTAATACAAAAAAAAAAAACACAAAAATGTATGGCTTATATAGAAAAATGACCAATTATGGTCATTTTTATTATATATTATCCATACATCTTTATTTAGATACAACATGGTCGTTTAACTGATACGGATTTTGCTTTGGATCCAAGGAATATTATTATAAAGAGGTTGCGGTGGTGTTATTTTAGGGGTTCATTAACTTTACTAAAATGAAAGCAAATTTTTTAACCTGCAGTATTGCAGGCAGGCAATTCTGGGACTCGCACACAATATCTTTTTCTCCATAAAAAATACAAATTACCAGACAAAACCAATAAAGTGCCCTCATGCCATATGCAAACAGCAAAGGCCTAGATTAGTTTGTGTCTTGCAATCAGTTCAGGGCCTAAATTCTGCACTATAAATGCTGTAGGTGGGTAATGAAGACCCTGATCAGACTTTTGAATGCTGAAGCTGATCTGGGCATTTGTTCATAGATCCAGCAAAGAGGATTTTGCGTAAATATTTATCATATTTTAATGTGTTAGCATACATTGTGAATCCTTGAGAGGCACTTCTAATAAGTACCCCACAATGTTTATTTTAGTGTAGAAATAAGAAAAATCTCTGTACCTTTTGATTGTATAAAATATTCGTGTCTGGAACTATGCCTTGTTGCTTGCATATGGCATTAAAGCTCTTGCAAGTTGTTTAAAATGTTACGGCAATCAATACATCCAGAGTATACTGCATGAATAGGCAGCCTGATCTTTGTCTGCAGTGAGGATGGACCTCATTAGATTATTCATTATGGAGAAGCTCCTATTTTATATTTGTGAAATAACAGCCACATACCATCTGGAGTCCTGGCCCCGAGGTTATTAAACTTTTTTCATGCTCACCTCAGCTGAGCATGAAATTTTCTCTGCTAATAAATATGAAAATGCCAACTATTGTTGGCATTTTCATATTTATTAGCAGAGAAAATTTCATGCTCAGTTATGTTTAGAAGGAAAGAATCGGAAATTTTAGTAATTTGAGATTTATTAAAGGGACAAATTTCATGTTCAGTTGCATTACGAAAACACGCCTATTCAAATATATTGAAAATTTCACCACCAAAATAATGAAAATTTTCCGACAAAAAATTCTAATAATTTTCATATTTCTGCTCAAACATAGATTGCGGGTACTCGTTAGAAGCGCCTTGCCGAGGCGGTTCTAACGAGTACCCACAATCTATGTTTTTGAGCACAAATAATGTATACCCCTGTAAACCCCAGTTTTACTATATAAAAGTGGGGTTTAAGGGGGTCAAAATTATATGGGTATGTTTTCGTGATGTGAGTTGAGCATGAAAGAAGTTTTATAACCTTGGGGCCAGGAGGTCTGTTGAATTGTATCCCATTCTCTTGAAATGAATCCAAAGATTTATCATTTATTTAGGCAGGATAATCATACGAATATTATGTAGCTCCAGCTAAATGAGGTTTCTACCTATTATTTTTCTTATTTCTCTACTAAAACCTATGTTGTGGGTACTCAGTGAGGCATTTCTAATGTGTACCTACAACATAGGTCATTACGAAAACGTGCCTATTCAATTATGCTGAAAATTTTACCACCAAAAAGATGAAAATTTACAGATAAAAAAATTATGATAATTTTCATATTTCTGCTCAAAACATAGATTGTGGGTACTCGTTAGAACTGCTCATAGGCGGTTCTAACGAGTACCCACAATCTATGTTTTTGAGCACAAATAAGAAAAATAATGTATACCCCTGTAAACCCCAGTTTTACCGTATAAACGTGGGGTTTAAGGGGGTCAAAATTATATAGGCATGTTTTCGTGATGTTTAGTTGAGAAACCAAAAAACAGTAGTTTTCAGTTGAAAAAAAATTGCCTTACTTAGAATGGGAAGGTGGGTGGCATTTTGCTTCTGGGAAAAAAAAAATACAAAATGGGTAAAACACCAAATCGTCACCATCTTAATATTTAGGGTATATGGTAAATGTCCTTAAATTTCATACACCAAAGTGGCTGACAAAATGGCATCTACAAACAGTGCAGACCCAGATCAGACTGCTCCTGCAGTCTGATCAGGGTCAACACTGTTTGCCCATCCACTATGTACTTTAAGAAACAGCTGCATTAAAAGCAAAAATTAGACCAAAAAGTATGGAATAAAGAGTTTGAAATTTTAGGACAGTTACCGTATGTGGTATTTCAGCTTCAGTCTTATATCTTAATGGTAGCAAACAGCAGCATAAGTACACATGGCAGCCTAGACCTTTGCTGTTCCTGTATGTATGTATCTGTCATAATAAGTAGCCATATGAATAAAGTGAATTTCAAGACTACCTCATAAATTATGCTGGCCCAGAAATGGTAAAAATGGAAATGTCCTAAATTTTCGAACACTTTATTCCATACTTTTTTGCCTAAATTTAGCTTTTTATGCAGTTATTTCTTAAAATGCTGAATGGAATGGCAAACAGTGTAGACCCTGATCAGACTGCTCCTGAAGGAGCAGTCTGATCTGGGTCTGCACTGTTTGGATATGGCATTTTATCAGACACTTTGGTGTTCAAAAAAAGGACATTTACCGTAATAAAAAATATGAGGAACTTTTACAATACCTGTCTTTTGGTTTCATTTTGGGGAGCAGTCTATTCACAAACAATATCTAATCTGAATATGGGCATTTTGCGCAAAACAATCTTTGCATCTTATAGATTATTTTAAAAAATTATTACATATGTGGCATCTAGTCAGCATAATGCTTAGCATGATGATTAAAAAATAACAGCAGGCGGCAATTTGAAATATTTGGTCTTGTTTTCCCCCAGAAAATAGGGTTTTATATATCATGCAAAATGCTTTCCTGACCTGGGCCCAGTCGTTCAAAGCGTTGTTAGCTTAACAAGCTCGTTAAGGGTCATTTCGTTAACTGTTTTAGCGGATTCAAAAGCTACTCACATTTTTTCAGCAAACAATTTCAGCATATTTGCATATCACTCTATGTAAATTTTAACGAATCTTTAACTAACGACATCGTTAGCTTTGAACAACTGGGCCCTGGTCTGCTTTGCTTAACCCTTAGTCTTAGCAAGCTGGGTAAAAAAGTTCAGCAAACATTTAAAAAAAAAAAAATCTTTTCTTTTCTCAAAATGTAAGTTAGTTATTTCATACATATTTACTCAGGAGACAATAAACATTTCAGGAGACAATTATAAAAATGTTGAACCTTATTTTTTGGAAGGGAGGTGGGGTGGGGGAGGACAAGAAAACAAGTCAATTGAGCCAGGGCTTAATAAAATCTACAATAAGACTTGGGCAACCAGCTAAGACTCAGATCAGCCTGAGCATCGGCCCAGTCTGATCAGAGTCTTCGCTGATCATAGATGCCTTCTACATTCTCCGGGCTCTCCAAAGAGGGATAAAGGAGAACCTTTGCCACACATTTTTTCTCTCTCAAAACTACAAGAGAAAAAAAAAACATTTCTATAACTGGGCTGTGTATTTGTCTATAAAATATATAAACATTTACCTTGCTATATTAACCTTTACCACTCTCTGGGCATTTTCAGCAGATGACAAATTGATGATATTTTTCCCAGAAAACAGGATTTCACTTTTCATGCAAATTGTCTCTGCTTGAAATGTTGAATCCTGTTTTCTAGGAAAAATAAGAAAAATATTTCAAAATGTCATCTGCTGAAAATTTTACCCAGATGGCTAAGTGTTAAAAGAAATACACCAGTTTTATTGTAATAAGGAAAATCCAAGAGTTTACATGTACTTTTAACTAGTGTTAAAAAAGTATTTAGGGCTTATATGAGCCAAATAACAGAGAAAAAGGGGTCTTAGGATATAAGGAAACAGGTACGACCCCGGCCGTCCTCTGCATCCACTCAGTCCATTCAGAGCTTTTGTTTGCCGCCAGTAGATTCTACATTGTCAAGGCTGTCTCCAGATGAAAGTAAATGTAGAAGCTGATCCAGGCCTTAACTGTTTTACTTATACTCTGATGACCTTTTACCAATTTAATCGAAATATTCAGACACTTTAACTTCTTACATATTAATCCTTAACTTTGAGTGCCTGAGAATGTGGCTAAGATGTCAGAATGGCAAACAGTGTAGACCCTGATCAAACTGCTCCTTTAGGAGCAGTTTGATCTGGGTCTACACTGTTTGCTCAGGCCTGCCTCTCTGAATATTTAGCCTAAATATGGTAATAGAAATGTTGCTCCTATTTTGTCTACGCGGTTGTATAAGTAAAGTTTGCTGCTGTTTGAAACTCGGAATGATAAAATATGTTTTAATATTCTGTCATTCTTGAAATAGCACAACGTCTCTTTTGTTCCTTTCTTCGCTTCTTGTTTAAGTAGCTCAGATTGTGTTAAAGCCTTCTTTTTGCATGTGTAATCATTTAAGCTGCGACATGGAAAAAGGGTCTTCGTGCGTGTGTGGACAAGTTCACCGGCAACTCGGTTGTCCACTTAGTCCCTGGATATACTACTCTCATATCGATGAACATCAAAGGTTTTGGTCAGGTTGCTTGTGTGCAAGACTGATCTGTGCGTATGCTGTTCATGTCTGCCCATAAGGCCCCCTTTTCCCAAAGTGCAACTGATGTAATATGTAAATTAAGTGTTATTGTAAATAATGTACATAGTATACTGTATAGTTCCTCAGTTTTGTAAATATTGTCGATCATTTCATAACAGAGGTGACTCACAGCGTCAGTGACTCATAAAAAACTATCAACATAACCCAATGTCTTTCGGCAATGCCTGTATAGGGGAATAGATACACTTTCAGGGGAGGCAACTCAAAAAATGGTTTTGCCTCCCCATGGAAAAGGGGTCTGCTCTAAAAAGGAAAGTCTTCCATTTAGAGTAGAACCCTTTTCAAAAGGGTCTTGTTTACAGGAAAGCAAACAGGAAATCACAAATGTTTTCTCCCTTGTAAATAGTGGCAGAAAATCTACCAGGTGTATCTAGTCTCCTTAAAAAGGGCAACTAGACTAAATTTATTAAAATGAACCATGGCAAGTGAATTGTTGCCTCATCGCATATGCAATACGTGTGGACAGAGATAAATCGGCATCAGCTGATGCTTAAAATCAAAGATAAAGACGCCTTTTTTTTTCTTTCATCAAAAAAAAAAAGAAAAATGAAAGAAAAAGTATCAATATTTTTTTCACGAAAACATACTGTCGGTATTCATTGGAATCCCATTGGTAAGTATCCTGCAACATGTTTTTGTGGGGAAATCTATAGCTATGGGCTTCAACTGTACATATCTTACTGTCTGGGCAGGACTTGTTGACTACAGCAAATGTCTTAAAATTTCAAACACTTTCTTCTTCCATACTTTTTATACCCCGCCACACAATGGGGGGTGGGGGGGTATTATTGTATCATGTTGGTTGTCCGTGTATCTGTGTCTGTCCGTCAGACGTCCATCCATATTTTCGTTTTCAGATCATAATGAGTAAACATCCATTGATTTTCACCAAATTTGGTATGTGCATTGATATTTTGAGGTCTGGTTTGGGATTGCATATGGGCAAATTTCCCCAATTTTTGACAGTTATCTGCTGGCGACATGTTAATGGTGCAGTATTATCGTTTCAGGTTTTTATTGAGCCGACATTTTGTTGTTGTTGTTTGTTTTTGGTTTTTTTGTTTTTTTTACAGTTGTTTCACAAAATACTTGGTGGCATGGGAAACAGTGTAGATCCTGATTAGACTGCTCCTTCAGGGGTCTGCACTGTTTGCATGTGCCATTTCTTCAGAAAAATGGTATATGAATTTTAAGACAATTACACTACAACCTCTTTATAACACGGTTCGTTATAACACGGTTTTAGATATAACACGGTTCAAAGATGGATCCCAAAAATGTATAGATTATATTGAAAATAAATATAAATATAATCTATACATGTTTTGTTTGGATATAGCACGGTTCAAAGATAACGCAAAACTGTATAGATTATATTGAAAAATTACCATAAATGGTCATTTTTCAATATAATCTATACATTTTGTTTTGATATAACACGGTTGTTTAACTAACACGGTCTATGGTATGGACCCCAACAATGGTGTTATAAAGAGGTTGTGGTGTACTGGTACAGCAAAAGGAGTACAAAGAATGCCCTGCTCTTTGGATCTGTGTCTTCGCTGTTTGTTTGTGCGATGTTAGCTTTTTTGCTTGTCATGGATCAAATGTGAGAGAGGATGGGGGAAAGAGTAGAGAGAAAGGGTTATTTTTCACTCAGTTTTTTTTCACAGAAATCCTGAAGCCTCCAACGACATTTTATAATATTATCCTCGTTAATATTTTTGCTCAGGAAAGATAAATGGCAGTGTGATAAAAGTTCATATCATCAAATGGTTATTTTTTTCCATATTTCATATTTTCTTTTCTTTTCTTCTTTTTTTTTTTTTTTTTTTTTTTTTTTTTCAGTGGATGTATATTTTCCAGTTTATGCTGATCGAGTACAATATATACATCATTCAAGGCATCAATAATAAATATAGGGTGAGCCATGAGAAAGGTGATAAATGGCATGTTCTGACTCACGGAAGTCCCCCTTATTACAAGAAAATGAAGGTATTTCGTGTGTATTGTAGCTGGATGAAAGCCATTTATCTTTCCAATACTTGTTGTGCTGTTATATTTTTTACGCTGGAGGTTTCCGGAAGTTCTACAAAACTCCCGAGTCAGCTTGACTGTGATGCATTTTCTGTGGGATGTTCCCATACATTCCACTAAATTCAAAGCTCCAGATAGGGAAATTGATTTGATAATCCATTAGATACAAATGTATAAGATGCTTAATCAGAATTTTTTTTTTTTTTTTTTTTTTAACCCTTGTCCTGCTGAACCCGGATATACCCTGCCTTTGCAAACAGTGTAGATCCAGATCAGTTGGCTTCTGAAGAAGCCAACTGATCTGGATCTGCACTGTTTGTCATTAAGTATGTGAATTTACAGCAATAATCCAGATCAAATAATCTGATTGGCTGAAAATTAGAAGTGGGAGTGGCATCTTAATTTATTCAGCAGGACAAGGGTTAATGTTATTTTGTCATAAATCTTTATTATTATTTTGCTGTATATTTAGTACCATCTCTGTCATCTGTTACAACTTACATTAGGGATACAACCTATCTCTGCCAGATATGACATGCAACAGAAATACTTAATTAAATCTTATACTGTCAACCCTCTTTATACCAACACTCAGTACAACAACAAAATTCGTTACAATGATAATTTGACTGGCATGACACATTTGCTCAAGAGGTGATAGTTAAAGAGAAATTATGCAAGAGCATTGTATTTAATACTTCAAAAACATATGTTTAAGAAATAGATCAGATCCAGCAGTGATTTATTGAGTAATAAATCACTGTTTGGAGGTCAGTTGTCAAGTAGATAAAATCACGAGTGCAGAGCATGAGTGATTTGTCTTCTTACAACTGACCGACAAACTGTGGATTATTACTCAACAAATCACACACAAGAGCTGATCTATTCCGATTCTAACATAGAAAACGACGATAATTGTATCCTTCAGATTCTTCCACCTTTCGGCCATCGAATAAAGAAATCCCGCCAACAGTTTTGACTGTAACACTGATGTTTACATGCATTTCTTACGTTGTTGATGCGAGAAAAATGACGTTACACCGTCTAACATCTTGGAAACAAAGACTGACATCAGTAAACTGCCAAAATGACGTAGGAACGGCGCCAGATAGCGTCGCATGCTTCCGCCCAGTGATTTGTTGCAGAATAAATCGCTGGTTTTCTCCTTTGCCAATAAAGGGGCGCTGTGTTGGAATGTGGATTTGTTAGAACTGCCTCACTAAGGCAGTTCTAACAAATATGCAGAACATGTTTTATTTGGAAATGAGAATAAAACAAGACCTTTCTTACATATCATTCTGCTCATTAAGGATTCTTTTCAACAAGAAATTCATTTTAATGGCAACATCTTTGGGAACAAATACTGTTGTTGTAACGAGAGTTCAACTTCACTGTATTATCTGCAAAAATAGAATAACCTACATGTAAAAGTAACTGACCAGGATCTTCAGTTAGCCTAACTGTAGACAAGAGGAATGGATACATTTTTCCGGGGAGGTGACCAAGAAGTATTGGGTCTCTTCTCAAAGGGGGCTACTCTTAAAGGAAAAAATTAGCTCACATCAAAAAATTTTCTTTTTCCTATTATTATGACACCCCTCCCCCTTCCCTGTTCTCCAAAGGGGCGACTCTTAAAAGAAAGAATTTGCTCCCCACTGGGAGCAAATTCTTTCCTTTAAGAATAGCCCCTTTGGAGAAGTGGTGTGGGGGAGAAGGGGGTCATATATCAAAAAACATTCTGTGCTGTCAAAATGATCTCCATTTAAAAAGGGAGGTAAATACTTGGCTTAAATCATTCTCTTATCGCGCTCGACATGACCCCATTGGGTTGACTGGGCCGTAAAACCTCAACACAAACAAATCATTCTCTCCTTAAGGTGTAACCATACACCTTATGGTTGTCAGGTGGATCAGCAATCTTTGCTGTGTATGTAAACTGTAGCTGCTTCTCATTTCACAGTTACTTGAGATCAGTTAATGTCTCAGCTGCATCCTGACTTTTATGTATGGATTAGACTTGATAATGATGGGTTTCTTTAATCTATTAATCAAGCATAACACAACAATTCATTTTCCTCTCTTTTTTTTTTCATTGAGCTACATTTATGTAACACTAATGGGTCTAAGTCATCTGATTTGACAGAATATATCTAGGAAGCATCTGGAATGCTTCCTATTTTTTTATAGTAATTCAATTTTAACTTGGTAATTTTGTGCTTTGTTGATTGGATACTTCATTAATTAGTATCAATTTGTGATGTTAGTTTATTCTCTGCATTAGCATAATAACCCTTAGTAATGGGACACCTTATCTACTACTATACTTGCCCTAAAATTTGAAATAGTTCACTCAGCTATTTTTGATGTTCCTATAATATTGCTGTATGTATGGCAAACAGTGTAGAGCCTGGTCAGAGGCTGCGTTCTGCAGCATCTGACCTGGCTCTACACTGTTTGCAAAGGCCTATCTGTCCCAATACTTTGGGTTATTACAGTATGTCATATTTACTTTCAAGTATTAGGATCGACCTGCCAAATTGTAAATTCACATAGCTCAAGCTAAGTGTTTTTCTCATTTCTTCATGAAAACATCTTAAGGGTACTCATCAGAAGAGGCCCTTCTGATGACTACCCTCAAGATGCTTTAGTCAAGAAATAAGAAAAATATTGACACTTTTTGTACGAAAAAGGTGTTCTATCTGGAACTATGAATCCAGATCAGATGCCACAGACCATGGCATCTGATCAGGGCTTACACTGTTTGTCAGTCATCCTGCACTTTTTATGAGACACATCAACAAGTAATAAAATATCATAGTGTGTTCTTTGTTTCCGAAGGCAATTTTTTTATGTTTATTTTACTGCACTGCAGCTGGTGTTAGAGCCGTGTGGCGGTGGTAGAACGTCTCCCTGTACTTCACCATAGTGCAGATACATTACATTTCCTTTGGGATCATTGGGCCCATTGTGGTATATTTGAAAATGGAGTTCTGCTCATGTATACGATAGAGGGCATAAGCAGTGTTGCAAACTTCATTACTGCTTATAAAGAGTCTCGGTAAAACAGAGACTCCTATTTTCTAATCCGTAGTGGGTTTTTTGCTTCCAGAGGCAATCTTTTTGAAGTTTATTGTTCAAATTTTTAGGATAAATATGGTAGGAAGTTTGGGTGCCCAGATATTTAGGGTAAATATGAATTTCTCTGAAAAATGAATTAAGCTTTTGAGTTAGTACAAACACTGTTACATTTGTAAGTGACCACTAACATGCTCATTATGCTAACAATGCTTTGAACAACTGGGCCCTAATTTTTACCATTTATACATACATTTATGTAATATTTATCATAAATCAATTAATCTGAGGGTTGAAATCTGCAGTTGAAAAAATAGCCTGTGCCATTCAAACTTTGAATTATTAATCCTTGACCTGCTGAATGAATTAAGATGCCACACCCACTTCTAATTTTCATCCAATCATATTGCTTGATCTAGGTTATTGATATAAATTCACATACTGGATAACAAACAGTGCAGATCCAGATCAGTTGGCTTCTTCAGAAGCCAACTGATCTGGATCTACACTGTTTGCAACGGCAGGGTATATCTGGGTTCAGCAGGACTAGGGTTAATAGACAGGAGGAGTGATATTTTTCACAGAAACGCATACAACCTGCATGAATGACAGTACAATGCCTTTTATGTGCCATAAAATCCAAATCACACTTCTATGTTCTTGGGTTAGCAATCCTGATGGTTCATGTGGTCCCGGTGATACGAATCTTGCTAGAGGCGGAATTCAGCTTATGTCTGTTTGGCACTCGCATGCATTTAGCCTTTCACTGCACCCCTTGGTTGCCTCCATACCTCTTAACCCTTGTCCTGCTGAATCCGGATATACCCTGCCTTTGCAAACAGTGTAGATCCAGATCAGTTGGCTTCTGAAGAAGCCAACTGATCTGGATCTACACTGTTTGTCATTCAGTATGTGAATTTATATCAACGACCTGGATCAAGTCATCTGATTGGCTGAGAATTGTAAGTGGGCGAGGCAGCTTAATTTATTCAGCATGACAAGTGTTAAATAATGTTGAAAGAGACCTAAAAGGTCAAGTCATCATCATCAGAACTCTTATTGGAAGGGTTGAAAAGTACAAACTCATCATTTACACTGCATTTCAGGGCCTTTGTTTTGACAGTCTCAACAACCGTATTTTGAAAGATACAGTCAAACTTCAGTGGCTCGAAGGTTCCAAGAACCATCAGAATTTGTTCGAGACATGGGTAGATTGAGTCAATGAGGTTTAATCATAGCTGCAGGTTAGGAGGCAACTAGAGATAATTAAATTCGAGGGTTGGTCCCAAGACAATAGCACGTTAGATGGTTGTTTTTCCCAATACTTAAATTCCTCACCATGAAGGCGTTATGAAGATTGCAACATGTCTTTCTGTAAACAATGGAAATTTAGGTGCCAATGCTCATATGAGCAATGGCACCTAAATTTGCATTGTTTACAAAGGGGTCAAAGTTGCCCCTAAACAAGGGTTTCAAAAATATGTTTGAGTTACTACAGTCTTGCGCTCAACCCTTGATTTAGGGATGTCTTTGATCTTCTATAAAATAATGGTTTGTTGAGGGTACTGATTAGAATTGCTCAGTGAAGCAATTCTAAGGAGTACACACTACATATTTTTATGACAAAGTAAGAAAATTTCCCTCAAATATCTCTAAATACTTATTTTCGTTAACTATCATAAGAATTGCCTAGGAACTCGAAAAAAACAAGTTAGAATCGGCCACAGTAAACAAGCCATCAGTGTTTAAGTCATCAAAGTTTGACTGTATCTACAAAGTTGACTATTTGTTTTCACCATTTATTTTAATTGTAACTGCATGGCTAAAAGTATTAATTCAAATTGATATGCATGTTTTATATTTATAATCCCATTTTAAATTTAAGGTCAATATTTTTCTTAAAATTATGAAAACTCAACATGAAGAAACATAAATGAAAATGTAGCGTATTCACCCTAAATATTTGGAAAGATAAGCTGGAGCAAAAGGTATAGACCCTGATTATTGCTCTTATAATAGTTTGACAAGGGTTTGCAAGTCAGCCATTACTTTTAGATACATCTCTAGGTTATCAGACGAACTTAAAAGAGTCAACTCTTCAAGCCGTGCTTTAAAAACCAGATACCTCTTCAAACATGTAGATCCAGATGAGGCAGCTCATCATGAGCCGTCTAATCTGGATCTGCAGTTTGCCATTCAGTTTTCAATTTTTTACAGATACTCCTATTTGCAACAATGGACACATCCAAACTCAAAGTTTGAAGAGTCCAATTCACAAATACAGGGATGAAAAGGTTAACATACAAATATTTAAGATAAAGATGGTACATTGGTTACTTATCTGGAGCTTGACAAGTTGTTTGTAGAATTTCACAGGACCTTTTAAGGGCATTATTGAATTGAGCTGGTACCTGAGAAAATGGACACTGATCAACCTGCAAATGGGTGGTCTGATCAGTCTTCGCTGTCTGCCAGAAGCACTGGATCTGAGCTGCAATGTCAGAAAATGTACCTTTGGACATGGGGGCCAATGGTGACTCAAATCAGCCAGCGCATCTGCGCAGTCTGATTTGAGTTCATTGTCAGCATGAAACTTTGCATCCTTGGCTATCCAAAATGCACCCAGTGAAGATTCTGATCAGACTGTGCAAATAAGCAGGCTGATCTGAATACTCATGGGTGCACGTCCAAAAGTATGTCTTCTCAAGTTGCTGCACCCTTGGTTATCTGCAGAGTGCAGAGCAAAGACCAATCAGACTGTGCAGTCTTCACAAGATGCATATTATATCTTGATACTTTGCATGCTGGGTGAAAATTTCAGCAGATGTTTTGAAATATTCTTATTTTTCCTAGAAAATAGGATCTGACACTTCTCTCCTCCGATCAGACTATGCAGTCCACAAGATGCATATTATGTCTTAACACTTTACATGCTGGGTAAAAATTTCAGCAGATGACATTTTGAAATATTTTTTCTTAATTTTCCTGGAAAATGGGATCTGACAATTCATGCAAATTGTCTCCTTACAATTTGCATGAAGTGTCAGATCCTATTTTCTAGGAAAAATAAGAAAAATATTTCAAAATGTCGTCTGCCGAATCTGTCCAGAGCATGGTAAGTGTTAAGGTACATTTTCTCAAGTCATGGCTCATATACTACTGGGTGTGGTATATAGAAAAATAAATGAACAAGTACTGTGTTTTATCATACTCTACATTTCACAGCAACTAGCATTTTTACCTAATTTACTCTAAATATTCAGATTCTAAAATTTGAACAAGTACAATTTACTACCCAATGTCTAAAAATTGCTGGATGAGTGGCAAACAGTAGGCGACATCTCATCTGGGTCTACACTGTTTGCACAGGCCTGTCTATCTGAATACATAGGTAAAATATTTTTCCCAGAAAAGAAGGCTTGACATTTAATTCTCTTTATAAGAGGATGTAAATGAAATTTTAACCCGGTGTCTGATAAAAGTTCTAAGAGGGGGTATAGGAGAATTTTTGTGGGCATTCATAAGCACCCAACAATAATTCATGGAGAAATAAAGATATCAATACTTACTGGTTTCGAATCATCCCTGTGAGGTATTTCCAGTAAGTACCCATGTTTTATCCATTAAGATGCCACGCCCACTTCTAATTTCCAGCCAATCAGATTACTTGATCCATGTTTTTGACAGAAATTCACATATTTAATGACAAACAGTGCAGATCCAGATCAGTTGGCTTCTTCAGAAGCCAACTAATCTGGAGCTACACTGTTTGCTAAGACAGGGCATGAGTGTTTAGCAAGAGAAGGGTTATTTTGGTGCAAAATCGATAAAAAGCATAACCTCAGTTACACTCTGTCTGGATCTTTCAACATCTGAGGAATCCGTTTACATATGTTGGAAGATATTTGTATGATGAAGCACAGGTACTTGTCTGTTAACTCTACTCATTATGAAAATCCTGTGAAGTTCTGTTTCTTGTATCGGTGACTGTGCAGTCAGTGACATAATGCTTGTTAAATAAAACCGCAGAAAATAGATTTGTTTCTTGTATTGTATCTCCGTGTGACCTCTCAACAGATAGAAGTGTCCAGATTGCCAAGTGGTTAGCACTTCCTTCAGATCATAAGGTCATGGGTTGGAATCCCACATGAGGCAGAATTCAACTTCGTCTGTATGGCGCTTCATTGTGCAGAACCTTTCATTATCACCCTTCCAACTTCTCTTGACTTAAATAATGTTGAACAAGTACAACGTTGAATCATCTACTTCTCAACAAGTGCCAGAGAAAAGTCATCTCTCCAAGTAAGAGCCTTATCAATACTTATACTTTTATTTCTACTTGAAAAAGTCTGTTGGCAGTACTCGGAATAGCCTTGCTGTGATGATTCCTATGAGTATCCTAGTGTTTTGTTGGGGAGAAGAAAACTTTTCAGTATAGTAAATGTCCAAAAATTTCATTGGGGTGGTCGGGTGGTGCGAAGGTGCTGTGTATCTTACATCACCGGGGCGTCCAACTGATATTGGCTTACAATTGGGCAAGGCCTGCTATCCTTGTAGTGGGTAAGGGTAGAGGGGGAATGTTTTTATTTCTTCTGTTTCTTCACTTTCTTTCCTGTTCCTCTTTCTTCCCTGTCCCTCTCTTTCATCTCCTCTACTCTCTCTTCTATCTCTTTTCTCCCTTTCTCTGGGAGACGACACAAAATGACCCTCAAGGGTTGACGTGTCGTTAAACCCCAACACAATCAAAAACCAAAAATTTCAAACTTTGTACTACACTTTTTTTTCCCTAAATTTTTTTGTTATGCAGTTGTTTCTTAAAACACTTAGTGGAATGGTAAACTGTAGACATATCAGACTGCTCTTTCAAATGGTCAGATAACACGTCAGTTTGACTAGTCTACACAAGTGTGAGACATTCCATCATCAGAACTGTATTTAATAAACAGCATACATCATCAGGGCCTTGCAAAGTGGCCAACATGGATTTACAGGAAGAAATCGGAACCTATCGGTTCCAGAACCAGTAATTTCATCTGACTGGACATTTTGATATTTGTTGTCTCTCCCCTTCAGGTCAGGAGACATTAGATTTAGCTATTGCTGTCTGTTTGTCCATCTGTCAAAATATTGTCTGCCTCTTAACAAAAACCATACGAGATATTTTTATGAAACTTTACTGAAATGTTTACCACTATGAGACCACATGCAGAACACAAGAATGGTAAGTGTGGTTTACCCACTTATGGAGTTATGGCCCTTTGAACTGTGTAAATAGGGATTTTGGTCATAAAATGTCTGCCACAAACTTTTCACAAAATTTTAAAGAAATAACCACCATGACCACATGCAGAACACAAGAGCCATAACTGGTATACCTACTTTTGGAGTTACAGCCCTATGAACATGGTAAATAGTAACTTTGGTCATATACTCGTGTCAGATCTGTAACTTGAAAACATTTTTTCATGAAATTTTACAGAAATGTTGAGCACCAGGAGAGAAGACGTGCAGAAAATAACAACCATAACTCTGGTTTACCTATGTTTGGAGTTATGGCCCATTGAAGAATGTAAATAGTTTTCGTTCATATACTCCTGACGACTTGGTAACTTGAAAAGTGTGAGAGACATTTTCATTAAACTTAAAGAGAAGTGTTAACCACCATTAGATGATGTAAAACACAAGAACTAGAACTCTTATTTCCCTAATTTTGCAGTCACTGCACTTTGAACATTATAAATAGTGATTTCTGTCATATACTAATGTGCGCTCTGTAACCTGAAAACCTGTTTCAGACAATTTCATGAAACTTTACAGAAATGTTGACTACCATGAGACAACATGCAGAACACAAGAACCATAATGCTGGTTCACATATTTTTTGAGTTGTGGCTCTTTAAACATTGTATATAGTGATTTCGGTCATATACTTGTATTCCCTCATCAGGTAATTTCATGAAACTACAAAAATGTTAAGCACCAGGAGAGGACATGCAGAAAGATCAAACCATATCTGTCATTCTTGTGTATTAATAACCCTGACAAATGTACAAAGCAATACTCTGAGAGACATCTGTTTTCATGTAGAAAACAAATTCTAGTTTCTATAGGTATAGAGATTAAAAAACAAACACACTTGTTTCACACGGGACTTTATTTGGAAGAAATAAATATTGCTCTGATTAATACCTGAAACTAATATACAACAGAAAAAAAATAAAACCAAGGGGACTGAATATACATTGTAGATCTTTCGCCATTTCTGCCAAGGGAGACAATTTTTTTTTATTTCTGTTCACTTAACTGCACACCAAGTCCATTCTGAAAGAGTATCTACTCTGTAAAGAAACAATACAGAGTAGATACCCTTAGAGGGAGCAAATTCTTTCCTTTCAGAGTAGACCCCTTTCCAGGACTGCGGCAAAACAATTTTGACAATGTTATCTCCCCTGAAAGTGTATCGCTTCCCCTTAATGTATAATATAGAAACATGATTTTATCTTAACACTTAAGGTGATGATCACAACAGCAGCTGATGACATTCAGATTTTTTCCCCAGACAGAATAAGGCTTGAAATGTGAATTGCAGATGACTTGAATGAAATATCAAGCCTTATTTAAAAAAAAAAAAAATGTAAATATGGTTGTTGTCTGCTGCTGCTATGACTGGTACTTAAGGGTTCAACAGTATTTTATGGGATGTACAACTTAAGCTGACTAAAAGACTTAATCAGGGTACAAAGGATTGACAACTGAAGCTTAGATACTCTTGTCAAACTGTCACACGGGGCAGTTTTAATTCAACATAAAAACAAACCTGAGCAAGGTCTTCACTATTTGCCGGTGTCTGCAAGAGTCCCTTAATTACCCTAATTATTTAGACACCGTAACTCCTTACTATACTGATGCTAGAATCTGAACAAACCTACTGACATGTCAAAAACCTACTGGCTGAATGACAAAGTATAGACCCTAATCAAACTGCTCTAGCCAATCTGGGTCTACACAGCTCAGGCATGTCTGTCCCAACATTTAGGGTATACATTGTACAGTCTTCTTCCACAAGTGAACAACAAGACCAGAATCAGACTGTATCCCTCAACAATGTCTTCTATACTTAGTAAATGGCTATAACAGGGAATTCTAGGAATGTTACTATAATTATTCAACCCTAGTACTGGGACAGACAGGCCTGAGCAAACAGCACAGACTAAGATCGGATGCCTTTGCGGAATCTGATTTGGATCTGCACTGTTTGCCACTCAGCTGGCACTTTTAAGACAGATCGACATGTGGATTTATTTAAAATAAAAGAGTTAACATGTCTCAATACAGTAAAACTTCAAAGACTCGGAACACCGATGGCTTGTTTGTGGCCGATTCAAACTTGTTTTTGAGTTCCAAGAAAATTCTTCCAATTGCTCAAAACAAATATTAAGGGATATTTTAGGGAAATTTTCTTATTTCATCATGAAAATGTATGCTGTATGAACTCAACAGAATTGCCTCAATGAGGTGATTCTAATCCATACATTCAACAGACCATTACTAAGAAGATTGAAAAGACATCCCTAAATTATCCCTAGTTGTCTCTGACCTGGCGCTATGATTAACCCTCAGTGGCTTAACTACCCATTTCTAGAACAAACTTCTATACAGTCGAATCTCAATAGCTCAAACACCAATGGCTCGTTCACCATGGCTAATTCGAACTCGGTTTTGAGTCCCTACGGAATTCTTCCGACAGATCAAGAAAATAAATATTTAAGGAAGCTTTCTTATTTCATTATGAAATTGTATGTTGTGTGTACTCATTAGAATCGCCTCTTGGAGGTGATTCTAATGAGTACACTCAACATACAATTATTGTGTATAAGATTGACAGATTTCCCAGAATTAGCGATATTTGCTTCCCAACCTGGCGCCATGATTAACCTTCATTGGCTCGAACTACCCTGGCTCAAACAATTTTCCATTGAAGTTCGACTGTAGTTTGTAATATGAAAATCCAACTTTCCACACAGATTAAATTCTACCACTAAGATGACAACTGAAATCTGGATGATCTGATTGGTTACATTGCAACAATTATTTTGTCAGTTTGCACTACATCCCCAGTAATAGCTCTGTTGTGTTGTTCGCTGAAGAAAACTGTTAACCCTTAAAGCGCCAAGCAAAATTTGTAGCAGACGACATTAATTTTTATTTTTTTTTAATTTTTCAAAGAAAACAAGTCCTGATATTTCATGTGAATTGTCTGCTTGGCAGACGATTCACATGAAATATCAAGACTTGTTTTCTTTGAAAAATTAAAAAAAAATATTTCAAAATTTCATCTGCTGCGGTTGTAATTGGCGCTTTAAGGATTAATGTTGGATAAAAATTTTAAAATATTTTTCTTTACAATGTTGTGAAAAAAATGTTTGTCATTTGCTGAATATGCCCAGAGAATGGTAAAGGTTATCCTGATGGTAAATACACAAAAATACACCAAAGCTGAAATTTGTGTAACCCGTTGTAGACTGAAAAGACTCTTCCCACTCTACACATTGGAAGATTTTCACTTCGATTTTAGGTATGTCAGGCTATGCGATTTAGATATGTGCAGATGCTGGTCAGCTGACTGAATGCGGCATCTGATCTGGGTTTGCACTGCTTGCCAATTACCCTTTTTAGGGGTCTAGACAACAACAACAAAAAAAAAAAAAAAAAAAAGGAGGAGCTTTTTGCAGTCACATTTTTTTTTTTTTTTTCATTAAAAATATGTATATTTGAAAAAAAAAATAAAATCCTGTAAAATATAAAACTAACAGGTTCACTAGGTGAGGGGGGTTTGAACAACAACAAAAAAATCATGTCATTCTGTTAAGTCAGCAATAATATCACATTCACCAAAGGAACTTTTGATGCTAGCTTCAGATTGTCTACTTTATGTCTCATTTGACCTGATTTGTGTGTGTGTGGCTTACTTTCCTCATATTTAAAAAAGAAAAAAAAAAAAAAAAAAATCAGATCATCTGCATTTGTGACTGCACTTTTAAGGGCTAAAAAATGGAAAAGATGCACAAAAATAAAAATTGCTTGCAAAAAAAACCAAAAAAACTAGACAAAACGATAAACCAAAGCAAACAAAACAACCTCTGAAAACATGAATTATGGATAACAAGAGGGTTATGAAAATAGATCGTCATGAAACATGATTAAGAGGTATATATGTATAAAGGAATGACCTAGGCACAGCTGTTCAAAGCATCGTTCGCTTAACAAGCTTGTTAATGACAAACTCATTAACTGTTGTAGCTAAGGTATTTTCAATTTTTGCTGCAAAACTGTGAGTAGCAAAAGCTACTCACATTTTTTCAGCAAAAAATATCAATGTATTTGCCATATTTCAAGAAAAAAAATTTAACGTCACATTCGCTAACCACTTCATTAAGTTTTGAACGACTGGGCCCAGTTAAATAGAGCTAAAACAAAAACAAACATATAAACTAGTAGACTAAACCATGTGAAAAAGCACAATATATAAAACCCTTAAAGCAGTAAGCAAAACTATAGCAGACAACAGTTTGATACTTTTTTCAGATGCTTGATATTGAATTGGTTTTGAGTTTTACGGCCCAGGCAACATTGTTAAGGTCATGCCGAGTCAGTCAATTAACCTACTCACTTTTTTCCTGGGCAGGATTCCTCCTTTCGGCGATTTATCAATATTTATTGCACATATTTTTGCCAGTGACTGACAACTATATTTCTCAGAAAATATAAGATGCATTTCACGTAAACCATCTACTAGGCAGATGATTCACATGAAATGTCAAGCCTTATTTTTCTCTGAAAAAAAAAAATTAAAACTGTCGTCTGCTGCAGTTGTGATAAGTGCTTTAACCCTTAAAGCGCCAAGAAAAAACTGCATCTGAAAATGTCCTCTTTATGTCGTCTGCTGAATATTCTTGCAAACTTTTCAAACCTATTTTTGCATACAGGCAAACAGTGTGGACCCAGCAGTCTGATCTGGGTCCACACTGTTTGCAAAAATGACTTAAAATCACAAACAGATGACAAAGCAGACGACAATTGTTGTGATTGGCAGTTTAAGGGTTAAGGGTTAAACATACTAAAGATTATCAAAACCTCCATGAACACTCTTAACACCCTGCCTAAAAAAGTCTTTCAACTTTCTAAAATTATACGACAGCCAGGAAATGCCACATTCAGAAAGTATAGTCTTCCCGAAGTACCAAGAAAAAACCTGTTTGTATACTTCCTTTACAAGACTGGTACGCTTGAGCAAATAACTTGTAAAAATTCAACTAGCTTGCACACATCTTATATTCTGATCACAAACATATTCATCAACTAAAATTTTTGGCCAATATACTGCAACCTCTTTTTAACACCATTGCTGGGATCCAAAACAATCATAGTGTTAGCTAAACAGCCGTGTTGTATCCAAACAAATATTTACAGATCATATTGAAAATGGACATTTTTCTATATAGTCTATACATTTCTGTATGGAAACAACATTTTTGGGGTCCACCTTTAATCCTTGTCCTGCTGAACCCGGACATATCCTGCATTTGCAAACAGTGTAGATCCAGATCAGTTGGCTTCTGAAGAAACCAACTGATCTGGATCTGCACTGTTTGCCATTAAGTATAAGAATTTATAACAACAATCTGGATCAAGTATTTTGATTGACTGAAAATTAGAAATTGGCGTGGCATCTTAATTTATTCGGCATGACAAGGGTTAACCAGTCTTATTATGAACCATCTTCTAAAAGAGGTTCCAGTGAATTGCTCATTCTTAACCCTTGCCTTGCTGAATAAATTAAGATGCCACGCCCACTTCTAATTTCCAGCCAATCAGATTACTTGATCAGGTTTTTGATAGAAATTCACATATTTAATGACAAACAGTGCAGATCAAAATCAGATAGCTTCTTCAGAAACCAACTGATCTGGATCTACACTGTTTGCTAATAAAGACAGGGCATGTCGTATTCAGCAAGAGAAGGGTTAAAGAGTAATGTATGTAAGTACATGCACTAGTATTGCTGACCAAGTACATTGTACGCAGGAAGCTGGTAAACTGAAGGGGACTTTATGGTAAATGTCCTAAAATTTCAAACACTTTTATTCCATACTTTTTATGCCTAAATTTTGCTTTTTATGCAATTGTTTCTTAATAAGTGAAATGGCAAACAGTGTAGACCCTAAGCAGACTGCTCCTGAAGGAGCAGTCTGATCTGGGTCTGCACTACAGTTGACTCTCGTTATCTCGAACTTCACGGGACCTGATAAAAATGTTCGAGTTATCAGTAGTTCGAGACAACCAAATTGTGACGTCATAGGTTTGACAACTGTTCGCCTCTCTGTTCGCCAAAACGTGCTTGGAAGGCACATGTATATGGCAATTTAAATAATTTACGCGTACTTCAGTTTGCATTGTTACTGTTTGTTTAAGGAGATGCAATGGTTCTCTTGGAATAATATCATCAATAAATGTTAATAATAATAAATTTCAAACGTCTCTTGTTGTCTTTTAATACTCCTGCAAATTTGGATTTCCATACGAGCTATAAATAAATTACTGGTTTCCGGGTTATGTTAGCTATACGTTATGAACTGGTTTGGATTAGCTCCCTTCGCATAGACGACTCGATAAAGAGTTGACTGGTTTCCGCTTTTGCATAAAACGCTTACAATGTTAAGCGGCAGCTGTAAGCTAGTTTGGATTATCTCCCCTGGCATAAAACGACCCATCTCAGCGCGGCAAACTGTAGATCCTGCAGAGAAAGCTCGATATGAACCGTCTCATCTGGACCTACACTATTTGTGCGGGTATCCGTACCAGTCTACAGGGTCGGAAGGGTTAACATCGGTACCCATGTGTGATTCGTCTATTTGAGGCCGTGCACGACAACGCTTATTAGAAGACTGTGCGACTGTCAAAGACTCGGATCAGCCTGCACGCCCACGAATTTTCCATTATACGCATGAGCCTTATCTGGGCTTACCAAAGAGCACCGCCTGACCAAAGAGTAACAAGCGAAGATTCAGACTTAGCTAGCCTGATCAGTACAGGCTGATCTGAGTCGGAACCTGTCGCGCACTGACTTTTATTGAAGACGCTATATCATTCAGACGGACAGTACTCAATAGTGAAGAGCATATCTAAACAATAAATTAAAGAAACTTCGTTGATTAATCTTCCATAACACTATTCTGGGCCGCTTTTTATCTTACAAATCAATGACACGAGACGGTGTTGAGCGCTGCGTGTCAAACCCGACTCGACACGCATGTGATTTCATAATTACGGATTTTAGACATTGTTTGTGTTGTTTGTAATTACCTGGACAAAGGGGAAAATTAAAATATTGATTTATTTATCAATGGCCTATTATGATTTTCATTAACTGAGAGACCGCCGGCGCCGCATCTTACATTTTTTTTCCTTCGTCATGGTCCGAGTTCGAGATACCCGGTAGTAAAAATTTAGAAAAATATATTCAGGGACTGAAAATGATGGACGAGATAGCCGAAGTGTCGACATAAAAGTAGTTCGACATACGCGAAGCTGAAATACAATAAATACATAGAGAAAATAATCGGGACTTAGAAATCAGTTCGACATAAGTGATAGGATCGAGATAAGAGGGGTCGAGATAACGAGAGTCAACTGTATTTGCATATGCCATTTTGTAGGAAACTTGGGTGTACAAAATTTTAGGACATTTACTGTATATTTACAAAATACACATAATTATTTCACCATTTCCATCAAAAGAGAACTTTTGTGATTTCCTGTTTGCTTTCCTGCACCCCAAGTCCCTTCTTGAGCCCTTATATAGTGCCATCTCACTACAGCATAACGACACAGACACTGATGGTACTACTACCAATTACATTATACTGACACGACCAGTTATAGCTCTTACACATGCTAAATGGCTAGTGAAAGAGCAGTTAGCAATTTTAGAAAGGCTTAGATATGATCTGGCCCAAAACCCAGTCTGAAAGTGAAGGTTCTACCAACAGAGCCCCTTGGACTGGTTCTGATCCGCCCCAAATATCCATCACTCACTGTACAGCACATAAAGGTAGGTTTACAGAACAAAAACTTTACAAATTTACTTTAAAACAATCCTTTTTAATGTTTTCTGTTTTGTCAGTTCAAAATGTAAAAATGCATCAAGCAAATTTGAAGCTGACGACATTCTCTCTTTTTTTTTTTCCCCGAGAAAATGAGACTTGACATTACATGTAAATCGTCTGCCTAGCAGACAACTGACATGAAATGTCAGGTCTTATTTATTCTGAAAAAAAAAAAAAAAAAAAAATTCAGAAGGTTGCCGGCTACAGTTGTGACTGGCAGTTTAAAGGTAAAGATCAACTATTCAAAATGGCATTTACAAAACTGCCAAAATGCGAGTCAAGGAAAACCGTGGGGTAAGATGCCTGAATGCTTAAGTATGGTTCTTGAACTATGTTATGTTAGAAGAAACTATGAACTTCACAATTTCATCAGAATATGAGCAATATTTGAATACTGCATCTAAAAAAAGGGGCTATCCGTATACATATTTTTATTTCTCCATTAAAAAATATGTGTTGTGGATAATCATCTGAAGAACCTCAGCAAGGCAGTACTGCAACAAAGAGAATTGTTTTTGTTTTGTGTTGAGGTTTTACGGCCCAGTCAACCCAATGAGGTCATGTCGAGCGTGGTCAGTTTACCTAAACACACGTTTACTAGGCAAGCTTAGTCCTCTAAGCAGTTAACCAGTATTGTGCACATTCTTTCGCCAGAAAGACAAAATTGTGGAAAAAAAAGAAAAATACCATTACTTTTTGGTTAAAAGAGATTTGATATTGAAGATTTTCAACTATATATCCGAGCCACACTGTGTATGTCCACAGCCTGTACTGGAGTGGTTCACATATGCCTGAAGATGGGTTTCCATAATAAACAAAAATGTACATCTATTCATATGATTTTTTTGCCAGCCAAAAAGTACTGATATTTTTCTTATTTCTCCACAAAAACATACATGTAATGGGTACTCAAAAGTGCCTCAATAAAAATGCTTCTAACAAGTACCCACAACATATATTTCCATGGAGAAATAAGTAAAAATATTTAAGTGCATATCCCTCTCATCTAGAGGAATGAAAAAGAATACACAATACATCGACAATTCACCAAGAGAGGGATGAAAAGAGTACACAATACACTGACAATACACCAAGACATAAATATCATACGAAAACATTGATACATATAGCCAAGTATGTAATACCAGGATGCGAGGTTCTAAACCTTTTTCATGCTCAACGGCATGAAATTTTCTCTGCTAATAAATATGAAAATGCCAACAATAGTTGGCATTTTCATATTTATTAGCAGAAAAATTTTCATGCTGAACTATGTTTAGCAAGAAAGAATTTGCAATTGTTAGTAATCTGAGATTTATTAGCAGGACAAATTTCATGCTCAGCTGAGTTGAGCATGAAAAATATTGTATAACCTCGGGGACCAATTCTGTGCTGAAATGTTAATGCAATGGTGTTTAACGCATAGCATGCTGGGAAAAATTTCAGCACACAACATTTTAAAACATTTTTTTCTTTTTTTTTTTTCAGAAAATAGGTTTCTATATTTCATGCAAATTGTCTCCTAAGGAGACAATTTGCATGAAGTGTCAAAACCTATTTTCTGGAGAAAAAAAAAAAGAAAAAGAAATATTGTCAATTTGTCATCTACTGAATTTGCCCAATGTGGTAAAGGTTAAAGAAAAAGCTTTATTCGCTGTCAGTACAGTTGCATTCTATTCTATAAAATGCAATACTGACCAGAACAGCGAAACAAGTGTCATATAGATCTACAACTCTGTGAATAAATCGGATCAATCATATGAACTAAACCAGGCTAGAATTATTTTCTCTATGTATATGATACATTTTTGTTCTAAAGGTTAATGTAAAAAGCATGTATAAATAATAATAATAATAAATGTAACTACATGTACATCTATAAAAATATCACCCACTTAAGACGAAAGCACACATGCAAAATGAGACTAAGGTCAAAGCTTTTGTCTCCCTTTTCAAAGGGAGACTACTCCATCAGAAAAGAATCTGCTTCCCTAGAGTAATCCCTTCTCAGGTAGGGTTTAGCGAAACATACAGCTTGGTTGGTTGGTTTGGAGTTCAACGATCCAGTCAACACTATTAAGGTCACGTCAAGCCGGTCAATTTATCTAACCACTCTTCCTGAGCAGGCTTAGTCCTAAACAGTTAACCGGCAGATTCTTTTGCCAGAAGCTGACAACTCCCCTTCTTGAATCAGTGGAAGGGAGAGAATGACAGTAGAGAGTATTTCATGATCAATCTCCATGAAAGAATGTTGCCAGACCCAGTTGAGATTGAATCCACAACCTCCTGATCACAAGTCGAATGCTCATCCGACTGAGTCACTGAGGCTGACCAAAACAAGCCGCTCCAAGGGGATAACAAATTCTTTCCTTTAATGGAAGCCATCTTTGAGAAAGAAGGAAAGAGAAGTATCCATTTTGATGGCTCTATAAGTAAGTCATCTCATAAATCATATGGCAGGTAAAGCCCAATTTTCTGGGAAAAATAAGAAAACTATTCAAAAATGTATTTTGCTAGCCTTTTTAATTCAGCCTGCAGAGTTAATATACTGTATTTACCTTGAATATTGTAACATCTCAACTCCTTAGCATACTTCTAAAATTTGAACGCCCATTCTAACGGCTGATGTCTCTAAAAACTGCTGGATGAAAGGCAAACAGTGTAAACCCTGATCAGATGCCACATTCTGTGACATATGATCTTGGTATACACTGTTTATTCTGGTTTGTCTGTCCCAATACTTAGAGTAAATACATTAATAGATGGCTGTGAACCTACACATGGGGAGTATTCCCAGAATATCAATCTATGAAGACAACTGGAAAAATCCAACAGTTTCCTCCTGATACATGATCACCAGCTTAAGGGGAATGGATACACTTTCAAGGGAGGCAACTCTGTCTAAATCATTTTCCTCCCTTCTGAAAATGGGTCTAATCCAAAAGGAAAGAATTTGCTCTCCTTTTAGATTAGACCCCTTTTCAGAAGGGATTTGGTATGGGTGAAAGCAAACAGGAAGCTACAAAAGTTGTCTCCCTTGTATAGACACAAAAAAACTAGCAAGTTTATTCAGTTCCCTTAAACATTTGTTTAAGAACAAAACCCACTCAACCGGTCTGATAAAGAACAAGACCACTCAACCAGTCTGATATGGGTTTTCAATAGTAAACATTCTAGCAAGATTGTATTATAAAATTAAAAAAAAACAAAGCAAAGATCTTCAAAATAACGGCTGGGACTTTACCCCATCCCAATATAAAGTAAACACAACTCCAGCTAAGTAAGTACTGGGTAAATATTTTTCTTATTTCTACAAGAAAATATATGTTGTAGGTACTCATTAGAAGCACCTCAGCAAGGTGCTTCTGAGTACCCACAACATATGTTTTCATGGAAAAACAAGAAAACTATCAATACTTTTCAGTTGCAGAAAGCATGTTATCTGGATTATATGAAAGATCATTCACCACAACTCCAGATAAGAATAAAGAGCCAGAAAAATGAGCTCGAATGTGAGAAAATGTACCCTGAGGTTATAAAACTTTTTTCATGCTCAACTCATCTGTGCATGAAATTTTCTCCGCTAATAAATATGAAAATGCCAATAATAATTGGCATTTTCATATTTATTAGCAGAGAAATTTTCATGCTCAGCTATGTTTAGCGAGAAAGAAATTGGCATTGTTAGTAATTTGAGATTTATCAGCATGAAAAATTTCATGCTCAGCGGAGTTCAGCATGAAAAATGAAAAAAGTTTTATAACTGATTCCTACAAGATATGTGTTTTGGTACCTATGAGATATGTGTTTTGATAAAAAAAAAAAAAAAAAAAAAAAAAAAAAAAAAAAATATTCTAAAATATTACTGCAATGATTCTAAATTATCAGCTCAATTAAATCATCATCTTATCTAGAATTACATGATTAAAGCTATCAATTACTTGTCCCAGCACATATATGGCAGTGACTTTATTTTGGGGACATTCATGGTAAAAATCGGAACACAAAAAGCAAATGCCCAAAAATACAAAAGAAAACAATTCAATTATAAAAGCATAGCATGTATTTCCCATCAAAACCTCAATTGTAAAACATACTTATAAATAGGTAAGAGCAAGAGAAAAGGTTGATTATGTCATATGTTAACAGCAAAGACCAAAAATAATCGGCATATTTGTAGTCCCATCAGTTTTCTCTATTGATACATTTCTCATAGCTCATGTTTTATTCAACCAAACAGTATGGATATTTTTCTCATTTCTCAAAGAAACCATGTTGTGGTACTCATTAGAAGTGCATGCCAAGGTGCTTCTAAAGAATACCCATACCATATATATTGTGAAGAAATACATGTACAGTATTTACCATATGTATTACGAAAGACAGGCCTGAGCAAACTGTGTAGATCCAGATGAGCGGCATCTCATCAGGGTCTACACTGTTTACCACTAATCCAGCAATTTTTAAACTCAACATCAGGTAGTAAATTGTACTTGTTTAAATTTTAGTTCTAGATTTAGAATAAGTATGGTAAGGAGTTAAGTTGTCCAAAACTTAGGGTAAATACGCTACTCCTCTTATCTGGAGCCATGTAATGATTTGATAGTTTGACCATCAGGGATCAGATCAGCATGCACATCTATGCAGGCTGGTCTGGCGCTTCACTGTCCATATACATGGTAAGGATATTTTTTTGATGTTTCACCCAATAATATCAATCTTTTCTAAAAAAACAAAAAAAACAAAACAAAGTCTTCTGCAGGTCTTTGCTGTTTTCATATGGCATTTTGAAAAATTTGTTCCAGATTAGCTTGATTGTATCAAAATAACCCTAAGTATTGGGACAGATAGGCATTTGCAAACAGTACAGACTCAGATCAGACGCTGCAGAATGCAGCGTCTGATCAGAGTCTACACTGTTTGCCATACATACAGCAATTTTAAACACATCAAGAGGCAGTAAAATGGACTTTTTCAAATTCTAGGACAAGTATGGTAAGTAGTTAAGATGTCCCAATACTTAGGGTAAATACGGTAATACATGATGAACATAACCCCTTAAAGTGCCGTTCAGCTATGTTTTTGGTTGTTGTTTTTGGTTGTTGTTTTTTTTTAAAGAAATAAAGGAATAAAGGTTTGATATTTTATGTGATTAACATGAAATGTCAAGATTTATTTTCTTGGCCAAAAAAAAGAAAATGAAATTATTTTAGACTATTGTCTACTACTATTGTGACTGGCACTCCAAAGGTTAATTTTATTAAATCTTTATACAGAAATAAACTGTACAGAAATGTTGCCAGGAACTTGAACCAGAAATACAGTGTTTCACAGAAAAAAAAAATGTTTATCATTTCAAATGATAAATTTTTGTATGTATATTCATATAGATATCCAAATAAAAATAAACAATATCAACACTGACAAGAGAAGACAAACAATTTGAAAAAAAAGTTGACAAATAAATTATCAATCATTGCGTAGCGTTATTGCAAAATTGTGACATTGCACAAAAGATTAATGCCATTGCAGATCTGACTGCACAATTATAAAAAGATTACAAAATTGACTTGGTATATTCGGCCTAATATTCCATCCAATTACTGCACATACACCTATTAAGGGCACAATCAAGCAATTTCCTAGTCTTCAGATTACAGCCTGGTACTTTTATCTACTTCTTTATATAAAAGAATATATGTTATGGGTACTCATTTGAATTGCCTCGACAAGTCGAGGCAATTCAAATGAGAACCAATAACATATGCTTTTTATAAAGAAAACCATACAAAAAACAGCACATAAGCATTATCAAATATGCCCCTCATGCAGTCCTCTGCTGGTCTTTCTTTAAAGAGTGCCCTTATAAGGTGGATTATAATTTTACCACAAGTTTATCAAGTATTTTGAAAAACCTAAGCACACAGTGCAGTAATTAGGTTGAATACAGTAAGACAGAAATCTACAAAAAGTTCAGACTTATAAATGAATTCTTGTTAGTCCAGTATTTTCAGTTTGCCCATGGAAGGGCAATTTTTTACAAAGCAAAATGAATGCATTGATTTTATGGTTTGACTAGAAATGAATAGTGAACGGGATACATATAGAGGGTAGTAACAAAATGGACAATACTGACAGTGATACCTATTAATCCTTTCACCCTTGTTTCTGAGGTAGACTCTTCCACCTTTGAATTTGGACTTATCCATCTTTGTAAAAGGGGTGATATTCAAAAATGCAAAACCAAAAGGCAAACAGTGGAGATCCAGATGAGATGGCTCATTTTTGAGCCGTCTCATCTGGATCTACACTGTTTGCAAAGGTATATATTTTGGCCTGCAGGGTTGGAATAATTGACAACAGGGAGAAGAGACAGCAATGACTATTAACAGCATGGATACTACTGACAGTGATGGACAAATATGAGATAGCAAAACAAAACACACCAAAGTAAGTGCCTACTGTGCTTTCAACATCTTTCAGAAAGTCATTTTTTGCTTGGCGCTTTACACAGAAGAAGTAAATTTGCAAATTTTTGTCATGATTTAATGCAAAACCATTTGTCGTAACTACCTATGTACAAAAAATTTTATTCTAGTCATTGGTTTTAAAAAAATCCAATATTTCCACTTTTTCCCATAGTAAAAATGAAGCCAAATCATGCAGAAATCTATAGGGTAGGTAACTTGGAGCCAATTTTTCAACAAGTTCCACTTGTTCAATTTTTCTGAAATTTTCATAATATTGTTGTAAAACATCAATAATTCTAATTCAGCAAAGAAAAGTAAAAAATATTTTCTTGGACAAAAATCCCAAAAAATCACTTTACTATAGAAATTACATAGGTCAGACAAATTTTTGGCCGTAACTTTAATTTTTGTGTAAATATTTGAGAACAAAACACAGAAACATAAAAGACAAATGGTTTCTGATAAGATATGGTCAATTAGAACAAAATATTTTCATTTAAAATAAAACGCCAAGCAAAAAACGTCTTTCCAAGAGATGTCGAAAGGACAGTAACCTTAAAACCTTAAAGTGCCAAGCAAAATTTGTAGCAGACGACATTTATTTTTATTTTTTTAATTTTTCAAAGAAAACAAGTCTTGATATTTCATGTGAATCATCTGCAACAAGTCTTGATATTTCATGTGAATCTTCTGCCAAGCAGATGATTCACATGAATTATCAAGACTTGTTTTCTTTGAAAAATTAAAAAAAAATATTTCAAAATGTCGTCTGCTGCAGTTGTGATTGGCACTTTAAGGGTTAAAAATGATGGCTATAAAAAGATTGTATATGAAATATGCAATGTGCTATAAGAAAATGCATCCTGCAAAAAAAGGACAGATTTCCTTCAAATCTGCATCCTTGAGCTGCAGCGTGAAGAAATATACCAGAGTTCTCATTAAATCTAGATTTGGAGTAAGTTACTCCAACTTTTCATTTCTGACTCCAACTTTTTGGAAAGTCTCAATAGAAAAGAATGGTAAAACTCCAACTTTTTCTGGACGACAGCATTTTACTCCAATTTTCAAAATCCTAGTGAGAACCCTGATATACTTTATCACATGTGCATCCAGCCAAGACTAAAATCAGTCTGCACTGCCACGCAGCCTAATCAGAATCTTTGCTGTCACCTTAGAAACTTTGGATTTTTGGCTCACCACTGAGTGCCCGTCAGTCTTTGTGGATGTTCAGGTTGATACGAGTCTTCAATGTGCAGTGATCGACAGAAGACTACTTCATATTAAGCAAGAAAGAAAATACAGCCGAACCTCTATGGCTCGAACATCTTTTGGAACACCGAAATTCGTTCGAGACATGGGTAGTTCGAGCCACTGAGGGTTAATCATGGCACCAGTTCAGGAAGCAAATAGCGATAATTTTGGGAAATCTTTTCGATTTTCTACACAACGATTGTATGTTGAGTGTACTCATTAGAATCGCCTCGATGAGGCAATTCTAATGAGTACACATAACATACAATTCCATGATAAAATAAGAAAAAAATCTCTAAATATTTGTTTTCTTGAGCTATTGGAAGAATTTTGTAGGGACTGAAAAGAGTTTGAATCATCCACGGTAAACGAGCCATCCGTGTTCGAGCCATTGAGGTTATACTGTACAATCAGACAGGCCACGTGAAAATGTGCCTTCGTGGTATATCCAGACAGTGACGGCCCAGATTAATCTGTACATCGACAGTCTGATTGAGTGTGACACTATTTGTCTTATACTAACTTTGAAAATGAGATCAAGGTCACCAAAAATCTAATCAATCTTAAATTTTTTTGAAACAATGTATCCTTGTAAGTTTGTTGAAAATCTTACAACGGCTTCACAAGACATCATTCACACAAGAAACTGCCACACTGAAACCAGCAATGATGTTAGCAAGATCTGCACCAGAACAGTATGTCCCCTCCCACCTCTAATGGTGGTACATAATTTTGCATAAGATTGTTTGATTTAGTCAAATTAAGAAAATGCATCCCAACTAATAGACACTGAAAATCAACAAGAAGTTATATAAGCAAACCTTTTCTTGATGTTCTATACTTACCCCACCCACTCTCAGAAGTAAGAGAGAGAGAAAAAAAATCAACAGTGCAAAAAAATTCTTGTTACAAACTTTTCTTCATTTTGAGCTGACTAAGAAAACCAATACAAACACTTAATATCTTTATTTACAAAAAAAAAAAAAAAAAAAATTATCAGCATTTGAAGTAATGAAGTGAGTTTTGCAATGTGAAGAAAGCATAAAGAAGTGCAGTTATCCAAATGGAAGAAGTAAACGGTACAATTACAGTCTAACCTGTTCTTCCAGAATTACATGTCTTAACATAACTCCACTTAAAGAACTCCTTACAACCTAAAAGTATCAATATTTTTCTTATTTCTCCACAAAAACATATGTTGTGGGTACTCATTAGAAGCGCCTTGCCGAGGCGCTTCTAATGAGTTCCCACAACATATGTTTACACGGACAAGGAAGAAAAATAATTTTCTGGATACTCTCATTTCTGAGCTGTTTTAATGATATAAATGGCATTATCTTATTTAAAATACTGTTTTTATTATACCAGTACATACTGTGACTTCACTATTAAAGTAATGACTCTAAGTATTGGGACAGACAGGCCTGAGCAGATAGTGTAGACCCAGATCAGATGCTGCAAAATGAAAAATGGCATCTGATCAGGGTCTATAGTGTTTGCCACTCATCCAAAAGTTTTTCACACATATCAACAGGAAGTAAAATTAACTTGTCCGAAAGATAGTGTAAGTATGTTAAACCATCAAGGTGTCCCAATATTTAGGGTAAATACCCCATGTATGAAAATAAAGAAATGACCATGAGCCTAGTACGGATATTGCAATATGATTTCTATGCTAACAGATCCATTGAGTTTGGCACTAGAATTATCAAACAAGAAAATATTTCACAAATTCACACTAACACATTTATTCCAGATATTCATGGATGAAATTTCACATTGTCCCATAATAGAGATGTTTTCAGAACAATATTTTTTTCTTTTTTCTACACAAAAACATAGGATGTGGGTACCGGTACTTATTGGAAGGGCCTCTCTGTGGTGTTTCTAATGAGTAAATTTTTGTGGACATATAAGAAAATTATCAATGCTTTTCAACTAAAAAAACCCATCTTATCTTGGGCTATGCTGACTGGAAATTTGGGGAGATGATTTCAAATAGCTCCAGAGAAAGAGTAATATCCAGGGCCCAGTTGTTCAAAACTAATGATGTTGTTAGTTAATGTATCATTAAAACATTAACCATTAAATATGGCATAATGCTAATATTTTTGCTGAAAAAATGTGAGTAGCTTTTGCATTTGCAAAAGCTACTCACATTTTTTTCAGCAAAAATACCTGTGAATTAGATATTGTACTTACTAGCACAGTTAACATTTTAACCACTAACAAGCTCGTTAAGCTAACGATGCTTTCAACAACTGGGCCCTGATAAATATTTTTTCTTTTTTTTCCTCTACAAAGGTATGCGTTGTGGGTAGTGAGACAAATGTTTTTGTGGAGAAATAGGAAAAATTAGCTTTTATTTGTTTGCTATAAAGCATTTCATCTGGAGCTACGATTTCACAAGGACAGACAGAAATACAAATACATGTACTCCACTGGAGACAATTAAATGACCAAAAGTAAGGAAAGTATCTGATGTCTGCAAATATTCTGGACATTTAATTGTTAATAAATGGGGAAAAATGTAACAAATCTGGTAAAAGCAATGAGGGTCAACCTGTGACTTTGTCAATAACTATATCAAAATATCTATTTCTCTACTCTTATCCCTTAAAATGCCAAGAAAACCTGCATCTGAAAATGTCGTATATTTATGTCGTCTGCTGAATATTCTTGCAAACTTTTCAAACCTATTTTTGCATACAGGCAAACAGTGTGGACACTGTTTGCAAAAATGACTTTTAAAATCACCAGCAGATGACAAAGCAGATGACAATTGTTGTGCCTGGCAGTTTAAGGGTTAAAGCTTAAGAGAATATGCATGATAAAATAACCACTTTTCATACTTTAAACTTCTCTTCAAAATATATACTGTATTTACCCTAAGTATTGGGACACCTTAACTCCTTACCATACTTGTCCAAAAATCTGAAAAAAGTCTGTTACAACCTGTTGATGTGTCTAAAATAGTGCTGGATGAGTGGCAAACAGTGTAGACTCTGTTCAGATGCCACATTCTGCGGCATCTGATCTGGGTGAACATTTTTTGCTCAGGCCTTTCTGTCCCAATATCTAGGGTATTTACAGTGTACTGCAAGTACACATCAGAACTGGCATCAGAAGAAAATTCTATTGTACCTACAACACAGTTTTTGGTGGAGAAGAAAAATTATCAAGACTTCTTACCATGAAAAAAAAAATGGCCTCAGACAGCTCCAACAATCTGCAGACACAAAAAAACATTTCTAAAGGACTCATAAAGATATGTGATACACATTCAGTTAATTCAGTAAATTCAGTTAATTCTGCATTGCAAAGCTACTCACATTTTTTCAGCAAAAAATATCAGAATATTGTATATTGAATCCGCTAATACAGTTAACGAAATGACCCTTAACGAGCTCATTAAGCTAACGACGCTTTGAACAACTGGGCCCAGGTCAACAAGGTACCTACTATCTATATGCTTTGATAGTATTGTAGTGCAAGAACAAACAAGGTACCAACAAGAAATTGCCAATAAGCAGTGCCTATTACAGTAAAACCTGTTTAAGACAGCCACCTTCAAGACTGACTAAATAGTGGTTGATGTGGAAAAAGTTGTCTGTCTTATAAAGGTACATGTCATGTAATTTTACTAAATTTGTAAATTACATGACATGTATCTTTATAAGACAACCACCTTTCCACATCAACCACTCAGGTCAATTTCAATGGTGGCTGTCTTACACAGGTTTTACTGTAGACACCCCCTGTATCAATAATTTTTGGCTAAAAAATCATAACAAGAAATTGCCAATAAGCAGTGCCTATTACAGTAAAACCTGTTTAAGACAGCCACCTTCAAGACTGACTAAATAGTGGTTGATGTGGAAAAAGTTGTCTGTCTTATAAAGGTACATGTCATGTAATTTTACTAAATTTGTAAATTACATGACATGTATCTTTATAAGACAACCACCTTTCCACATCAACCACTCAGGTCAATTTCAAAGGTGGCTGTCTTACACAGGTTTTACTGTAGACACCCCCTGTATCAATAATTTTTGGCTAAAAAATCATACCTGGAGCTATGAATTATACCGGCATTTTCACTGCTTCAGTTCTGTTCAAAATTACCATTTTTCTTTGGACAGCTTTTCATACATAAGGCTCAATATAAAAGCAGTACTGTGAAAATATTTGATGCTCCACACGCAAAAAAGAGCCCTTATACTATACAGGAATAGCAAAACCAAGTTTGATCAGGCCTTCTCTGTTTGTCTATAAATTCTACCATAGTCAGTATTCTGTAAGTTATAGATGAAGGAACAGGTGCAAACATGCAAGCTGATCTGGGCCTTCATTGCCGACAGATGGCATTGGTTTGTGTTGATGTTTTTACGGCCCAGTCAACCCAATGGGGTCATGTTGAGCATGGTCAGTTTACCTAACTACATGTTTACTAGGCAGGCTTAGTCCTCTAAGGTTAACCAGTATTGTGCACATTCTTTCGCCAGAAACTGACAACTGCCCTCCTTGAATCGTTGGGAGAGAATGAACACAGAAAATATTTCATGATCAATCTCCATAAAAGAATGTTTCAAACTGGCAGGGGTTGAACCTACAACCTCACATATGGCAAAAGGGTGCATTTAGCATAATGAGTATTGTCCTTATTTTGCACAATCTCTCCATTTTTTTTAATTTTTTTTTTAGTGGCTACTGAGCTATTGAGGTGATATGTCAAACAACATATTCCTGTCAAAAAGAACAGTTCAAAATTACATAGCTCCAGATAAGGTGATTCTCTCGAGCTAAATGTACTGATATTTTTCTTATTTCTCAAAAAAAAAACAAAAAAAAAACATGATGTGGGTACTCATTAGAAGCGCCTCAGTGAGGCGCTTCTAATGAGTACCAACATCATATATTTTCCTGGTAAAATAAAAAAAAATATTTGGCTCAATTCTTATCCTTTGCGCTATAAATTAATTGAGTATGAAAAACAAACTCATTCATGTGAAAATAAAGAACTGTTCTAAATCATCACCTTACCCAGCACTCTGCTTTAGGTGGATAAATAGTTTTGAGTTTGAGTTTTACGACCCATTTAACATTGTTAATGTCATGCCGAGCCGGTAGGTGAATAAACAGATCAGCTAGAGTTGGTAGTATAGAATCTCTGAGGAAACAAGCAAATCTCCCACAATGTGAGCAACTAAAACCCAAACACTCAATCTTTCTTCTTGTCTTCTTTGCTTTTCAGCGGAATATCATTTCGACCGTCTTTGTCTTCCTCCCTCTTCGGTTCTGGAACGACCGCCCGTCGCAAAGCATCCCACATCCCACCCATGAATACTGCACAGAACAAGTTCTCAAATGGCGCGAATGGGTCGTGAATGCCGAGTAGAAGTGCTGATAATTTGAAATAGACTAAGAACATAACAACTCCGAAATATATCAGTGGATGTGGTGCTTGAATGTAGTTCAGCCTCTCCATCAGGAAGACAAGTGATGACACAACGCAGGCCTTCGTTACACTGAAACATACAAAATACAACATTTATTTAGACAGACACAAGGACCTTTTTATAAGAAGGTTCATTAAAAGATGGTTTCGGATCTGACGGTTTAAATGTGGACCCAAAAACAGTTGTAGCCAAACAAAAATTTATAGATTATACAGAAAATGACAATTTTTCTATATAATCTCTAATTTTATGTTTATAAAATCTATAGATTATGTAGAAAAATGACCATTTATGGTCATTTTTCTATATAATCTATAAATTTTTGTTTGGATACAATGCCATTGTTTAGCTAACAGTTTTTACTTTGGATCCCAGCAATAGTGTTATAAAGAGGTTGTGGTGTATCAAGGAGTATTTCATGGTAATTCTGGGATAATTTTTCCTATTTTCTTACTTCTCTATAAAAACATGCTGTGTAATACTTTGCTCAGAATTCCTATCTCTGAATCACTTTCAGTCAATACCGTCAAAGGATCATTCCTGTAGAACCTGGTTAAAAGGATCATTCCTGTAGAACCTGGTTAAAATGGCTCAGTAGTTTAGAGGGAGCTGTCTAATGCTGATAGACAGACAATAATGAATATCAGATATCTGGCCTATCACGATAGCTCACCTTGAGCATGATGTTCTAAGTGAGCTAAAAACAACTCTTTTCTACAGTTGCTTTTGTATTGATATACTTATCACTCGTTTCAAAATAACATAAAACTTCATAAGGTACACGTAATAACCCTAAGTATTGGGACAGATTAGCCTTTGCAAACAGTGTAGACTAAGAACAGACGCCGCAGAATGTGGCATCTGATCAGGGTCTTCAGTGTTTGCCATACATACAGCAATATTTTAGACATATCAAGAGGTAGTAGAATGGACTAGTTTAAATCTGAGGACATGTATGGTAAGCAGATAAGATGTCCCAATATTTAAGGTTATTACGGTATATTTATAGTTACATAGGAACCTCTTGTTAACATGTATAGATCAGGAGTTAAGTCAGACTTACAAAGATGGCTGTAATATTTCATTGGTCCCAGGAGTCCACAAACCACGGATCAGTCGCTCAAAATTCCTTATCATCGTACTTCCAGCTCCTGTAAAATAAGCAGACACATTCATATGGGCTACATCAAGCGAAAAGGGCCAGCCTCTGTGGCTCAGTTGGATGCACATAAGATTGAAGATCAGGAGTTTACAGGTTCGATCCCCATCGTGTCCGATAACATTCTTTCGCGAAGATTGATCGTGAAATATGTTCTGCGGTCATCCTCTCCCTTCCGCTGATTCAAGAAAAGCCCAGGAAGTGTGGTTTGGTAAACTGACCGGCTGGACATGACCCTAATGGGTTGACTGGGCCATAAAACCTCAAATCAACCCAAACGAAAAGGTCTATCAACCCTTGTCCTGCTGAACCCGGATATATCCTGCCTTTGCAAACAGTGTAAATCCAGATCAGGTGGCTTCTGAAGAAGCCACCTGATCTGGATCTGCACTGTTTGCCATTAAGTATGTGAATTTATAGCAACAATCCAGATCAAGCAATCTGATTGGCTGAAAATTAGAAGAGGGCGAAGCATTTTAATTTCAGAAAGAACTTGGTGTGCAAGAAAGCAAACTAACAGGAAGTCACAAAAGTTGTCTCTCTTGTAAAAAATGGCTGAAAAACTACCAAGCAGTGTTCAAGCCAGGAATTTTAGTTTTGGGGTCCAGGGGCCCCTACCCTCCAAAGAGTTGGGGACATTTGAAAAAATCTGGGGACAGTACAATCAATGATCAAACTTTTATAGAAAATGTACCTATTGCTTTCAGATGTGGGTATTTTGCTCCATGTAATCTGTTCTTGTAACATCTGATCAGATGTACATTCCAGGTTAACACAGGGTTGTCAGTAAGAAATGGCACAACAGATGAACAGAAGAAATCAACAGACTGGGCAGGGTGTCAAGGGGGCTGCCATTGTTTTTTTTGTTGTTTTTTTTTTGTTTTGTTTTTTTTGTTGGGGAGTGGGGGGAGGGAATAAGTGAGCTGCCTGTCTAAGTGTTGACAATACTGTGGAGATATAGGGAATAATAATCATAACTAGATATTGTGAATAGATGTAAAAGCTGAAAATCATTTTGAATTAGTTCTTTTGAACAGTGCTTCAAATTGATGAGCTGGATGATCTCTTTAGCATCAGTCCTATTCTAGTTTCAACAGGACTAACCTTCACCCAAAATTAATAACTTTCCATTAAACAATCAGTCAATCATATTTTTACCTAATCATTCAATCAATCAGATGGAGAAAAGAAAGAAAACTTCCAACAGTAATACTTTCTGATAGTGATGTACTAACAGTGTACATTCGATCTACCCCTCAGTGAGGTGACCCCTGAATTTATAAATGAACACTGAACCAATAGTCACAGCATGAGCATTGAACCAATAGTCATGGCAGAATTGAAAAATGGCTGCCACCAACACTAGAAATAACATCAAAAATGCATAAACTAGAGGCAAAAATCATACCAGATTGTCTGTTTAAATGTATTTTCTCAATTATTTTAAAGCTTTCTTTGCATTTTAAAATAATTTCTATGCCTATTTATAGTGAACCGCAAGTAAAAGCACCCGATCACAACGCATTTGCAGCCAATACTGTAATAAATTTTCTGTGCCTGGATGGCGCAAGAACTTATTTTTTCTGAGCCAAAACATGAAAATATGCGCGAATGGCGCAATGGCGCAGCCTGGCTTGAACACTGACCAAGTGTACTTAGTCCCCTTAAAATGCCACATCCAACTTTCGTCAGTTATAAAATAAAGATAAATGGGCCTTGCCATGGGAAAATGGGTCTTTGGGCATATGCAAACAGCAAAGGCCCAGATCAGCCTGTGCAGCCATGCAGTCTGATCAGGACCTTTGCTGTCGGCTAACATTGTTGATTGTGTTGCGACATGTCAACCCTTGTGGGTCATTTTGTGTCGTCTCAAAGAGAAAGGGGGAAGAAAGATAGAAGAGATAGTAAAGGAGATGAAAGAGAGGGACAAGGGAGAAAGAGGGAAAATGAATGAAAGTGAAGAAACAGAAAAAATAAAAACATTCCCCTGTACCCTTACCTGCTATGAGACTTTGCGCATGCATGGGATAAATCTGAATCTATGCATATTGAAGGCCCTGATCAGACTGCACAGATGTATTGGCATATCTGGGTCTTTTCTGTCTGCAAATGCCTAAAGACAAGCTTATGCATGGGGTGGACCATACAGTGCTGGTAATAATCTACTACTGGTTCAAGACCTGTTGTGCACTAAAGAAACTGTCATGTCAGTGCCAAAATGCTAACACAAACATCAACGGAATATTCCCTAAAATCAAACTCTTAACCAAAACCAAAGAATTCAACTGATTTTAACTCTTTCAACCCTGCAGACCAAAACATGTATGTGTGCAAACAGTGTAGATACTGATGAGATGACTCGTAATGAGTCGTCTCATCAGTATCTACCCTGTTTGCCATTCTGTTTTGGATTTCCGCATGACACCCCTATTTGCAAAAAATGCATAGATTGTATATCCAAATTCAAAGATAGAAGATTCTACTTAGAAGCTCAGGGGTGAAAGGGTTAAAGATTTAACTGACCCTCCTGAGCCTCCTTTTGATTATTACACAAATAGTAATCACAGCTCCAGATAAGAACAATCCAGATAAACATTTTATATCTCCACAAAACCTATGTAGTAGCATAGCTCTTGATAAGGTGCTGTTTTAACCAAAAAGTATCTATATTTTTCTTATTTCTCGACGAAAACATATGTTGCAGGTACTCATTAGAAGCACCTCAGCAAGGCTCTTCTAATGAGTACCCACAATACATGTTTTTGTCGAGAAATAAGAAAACTATTTATCTGATAACCACTCTTATCTAGAACTATGTTGTAGTAATCACTAAAATGGCCTCGGTGAGGCAACTCAATATGTTTTTGTGCATGATGACATTTTGATGTTTTATGTCTCTTTCAATATTGTTTAAGACATATCAAGATGATGAATTGGTGATAATGAAAGGCTCTGTGTAATGAAAAGCCATACAGTCATGAGTATCAGGATTTGAACCCAGGACCTTGGGATCTGTAGACAGGTATGCTAACTGCTTAGCCACCCAGACGCTTTGATGTTTTTATAGGGACATAAGAAATACATTTGACTCTCGTTATCTCGAATTCCAAGGGACTCTCTGAAATACTTCGAGATATCCGTACGTCGACATATCAGATTTGCAGAATTGAGGAAAAACTAATTCCATTAACCACATTTAACAAGATATATCGAAAATATTGTGGAAAAGAGGAGAAATTGCTCCTTAGGAGGAGCAATTTCTCCTCTTTTCCACAATATTTTTACATGTTGTTAGATTTTCACGTTTAGACAGGGACCAGATTTTCACTTCGAGATAAGCGGTTATTCGAGATAAGAGAGTTCGAGATAACGAGAGTCAACTGTATATCCTTTTTGGCTGAAAAAAAAAAAAAAAGAAAAAAAAAAAAGACCTCTAGAGATATACCCTGATGTTGTATTCAATTTTCACAATAAAGTATAGTAGTATAGTAAAAACTAACTCAACAGAACCATATCTGAGTGGTATATTTACAAGTACTGATATGTATTTTAACCCTTGTCGTGCTAAATAAATTTAGATGCCACTCCCACTTCCAATTTTAAGCTAATCAGATTACTTAATTCAGATTATTGATAGAAATTCACATACTTAAACTGATCTGGATCTACACTGTTTGCAATTGCAGGGTATATCCAGGTTCAGCAGGACAAGGGTTAAAGGCTTCATATATTCCTTAAAAACTAGACATTTTTTATCTAAGAAAGGCTTAATAAATTGATATATTGTATTAATACGATCATAAAATGTGGCATCTGATATCCTGTAAAATTTCAGTTACTCTCGTTTTTGAACCAGATCAAAAATGAAATGATTTTTTATTATATCTCTGAATTAATGTTACAATGTCAGAGATACAATAAAAAATCATTTCATTTCAAGAATGATAGACTAACTGAAATTTTACAGGCTGTCAGATGCCACATTATATGATTGTGTCAATACCATGTATCAATTTATTAAACCTTTCTTGGATAATAAAATGTCTATTTTTGAGGATTATGGAGCCTTCAGATAAAAAGTGACAAACAGACACTTATAGCTCAACTCAGAGCTTCAGATAAGGTGGGAATCCAGATATTAATATTTCTCTCATTTCTGCATGAAAACATGTGTGTACTTAGATGTCACTCGCCAAGGAGCTTCTAATGGGTACACAACATGTTTTCGTTGAGATAAGTAAAATATCAACACTTTTTAGTTGAAATAAAAAAAAGCCTTTGCTGGCACTATGTAGTCAGCTTATTTTTCTGCAAACACAGGTAACCATCTGTTTACATGCATTCCCTAGTTCCGTTGCTCCAGATAAAGCATTTCTTTTTTCATCCAAAAAGTAATGCTAATTTTCTTATTACTCAAGGAAAACATATGTTGTGGGTACTCATCAGAAGCACCTCACTGAGGTGATTCTAATGAGTACCACAACATATGTGGGTACTCATCAGAAGCACCTCACTGAGGTGCTTCTAATGAGTTCCACAACATATGTTTACATGGAGAAATAAGAAAAATATTAAGTCGACTACTACCTCTTATCTGGAGCTCTGCAGTACTATATTGCACAGCATCACACAAATGTCTCCTAACATGCTTAGCACTTAGCATGCTGGGTAAAAAATTCAGCAGACAACATTTTGAAATTTTTTTTTTTTTTTTTCGGAAAATTGGCTTTAACATTTCATGCAATTTGTCTCCTGTTGAGAGAATTTGCATGAAATGTCAGAGCCCATTTTCTGGGAAAAAAAGGAGAACAAACATCATTAATTTGTTGTCTGCTGAATTAGGCCAGAGAGAGGTAAAGCTTAAGGTGAATGGATACATCTGGAAATTCACTCCATTTTCTACAAGAAAGACAACTTTTTTGTAACTTCTGGTATATTTTCTATGAACTTTGTCCCTTCTGAAAAGAGGTCTACTCTGTAAGGAAAGAATTTGCTCTCTCTGGGAGCAAATTCTTTCCTTATTGAGTAGACCATGTTTTTAAAAGGGCACAAAAATAAAATTGACAGAGTTACCGCCCTCCCTGAAAGAGTATACAGTCGACTCTCGTTATCTCGAACTTCATGGGACCTGATAAAAATGTTCGAGTTATCAGTAGTTCGAGACAACCAAATTGTGACGTCATAGGTTTGACAACTGTTCGCCTCTCTGTTCGCCAAAACGTGCTTGGAAGGCACATGTATATGGCAATTTAAATCATTTACGCGTACTTCAGTTTGCATTGTTACTGTTTGTTTTAGGAGATGCAATGGTTCTCTTGGAATAATATCATCAATAAATGTTAATAATAATAAATTTCAAACGTCTCTTGTTGTCTTTTAGTACTCCTGCAAATTTGGATTTCCATACGAGCTATAAATAAATTACCAGTTTCCGGGTTATGTTAGCTATACGTTATGAACTGGTTTGGATTAGCTCCCTTCGCATAGACGACTCGATAAAGAGTTGACTGGTTTCCGCTTTTGCATAAAACGCTTACAATGTTAAGCGGTTTGGATTATCTCCCCTGGCATCAAACGACCCATCTCAGCGCGGCAAACTGTAGATCCTGCAGAGAAAGCTCGTTATGAACCGTCTCATCTGGACCTACACTATTTGTGCGGGTATCCGTACCAGTCTACAGGGTCGGAAGGGTTAACATCGGTACCCACGTGTGATTCGTCTATTTGAGGCCGTGCACGACAACGCCTATTAGAAGACTGTGCGACTGTCAAAGACTCGGATCAGCCTGCACGCCCACGAATTTTCCATTATACGCATGAGCCTTATCTGGGCTTATCAAAGAGCACCGCCTGACCAAACAGTAACAAGCGAAGATTCAGACTTAGCTAGCCTGATCAATAAGGCTGATCTGTCGGAACCTGTCGCGCACTGACTTTTCTTGAAGACACTATATCATTCAGACGGACAGTACTCAATAGTGAAGAGCATATCTAAACAATAAATTAAAGAAACTTCGTTGATTAATCTTCCATAACACTATTCTGGGCCGCTTTTTATCTTACAAATCAATGACACGAGACGGTGTTGAGCGCCACGTGTCAAACCCGACTCGACACGCATGTGATTTCATAATTACGGATTTTAGACATTGTTTGTGTTGTTTGTAATTACCTGGACAAAGGGGAAAATTAAAATATTGATTTATTTATCAATGGCCTATTATGATTTTCATTAACTGAGAGACCGCCGGCGCCGCATCTTACATTTTTTTTTCCTTCGTCATGGTCCGAGTTCGAGATACGCGGTAGTAAAAACTGTGAAAAATATATTCAGGGACTGAAAATGATGGACGAGATAGCCGAAGTGTCGACATAAAAGTAGTTCGATATACGCGAAGCTGAAATACAAGAAATACATAGGGAAAATAATCGGGACTTAGAAATCAGTTCGACATAAGTGATAGGATCGAGATAAGAGGGGTCGAGATAACGAGAGTCAACTGTATATGCCCCAAAAGAGAACTATGTTACAAACTTGTGACATATGTATGTTTTTTGTAACATTTTTGCTGGGAAGAGCCTCACAAATACCAGATCTATAGATAAGGCTTTTTTTTTTTTTTTTTTTTTAAAAAGTGTTGATATTTTTTTACTTCTCCATGAAAATGTCATGGGTACTCATTAGACGCTAGAAGCGCCTTGCTGAAAATGATTGAAGAAAAAAAGGTCTTTTATCTAAAGTTATAAATTTGCTTAGTTAACTCAGATGCCAATCAAAACAGAAGCTGACAACATTCTGAAATACTTGTTCTTTTGTTTTTTGTGTGTGTTTTTCTTTTTTTTTCAGAGAAATTTCTCATGGATTATCAAGCCTTAGTTGCTTCAGAAAATAAGAAGAAAAAATTCAGAATGTTGTCTGCACCATTTTTTTATGATATGTAAAACCTAATAAATAGCTGCACCAGTTTTTCATGAAATGTTAACACCTGCTTTATGTATGGGGAAAAATAAGAAAAATATTCAAATGTTGTTTGCTGAAAATTTTAACAAGCATGCAAAGCTCTAACTTTTACCTTTGACAGTTCCTATGATGATAATAACCAAGTAACTATTGGGATACAGTTTCGCCGTGTGACTAACTGCATGGTAAACCTTGTGAGCGCGCTGAACCTCCTTGAAACCACTCAAAACCATTTTAAATGGCAGCATACGAGCTATCTTGTATACTAGGTCGAAAGGAGAATAAAACACCAAATACCTGGAATATATATATATAAAGCATTATTAAAATTAAATACCTTATTTTTCCTAAGTATTGGGACACCTTATCTACTTACCATACTTGTCCTAAAATTTTATATAGTCCATTCTACTAACTCTTGGTGTGTCTAAAATATTGCTGTATGTATGGCAAATGGTATAGACCCTGATCAGATGCTGCATTCTGTGGCATCTGATCTGGGTCTACACTGTTTGCAAAGCCTATCTGTCCCAATACCTAGAATTATTACTGTACCTAAAATTGAAACTGGACTCTGTCAATATATAGTGTTGGGGAATTTATTCAGTCTAAAATGAATTAAAATAAAATAGAGGCATTCACTTAACACATACACAAACATAGCTTTACAAAAGAAGTATGAATAATTAATTTTTGTTTTTGCTTATTTTTCCACAAAAACTTACCCTGTTGGTACCTACTAGAAGTGGCAAGGTTCTTCCAGTGAGAACCCTATTCTATTCTAGTGGAGAAATAAAATGTAAGCAAAGAAGTACCCATTAGAAATGTCTCATTGTGGCACAAAATGTGTTTTTATGGAGAAATAAGAGAAATATTATGTGGCTACCCCCTCTCAGCTGGAGCTACGCCAATATACAAATATTATGGTATATGTCCTAAAATTTCGAACACTTTCTTCATTAACCATTTTGCCGAAATCTTGCTATTTATGCAGCTATTTTTTTAAAATTCTTAATGGAAAGGCAAATAGTGTAGACCCTGATCAGACTGCTCCTTCAGGAGGTGTCTGATCTGGGGCTGCACTGTTTACATATGCCATTTTATTGACCTATTTGGTGTACGAAATTTTAGGACATTTACCGTAAGATACTAGCTCAAAAACTTTGCCAGATATATTGCTCATAAAGTTCAATATCTCCAGTGGTCAAACAGATTTAATGTAGATGGAAGATTATGTTCGAACTTCTGAAAAAATGGACATAAATCCACAATTATATTTCCATCAAAAAAAAAAAAAAAAAAAATGGGTCATCTAATTTTTCATATGGAACTCATTTGTGAAATTTCATGACCCTGTCATACAATTACGTTTCATCAGTTACCGTATTTACCATATGTATTCGGACAGACAGGCCTGAGCAAACAGTTTAGACCCAGATGAGACGCTGCAGAATGCAGCGTCTCATCTGGGTCTACACTGTTTGCCACTCATCCAGCAATTTTTAGATACAACATCAGGTAGTGAATTGTACTGGTTCAAATGTTAGAACATATATGAGGTGTCCGAATACTTAGGGTAAATACGGTATTAGGCATTACCAAAAAGCATGACACAAATAGACCAAGCAAAAAGAGTATGCCCATCAACTGGGGGCATAATAAAACATAACTTGGCTAAGGAATGCTATTAAATGTTGGCCATAAAGGGATTATTCCCCTTAGCCAATCCAGGTAAGGGAAATAATTTTTCAAAGGGGGGGGGGGGGGGACAATTTAATTGCCTCCCTTTACAAATTGGTTATTTCCCTTACTTAGATTGGTTAAAGGAGATTACTACTAATGTCTTACAAGGGCATCAAATTTAAAACTTGACACTCACCAAACAGCAGTAGCAGTTAATACACTTTTATGATCTTTAAATGGTGTTATAACAGGTTCTCCTAGTAATAGATTAGCTATAATACTGCCGGCGAAACACACCAACATACTCGACAACCACGTTGACAGGGGATGTTTTCTGTGGAATGGTGGGGGACCTGTAATAAAGACAATGCTTTATGAAATAGGCAGAATGGGGTATTTACCCAAAACTTTTGGACGACATGTCTGAGCAAACAGTACAGACCTTGATCAAATGGCTCCTAAAAGGAGCAGCCTGATCAGTCTCATAGTTTGCCTTTCAGTCATTAGCTTTTAATTACACTTAGCACTCTGGATAAAATTTTCAGCAGACGACATACTGAAATATTTTTTTTATTTTACCCAGAAAACAAGTTTTGAAATTTCATGCAAATTGTGGAGACAATTTGCATGAAATGTCAAATCCTGTTAACTGGAAAAAAAATCAATTTGTCGTCTGCTGAATTTGCCAAGACAGTGGTAAAGATTAAGACAAACCACTTTCTGCAGCATCTGATCTCCACAATCTATCTACTATATTCAACCTAATTACCACACTGTGTGCTTAGGTTTTTCAAAATTACTGAGAAAGCTTGTGGTAAAATATGCATTTTCCTTTTAAGGGTAGGCTTTAAAGAAAGATAAGCATAGGACTTATTTGATGATGTTTATGCAATTTTTTTCTGATTTTCTTTATAAAAGTATATGTTGTTGGTACTCATTTGAACTGCATCGACAAGTCAATGCAATTCATATGGATACCCACAACCTATGCCTTTATAAAGAAGTAGACAAAAAGTACACTGGCTGTAATCTGAAGACTACGGCATTGCTTGACTGTGCCCTTATAGGGGTATATGCAGTAATTAGGTCAAATACTGTATACTGTTTTCTGTGAATATTTGGACACCTCAACTTCTTACCATACCTTGTCAATAAATCTGAACACATCCATTTGACTACCTGAGTCCATTTGACTACCTGCATCCATTTGACTACCCCAGTCCATCTGACTGAGTCCATTTGACTACCTGAGTCCATCTGACAACCTGTCCATTTGACTACCCAAGTCCATTAGACTACAGGAGTCCATTTAACTACCCATGTCCATTTGACTTCCAGAGTCCATTTGACTACCTGAGTCTATAAGTCCATTTGACTACCTGAGTTCATTTGATTACATTAGTCCATTTGATGTAACATCAGTCCATAGGACTACCCGAGTCCATTTGACTACTCCATTTAACTACCAGTCCATTTGACTACCTTAGTCCATTTGACTACCCAAGTCCTTTGACTATATAATATACCCAAGTCCATTTGACTACCTGAGCCAATGATTCCATTTGACTACCCAAGTCCATTTGACTACCCATCCATCTGACTACCTGAGTCCATTTAACTACGGGAGTCAATTTGACTACCCATTTGACAACCTGAGTCCATTTGCCTACATGTCCATTTGACTACACGAGCCCATTTGACTACCTGAATCCATGAATCTATTTGACTACCTGTTGATGTGTCTACAAACTGCAGGATGAGTGGCAAACAGTGCAGACACTGATATGATGCAACATTCTGTCATCTCCGATCTGGGTCTACATTGTTTGCTCAAGAGGTCTATCTGTTTAATACTTGGGGTAAATATGGCATCGACAGGCTGTCAATAAAATTTTTCAAATGCAGCAGACGGCATTTTGAAATATTTTCTTTTTACTTTTTAAATAAAATAAGGCTTAAAGTTTCATGTGAATTGTCTGCTTGGCTGACAATTCACATGAAATGTCAAGACTTATTTTCTCTACAAAATGAAAAAAAAAAAGATGTTTTCTGCTACAATACTGTTCACAGCTTTAAAGGGTTGAAGGTTAAGTAATCAAGGAAGTTTGCAAAAATCATTTTCAGCAACACTGAGTGAAACCCACCACAGGAAAACCAGCATTTTTCCATAATGCTTTGTAGCAATGACCTTGACCAGTATGTGCATCCCAAGCAGCATAAATACTATTACCTTGTAGAATATTACAAACAGTAAAGATCCTGACCAAACTGTATGGAACTGCAGCTGGTCTGGTTTTTTTGCTTGTCACACATAGGTCCAGATAAGGAGAGCATAACTCCAGATAAGATGCTTTTTCCATCCGAAACATGCTGATATTTTTCAAAATCCTCCACAAAAACAGACATTGTGGGTACTCATTAGAAGTGCCTCGCTGAGGCGCTTCTAATGAGTACCCACAAGATATGTTTTTGAAGAGAAATAAGATAAATATATGTATCAATCCTATTCCCCTTATCTGGATCTACGGAAGAGTGTTCAGATGATACCATATTTATTCTAAATTTACCTTAACACCTAATTATACCATCCTAATTTGTAACAAGTCCATTTTACTGTCTATTTTTGTGTCATTGAGCGGCAAACAGTGTTGACCCTGATCAGAAGCTGCATTCTGTGGCATCTGATTTGTCTACACTGTCTGCTCAGACCAGTCTGTCCAAATACTTAGGTTAACTAGAGCTGGTGTTTGTAAAACACTATGCCCCCAACTGCCTGACTCTAACACTGCTTGACTCCAACACTGCTTGCCCATGACGGTAACAACAGTACAAATATACGAGATTTCCATGTTATTTTATTAAAAGGGAAATAACTCTAAAATGGGAGATAATTTGGATAGGAAACAAAATATGGGTCACCTATTTTTTCATGAGGAATCCATATATGAAATTTCAAACTAGCATGCACAGTTCAAAACATGCTATGCATCAAAAAGTGTGCAATGTAAAAATGCCCAAAATGACAAAGGGCCATAACTCAAGAAGTACTTTTCAGAATTTATTCAAAAGTTAATCAGGTCATCTACTCATCAATATCAATCTATTCACCAGGTTTCAAGGCTCTAGCTTCAATAGCTTTTGAGATATTTTGCTGACAAGATTTTATCTATATTTTTTCAAAGGGCCATAACTCAGGAAAGGGGCATAATCCTGATGGGGAAAAAAACACGGGTCAGCTATTTTTTCATGAGGAATCCATATATGAAATTTCAAAACCCTAGCCCACACCGTTCAAAACTTATGCTATGCATAAAAAAATGTGCAACGTAAAAAAGCCCAAAGTTATAAAGGGCCATAACTCATGAAGTAATTTTCAGAATTTATTCAAAAGTTAATCAGGTCATCTACTCATCAATACCAATCTATTCACCAGGTTTCAAGGCTCTAGCTTCAATAGCTTTTGAGATATTTTGCTGACAAGAATTCATCCATATTTTTTTCAAAGGGCCATAACTCAGGAAAGGGGCATAATCCTGATAAGAAAAAAAATATGGGTCAGCTATTTTTTCATGAGGAATCCATATATAAAATTTCAAAACCCTAGCATGCACAGATCAAAACTTATGCTATGCATCAAAAAGTGTGCAATTGTACAAATGCCCAAAGTTATAAAGGGCCATAACTCATGAAGTAATTTTCAGAATTTATTCAAAAGTTAATCAGGTCATCTACTCATCAATACCAATCTATTCACTAGGTTTCAAGGCTCTAGCTTCAATAGCTTTTGAGATATTTTGCTGACAAGATTTCATCTATATTTTTTCAAAGGGCCATAACTCAGGAAAGGGGCATAATCCTGATGGGAAAAAAAATACGGGCCAGCTATTTTTTCATGAGGAATCCATATATGAAATTTCAAAACCCTAGCATGCATGGTTCATAAGTAATGCTATGCATCAAAAAGCGTAACGGACGGACGCACGCATGCACAAACGTCCCAGAAGCAATATGCCCCTCCAACTTCTTCGAAGTTGGGGGCATAAATACAGTAATATTTATTACTGGTATTTCTGTACGCATAAACATATCTTGTGGGTATTCAATGGAATGCGCAATTCCAATAAATACCCACAAGATATATTTTCATGCAAAAAATAATAAAAATTATCCCTTACTTTTGCCACAATTATCATTTTATCTGGAATTATGCATGATATTCGGTAAATGTCCTAAAATTTCAAACACTTTATTCCATACTTACTTTGCCTCAATTTTGCTTTTTATGCAGTTGTTTCTTAAAATACTTAGTGGAATAGCAAACAGTGTAGACCGTAATCAGGAGCAGTCTGATCTGGGTCTACACTGTTTGCATATCCCATTTTGTCAGACACTTTCGTGTACGAAATTTTAGGAGTTTACTGCAGTCAGAAAAAGGTTGTTTTTCAAAGTAAACCTGTTAAAGTTCATATAAATAGATGTACATTTTTGTTTATTATGGATACCTATCTTCAGGCATATGTGAACCACTCCAGTACAGGCTGTGGACATACACAGTGTGGCTCGGATATATAGTTGAAAATCTTCAATATCAAATCTCTTTTAACCAAAAAGTATTGGTAGTTTTCTTTTTTTTTTTTTCCACAATTTTGTCTTTCTGGCGAAAGAATGTGCACAATACTGGTTAACCGCTTAGAGGACTAAGCTTGTCCAGTACAACATATATTTATCTTAGCCTTGACCACTCTCTGGGCTAATTCCTCAGACGACAAACTAACATCTTTTTTTTTTATTTTTCTAGACAATAGGCTTTGCCAGTTCATGCAAGTTGGAGACAATTTGCATGAAATGTCAAAGTCGATTTTCTGAAAAAAAAAAAAAAAAAAAAAATTTCAAAATGTCTCCTGGTGAAACTTTTAACCAGGGCGCTAAGTGTTAAGCTGATACGGCTCTCATCCATTGCTCAGGAGAGGACTCTTTTTCCAGATCCAGGTTTATTCCTAACCCTTGTCCTGCTGAACCTGGATATATCCTGCCTTTACAAACAGTGTATATCCAGATCAGTTGGCTTCTTCAGAACCATCTGATCTAGATCTGCACTGTTTGTCATTCAGTATGTGAATATTTATCAACAACCTGGATCAAGTATTTTCTGATTGGCTGACAATTAGAAGTGGGCGTGGCATCTTTATTTATTCAGCATGACAAGGGCTGGTTATGATACAGGCATGTACAGACATTCTTGTGGAGACACAATATTAGTTGTATCAAGCTAAAAAGACCCTTAACTCTTTAACAGTTAGCACTTTATGAGCAAATTCAGCAAAAGACAAACTAATGACTTTTTCTCCGGAAATAAGCTTTGATATTTCATGCAAATTGTCTCCTCCACACAATATCGGTTGTATCCAGCTAAAATTCACCCTCTATGAGTAAATTCAGCAGATGACAAACTGATGGCATTTTTTATTTTTCTCAAAAAAAAATAGGTTTGGACAATTCATGCAACTTTTCTCTTAATGAGACAATTTGCATAAATTTTCAAAACCTATTTTCTGAGAAAAATATGAAAAATATTTCAAAATGTCATCTGCTGAATATTTTTACCCAGTATGCTAAGCGTTACATACTGGAGCTGAAGTCAGCAGACGACAAATGAGAAGAAGAGTTTTCCCTCTTTTTTTCCAGAAAATAATGTTTGACATTTCATGCAAATCATAAGGGAATGGTTCACATGAAACATCAAGCCCTGTTTTCCGAAAAAAAAAAAAAAAAAAAAAAAGAAAATTTCCAAATAACTGTCTGGTGCCATTTTTAATATTTTAGTGTTTTTTTGGGTTTATTTTTTTTCTATTTTAGTGTTTTTTGTTTCTTGTTTTTTTTTACTAGCCCTTAAAGCGCCAATTACAACTGCAGCAGAACAAACTTGGTAAACCCTGATTCCCTGATGCTATATACAAAGACTCAGCCTCAAAGCTTTTTTGGTGCTGGAGAAGAAGCTTTTTTAAATGTTTTTTTTTTTTACCATATATGGGCATGGTGGCCATCTTGTTCAATGGTGTGGAACCATTTGAACAAATTGTCAACATCCCTTTGACAGAGGGCCCCATGTAAAATCAGGTGAAAATTGGTCGAGCTGTTTCAGAGAAGACCTTTAGAGATTACACAATTTTATACATATATACAGTCCAGGCACAAGGGTGGATAACTCCCGAGGGACGAAATTTTTACTATACCTAAAACGTTTTACTACGTTAATCATACATTGTAAATTTTAGCCTTAAGTCTTTAATACATTTTGAGAAAATGATTTTTCAACATTTTCTCTATACAGTGTATAGGGAGGCAAATCTGATCTTGCAGTAAAAAGGTCAATTGATTGTGTTGGGGTTTAACGACACTTCAACCCTTGTGGGTCATTTTGTGTCATCTCCCAGAGAAAGGAAAAAAAGAGATAGAAGAGGAGATGAAAAAGTGGGACAGGGAAGAAAAAGTAACAGGAAAGAAAGTGAATAAACAGAAGAAAATAAACATTCCCCCTCTACCCTTACCTGCTACAAGAATAGCAGGCCTTGCCCAGCTGGAAGCCAATATCAGTTGGATGTCCCGGTGATAAAAGATACAGGACATCTTCGTCACACCCAACCACCCCAAGTAAAAAGGTCAAATGTCAGTCTAGGGTCATCATTTGAACAAACTTGGTAGTCAAAATATTTAGAAAAAATATGGTATCAACAGTCATGAAGCACAGATGGAGATGCTATACTGAATCAGTATTTGTAGTAACTGGTCATAGTTCCAGATAAGTGGGTTATCAACATAATATTTTTCTTATTTCTCCACAAAAATGTATGTTGTGGGTACTCATTACAAGTGCCTCAGCGAGGCGCTTCTAATGTGTACCCACAACATACATTTTTGAGGAGGAATAAAATATCAGCACTTTTCGGATGAAAAAATGACTTAACTGGAGCTAAGTCTTGTCTGAATTTCTTTTTAATAAAACACATATGGTCCTAGGAATTGTATGGGTCATACCAAGAGGAAAAGGGAAGGATCTTTTGGTAATCGGTAAAGGTAAATACTCTCGCTATTAGGCCCAGATACTTTAGACACGGCAATTTTTTCTACCAAGAAGAATTGATATTCTTATTTCTCTAGAAAAACATATGTTGTGGGTACTCATTAGAAGCCCCTCACCACCACAGAAATAAGAAAAATATTACCTGGTACCCACTTTTGTCTAGAGCTATGATTATATACGTGATAAGACCACTTTTCTCCAAGAACTGTCCATACCACAGCTTTCAGGTGATATTTTTTGTAATAATGTAGAATGATTTTTATTTTTGCAGATAAATCTGTTGCAAGTAATGACTAGACCCAGAGGACTTGTTACAGAGGATATTTTGTAATAACTTTGGGATAATGATGATGATCTGCTGTTTTACATTCCTTTCAACATTATAACAGTCATTTCAAGACATTGATTGATTGTATTGGGGTTTAACGACATGTCAACCCTTGTAGGTCATTTTGTGTTGTCTCCCAGAGAAAGTTAGAAAAGAGATAGAAGAGACAGTAGAAGAGATGAAAGAGAGGGACAGGGAAGAAAGAGGAACAGGAATGAAAGTGAAGAAACAGAAAAAATAAAAACATTCCCCCTCTACCCTTACCTGCTACAAGGATAGCAGGCTTTGCCTAACTGTGAACCAATATCAGTTGTATGCCCCAGTGACATAATATACACAACACCTTCGCACCACCCGACCACCCCTCATTTCAAGACAATGGATGGTTGATAATGAAAGGCTCAGTGCAATAAACGTCATATGGTCATGAGCTGAATTCCATCTCCAGTGGGATCTGAACCTGGGATCTCTTGATCTGAAGTCAAGAGCACTAACTACTTGAACATCCACGATTCAGTTCTGGGATGATTTCTCCAGTTCCCCATAAAAACATGTGGCATTTTGGAAATACCATAATTACCCTAAGTATTGGGACAAACAGGCCTGAGCAGACACTGTAGAACCAGAGCAGACGCCGCATTGTAAGATCAAATGCCGCAGAATGGGGCATCTGATCAGGGTCTACACTGTTTGCCACTCATCCAGCAGTTTTTACTTACATCAGTTGGTGGTAGAATGGACTTGTTCAAATTTTAGGACAAGTATGGTAAGAAGTTAAGATGTCACAATACTTAGGGTAAATACGGTAGTGAACAAGCAGAGCAGAGCCACTAGAATAGTTGCAAATCTATCCGTTTTCCTCACATTATTTTCATTAACCCTTGTCCTGCGGAATAAATTGACAAGCTCACTTCTAATTTTCAGCCAATCAGATTATTTGATCCAGATTGTTGATACAAATTCCCATACTGAATGACAAACAATGCTGATCCAGATAAGTTGGCTTCTGAAGAAGCCAACTGATCTGGATCTACACTGTTTGTAAAGACAGGGTATACCTGGGTTCAGCAGGACAAGGGTTAAGAGACTTTTTTGCCTTATAAGTAAATGCTTGGAATACAGGGTAATATAAGTTTCAGCGGGCAACATTTTCAAATAGTTTGTCTTTCATGAAATGTCAAACCCTGTTTTCTGGGGAAAAGAATGTAAATATTTCAAAATGTGGCAAGCTGAACATTTTACCCAGCATGCTAATTAAAATATAAGTTCTGAGCTTCAGACAACTGGATCAGGCATTTTTGTTTTGTTTTGTTTTTTTCCTTTTTTTTTTTTAATTATCAACTCAAAGTTGTGGATATTTTTTCCCCTTACTCCTCCAAGAATATACAAGTTGTGTTACTCATTAGAAGGCTTATCCATGGTGCTTCCAGCCCACAATGTGTTTTTGTGGAGAAATAAATATATCTATGTGGATATTCCTCTTATCCAACGCTCTGGAAATCAGTAAAAACACATATATATTGATCTGGGCCCAGTTGTTCAAAACTAACGATGTCGTTAGTTAACAATTCGTTAAAATTTGCATCGAGTGATACGCAAATATGCTGAAATTTTTTGCTGAAAAAATGTGAGTAGCTTTTTACTCACATTTTTTCAGCAAAAAATTTCAGAAAATTGTATATTGAATCTGCTAAAACAGTTACCGAAATGACCCTTAACGAGCTTGTTAAGCTAACGACGCTTTGAACAACTGGGCCCTGCTAAATAACTCCAGATCTGAGGAGTATTTCTCAATTTTCAACAAACACATTTTATGGGTATGATAAATATCCTAAAATTTCAAACACTTTATTCCAAGCTTTATTCCGTACTTGTTTGGCCTAAATTTTGCTTTTTATGCAGTTGTTTCTTAAAGTACATAGTTGAATGGCAAACAGTGTAGACCCTGATCAGACTGCTCCATCAGAGCAGTCTGATCTGTGTCTACACTGTTGGCATGTGCTATGCGATGTGACATTTTGTTGTTCAAAATTTAAGGACATTTGCGGTACTCATTAGAAGTGCCTCCACGACTCAAGGCACTTCTAATGAGTTTGTGGAGAAATAAGAAAAAAATCAATATTTTTCATAAGAATCCCCCAATCTGGAGCTCTCTCTGAGTACTCTGTACAAGTTCACAGACACCTATATTAACCTTTACGACTCTCTTTGGCAAATTCAGCAGACATCAAACTGATGATCTTTTTCTTATTTTTCCCACAAAGCAGAATTTGACATTTCATGCAAATTGTCTCCATTGGAGATAGTTTGCATGAAATGTCAAAATCCATTTTCTGGGAAAAATATAAAAAAATGTAAAATGTCATCTGCTGAAAAATTAACCCAGCATGCTCAGCGTTAATGCTAAGAATGTTTTTGAAATCTGTGTTATCATAGCATAACTAAGTGCTTCTCTTAGATAATGTAATACAAATACACATAATCATCAATAATTAATACAAATATATTGCTGCGCTCATTCCAAAATCTATGCCCATCCTAAAAACTACCAGGACCACATAGTTCAAGATAAGTCATTTTTTCAAACCAAAAAGTAGATATTTTTTCATTTCTTTTCAAAAACATATATTGTGGGTACTCATCAACCAACAACATAATGTTTTTGAGGAGCAATAAGAAAAAATTTTATCTGGATACCCCAACCCCGCCCTTATCTAGAGCTATGGGACCAGGAGCATAGTTACTTTTCCTCAGGATTCTATTGTAGCATTTGGCTAAATTCTAATCCTCATAATATTCTTGTGTAAAACTGACATAAATTCGAATAGTCTCATTTATTATTGTCTAACCAGAGTTAAGCTTTTTATAAAATATAGCCCTTGGCTTCCATAAACTTTTTGCTGTTCCAGTCCTCACCATCCTAATTAATACCCTGTTCCCTACTCTGCTTTTTACATATTTCAGAAAATTTGTGCCGAGCTTTTACGGCCCAGTCAACCAAATGGGGTTGAATTGGGTGTGATTAGCTTACCTAACTAGACTTTTACTGGGCAGGCTTAGTCCTCTAAGCAGTTAACCAGTATTGTGTACATTATTTTGCCAGAAACTGACAACTGCCCTTCTTGAATCAGCAGAAGGGAGAGAATGACTACAGAAAATATTTCAAGGCCAAATCTCCAGGAAAGAATGTTGCCGACCCGCCGGGGGTCGAACCTGCAACCTCCTGATCATCAGTCGGACACACAACTAACTGAGCCATTGAGGCCGGCTTTTCAGAAAGTTGTTGTTCACACAGCTTTTTACTCATTAGCATATTTGCAAAGCATTTTTGTTAGGGTGTTTTTGGTCATGATTTAATGTAAAACCTTTTGTTGTAACTCTCTTTGTATCATTCACCACTTTAAAAACAAACTGAATCTTTTCTTTTTTTCCCATAGTAGAAATGGCTGCAAGTTATGCAAAAATCCACTGGGTAGGCAATTCGGTGTGGATTTTCAACAATTTCCACTTGTTCAATATATCTGAAATTTTCACAATACTGATATGAAATATCAATAATCAAACAAGCGGGCCATGATGGCCCTGTAATGCTCACCTGAGTATCATAGCACTTAGAGAACCTCATCTAGAATTGATTAAGGCAAACATTCTGACCAAAATTCATGAAAATTATATTAACAAGTAAGACAATGTAGAATGTCTAATGGACTGTGAAATGAGGTCAAGGTCAAATATGGATGACTGCACTCAAGAGGCCATGCTAAGATGTATGCATGTGCTAAGTATCACCGGCTGTAGGACAAATATCACTTTGCAGGACCAATAGTTACTGAGAAACTGACCTAAACGGAAAAACTTAAGAAAGTCACTGGACCGTGAAATATAGGTCATAAGTGACCCAGTTCCAAACTTCACCCAGAATCATCAAGACAAACATTTTGAGCCAGATTCATGATGATCACTTCAAAAATGTGACCTCTAGAGTGTTAACAAGGTTTTCCTTTGATTTGGTCTGGTGACCTAGTTTCTGACCCCAAGTGACCCAGTTTCGAATTCGATCTAGAAATCAAGACAAACATTTTGAGAAATATTCATGATTACTTCAAAAATGTTACCTCTGGAGTGTTAACAAGTTTTTCCTTTGATTTGACCTGGTGACCTAGTTTTTGACCCCAAGTGACCCAGTTTAGAACTTGCCCTAGATTTCATAGAGGCAAACATTCTGAGCAAGTTTCATTAAGATAGGGTCAAAACTGTGACCTCTAGAGTGTTAACAAACTAATTGTTAATGATACGATGGACAACAGACAGAGAGCGATCACGACAGCATGACCTGAGCTTTTGCTCAGGTCAGCTAAAACTCACTGGAGTATGCCATGCTTTCTAATAAAATATTAAATTCGGACATATTCAGCACTCCAGATAAAGAGGGTAAATGGCAATTTATCATTAAAGGGGAACGGAACCTTAAAAGGTATTGTGCTTTAAAGTAAAGAACTTTGCAAACAATGAATTTTGACACAAATGTGATGAAAATCGGTCGAAAATTAAGTAAGTTATAGACAGTTGAATATTTTAACATTGGTGGAATGGGTGCCGCCATTTTGAATATTTAATGAGTTTCATAAAAATTTAATATTTGTTTTATAAAGGTAGTAATAATTCTCATAAAGTTGGTTTATTTTGGGGGAAATGACTGCTTGTCACTAGAATTAAAAGATTATAAAAAATCTGTAGCAAAGTTATTCTTTAAAACCCTTTATAATTTGGTTTTGCATATTTAATTTGGGCTTTGTGACATCACAAAGCCTACAATATGGCGACATCCACGACAGCCATTTTAAATATATTCAAACCACCATAACTTCCTTATTTCTTGGCCAACTTTGAAAACTCTTGCATCAAAATAAATGGCTTGTTAAGCGCTTTATTCCAAGATATACTTACAACTTATATTGCGTTTCCCTTTAAGGAAATCTGCATCAAAAAAAATTCTAGGGGGTAAAAATACTGCAATTTTGAATTTCAGATTAAAGTACTGAACTCAATTTATTTGATTTATTTGGGCTTTACTTCACTTTCAAGAGGAATAGGAATTGCAAGGTCAACTTTAAGCCAAAAACTGCATGAGTGAAATATTTTGTCTGAAAAGGGTGGGTAAATTCTTAACCATTATAGGCTCAATACTAACTTAACAACTCTCTGTGAAAATTCAGCAGACAACAGACTGATGGTATTTTTATTTTTCCCAGAAGATAGGATTTGACATTTCATGCAATTGCCCTTAGACGACAATTTTCATGAAATGTCAAATCCTATTTTCTGGAAAAATATTTCAAAATGTCATTTGTTGGAATTTTTACCAGCATACTAAGCCTTAAAGGCTCAGTATAAACCAAATCTGCACCGGTGCACCGGGTCTCTGTTGAAAGAAAAGGCACTGTGACCACTATTCACCGTTGGTTGGGGTGGGTAAGTGAACGGGTGATTACAAATGATCAGTGTATACTTTGGTCATCAATATGAGCACGGAAAATAACTGATGTCAAAAAGAAACGCATCAGCTAAAAGAAACACACCAGAGAAAATGACTTCTTTTTGCCAGTCTCCATACCTCATGTAAAGTAGTGTATATCATAGTTTAAACTTGTTTTTCAACTACTGAAATGTTAATGTTTGGTTCATTTAATTATTTACACCAATATATTGGTGATGTGACCATTTACATGATAAGTAGCCTGTGCAAACTGTACACATGGCTTTTTTGCAACTACTCTCAATATGTACATCCATTCCATAGTTGTTTTATGACCCAAAAATCAAAAAGAATTTGAAAAATCTGAGAATTCAAAGTTGCCAAGGCTAGATAATTAAAATCCTAATCAATATTTAGGAATGCTAGAGGGTGGACATTCTCAGGAATTTGTTGCTGGACACTTTAATGCATAAAGGTCGACCATAACTCAATTTGTTCCCAGTGTTAATGTCACAGGGAACCAAGCTGACAGGCCTCATTCTGGTAGTTGCCACGTGTAACGTCTGTGAGACAGGATAACTGTAGATGGCAACGTCACTTACCTGATCTGATGGCAGAATCTACAGTGTCGATGGCTGCTGGTAATCGTGGACGGCCAATAAGATGTAATACAGAGCAAAATTGGCTGAGGGAGTGTGGGATTATCTGCCATAGGCCTTCTCATGGAACCACATTAACTCAATGTCACCTTGTTACTTGTCAGCAGTGGGCTAGAAACAACTGTGGACGTAACTGGCGTAAAGTGGTTGCACAAGGATATACAAGAATCTACATCGCTATCTATGTTACGGGGACAATTGTGTTATTCAGCATAATCGTTTCGGAGAGGGCGGTATTATGGTGTGGGAGACAAATAACCATAATGTCATGACTGAACTCGTAACTGTGAACGGAAACTTGAATGCAAGGCAGTATGTGGACCAAATTTTTCGACCTGTGATCTGACCACTGTTTTTGCAACATCCTGGACTTGAGTATTAGCATGATAACGCCTACCCACCTACATGTATAGCATGTGTTACCTTGGACGTTTCTGACAACCAATAACATCAATGTTCTCTCGTATGGACTGCATGTTTTTCAACTTGCAGCCCGACTGAACATATGTGGGGTGTACTAGATCAACTGTTACGTAAATGTCCTAACCTAAGCCTAGAAATGCTCAGGAATTGGTAGCTGCACTGCACGAAGAGTGGGTGCATATCCCACGATACCATCTGTGTAACATGTCGTTCACTGAGGTGGAGACCTGGTGCAGTTAATGTAAGGCGGGGCAGACATAATCAGAACTGACATTTGAAAGAGGGTGACTGTGGTTGGCATTTGATTTCTGGGCCCTGAAGTCTGATGAATGAACATCTGAGACATTTTCAAGTCATCAGTATATTATGAATAATTGTTGAATGTTTTGAATGAAATTTTGGGTTTTGAATTCTTATGAACTGCATTTAATTAAAGGTCATTGTGGCCTTTCTTTTTGTTGGCAGTGTATATCTTTAATTGCTAATTATTGAATGCTCAATTAAAACTAGAACTGGTGTTTGTAAAACACTATGCCCCCAACCACCTGATTCTAACACTGCTTGACTCCAACACTGCTTGCCCATGATGACATAAACTGGCTCCAGTCTCCAGTGACCGAATAGTTTTCTCATAATCCTGTTTGATAAACCACTAAAATAAAACCGAAAAAATATCATGATTACAAAGGCTGGTCACTAGTGACTAGCCTTAATAATCATGACACTACTTTGGTTTTATTTTAGTGGATTATTAGACAGATTATAAGAAAAAAATATTTAGTCACTGGAGACTGGAGCCAGTCTAGTAACAACAGTACAAATATACGAGATTTCAATATTATTTCATTAAAAGGGAAATAACTATTTTTTCAATGGGAATCCATATATGAAATTTCTAAACATTAGCATACAAATGTACATGGTTCTAATTTTATACTATAAATTTGCACAATAAAGCAACATTAAGTGGCCAGAAATTCCAAAGGGCCATAACTCTGACAACATTTCATTTAATTGGTTGAAAATTTAATCAGGTGATCTCCTCCTCAGTCCCAATTGGTATACCAAATATCAAGGTTCTAGCTCAAATACTTTTTGAGATATCTTGCTAGTGAGGTTTCAATGTTATTTTATTAAACGGGAAATAACTCTAAAATGGGAGATGATTCGGATAAAAAAAAAAAAATATGGGTCACCTATTTTTTCATGAGGAAACCATATACGAAATTTCAAAACATTAGCATACCTGGTTCTAAACTTTGCTATGCACATGAAAGTAACAAGATTAAATAGTCTAAAACTGCAAAGGGCCATAACTCCAACAACATTTCATTTAATTGCTGAAAATTTAATCAGGTGATCTCCTCCTTAGTCCCAATCAGTATACCAAATATCAAGACTCTAGCTTGAATACCTTTTGAGATATCTTGCTAACAAGATTTCAATGTTATTATATTAAAAGGGAAATAACTCTAAAATGGGAGATAATTCAGGTAAGAGAAAATATGGGTCACCTATTTTTTCATGAGGAATCCATATATGAAATTTCAAAAAATTAGCATACATGGTTCTAAACTTATGCTATGCACATGAAAGCAACAAGATTAAATAGCCTAAAATTGCAAAGGGCCATAACTCCAACAACATTTCATTTAATTGCTGAAAATTTAATCAGGTGATCTCCTTCTCAATCCCAATCAGTATACCATATATCAAGGCTCCAGCTCAAATACTTTTTGAGATATCTTGCTAACGAGATTTCAATGTTATTTTATTAAAAGGGAAATAACTCTAAAATGGGAGATAATTCAGATAAGAAAACAAACAAAAATATGGGTCACCTATTTTTTCATGAGGAATCCGTATATGAAATTTCAAAACATTAGCATACATGGTTCTTAATTTATGCTATGCACAAGAAAGTGTGACGGACAAATGAATGAATGGACAAGCCAGAAGCAATATGCCCTCCAACTTTTTCAAAGTTGGGGGCATAATTAATCAAGCGTGTTAACCCTTAAAGTGCTAATCACAACTGCAGCAGAAGACATTTTGAAATATTTTTTTATTATTATTTTTCAGAGAAAAAAGACTAGACATTTCATGTGAATCAAATGACTTGCAGATGATTCACATGAAATGCCAAGTCATTTTTTTCTTTGAAAAAGTGATTTAAAAATCTAGCCTGTCACTGCAGTTGAGTCTTGAGCTTCTTCAGTTCCCTTTCAAACAGCATCTCTAGCAGAATACTGCCAGAATACATTCATAGCATACATGCAAGTACTTGAGTGTTTCTCTGAAAACATCACAGCTCCAAGTAAGGCACCTTTTGCCCAACTGAAAAGTGTTGATATTTTTCTTATTTCTCCACAAAACCCTATGTTGTGGGTACTCATTACAAGCGCCTCGCCAAGGTGCTTCTAATGAGTACCCACATCATAAGTTTTCATGGAGAAATAGGAAAACTATAATGCGGATACCTCCGCTTATCTGTGGCTCTGGAAACATATGTCAGCAACTCATCTGTATACCTTACTTTTTGCAGGCTGAAGGTGTATGAATGTATTTGCACCATAGCCCCAGATAAGGCAACTTTTCCAACCAAAAAGTGTTGATACTTTTCTTATTTCTCCACAAAAAGGTATGTTCTGGGTACTCATTAACCCTTAAAGCGCCAAGAAAACCTGCATCCGAAAATGTCGTCTGTTTATGTCATCTGCTGCATCTACTTGCAAACTTTTCAAACATACCTTTTGCATACAGGCAAACAGTGTGGACCCGGATCAGACTGCTCCTTTCTGGGTCCACACTGTTTGCAAAAATGACTTCTAAAATCACAAGCAGAAGACAAAGCAGATGACAATTGTTGTGATTGGCAGCTTAAGGGTTAAAAGCGCTTTGCAGAGGCGTGTCTAGGAGTATCCACAACATGTTTTCCTAAAGAAATAAGAAAAATAATAAGTGGATACCCTCGCTTTTCACTATGTATAACCCTAAGTGTCCGGTCACCCTAACTCTTAGCATGCTGGTTAAAAATTACAGATGACACTTTGGATATTTTTCTTCTTTTTTTTTTCTTAAAAAAAAATAGGTTTTGATATTTCATGCAAGTTCTATTTTCAGAAGACAGTTTGCATAAAATGCCAAAGCCTATTTTCTGAGAGAAAAAAAAAGAAAAATATCAAAAACCGGTCACACGGATCACCGAAATACCGGAATACCCATGAAAAATATAGGTATACCTGTGAAAGACACATATCAAAGACACCAATATTGGCTTTAATTAATTAATTAATTAATATTATGTCAACCTAATGGAAAAGGGATAATATTTTAACCTCAAATAATTTGCAAATTGTCTTTGAAGTGTTTTTTTTATTTGAAAACATTGTTGATAGTCCGCTAGATCAGAGCTGGAATACAACCGGAATACCCAAATACCCGTGAAAACCGTGAATTATCTACACTTCAAAAGCAAAGTACATAGGACGTTTTGTATAAAACATTTATCAATTGAGTGAATAATTTGTTCCGATTGATTTAGTTATGTATGATGTAAAAAAAAATATATGGCCGGAAGTAAGTCTCAAACATGACACACCTAAAGTTTATTATTTACGCATGTTTGAAACAAATAGATTAAACAACCAATGCAATCATGATGAGTAACGTCATCCTTACATCCATGGAGCTTGTAGGAATATTATTTTAAATATAAATATATTAATATAAATAATGTGTTCCAGCAGCATGCCTTTATAAATATGAGAATCGTTGCATCAATCTGTGTAAATATTACCCATTACCGGAATACATCGAGAAATTTTATATGTAGCGCTCTCCCCGCAAAAAAAAAAAAAAAAGTAAAGTCTTATCTATTTCTTTGAACAGTAAATATTATTTAATTGAAAAAAGAAAAAAAAAAGAAGATTTATGGTTTTCTACAAAAGACTGTCGCTAGAAATAGAATCATCAGAATACCGCTGTACAGGCAAGTGTACCACGGTACGTACCATGCTGAACAAATACCGTTCATTCAGTCTACAATGGGATAAAGAAAACAGAAGTAAACCTTTCGCAACCCCGGGAACTTTAGACAAAGACAAATCAATATTTTTCTTAATATTCAAGGACAGAAGGCTTTGAAATTTCATTCATTTGTTTCCAAAGGAGACAATCGAATGAAATGTCAAACTCCATTTTCAACCCTTGTCCTGCTGAATAAATTAAGATGCCACACCCATTTCTAATTTTCAGCCAATTAGATTACTTGAACCATGGCAGCTTGTTGATATAAAGTCACATACTTAATGGCAAACAGTGCAGATCCAGATCAGTTGGCTTCTTCAGAAGCCAACTGATCTGGATCTACACTGTTTGCAAAGGCAGGACATATCCGGGTTCAGCAGGACCAGGGTTAAGAAAAATAAAAATAACTTATTTCATCATATGTCCCCAGCATGCTAAGCTCTACATGCTGTCTGCTAATATTTATACAGCGTATGTAATGAGCTTTTTTTTTTTTTAAACCCTTAACCCTTGTCCTGCTGAATAAATTAAGATGCCACGCCTACTTCTAATTTTCAGCCAATCAAATTACTTGATCCGGGTTTTTGTTAGAAATTCACATATTTAATGACAAACAGTGCAGATCCAGATCAGTTGGCTTCTTCAGAAGCCAACTGATCTGGAGCTACACTGTTTGCAAAGGCAGGACATATCCGGGTTCAGCAGGACTAAGGTTAAAGCACTAATCGTAAGAGCAACAGACAACATTTTTATTATTTTTTTGTGTGTGTGTATTTTTCATGGAAATAAGGCTTGATATTTCATGTGAATCTGTTTCACATAAATCTGAAGCCTTATTTTCTCTGAAAAATAAATCAAAGAAAGTTTATAAAGTTGTCTGCTACAATTTTGCTTAGCTTTTATGGGTTAGTGCAGAAATCCAACAGTACAACATATTACCAGAACTGCAGAGACCAGGCCAACAGGTATCTGCCAATTAGTTAAACAGATGTACAAATATACAATGTAACAGGCCTTTTTCTTAACCCTTCTCTTGCTGAACACAACATGCCCTGTCTTAGCAAACAGTGTAGATCCAGATCAGTTGGCTTCTGAAGAAGCCAACTGATCTGGATCTGCACTATTTGTCATTAAATATGTGAATTTCTATCAAAAACCCGGATCAAGTAATTTGATTGGCTGGAAATTAGAAGTGGGTGTGGCATCTTAATTTATTCAGCATGACAAGGGTTAAGCATACTGGGTAATAAATAATTTCAGTAGATAACATTTTGAAATAAATTTTCTTTTTTCCCAGATAATAGGCTTTGACATTCCATGCTTAGGATACAATTTGCATGAAATGTCAAAGCTTATTTTATGGGAAAAATTAACCCTTGCCATGCTGAATAAATTAAGATACAACACCCACTTCTAATTTTCAGCCAATCAGATAACTTGATCCAGGATGTTGATACAAATACACATACTGAATGGCAAACAGTGCAGATCCAGATCAGAACTGATCTGGATCTACACTGTTTGCAAAAATAGGGTATATCTGGGTTCAGCGGGACTAGGGTTAAAAAAAATATCAATTTGACACCTGCTAAAATACATGCAGCATACAGTGTAATGCTGGCCTTGAAAACAGAGACAAGGTCATAAAAAATCTTTGGTTTGGATCTCCAGTAACACATGGGTATGCTGGGTACAAATTTTAGCTGATGACATTTTGAAATACTTTTCTTGTTTTTTCCTACAAAAGGATTACACTTCATGTATTTGTCTTGCATGAAATGTCAGATCTTATTTTCTAGGAAAAAAAGGAAAATATCATCATTTGTCTTCTGCTGAATCTGCCTATTGCATGCTAAATCAAAGCCCTGAAGATGACTGCAGCAGTTTGCTAAGACTGCAAATTCTGATCAAGTTCACTGAGAACAATAGACTGAAATGCACTAGATACAGTCATGTTTGTGTAATGTTTGTCCAATATGGGTCATTGACTATTTTAGCAAAAGCATCAATCTGTGACAAAGCATTTTTTGGGACATCATACAAACCCTATATATAAACAGGAACTCCACGGAAGGCGGTGTCGCACCTGCTGGGGTGGGCAAGGCAGTTGGGACTCCATCAATAGGTATAAATATAGGTCAAGGTCACCGGGGCAAGGTGCGTGCTGAGTGAGGATGTCGAGGAGAAACACTATGCGAGGTTTGACGGTTCTAGCAAATATAGTTGATGCATTCGCAAGGGCTGGCGCGATATCTCTCTAAGTCACTGGAGCGTAAAATATAGGCCAAGGTCACCAGGTCAAGGTGTGTGCTGAGTAAGGATGTCGAGGAGAAACAATATGCAAGGTTTGACAGTTCTAGCAACTATAGCTGATGAGTTCGCAAGGGTTGACACGAAATTTGTCAAAATCACTGGAGCGTAAAATAGAGGTCATGATCACCAGGTCAAGGTGTATGCTGAGTGAGGATGTCAAGGAGAAACAATATGCAAGGTTTGACGGTTCCGGCAACTATAGTTGATGAGGTCGCAAGGGTTGACACGAAATTTGTCAAAGACACTGGAGCATAAAATATAGGTCAAGGTTACAGGGTCAAGGTGCATGCTGAGTGAGGACGTCGAGGAGAAACACTATGCAAGGTTTGATGGTTCTAGCGACTATAGTTGATGAGATCGCAAGGGTCAACGAAATTGTTGATAGATGGACGGATACCTACGTCGCACAATGCCAGCAGGTGCCACAATAAAATCATATGCAAGCACACATATGCCTAAGCTATAATAGCAAATAAAACTGCAAGCCATGCACCATGCCCCACCACAGCAACATATTCCCTATACACTTCTGTACTATAAGGGCTGAAAACAATCTAAGTTAAACAAGAAGAGAAGCAATAAACAGTTATTTCATAACTCAAAAAAAAAAAAAAAAAAAAAAAAAAAAAACACCAAAAGGTCTAAGTTAAAAATGCAATAAAAAGTGATAAAAAATAATTTCAGGATTCTGAAAAAAACAATATGCATATCTTCAGACCATCCTAAAAGCCTGTGTAAAGTTTCAAAAGGATCGACGGCCTGAAAATGTAGGAGGAGTTGCGCGTACAAGGTACATACTCCCTATACATTTCTGTAGTATTAGGGCTCAAAAAAGTCTAAGTTAAAAATGCAAAAAATGTAATAAAAACTAATTTCAGGATTCTGAAAAAACAATATGCATATCTTCAGACCTTCCTTAAAGTGCCTGTAAAGTTTGAAAAGGATTGGCCTAAAACTGTAGGAGGAGTTGCGGGCAGAAGGTACATACTCCCTATACATTTATGTAGCATTAGGGCTCGAAAAAAAACTAAGTTTAAAATGCAAAAAATGTGATAAAAAATAATTTCAGGATTCTGAAAAAACAATATGCATATCTTCAGACCATCCTAAAAGCGCCTGTAAAGTTTGAAAAGGATTGGCCTAAAACTGTAGGAGGAGTTGTGGGCAGAAGGTACAATACTCCCTATACATTTCTGTAGTATTAGGGCTCGAAAAAAGTATAAGTTAAAAATGCAAAAAATGTGATAAAAAATAATTTCAGGATTCTGAAAAAACAATATGCATATCTTCAGACCATCCTAAAAGGGCCTGTAAAGTTTGAAAAGGATTGGCCTAAAACTGTAGGAGGAGTTGCGGGCAGAAGAATGGTGGGGGCGCCAATGGACGGACGGACAGACGTACGGCTGGACACTCAAAATTTCAGAGAGTATAACATAATACCCCGCCACTTTTTTGGTGGCGGGGCATAAAAAATTACATCTGTATGCTTTTCTGTTATTTTCTTGCTTCAAGTATCATATACACAACTATTAAATGTAAATCTGAACATTTTGCTTTAAATTCATTACAGTTTCAATACAACATTAATCCTGCTGAACCCGAATATATCCTGCCTTTGCAAACAGTGTAGATCCAGATCAGTTGGCGTCTGAAGAAGCCAAATGATCTGGATCTGCACTGTTTGCCATTAAGTAAGTGAATATAAAGCAACGATCTGGATCTAGTAATCTGATTGGCTGAAAATTAGAAGTAGGTGTGGCATCTTAATTTATTCAGCAGGACAAGGGTTAAAGCAGGGTTTGCTACTTTGATCCTACATTTTAAGTTTCAGCAATTAGTTTTTAATATAGTTTGAGTAGGGGTGTGCAAAAATACCGGTACACCGGTATACCACAGTATTTGTTCAGCATGGTATTTCTAGCAACAGTCTTTTGTAGAAAACCATAAGTCTCCAAAATATTGAAACAGTCAAAGTTGAAACAGCTTGAAATGGTGTGCTTCAGTTATAAACCATTGAATTTCATTTGCAAATGGTACCTCTTAATGTCTTAGACAATGGATGAGGTGAAATAATTATACCTGCACATAACTTGTTGTAAATACATGTATATCTAACAATACATATTGATACTTTATGGAAGTATGCAGTTATAAAATTGATAATAAGCAGGAAGGTGTTACTAAAGCATTAAGTGCTGGAAACTGCTGACAAGGTCCTACATGTATCTCCAGTCTCCACCCTCCACTGCTTAGTTTTAATTTAAAATATAAATTTCTATTACAATATATAATGTAAATCGATACTTGATTGAAAATAAAACTCAGCATAGATGATTGAGGACCTTATAGACCATCAGATGTTGGCCTATCAACCAAATGGCCACTATTGCTGTCAATATCCCAATGACCTCTGCAAAATTTAATACTGTTGCGGTATACTGTGGTACGTACCGGGGTACTCTGCTAAATACCGCGGTATTCCATGGTACTTTACTTTTCGTGGTACCCATCCCTAATTTTGAGAAAATGATATTTCAATAGTTACCACATACAAAATGCATAGGGACCTTGTTGTAAAAGCTTGAAGGTCAAACTAGGGTAGGTAATCATTTGAACAAATTTAGTAGACCTTAAGCCCCCTATATACAGGTATTAAGATTCAGCCTCAAAACTTTCCTGGTTCTGGAGAAGAAGATTTTTAAGTGTTTTACCATATTATGGGCATGGCAGCAATCTTAATGGACTGTGACCATTTTACAAATTTTCAATTCCCTTTTGACAGAAGGCTCCTCATGAACTTTGAAGAAACTTGGCCCAGGGATTCAGAGAAGTCCTCCAAAATTGTGGATGAACAACAGATGGATGGACGGCTGGGAGTGATAACAATAGCTCATGCTGAGCCGGATCAGGTGAGCTAAAAGGAATAACAAGTGGATTATAAGCCCCATTCTCCTACTTGCTGCAAATACAGGAGACCCTTACCACAAGGTTAGGTGCTTAGAACTGCCTCTGCAAAGCCCCTTTTCTTATTTCTCCATGAAAACATGTTGTGGGTACTCATTCAGCGTCCTAGATAAGAGGGAGTAAAGGGTATTTCAGCACTGAATTTGTGAAAACTAGACAAAGTGCCCAGTGGGGCACATATACACCCGACTAGCGCTACCGCCACTTTTTAAAGAGCACAAAGTATGTAGCTTTGACTCTGGAGATGGCAGTTGTACGCTATATGTTATAACATTGAAAAAATTCAATCACACATAATATGAAGCCCTTGACCTCAAAGGTCAGGCACAGGTGCAGGGACTGAGCTAAATAAAACTTTAGACCTATAACTATCACCATATACCAGTGAAATCAGTCTTTATAATATAAGCAAAAATGACATTTGTATGAAACTTCTGTGACCTTGACTTTAAAGCCATGCCCCAGCTTGGGGATGGTGCCGAGAAAAACTTCAGACCTATATATACCATCATGCTTAACATTAATGAAACCAACAAAAGGGTCTTTATAAAATATAGCTACATGTATATAAACTTAGATGCAATTTTTTTTTTTTACTTTTATATGAAATTTCTAAGTCTGTGACCTTGACCTCAAGGTCATACCCCAGGATAAGGATGATGCTGAGTAAAACTCTAGACCTATATCTACCAACATGTAAAATATAAATGAAATTCCCTAAAGGGTCTTGATGGTATAGCTACATGTATATAAACATAAACACAAAAATTTTGACTTATTTATGAAAATTCTAAGTCCGTGACCTTGACCCCAATGTTATTCCCCGGGATAGGTTTAGTGCTGATAAAAAATTAAGCCCTATATCTACCATCAGGCTAAACATGAATTAAATCCATCAAAGGCTCTTCATAATATAAGGTCTTATAAACTTTAACGTAAAAACTTTGACCCTAAGACAAAAATAAAGTATGAACGAATAATGCTTCAACGGATGGATGGACAGACAAACAGATTCCTTGCTGATAGCTATATCCGCTCAACCTTTCAATTAGGGGATAATAAAATTTAACAAAAGGTCTTGATGATATGGCTATATAAACTTAAAAGCAAAAACTTTTACTTTTAAATGAAACTTCTAAGTTCGTGACCTTGACCTCTGTCACACCCGGGGTGGGGATCATGCATAGTAAGACTCCAGGCGGATATATAGCAACATGTCAAATATAAATGAAATTCCACAAGGGTCTTGATGATACAGCTCTATAAACTTAAACACAAAAATTTTGACATTTTTATGAAAATTGGAAGTCCGTGACCTTGACCTAAAGGTCACCCCCGGGGTGGGGATGGTGCCAATAAAAGCTTTAGAGCTATATCTACCATCATGCCAAATATGAATGAAATCCATCAAAGGGTCTTCAAAATATGAGGTCTTATAATAAAACTTGAACGTAAAAACTTTGACCCTAAGACAAAAATAAAGTATGAACGAATAATGCTTCAACGGATGGTCGGACAGACCAACAGATCCCTTGCTGATACCTATATCCGCTGGACCTTTAAATTAGGGAATACTGAAATTAAAAAAAAAAGGTCTTGATGATATGGCTACATGTATATAAACTTAAACGCAATTTTGTTTTACTTTTATATGAAAATTCTATGTTCGTGACCTTGACCTCGGTCACACCCTGAGTGGGGATCATGCAGAGTAAGACTCTAGGCCAATATCTAGCAACATGTCAAATATAAATGAAATTCCTAAAAGGTCTTGATGATATAGCTATATAAACTTAAACACAAAAAACTTTGACTTTTTTATGAAAATTCTAAGTCCGTGACCTTGACCCCAAGGTCACCCCCTGGGTGGGGATGGTGCTGATAAAAACCTTAAACCTATATCTACCTTCATGCCAATTATGAATGAAATCCATCAAAGGGTCTTCAAAATATAAGGTCTTATAAACTTTAACGCAAAAACTTTGACCCTGACTTTTTTATGAAAATTCTAAGTCCGTGACCTTGACCGCAAGATCACCCCCAGGGTGGGGATGGTACTGATAAAAACTTTAGACCTATATCTACTTTCATGCCAAATATGAATGAAATCCACCAAAGGGTCTTCAAAATATGAGGTCTTATAAACTTTAACGCAAAAACTTTGACCCTGACTTTTTTATGAAAATTCGAAGTCCGTGACCTTGACCCCAAGGTCACCCCCGGGGTGGGGATGGTGCTGATAAAAACTTTAGACCTATATCTACCATCATGCCAAATATGAATGAAATCCATCAAAATATGAGGTCTTATAAACTTTAACGCAAAAACTTTGACCCTGACTTTTTTATGAAAATTCTAAGTCCGAGACCTTGACCCCAAGGTCACCCCCGGGGTGGGGATGGTGCTGATAAAAACTTTAGACCTATATCTACCTTCATGCCAAATATGAATGAAATCCATCAAAGGGTCTTCAAAATATGAGGTCTTATAAACTTTAACGCAAAAACTTTGACCCTGTGACGAAAAGACGAACGAATGAACGTACGAACGAAAGTATGTACAAATGAACGGACGAAGCGAAAACTATATACCCCCCACATACTTCGTATGTCGGGGGTATAATCAGCATTGAAATTGAGAGGTCTTATAAACTTTAACGCAAAAACTTTGACCCTGTGACGGAAAGACGAAACGAACAAACGAATGAACGTACGAACGAACGTACAAACGAACAGACTAACGGAAAAGCGAAAACTATATACCCACACATACTTCGTATGTCAGGGGTATAATCAGCACTGAAATTGAAGCTGATCGGGTAAAAATACTCAAAGAAATTTTGGATTTCAGCATTGTCAGTGAACTTTATGTCTTTCAATATGAAGCAATTTCCCTCACATTGAATCTATTGTGAGCAGGAGCAGTACACTAGATCAGAAAGGGCTTCAAAGACAAATGCATTACTAGGTTTTTTTTTTCCTTCTCTTTTTTTTTATTCAGAGATAATAAAGCTTGAAATTTCATGTGAATTGTCTGCTTAGCAGACAATTCACATGAAATTCCAAGCTTTCTTTCCTCTGAAAAAGTTAGAATTTTCTATGCTACACTTAATTAAGCTTGGCGCTTTAATAGTTAAGCATTGCAAATTGGCATTCAAGCATTAAGCATTAAAGCAGGGGGTAAAATACTCTTTATACCAAAATCTTATATAGAGCCCTGCTCATTAGAAGCACCTCACCAAGGCACTTCTAATGAGTACCAACAACATGTTTTTGTGGAGAAATAAGAAAATTATCTGAACTTTTTAGTTGAAAAAAGTGCATTATCTGGAGCCCCTGATTTTAACCAGTTAAAACTACAACAGACAATACTGCCCAAAATGATCAATATTGGTCAAATGAAACTTTTAGTGGTAGACTCAGGGATTATTCTGGCCCCAGATTTTTGTGAGAGAAAAAATCCCATTTGGACAAAAACAGTGAGAGATTTTCAAATTCAGTGAGAAACTGAGTTTGTTTTTTTTTTTGTTTTTTTTTGTAAAGGTCAGATTTTGTATCATAATTGTATGTATAAGTAATTAGTATTATTATTGCTTATTTTGCAATGTACTCTAAATCAGGTTAATAAAAATGTTATATATAGGGTGTTTGATTAGTATCCTTATTTTCATGTTTACTGCAAGTGTTTATATATAAATTTATAAATTTGAACTTTCTGGAAAATCATGTTTACAATAACAAGTTGTTTATATTCTTTTTGGAATTTCCAGTTGGAATATTCTAGATTAAGCTATTTTTGGCATGTCACAGAACATTTAATTTTTTCTTGACAAATACAGGATAATAAGTGATGCCTCTAATTATATAAGGAGAGAAGATTTTCATATGAGCATCTTTGTACACTTTCATTCTTTACAGGATTACTTCAATGTTTCATTAATTCTGGAATTAAACTCTGAATTCAGCGACTTTAAATTGTGGGATCAGAAACTGCAATTCAAAGGATTTGTTTCAGAAAATCTTCTGGAATATTTCTCAGGGATTTTGTGACATTATCCAATGATTTTTTTTACCTTCGAGTTCTGATTCATATACTCATAATTTTTCTCTGGGACTCACAAATTTTTATATAAATGAGTCCCTGAGCTCACAAAAACAGTAGATCCCTGAGCTCACAAAAAACAGTAGATATCTGCTCTAAAATATATTACAGACTCATGATTTTATCATAGGACTCATGGAATTTCAATTGTGTGTCCTTGAGACTGGATAGAATTTTTTCTGTCTTGCACATTTTCTTATTTTTTGTTATCAACAAATACTGTAAATAATTTTAAAGCTTGTTGCTGGTTTCACTTTCATTTCTTTCTCGTTACGTCTGGCTCGTAACAAAATGCAAACAGCTGAATAAGGGCGTCATGGGATTGTTAGGTAACAAGATGTTTTGCCCCCAAAACGTTTCCCCCCTAGTTGTTCCCCCCTGGTCGTTTCGCCCCCATTTTCCACCCCTAGATGTTTCGCCCCCAAAGCCTAGTCTTTTCGACCCCCTAGTTGTTTCGCCCCCCCCCCCCCCTAGTCGTTTCGCCGTAATAATATTAGTTTACCCTAAGATAGATGGAGGAAGGAAGGATGGGAGGATGGAGGAAGGAAGGATGGATGGATGAATGGACGGACGGGCGGGCGGATAGATAGATAGATAGATAGATAGACAGATAGATAATCGGTGCTGTTTGAAGTCTTTAGTAAATGAATAAAGTATTTGATCGCTACCGTTAATCTTCCTGATTAACCCTGTAATCTGCCGGATTAACGGACGGGCGGACGGACGGACGGGCGGGCGGGCGGATAGATAGATAGATAATCGGTGTTGTTTGAAGTCTTTAGTAAATGAATAACGTATTTGATCGCTACCGTTAATCTTCCTGATTAACCCTTTAATCTGCCGGATTAACTCAATTATCGCATATTGTTCCTGTAATTGACACGGTTATCTGTGAGGTGTGAAAACGCGTGCTTTAATAAAAACAAACATCTAAAACTTTTCCAATGCATTTATTTACCTTAACCCACAGCGAGGGGAATAAACATATTTTGGTTGTATCAGTTCCTGGTCATTTCCTTTCATATTTCTCTTTTGAGTTTCAAAATGCATTTTTATTTGAAATGGGGCTCATTCAGGATGCTCAGACTCAGATGCTTCCCGATCAGAGGTATACATGTGTTGTGTACATACGAACCAGCTTCATGCATCTCAAACAATGTCAGAAAATTCTAATTACATTTAAACGGATAAACGAACATTATTAAACACTTTTCAGTAGCATTTACCTAACCTGAAACGCAAATAAGATGTTGGGGGCGAAACGACCAGGGGGGAAACGTCTAGGGGGGGCGAAACGACAAGGGGGGCGAAACGACCAGGGGGGAAACAACCAGGGGGGAAACGACTAGGGGGAGGAAATGGTTTGGGGGCGAAACATCCCGGATTCGGATTGTTATTCATCAGGCTCAGTTCGGTCGTGTTTGATCGTCATCTGAATCAGGGGAGGAGAGCGTGGCCGCTTCAGTCGAGCTGGGTTGTGCTCGAACAAGATACTTTAACATGTTGCCATCCCGACTGGACGGCTTCGGAGCGGATAATTTTCGGCAGACATTTTTTTCTTTTGCTGACTCGAGGTGGCGATCAAAAAAGCGCTTACTTAAACCAGAGACCGACAATGAAATTTTACGATAAAGCTTTTCAGTGATACAGATTAATAAATGGTTACCTGCGGTCGTATGCGTAATGAATTTTGGTGCCACAATAATTCAGAAACCGGTCAAACAGAACAGTCCGATAGTCTCGAAATGAACCGCATGTGCAAAATAGGAACTTAACGGCGCGAAATGAGAAAAATTCAGCATGCGATTTTTTTTCTCACTCCGGGAATTTTGATGCGATTTCTTGCAAAAAAATGCGAGAATATCGCGAAATCGCGCCAGAAAATGATCCCTGTAGACTGGAATTTTTAATGGTCAGTTGGTCTAATAATACATGTACATGTAGGTCATACTGGGAAATGTTTTAACTAAAATTAGTAAAAAGAACTGTTTTTCCCTGCCAAGGGTACTCCTTGCTCTAACCTGTAAGACCTGTCTTTTTTTCATCTTCCAAGACAGTATTAAAGTTCCACATAGCGTCTTCTGGCCTCATTTTCACAATTTGACATATTCCTTAACCCTTTCACCCCGAGTTTAAGACATGGGCTCTTCCATCCCTGAATTTACATGCATTCATTGTTGCAAATAAGTTTCAGTCAAAAAAACATAAACACTAAGGCCAAAAAAATAAAAACAGCCTTGTTTCCGGTCGCCCAAACGACCCTTAATATTTTACAGCTGACCCCAATCTTTTTTCCGGGCCACAAAAATATTTTCGGAACTTTCGGTAAGTTTCAGTACTGCTCATCCATTACTGCAACCGTGAAAGAGATACTGTGATTTATAAATGTAATTCTGTTTGGTAGACCATTATACCACAAAATGGCTGTGGTCATCCTCTCAGTTAATTTTAACAAATGTCCGCATTTTGTGGGCATTAAATGCTTGAACTGGTATCCCCATACACTTTCTATGCGCAACATTTAGTACCTTAGCGCTTTATTTGTGAGTTAGCAGTTTGCGCATCAAAAAGGCAGTTCATGTTTTTAAATCCTACAGAACCTATTTAGGAACCCAATGTAGATTCTCATTTCCAGTATAGATTACAAAAATATAAGTGAAGGTACCCAGAAGATGCAACGATCACATTCCATTGTCCAGCATGAAAAAACTGCATGCTCGTAATGGTAACGCCACAAGAAATCATGGGGGATACCACTTAGACAGAAAAACACACTATTTGTTAAATTATAGAACATTTTAGTCAGAAATGTATATGAAACTTACATGTATTAAAAATAGAACCCATATATTGGGACAGATAGGCCTATGCAAACTGTACCCTAAGATCAGACACCACAGAGAAAGAAGGAATGAAACTAGTTAGCAGGAACAGGGAAAATGGAAATTTGGAAACACTTTTAGAACAGTAAGACGTGCGACCCGTGAAGACTCAGATCATCTTCTGATGCAAGGGCGGTCAGATTTTGCCGTTTGTGGTGACAAACAGGCATGTAAACTTGAGAGATAACAAATCTCTGATTAAATATATCCCCCGTTTCAGTGAAGGTTTAAATACGTTCTGTGGCATCTGATCTGGGTCAACACTGTTTGCTCAGGCCTGTCTGTCCGAATAGGTAGACTAAGTACGGAAATTCGATCAAATCGAACCCCTTCAGAAATCACCCGGGATCCGCCCCTGGTTCATAAAAAAAAAAAGCTGTGTTCAACTTGTAAAATTCATTATCAAGGCATATACAACTAGACAAAATGCCCAGTGGGGCACCTATATACCCGACCAAAGCTACCACCACTTTTTGAAGAGCACCAAGTATGTAGCCTTGACTGTGGAGATGGCAGTTGTATGCTATATGTTATAACATGGAAAGAATTTAATCCCACATTGTATGAAGACCTTGACCTTGACCTCGAAGGTCAGGCACAGGTGCAGGGATCCAGCTAAATAAAACTTTAGCCCTATAACTATTACAATATACCAGTGAAATCAATCAGTGTTTATAATATAAGCAAAGATAACATACAAAATCTGTAACCTTGACCTAAAAGCCATGCCCCAGCTTGGGGATGGTGTCAAGAAAAACTTTAGACCTATATATACCATCATGCTTAATATTAATGAAAGGGTCTTCATAATATAGCAACATAAAGTTTAATGAAAATTTTAATGTGACATGCCTACTCAATGTCCTCTACATACATGTATTGGTAAAGTATCACAAAAATATCTTAAAGAATTTTTAGAGTTATTGCCCAAACAAGATTTAAATAACCAAGGAGATAACTGCAGACTGGAGTCAGTTTGAGTTGTCATTCTTGAATGTGATATGCCTACTCAATCTCCTCTACATATTGTTGAAGTATCATGAAAATATCTTAAAGTGTTTTAAAGTAATGGTTCGCACAAAACTTTGACAATTTTTTGGAGACTAGGGGAGATAACTTATGGACCAAGTCAGTTAAAGTTGTTCTTGTACCCAACACACCTACCAAATGCCCTCTACAACCTGACAGTTTCGTGAAAATAGCTCAAAGGATATAGGAGTTATGGGGTGCACAATAATGCGTCTATGGTCAGACTGATGGATGGATGGATTAAATGCTGATAGCTATATCCCTTAATTCCATCGGTTGGGGAATAATGAAATTCAACAAAAGGTCTTGATGATACAGCTATATTAACTTAAATGCAAAAATTTTTACTTTTATACGAAAATTCTAAGTCTGTGACCTTGACCTCCATCTCATATCCCGGAGTGGGGATCGTGCTGAGTAAAACTCTAGACTTATATCTACCAACAAGTAAAATATAAATGAAATTCCTCAAAGGGTCTTGATGATATAGCTATATAAACTTAAACACAAAAATTTTGACATTTTTATGAAAATTCTAAGTCTGTGACCTTGACCGCCATTTCATATCCCGGAGTGGGGATCGTGCTGAGTAAAACTCTAGACCTATATCTACCAACAAGTAAAATATAAATGAAATTCCTCAAAGGGTCTTGATGATATAGCTATATAAACACAAAAATTTTGACATTTTTATGAAAATTCTAAGTCTGTGACCTTGACCCCAAGATTATCCCTCAGGTTAGAGTTGGTGCCGATAAAAACTTTAGACCTATATCTACCATCAGGCCCATTATGAATGAAATCCATCTAAGGGTCTTCATAATATAAAGTCTTATAAACTTTAATAATATAAAAACTGACCCTATGACAAAACTTTAGTACAAATGAATAATGCATCTACGGATGGACAAACAAAGAAAAGCCTACCTACAGACCCAATTTTTTTTTTGGCCTAATGTTATAGCGAGCACAATACTGACCCTATTTTTTTTTTTTTTTTTTTGCCTAATGTTAAAGCGATCGCAGACCCTATTTTTTTTTTTTTTTTTGCCTAATGTTATAGCGAGAAAAGCTCGAGACGCGCTGAACGAAGTGAGCTCTACAGTAGAGAATATGATCAAGGAAAAATAACATACTCGTGTAACAATATATATACTTTCAGCAGAAATTTCTCTGACCAATTTTCTTCCCGGAAGTTGTTAGGGTTGGAGCGGACTTGATACTAATAAGCATCACGAAGTGACAAGAAACAAGTGTCAACAAGTGTCAGGAACATATATTGCTGATTATTTTTATTTCTTATTATTTATTTACATATATTTTTATATACTGATAGTAATTCTTTAATGATGCTGTGAAGGATTTTTGAAGAGACTACAGATAGGGTCTGTGCTGTGCTCTCATTTAGGCTAAGCCTATTTTCATATTACTGTTTGTACTCTGTCCCTTTAGCCCGGTTTCATGTATTTTCGCGTTACTAACAATAAACAGTTTCATCATATCTACTTACAGAGACAAATGCTGAAAATAATCCTGAAGTCATCCAAATTATTATCTGAGCATTTATTTTATGTACAAATAATGTAGTTCTGTGGATTTGTTTTGTGAAAGCATTTGTGTAAACAAGCCAACCATATCGACGCCATTTTGAACCAAACATCATGTGACTTCGCGTTAATTAAGATTTCGGCGGGAAATTATCATGTGATTGTCGTGTGATCTTTGCAATTTTTGGCCATTTTTAAACACAAAGTACCAATGCCTTAGAGTTGACATTTCGTAGGTGGCGCTGCCATTTATTTTCATAGAGAAATCAGTTTAACGAGACATTGAATTTAACGTGAAAATACATGAAGGGAGTATAATAAAATTTGTCATGTCCAATGTGTTCCAGACCAGGGTTTCCGTGTATTTCTGTTCTTTAAGCCTGAAAATCTCACACCCAACTAATACTCATTGAAATAAAAAAAAGAAACAGGAACCAGTCATAAAAACTTAGAAAATGTAAGCAGGATGATTTATTATATAGAACTATATCCTTCTATCTAAATTTTTTCTGTCTGGCTCCTTAATTTACCTCCACTTGATGTTGCCGGTAAATCATCCCGCACAGACATGCACATCAGCATATAATGTGCAATATCGAAATATGGATACATTTTTAACTTTGTCACTTTCGTTGCAATATCCATAAATGTTTGTGGATCCATTTTCGGTGAAATTTTCTTTGTATGAGCTAAAAAATGATGAGGATGCTGGCAACTTTTTAACCGCGCATGCTCAAATGTACTGCAACTAGCCCAATCGACTGGAAATGGGTCAACTAGTGTGGGTAATTATCGGAATGTACCATAACTGAACCGACGTTGTGCCCAAACACAGTAAAGAAGCGTAACGGGACGAAAAGAAGCGCAAAGGGGCGTAGAGGAGCGTAAAAGGCTATAATGGTGATATTTAACCAAAATATCAGTATAGTATATATGCATTGATGAATTAGTAATGCATGTCATTTTTTTTGTCATTAAATGCGTTGATATTAACCAACTTGGTCTAAGATTTAGATTTTCAATTGAACAGTATATCTAATAGTCTCATAAATAAGAAAATAATAAAGGTTAGAATTAAAAAAAGAAAGAAAAAAGTAAAGCCGTCATTATCAAATATAATGCAGCCGAAACCATTATCTTTCCATCAAATGGACAATGCACTGGCTATGTGCTCTGAATGTTAAAGATTCTTCAAAGAAAAGCAGTAATTTAAAATCCTACAAATTCCTATTTGACATAAAAAAAAAATGTGATATTATAATAAATGCCCATGAACATGTAACTTTAATTTAGACCCGCAATTATTTAACACAATTTAAATTTTAATATATTAAAGTATCTGCAGTTCAGTAGAGAACTGTACAAACAACTGAAATCTGTATTGTGAAATAAAGAAAACCTAATTGAATTTAAAATAATAATAATAATAATTAACGAGTCTTCAATGATTAAACCCTTGCCACAGCCAAAGGAACGCGTAACACTGGTGAAAAGATATGAAAAACGAAGGCCATCCCAGATACGTAACAGCACCAGCCTTTGAACTATTTATAATACACCAGCCATACACTTAACGTCTTATAGACGTATGCCTCGAAGTAATAAGCGGGGGAGCTCTGAGATAACAACAACAGCAACAGCAACATGCTTCAAGCAGTTTTAAAATTACCGCATTCGTTAATCCTTAAAGGAGCCGTCCAGATCAGGTTGCGCGGAAGCCAGGCTCACATGCGTAGTCGCTAATCTCGTGTGACGTAAGGACATCTCTCACGATGAGGCGCATTTTTTCAGCAGGTAGCGAAATCCAGATCAGGTTGCGCAGGCTCACCTGGGCAGTCGCTAATCTCATGTGGCTTAGGGACATCTCTTACGTTGAGGCGCATTTTTTCAGCAGGTAGCGAAATCCAGATCAGGATTCACAGATGCACAGGGTCACATGGATATTCGCTGTTCTCATGTGGCGTAGGGACAACTCCCGCACTGAGGAGGATTTGTTTCCAGCAGGCAGCAAAGTTCAGATCATGGTGCACAGATGCGCAGGCTGATATGGGTGTTGCTAATCTCATCTGGCGTAGAGACATCTCTCACGTTTAGGCGCATTTTTTCAGCAGGTAGCGAAATCCAGATCAGGCTGCGCAGATGCGCAGGCTGATATGGGTAGTCGCTAATCTCATGTGGCATAGAGACATCTCTCACGTTTTGGCGCATTTTTTTCAGCAGGTAGAGAAATCCAGATCAGGCTGCGCAGATGCGCAGGCTCACATGAGTAGTTGCTAATCTCATGTGGCGTAGGGACATCTCTCACATTGAGGCGCATTTTTTCAGCAGGTAGCGAAATCCAGATCAGGCTGTGCAAATGGGTAGTCGCTGTTCTTATGTTGCGTAGGGACATCTCTCATGTTGAGGCGCATTTTTTTCAGCAGGTAGCGAAATCCAGATCAGGCTGCCGGGTGCGCAGGCTCACATGTGTATTCGCTGTTTTCATGTGACGAAGGGACATCATTCACGTTGAGGAGTATTTTTTTTTTCAGCAGGTAGCGAAATTTATATATGGCTGAGCGTATGCGCAGGCTCATATTGGTATTCGTTGTTCTCATGTGATGTAGGGACATCTCTCACGTTGAGGCGCATTTTTTTTTCAGCAGGCAGCGAAGTCCAGATCCGACTGCAATATTTTAGGCGCATCAACTTGTGGTGGAATAGACCTTTACAAATTATAGGGCAAGTATAGTAAGTAGTTAAACGTGTCACAATATTTGGAGTAAATATTGCATACTAATAGACGTCTTAAGTGAGTCTCGCTTTCAATTTTCTGTATATAAAAAAAAGTCCGTATTTTGTACCTGATGCAATATTTAGAAATTGTTATGGAATAACTGAAATGTAATACAATTAACAGTTAAACATAATGATGCTAAAGTTATCACATAGTGGCCTAAATTCCCAACATTCAACATGAAATATCTTGCGATGTAGACCTACATGCATGCAAATGTGATAAATCAGTTATACCATGGTTCTGCGCAAGTACGTGCGATAACGCTCGCTCACGCTCGTGCATTATCGCATCGTACATGCGCATGAACCATGGAATAACTAAGACTTAAGTCATCTCATTGTTCCGCGATTGTTTGTCGTGTTCGGCGGATACGCTTGTCAATAAATGGCCCGAAGCCAGTTTTCCACTCATGCTGAAAGGTGGTTTTGACTTGAGTGGCAAAATTTGTCGCATCATTTATTGCAATTAAGAGGACTAGGCAAACAGTGCAGATTCTGACGAATATTGTTTTTTATTTGATCCTAATTAAGGGTCCTTCTGATTATATGTCCCTACAAAGAATAGAAATGAAACATAAACCGTTTCACACTTAAATTATAACTTTAAAATTTATGATGAAATTATTTCATATCAGAGATTAAGGTCTCTGAATTGAAAATAGAACCGTTTTAGTCATTAAAACTTAAATCTTTTATCCCGACTTTTCTGTCGTATATTGATAATAGCAATAAAAACAGCATGTGTCAAATTCTCAATACCTCTCCTGTAAATTGTGACATTCTCCCTAATACTTCGTGAAAATGGTGGAAAATCCCGAACTGACTCGACAGGTAAAAAGATTAAAAGGGGAACGCAATATAAGTTGTAAGTATATCTTGGAGTAAAGTGCTTAACAAGCCATTTATTTTGATGCAAGCGCTTTCAAAATCGGCCCAGAAATAAGGAAGTTATGGTGGTTTAAATATATTTAAAATGACTGTCATGGATGCCGCCATATTGTAGGCTTTGTGACGTCACAAAGCCCAAATCAATTATACAAAACCAAATTATAAAGGGTTTTTAAAAATAATTTTGTTACAGTTTTTTTTATAAACTTTTAATTCTAGTGACAAACAATCATTTCCCCCAAAATAAACAAACTTTATGAGAATTACTACCTTTATGAAACGATTTTTGATTTTTATGAAACTTCATTAAATAGTCAAAATGGCGGCGCCCATTCCACCAACGTTTAAATATTCAGTTATCTATAACTTACCTAACTTTCCACCGATTTTGATCAAATCTGTGTCAAAATTCATTGTTAGTAAAGTTCTTTACTTTAAAGCACAATACATTTAAAGGTTGCGTTCCCCTTTAATACCTTGTTCAGGAATCATTAAAAAAGACCATTTTAATCTCATTATTTTGAGGCGCTGCCTCTACGTGACTCAGTTGCCCGGTAGCGTTAAAAATCTGATAACTGAACTGAACATTGCGGGGCGTTCAATTTCGTTATATTCCGTCCAGTTCGTATATTTAGTAGGACCACAAGGGAAGCAACTCTAATATCTTATTCGTAGGTAGACTTGAACTGTTGAAAGCTTCAAACTCTCCATACAAAATCTGGTGCTTAAACCGAAAGGAAGCATTGTCGCTCAGAAAAGCAGAGATCTCATTAACTCCAGATTTGGAGTAAGTTACTCCAACTTTTTGGAGTCTCAATAGATAAGTATGGTAAAACTCCATCTCTTTCTGGAGGACAGCATTTTACTCCAATCAAAGACATATAAAAATTACTGTATTATTTACGTCCTTGCTCCAATTTTCAAAATCCTAATGAGAACCCTGAAAAGAAAAAAAAGGAGTAGATTTAGTAAAACCAGGTTATGTGATCTGTTAAACAACCAGATTTATCGTTGTCAGGAGTTTTTGTGGTTGATGTTATTTGTGGGAGCAACTTGACTTTAGAATCTGACCACATTAATTAAATAAAATAATATTACCATAACCGGCTGTAAATATTTTAGATAGTGACCTGGCTGACCTAATTAACCTAACCCTAACCGTCAGTAATCTACTTCTAAACTAATCCTAACCGTCTGTGCAGTTAATGAGTGTTCAGTTCCCGTTGAATTTCGTTTTTGTCCGTCCAGCGTATATTTAGTAGTACCACAGGGGAAGCAACTCTAACATCTTATTTGTAGGCAGACTTGAAAGCTTTAAACTCGGCTTGTCCATACAAATCTGGTGCTTAAACCTAAATGAAGCATTGTCGCTCACAAAAGTAAAAAGTAGTTTTAGTAAGGAGCAACGTTAGAATTTGTCCGCCACTTAATATTACCATAACCAGCTGTAAATATTTTAAATAGAAGTGACCTGGCTGACCTAACCCTAACCTTCAGTGACCTACTTCTAACTTAACCCTAACCATCTGTGCAGTAAATGGGTAGACAGACTCACATACTGAAGTCAGAAAATAGTGGTGGACAGATTCTAAAGTCTAGCATATTTGTGCACTTGAAAAACAGACGCAAGGGCTGCATTCAGAAGTGCAAAGTGATAAAGGAACCCATAATAGGGGTCACAAACAGATAGACCTCATTATTATGGACTTTGCCAAGGCATTCGATACGTAATCCAACAGACGACTGATCTATAAACTGGAGTATTATGGTATCCGGAATTATATCCTCCAGTGGATCACTGCCTGGCTATTTAACGAAAACAAAATGTTCATGAGGGTGTTTGTCCAGACCCTGTCCTGCTGTTACCTGGCATTCCCCAAGGTTCTGTGTTAAGGCCAGTATTATTCTTGATCTTTTGATCTTTATTAATAACCTGCCAGACAACATAAATTCAACAGTCTGCCTTTTTCGTCGATGACAAATTTTTTACAGACATATAAGATGATCTGAAAAGCTGAGTACAGTAGGTTAACTGACTGGCTCAAGATGACTGTAACAGTGTTGACTGGCCCGTTAAACTCCAACCCAACCAACTGCCCAGGAACAATGAAAATGACCGGTCGAACATGACTAACAGAGTTGACAGTGCCATAAAACTCCCAACTCACTCAATTCAGCAAATGACAATTTGATGATTTTTTTCTTATTCCCCCAAAATAGGCATTAATACTAGAGCCTATTTACTGGGAAAAAAAATAGAAAAAACATTTTCAAAATGTTGTTTGCTGAAAATTTTACCCAGCCTACTATGTGTTAGTATTCTTTCTATTTTTCACACAACAGGAGTTGATGTTAATTTAGCTGCACATAATATGATTCAGTATGAAGGGGAAGATAACCTGTATGATATTGATGATGTTTTAAAGTGACTGTGAAAGGGTGGATTAAATTTATGGATGTTTGAGGTATGCAAAAAATGTGCCCCACTCTCACATATATACAGTGTAGTATTTCTATGTAGAGCTAGGCATCACCAGAAAAAAATATCATGTTACTATCATGCTCTAAATTGTCAGATTCTAATGTATTTGACCTACATTTGTAATTACTGCACAAACCCCTATGTGCACAGTAAAGTAATTTTAACTTCATAATACATTAACCTATAGATAATGTGCTATTCTATTCTGTTATTCACCCCCTCCACAGAAAAAACGACCTTTCAGTCGTGATAAAGTCTTAATTCAGAAGGTCCCTTTAAACAGTTACCTGTATGACATAGTTCCTCCCGCTCAAATGATCACGTGTCAGTTTCTTTTCTGTGGACTTTGAATGTTCAAGGATTATTATTCTATGTTAGAAAAAATGGATTAAAATTATTCTACACGGTTAAAATTTTTTATATCCTTGACTTTCTCTGGTTCTATATTCACTCCTTCTACTATCTATGTACTTATTTTCGAAATATCGATCTTAGATTTCTTGTTTTCTCAATGTTAAATTTCTTCCTTTGTTTCCGCGTCAGTCGATGCATTTCGCCCGCGGCAACTGTGGCCATTTAAAAGCTAAATGGGATACACATTTATCTTGTTTAACTTGTAATTCTTGCACACGTATCTCTCCATGTTATATTTGTAGTTCCTGGACAGAAAAAGTTTGGAACCTAGCAGAAAGAAGACGCCTTCATGCTACTAGAAAATCAGTTATGATGCAGAAGAGAAAACAGAAGAAATCAAAGAAGTCCCAGTCAGACATGTCTGACAACGGGACAGTTGATGGGAGCACCCCCCCTCATAGCTTTACTGCTCGGGGCAGGACCCATCCAGGTGGCAGCCTGGCGGACTTAGAGTCTGACCGGGCACTAAGCCCACCAGTCACCGGTCATCCAGTCACCAGTCACCCAGTCACTGGGCAACTTATCTCCGTTCATCCAGTCACCGGTCATCCACTCGCCGGTCAACCAGTCACCAGTCAACCAGTCACCAGTCAACTAGGCACCAGTCAAGGCTCCAGTCAACCAGGCATTGGTTTACAGTCATTCGCGTATGACCTACAAACACAAATTCTGCCTGGTTATATTCCTATAAATGTGCCTGTACAAAGCTACGCTCCGTCCATAAGTAGCCATATTTCACATGGTAGTGTCCACAGACTATCCAATGTTTTAATTCCTGGTTATGAACGTTCTGAAAGACTAGAACTTCCTAATCCAGCTTCTTCCTCTAGACAGATTATACCACTCGAACCTGATTTTTCGCAGGTCTCAGATCCGAGTGTAATGATTGAGCCTCCTAATTCAAATGATTTATCTATCTCCAGACCTTCAAGGAAGGATCAGTCAAAAAGAGAGCATAAATCTAAAAAGAGAAGAAGACATCGATCGTCCTCTTCTTCTATCTCTACTTCCAGATCAGACTCTTTGAGTTCTTCTCGGCGAAAGAAAAATTCAAAGAGATCTAAGCACTCTCATAAAAAGAGAAGAAGACGATCGATGACGCCTTCTTCTTCATCAAATTCCTCCCAATCTCAGCTTGACATTGGTAGATATACAAGGGCTCATAAATCTCCCCAGGTTGTTCAAACGCCAACTCTAATACAACCTGAGGAGACTAATTTTAGTCCAATCACTAATCAACCTATTAATTACGATCAGATTCAACCGAATCTCACTCAACAGAACAAGGGGTCAGATTCGGAAACTGAATCCGAAGTCTGGTCATTTGATCGTGCGATTAACGAGGTCTTCCGGCTTCTTCCTCCTGAATTATGCCCCAAAACTCAGCAGGATCAAGCTCCATTAAAACCTCTCTCTGGGATCGAACAATTAATGGAGTCTCGTTCCACTCCATTACTTGTCCTCCCACAATCCAAATTAGTACAAAATACAACAAAATATATTCAAAATAGACTAGACTCGGACAAATGTTCAAGAGATTGGATTTGCCCGCAAAGCTTGGTTTCGGCTCTTGCTCCGACTAAATTCTACAAGAGCCAAAACCAATATTTGCCAACTGATAATATCCCTCAGTTAGAAGCGGATGCGTCTCTCCTAGACATTTCTAATAAAGGAAGAGCTTCTATTCCGCTGAAGAATCTAGAAGCATGGGAAAGGAAGGCTAGAAAACTAGTCGCCATTAATTCTCATGCTGATCTATTTTCTTCAGCTGCCTTCCTTTCATTACAACAGGAATCGATGTCGGTTGCGGCCCTTTCCAGACTTCTGAAGGCCGTAGCCAAATCGATTAAACATGCTACTGCCATGTCTACACTTTTAACTACTGAATTATTCCAAGCTAGGAGGGACGCAGCCTTAGCTTCGTCTAAACTACTACCAGACAATTCCGTATACGAGTTAAGAAACGCTCCTATTAACTCAAAATCCTTATTTGACGGCAGGATAAAAGAAATAGCTAAATCAAACTTCGAAGCTCAACAGCAAAGGTTTCTAGCTTCTACATCCATTCAGTCACAATCTCATTCTTATAAGCCTCCTTCGCAGAGCAGAGCTTTCAAGATACCTAAATATCCTGCTAAACAAACAACATCCAGACCTAAACCTACGCAGTCGTATAGGTCCAAAAATATTCCTCAAAGCTCATCTTCTCACACTAAGAAAGATAATATCAAGAGGACTGGTAACATCCGTCAGTTCCCCTCCTCTAAACCTGCCTCTTCCTCCGCACGATTATGAAGGCCCGCCCTTTCCACTGCCTGCTCTTCCGCTCGCGGACATTCCAGTGGGAGGACGATTGGCCCATTTTGCGGAAAAATGGGAGGAAATAACAGACAACAAATGGGCCCTCTGTATCGTACGAAACGGATTCAAGATACCATTCATCAAAATTCCTCCTTTGTCATCTCTTCCGATCAGAATGAGTCAATCCTCCTCCTCGTTTCCCAGAGAAGAGATCGAAAATCTTCTCAACAAACGGGCAGTGGAAAGGGTACAGAATCCGGGAACGGCTTTTATTCCCGGATATTCCTTGTGCCAAAAAAGAACGGAAAGTTTAGTTTAATATTAGACCTGTCTTTATTAAACTGTTACATAGAGAAACAAGCATTCAAAATGGAAACAGTCAAATCGGTAAGACAAGCGATGAGACTCAACGATTGGGCTGTCTCCATAGATTTAACAGATGCATATCTACATATGCCGATACATCATCAATCCAGGAAGTATCTTCGCTTCGTACATGAAGATCAAGTATATCACTTTTCGGCCCTACCGTTCGGAATGTCCCTAAGTCCGTTAATTTTCTCGAAACTGATGGACGTTATTGCAGCTTTTCTACGCCAATGTGCCATATCAGTTTTTCCATACCTAGACGATTGGCTGATAAAAAATCTGATTCACAACCGTCTGATTACTCAGACAAAGATTTGCATTCAAACTATTCAAAGCCTAGGTTTTCTGCCAAATCTCAAGAAGTCAGATCTCTTTCCTGCTCAGAAATTCACCTTCATAGGTATGGAATTTCTGACGCAACAAAATTTAGTCAGGGTTCCAGCGGATCGTGTAGAGAATCTAATTCTAACAATCAAGAAAATAATGTCAGCAAAACATGTATCGGCACGAACTTTCCTTTCTCTTTTGGGCAAACTCAGTGCTGCAGCAGACCTTGTTCTCCTGGGCAGACTGCACTTACGTCCTCTTCAGATGTGCCTGCTGTCTGTCTGGAAACCTCATATTCTTCCTCTCGATCACCCGATCTCGATAAACGGCATGATTCGATCTCACTTACAATGGTGGATAAACCCCATTCGATTCGAGACAGGGACTTCTATCCATCCTCCAGACCCCGAATTCTTCCTCTATACGGATGCCAGTCATTACGGATGGGGAGCTCATTTAGAGCCGACAACACTGTCCTTTCATGGTCACTGGACAGAAAACCAATCCCAGCTCCATATCAATATGTTAGAAATGATGGCCATACGATTAGCACTGAAACAAGCCAAAACATTTATTCACCATTCTTGCATCATGATATCCACAGACAACACAACGGTGGTCTCATATATCAACAAACAGGGTGGCACTCATTCCCCCAATCTTTGCGTAGAAGCTTGGAAAATACTCAATTGGTGCCTGGAACAAGACATAGTTATCAGAGTACGTCACATCCCAGGCAAATTCAACATTCTTGCAGACCGCCTCTCAAGACTAGACAAACCTATCAAGACAGAATGGGCTCTGGATCAAACAGTTGCGAATTCAGTATTCCAGATGCTCAACTTCCCAAATGTGGAAATGTTTGCGACAAGATTCAACCACAGACTCCCATTATATGTCTCTCCAGTACAAGACTACAAAGCACTAGCGATAGATGCCCTGTCCATGGACTGGAATCATCTTCATGCATATGCCTTTCCTCCTTTTATTCTGATACCTGCTGTTCTAGAGAAAATCCGACAACATCAGTGCAGAATAGTTCTCATAGCTCCGTTCTGGCCACAACAACAGTGGTTCTCAGAACTTCTTCTTCTATTAGTGTCAGCTCCGATTCGTCTGCCACTAATTCCAAGACTACTGACTCAATCCAAAGGAAGATTTGTACATCAAAACCTCCCAATTCTCGACCTTCATGCTTGGGAGTTATCAAACAATCAATCAGAGATAAGAAATTTTCACAAAACGTTGCAGATTTTGTCTCCAGATCAAGAAGAGCATCTACACAAAAAGTCTACGATGCAAAATGGATCATCTTCTCTAATTGGTGTCATACAAAAAAGGTTAATCCGATCTCGGCCCCTATTACAGTTATAGCCGATTTCTTAATCTTTCTTTTTTCGGAAAAGAAATGTCAGATTAGTACTATTAAAGGTTATAGATCTATGATCTCTAACACTTTAAAATTCAAAACTGGTAATAGAATCGGATCTAATCCAGTTTTATCTGAACTTATCAGATCCTTTGAACTTCAACGACCAGTACAAAGATCTCTTACACCTAAATGGGACTTATCGTGGGTTTTAGTATGTCTACAAAAACCACCTTTTGAACCTCTTGATAAGGCTTCTAAATTTCACGTTACTATTAAGACAGCCTTTCTCTTAGCTCTTGCCACTGCTAAAAGGTGTAGTGAAATACATGCTCTAGCTATGGATTCACAACATTTAAGATTTAATCAATCTGATGGTTCAGTTTCCTTGATTCTTAAATCTGGTTTTTTAGCAAAAAACCAGCTTCCTTCTGTTAAACCAGATCCTATTGTTGTTCCTAGTCTTGCTCGAATATGTAAATGGGAACATACTGATAGACTTCTTTGCCCCGTTAGGGCTCTGAAATTCTATCTCAAAATGACTAGCTCTTATCGCCAAAATAGAACTAGACTTTTTCTTCCTATTAAAGGCAATAAGGATATTTCTAAAGATACTATCTCGAGATGGATATCTTACACTGTTAAACTTGCCTATAGGAAACTCACTAAACGAGATATCTCTTTCCTTAAAATCAAAGCTCATGAAGTTAGAGCTCTTTCCTCTTCTTGGGCTTTCTTCGACAAAGTTCCTCTCAATGATATACTTCAAGCAGCAGTTTGGAATAGTTCATCAACTTTTGCCAAATTCTATCTCAGAGACATGTCTCAACAAGCACAGAATCTCCAAAGTTTGGGCCCCATTGTAGTGGCCCAAAAAGTGGTGGGGGGCCAACAGCAATCAGCTATGGATGTGTAGACAACGTCAACAGCCCCCCCTAGACCTGATGCTATACTAGAGAGGTACTAATTATATTATATCTTTATTATATATATATCTTAACCCTGGATTACTTTATCCTTGGTTAAAGGATCTTATTATTGCCTTAAGCACTAATCATGTCCTCATTATATATATAAAAATAAATCTTTTTACTAAGTCTTAATTCAGAAGTTGGGACTAACTTATTAGGAGAAATCCTCCCTCCTATTCTACAAATTCTAGCACATTATCTGTAGGTTAATGTATTACGAAGTTAAAATGAAGTTTTTTAAAAGTAAAACATATTTTAACGAGTAATACTTAACCTATAGATAAGTATTTATCGTCCCACCTCCCTTCCCTCACTCTTTTCTCCTAATTGTGTATTGTTTTACACATAAAAGAAACTGACACGTGATCATTTGAGCGGGAGGAACTACGTCATACAGGTAACTGTTTAAAGGGACCTTCTGAATTAAGACTTTATCACGACTGAAAGGTCGTTTTTTCTGTGGAGGGGGTGAATAACAGAATAGAATAGCACATTATCTATAGGTTAAGTATTACTCGTTAAAATATGTTTTACTTTTAAAAAACTTCATTTCTGAGTCTTTTGATTAGGCCAAATAAAAAAAAATATATACATGTATGTGTTTTGGGTTTCATGAAATTTTAAGATAGGGACGGTAGGTTTGAAAATATTTTTATTTTGTTAAAAGTTTTTATATGAGGTTAATAGGAAAACAGTATGGCTGTCTTTGGCCGAACGGGGATATATCCCCCACAAAAAAAAACATTTTAGGGTTGGTGGTGAAAAATAAGGTACGGTTGGGTAACCTGAAACACACACTTTTTTATTTTAGGCCTTATAGCCTGTGTACTTTTATCTATGTCTTTATAAAAGATAAAAGCATATATTGTTGGTTCTCATTTGAATTGACTCAAGACAGTTCAAATGAATACCAACAACATATGCTTTTATTGAGGTAATCAAATGAGTACCAAAACCACAAAGTAAGCTTTTATAGATATACAGTGATCCCTGGTTACAACGACAACATTTGTTTCCATAGACATTGCCATTAAAATTAATTTGCTGTTGTACAGAATACGTTTGTTTGTCCGTCTTTCCATCACTTTCGTAGAACTTGGGTCAAAGTTTTTGTGTCAAACTTTATAAGACTTTACATTATAGGGACCAGTTCAGTTTTCAGTTGTCAGAAATTTAACACTGCCAGGCAACTGAGTCACATAGAGGCAGCGCCAGATAAATCTGGATTAGTTTTACTGGACTACTGGGTTGGCTTGAAACGGTGCCTAGTTATAATTCATAACTAGGTCACCTCACCCAGACACGGAGTGCGTGCACGTCCGGACCTTGTGTGTGTCTGGACCTCGTGCGAGAGTAGTGGTCCAGCCTGTAAGTTGCAGAATTTTGACGATCGGCCAAAAAGTTTGAGCTTTTAATCTTGTATCTAATGCGTGCCAATTTCGACTGCAGAATACATTAGGCACACAGCTCTAGTCGAGAGTAAGGTGCACTCACTAGCCACATGTCGGTCGGTCAGACGCCGGAAAGGATGCAAGGCTGGTGTCCTCACCCAGGAGCCAAGAGGGTGTCCTCACCCTAGAGTTTGTTGGGTGTCCTCACCCTTGGGTTGAGTGGGTGTCCTCACCCTATTCAGGAGGTACTATTCGGTGGAACTTGTGTCTCGTTCCCTCTGGTTCATTGCAGGTTTCCTCTAAGAAGTTGTACCAGTACATGACATTCTCAATCATACCGCAGGTCTCTATCCTCTTCTCGATCGCCATGTAGTATTCTTCATGGTAATTTTTTGACATTGATCCCTTGATGTAGTACCAGTCTTCATCTTCCATATGATACATGAAGAAGACTGGTAGGTCCACGATGAGAGTTTCGTCTGGACGAGGGAGCATTTGTGCTTTTACTACCACGGCTTCAAATTCCTTGAATGTTGGATTGTAGACGTCTATGAGGTCGTACTTTTCATGTAGAGGGAACGGCTGGTTGATTTCATCATAGTAGATCTCCATAGGTGGTTCACTGAGATCTCTGGTCAGCTCTGGCGGAGTATTCAATCTTAATCTCTTCTTTGGCGGGCTGTCTGGAGTAGTAGGCGGTGTGGCAGGTTTCGTGATGACTGGTGATGGCTCAATGATAGCTGTCTTCTGGGTGCGGTCGTATGTTATGTAGTCTCTTGCAGTGTCTGGTAGTGTCTGCGTTGTTGGTGGTGTTGCCACCTGCTCCATACAGCGCGTTGATCGTCGAGCTGGTGTCGATGTCGTCGTCTGTCGTCTGGCTGGTGCGGGCTGGCGAGGCCATTCACCAGCAGAGGGTGCAGGCTGCCTCCTGCTTTCAGCCCTCTTCTTGTATCTATTGGTTGGTAGTACCTTGTGGAAGGTTAGTTCCACACGAACTAGGTCCTTCCCATCTGACATTCTCCAGAGTGAAGAACCGACGAAGGTATATTCTTTCAAAGCATTTATCAGAACGGTAGGCAGCATGATTATCTGGTTAGTTATTCACACTTTGGAGGTCGAAGGTGGAATGATATGATTATAAGGACCTTTAATAGATTTCATTTATATTTGGCACGATGGTAGATATAGTTAAAAAGTTTTACTCAGTGCCATCCCCATCTTGGGGCCTGAGCTTGAGATCAAGGTCACAGACTTAGAATTTTCATATAAAAGTCAAAATTTTTGCACCTAAGTTATACATGTAGCTATATTATCAAGACCCTTTAATGAATTTCATGTATATTTGGCATGATAGTAGATACATGTATAGGTCTAGAGTTTTACTCAGCACAATCCTCACCTGGGGGTGTGACCCTGAAATCATTTTCGCAGACTTAGAATTTTCATATAAATGTCAAAATGTTTGCATTTAAGTTTATTTAGCTATATCGTCAAGACCTTTTTGATTGATGTCATTACTATTTGGCATGATGGTAGATACAGGTTTAAAGTTTTAGAGAAATTCCCGTCCTGGGAGGTCAAGGTCACAGACTCACCGGCATGATGTTAGATACAGGTTCAGAGTTTTACTCAGCACGATCCCTCACTCCGGGGTATGACCTTGAGATCAGGGTCACAGACTTTCATATAAAAGTCAAACTTTTTGCATTAAAATTTATATAGCTTTATTATCAAGATCCTTTGATTGATTTCATTAATATTTGACATGCATGATGGTATATATAGGTCTAGAATTTTTCTCAGTGCCATCCTTAAGCTGGGGCATGGCTTTGAGGTCAAGGTCATACACTTAGACTTTTCATTTAAATGTCAAAGTTTTTGCTTATATTATAAAGACTGACTGATTTCACTAGTACATGTATTTGTTATGGTGATAGTTATAGGTCTTAAGTTTTATTTAGCATGATCCCTGCACCTGTGCTTTACTTTTTAGGTCAAAATCATGGGCTCCACATAATGTGTGACTAAATTATTTCAATGTTGTATTAATATGGTATATAACTTGCCATCTCCAGAGTCAGAGCTACACTTTGCGCTTTTTAAATAGAGGCAGTAGCACTGGTTGGGGTATAATACGTGCCCCCTCTGGGCAATTTGTCTAGTTTTACTTCTTATAGAAATGTTTCTTAAATTTCTTAGTGGAATGGCAAACAATGCAGACTCTGGTCAGACTGCTCTTTTGGAGCAGTCTGATCTGGGTCTACACTGTTTGCATATGCTTTTGTCAGTTTTGGGACATTTACCATAATTCAAAAACATACTTTAAATTACTTCAGATATAAATGAGTAAATGGGGCAGAGTTTTTGGATTATTTAAAAACAACATTTTGGGTATTCCTAAGAATTGATGAGGCAGTTCTGGTAAGTACCCAGAACTTGTTTTTATGGAAAATTGTCACAGAATTATCACCATTACATGCAGGCCTCTGTAGCCATGTGATAATAATAATGATAATGATTTGATGTCTTGCATCTCTTTCAACATTACCATCACAAAAACATGCCTATATAATTTTGATCCCCTTAAACCCAATTTTTGTTGGCACGCAGGTGCGATATAGGCATGCCGTGACCCGTCCGTTTGTCCGTTCGTCCGTTCGTCAACAATTGACTTGTGAGCGCAACTCCTCCTACAGTTTTTTGCCAATTGTTTCGAAACTTCACAGATGTTTTGGCCATAGCATGTAGATGTGCATATTGTTTGCTCATAATTCTCAGATTTTTTTCAACTTTTTTCACTTTGTTAACTTAGTCAGTTTTTACCTAAAACCATAAAAGTCAGTGGGTGACTCGTGAGCACCTCCTACAGTTTTTGGCCAATCATTTTGAAACTTCACAGATGTTTTGGCCATGGTGTGTAGATGTGCATATTGTTTGCTCATAATTCTCAGATTTTTTTTTTAACTTTGTTTAAAACTTAGTCAGTTTTTACCTAAATCCCTTACAGTCAGTGGGTGTCTTGTGAGCACAACTCCTCCTACAGTTTTTTGCCAATTTTTTTGAAACTTCACAGATGTTTTGGCCATGGTGTGTAGATGTGCATATTGTTTGCTCATAATTCTCAGATTTTTTTTTCAACTTTTTCCGCTTTGTTAACTCAGTCACTTTTTACCTAAACCCCTAATAGTCAGTGGGTGTCTCGTGAGTGCAACTCCTCCTACAGTTTTTGGCCAATCATTTTGACTTCTCACAGATGTTTTGGCCATGGTGTGTAGATGTGCATATTGTTTGCTCATAATTCTCAGATTTTTTTTTTTTTTTTTTTAACTTTTTTCGCTTTGTTAACTTAGTCAGTTTTTACCTAAAACCCTAATAGACTCCTCCTACAGTTTTTGGCCAATCATTTTGAAACTTCACAGATGTTTTGGCCATGGTGTGTAGCTGCGCATATTGTCTGCTCATAATTCTCAGATTTTTTTTTTCAACTTTTTTCGCTTTGTTAACTTAGTCAGTTTTTACCTAAAACCATAAAAGTCAGTGGGTGTCTCGTGAGCGCAACTCCTCCTACAGTTTTTGGGCAATCATTTTGAAACTTCACAGATGTTTTGGCCATGGTGTGTAGATGTGCATATTGTTTGCTCATTATTCTCAGATTTTTTTTTCAACTTTGTTTAAAACTTAGTCAGTTTTTACCTAAAACCCTTATAGTCAGTGGGTGTCTCGTGAGCGCAACTCCTCCTGCAGTTTTAGGCCAATAGTTTTGAAACTTCACAGATGATTAGGTCAGGGTCTGAAGATTTGCATATTATTTGCACATAAATCTCAGATTTTTTTTTTTTCAACTTTTTTCGCTTTGTTAACTTAGTCAGTTTTTGCCTAAAACCCTTATAGTCAGTGGGTGTTTCGTGAGCGCAACTCCTCCTGCAGTTTTAGGCTAATAGCTTTGAAACTTCACATATGATTAGGACATGGTCTGAAGATGTGCATATGTTTTGCACATAAATCTCAGATTCATTTCAGCAGAGTTAGGGGTCCTTGATTTATCCCCAAAATTGGTTTCCGCTCAATATCTTGTGAAAGAATTGATGGATTAGGATCATATTTTGCATACATATTGTTGTTAACAATACCTAGCTTGGGATTTCGTCAATTTTCAGCTGAGTTACTGGCCTTGATTAATGGGCAAAAATGATATCCGCTCAATATCTTGTGAAATAATGGACAGGTTAAGATAAAATTTTGCAAGCCAATATTCCAAATTTTCTACTTTGTCCATTTTTCTAACCTATCAATTTCTTGAATACTGCAAAATAGATTTTTTTCAATACAAATAGGAACTTGTATGACTTAATCCCCGCAGGTGCGACATCGCTTTCCGCGGATTTCTTGTTATATAGTAAAACTGGGGTTTACAGGGGTAAACATTATTTTTCTTATTTCTGCTCAAAAACGAGGCAGTTCTAACGAGTACCCACAATCTATGTTTTGAGCAGAAATATGACAAATAGAGTTTTTTACCTAAAAATTTTCGGTTTTTGATGTGAAATTTTCTATATATTTGAATAGGCGTGTTTTCGTAATGCTCAAATAATATCAATATGACAGAAAAGTGATAATGAAAGTGCAATGAATTACCATACAGTCATGAGCTGAATTTTGCCTTCAGCAGGATTGGAACCTAGGATCTTGCAATTGTGAGTCAGGAGCACTAACCACTTGTCTACCCAGACGCTTCAGTGACTAAATCTGTAGGCTTCTTGTCCCTAAGGTGTGTTTGATTCTGATGTGGGGTCAAGTTCTTGCAGAAAGGCTGTTTTCATAGGTCTAAGTAAGAGTGGGTATTGGGTTCATATTTTTCTTATTTCTTGACGAAAACATATATTGTGGGTACTCGTTAGAAGCGCCTTGCCGAGGCGCTTCTAATGAGTACCCACAATATATGTTTTCGTTGAGACGCAAGAAAATTACAGATACTTTTTGGTTGAGAAAAGTGCCTTATGAAGAACTATGTATTTTTCTAAGATATTTTGTATTTGAGCCACCTTTCATGAATGATCAGGTTTGTATAGGTGAATATAATGTTCTGGTAAGAGACTAAGAGTTGTATAACCAAACTAAATTACATTACCCATCATTGTCCATGATTATATTGTAAATACAGTTGAACCTCAATAACTCAAACCTCTTTTGTCAATTTGTTTGAGATATGGGTAGTTCTAGCCACTTATGGGTTAACCGTGGTGCCAGGTCAGGAAGCAAATGGCAATAATTTAGGGAATTCTTTTGATCTAGACAATAATGGTATGTTGAGGATACTCATTAGAATTGCCTCATTGAGGCAATCCTAATGAGTACCCACTGTCACGAACCCGAGGCGTTCCTACTTTGTAATTGCTTCATATATAATATGTGCTCTTAGCTGATTAACGATATATTAATGCTGACTTACTGGGACCTATGGTTAGGACGTGGACGATGGTCGTCTCCTTTCTAAATCCTATGGTGCTGATGACTGGGGAGACTTTGTCTGATTTGATCAATGGGCCAGCAACACATAGCTGATGCACGAAATGTTTGAATGACTGTTCGACTGTCTGACAGCTCGACTGTCTGACTGCTTGACTGCCTGTCTACTTGGCCGCCTGACTGCTCAATGGACATCTAAGACAATGGAGGCATGATCATGAGGTACCTACATGCACTTAATACTTGTAGTGGGCTTCACAGGACAAGCTATGTAGGAGGATGTGTGTGTCTGCTAGAAGGGTTTGAAATAATTAGTAAAACTGAATTTAGATTTCAAGATTGTGTTCTTGAAATAACTAAAAAAAAAAAGTAAATAAATAACAGAATTAAATTATTCAATGACAGATAATTTTTGAAAGTTGCCAGATCAACAGTCAGGCAATAACATACATGTAATGTGACTGAGCTCCGTGTTAACCACCGTGTTAAATGGATTTCTAACTTTCTAACTTAACCCTTCTTAAACAAAGATAGATATCACAAAGTTTAAGTATCAGTGTCTATGTATTTTTAAAGTTACAAGAGGACCCTTCATCAGTTTGGCACAGAGTTAAGATAAACCAGCTCTGGTGAGGAAAATGATCTAGAATAGATCAAAGAAGGAAAATAACAAAAGAAAAAAAAATCAAATTAATTCCATGATAACAAAAAGTTTCCAACAAATGTGTCTTAGAAACTCGTATTTTTTAATTTCATGATGAAAAATAATAAAATTAAAAAAATAAATGAAAATCACCTAAAACACAACTGATATGTTCAGAGTCAAAATGTGAAGTCCCCCAATCATTTCTGTGGGGTTCCTTTTATACTTCCCACAGTTCCAACATCCCACATTCCCAATTTTCCCTCAGAATTTATCCTACAATCATTTTCCTACAGTCCCACATCAGCTTCCCACATACAAAAATGTGGGAGATAGTGCCAATTTCACATGAGAAGGCTACCCCTGTCAACTTCCAAGTACAAAAACACTTTAAAATTAAATTAATGTTATAAATACTTTTATGGAAAAATATTCTAGGATAATTTATCTTTATAACCTTCTAAATAGATTTTCCACCAAAATTCTTATTTATGAGTAATACTATATTAAGTTTTGTTGATGTTTCTTTAGTATTGATCTTTTTTACTTGACCTAAAGAATGACCTACTAGACAATCTATTTTTGGAAGCATCTACAGCATCTCTGCCATTCCATTAATCATACATACATCTCCAGGGCCAAATTGGCACAGTTAAAACAAACTTTTCAAAGGCTGTAAATTCAGAAGAAAAGATACATCTTCAGTGAAAGAGACAGCTAAAAGAATAATGGATTCCTATTCATAAAAAAAATTCCTCATCAGACAAAGTAGGTGTTAAAATAATTATTTATAAAATTGTTAACAAACTTTGCTTTAAAACAAAACCATGTGCCCATGTCAGTGCTCCAGACAAATAAACTCCTGGGAGATAAAAATACTGAGCCTTCTATATTGCCCACAGTGGAAGTACATGCAGTAGGGATACCCAAAAGAATTCCCATTGAAAGCAAACTCCAGGGCACCCCATATGAATCCCCCATGCAAAGAAAGTAAACATCCCAACAGTCCACTCATCTAGAACACAGACACTGGAATCATAGGGAAACAGTGAGGTGATCCTCAAACATTACCCACAACCTACCATTTTTGCTGAGATGATTCTAATGAGTACACACAAGATACAATTTCATGATGAAATAAGAAAAAAAAAATCCTTAATTATTTGTTTTCTTGAGCTATCAGAAGAATTTCTTACAGACTCAAATACGTGTTTGAATTAGCCATAGTAAACAAGCCATCGGTGTTCGAGCTATTGAGATTCGACTGTAAAATTTTTTCATCAAGCTGATTCATGAAATATAGTGAGCTATGAGTTAAAATTCATCTCTCATTTGTAGAACTCAGATCCTCGTAGTACAGTAATTGAGCCGGGGCACAGCATTTCCTACAAGATTGCATTGCATCCGCATAGTCTGATTAGAGTCTTTGCAGTGCACTTTATGGATCCATAGCATCTTCAGGCCTACAGCAAAGACTTTGATCAGCTTTTCATTCTTAACATGAACTTCAGTTTTCAAGTTGTTATACTCCTTTCCTATATAGCCAATGGTTAAATTTAGTGATTTATTCTGCAACAAAGCACTGGGCAGAAGCGCGTGATGCTGTCTGGCACCGTTCCGACGTCATTTTGACACTTTGCTTACATCAGTTTCCGTGATGTTAGACAGTGTAACATCGTTTTTCTCGCATCAGCAACATAAGTAATCATGTAAATGCATGTAAATGTCAGTGTTACAGTCAAAACTGTTGGCGGGATTTCATTATTCGATGGCGGAAAGTTGGAAGAATCTGAAGGATATAATTACTTTTTCATCTTTTCTATGTGTTAGAATCGAAATAGATCAGCTCTTGTGTGTGATTTGTTGAGTAATAAATCACAGTTGTCTACTGTCCTTTCGACAACACTCGGAAAAATGTTTTTTGCCTGGCGTTTTATTTTTAAATGAAAACATTTTGTTCTGATTGTCCATATCTTATCAGAAACCATTTATCTTTTCTTTTTCTATTTCTGTGTTTTGTTCTCAAATATTTACCCTAAAATTAAATTTACGGCTAAAAATTCGCCGTCCGACTAGAGACCAGGAGGTCGCAGGTTCAACCCCCGCCGAGGTCGGCAACATTCTTTCATGGAGATTGATCATGAAATATTTTCTACGGTCATTCTCTCCCTTCCACTGATCCAAGAAGGGCAGTTGTCAGTTCGTGGCGAAAGAATGTGCACAATACTGGTTAACTGCTTAGAGGACTAAACCTGCCCAGTAAATGTGTGGTTAGGTAAACTGACCACGCTCGACATGACCCCATTGGGTTGACTGAGCCGTAAAACCTTAACACAAACAAATGGCTAAAAATTGGTCTGACCTGTGCAGTTTCTATAATAAAGTGATTTTTTGAATTTTTGCCATAGAAATCATCTTCTAATTTTCTTTGTTGAATTTGAATTATTGATGTTTCACAACAATATTGTGAAAATTTCAGAACAATGGAACAAGTGAAACTTGTTCAAAATCTGCCTCCAAGTTACCTACCCTACATATTTATGCATAATTTGCATCCATTTTTACTATGTGAAAAAGTGAAATTATTTGATTTTTTAAAAATCAATGTCTTGAATAATTTTTTTTTGTGCATAGGTAAGTATAACAAATGGTTTTGCATTAAATCATGACAAAAGTTTGCACATTTACTTCTCTTATGTAAAGGGCCAAGCAAAAAACAACTTCCTGAAAGATGTTGAAAGCACAGTAGAGCTAAAATGCAGTCTTTTTTTCAGATCTTAAAGTCTATTCATGAGCAGGAAATATAAAAATTTGAAGGGGAGGAAAAAGCTTCAGAAGATACCTAATCAGGCCTTTTATTAGGTCCTGGAGTCATAAATCTGTTTTGTAATGAGTGGTGGTTTTGATATGATCTGTTAAACAATGTCTGGACAAAGAGATACTCGGTATTCTGATAGTGCAATCAGGGAAGATGTACCCTCTCCTCCTATACAGATAAATGGTGGTGTGCTTGTTGTTATTAAGCAAGAGTCATCTGAGAAAAATGAGTGTGTAGTGTCAACAGGTCCAGAAAGTGATGCTTCCACAAAACAAAAGGTTGAATACAGTGAAATGACACCGATGGAAGAAATGTGTGAAACACATGATTTTACTGATCCAAATATGAGTTCAGGTAAAATTTCAGAAGACAGATTAAATGCTGTTATTATTAAGACAGAGAATGAAACTGTAGAACTGTCTCTTGAGGAGATGAGTGAGTTTAAGATGGAAGATGTAACTGATAATTTGTTAACTGATAATTTGCTGCAGGATGAAGGTACATGTAATGATAAAAATGCTTGTGTGAACACTGACACAAGTGATCTACAAATAAATACTGCTGCAACAGAAGAGGTAACTGAAGGCCAGTCTGATGCCCAGGATAGTGATGATAAGATACAAAATCTAACAAATGATGTGTTCGAGAAGAATAGCAATAGTATGAATGATGATATTTCCAGTTTCATTGTTGTAAAGAATGAAACTGTTAACAAAAGCTTATGTGGTGGGCAGGATAATGATTGTAGTATGGATGGTATAAGCGGTGGTATGTTTGACAAATACGATAAAGTTAATCAGACTGATATCTCTAACCTGCAGATTAAGACAGAAAATGAAAGCAAAAGTTTGTTTGATGAGCTAAATGATGGTAGTAATGTGTCCAATCTCACAAAGTCTTATGACTTCAGTGTTAAGCAGAGTAATGAAGTAAACATGGAGAGTATTAATGTAAACAATTCTTGTCTGCAAATGAGTATCAAGACAGAAAATGTAATTGATATAACTGAAAGCACATCTGATGAGCAAAGCATCTATAACAAGATGGAGGATTCAGCTGCTGGCTCTGTTTACAGTGGTTTCATTGCTGAAAATATATACAGTGACATGTATAATTTGGATAGTACCTGTGATGTAAAGACAGAAAATATTACTGATAAGGTTCCTGATAAGAACTGTACTCTTGAGGAAAATGTTCATGTCTTGTCACATGAGCAGAGTGAGATACCTACTGTATCACATATTTCCAGTACAAATAACGCAGGGATGGAAAATGTTCAGTCTGTTTTAGAAGGCATGAAGCAAGAAGTAGTTAAAGACCACACCTATACTGAAATAGTAGACTCTCAGCACAAGGATGGAGCTGGTTCGCCTAATGAAATAGATGTGGGTAGTCAGGAAATGGAGGAAGAAAATGATGAAGTCACAGTGCTGGCAGAATGGAATGTTGAACAGGAGGAAGAAGCATGTACTCGTAGAGATGAAAGAATAACAAATTTGGGATCTAATTCAAGAGGTAATGTGTGTGTGAGTATGTGTGATATGTGTGCATATACAGAAATCATTTGCCTTGCTTTACAAACCAGTGCAGTGGCTCAATTTGTAGCACACCAGCTTTGTAGAGGTTGTAGGTTTTATCCCCAGCCAAGTCATACTAAAGACATTAAAATGGTGCAAGCCTTTCTTTTGCTTGGTGCTCAGCAGTATGAAAGTAGAGCTATGAATCAGAACTGGTCAGTCCAGTGTCATTATAATGTGCCTAAGTGAAATATCCTGCCATGTATGTGGGGCATGATATTTCAGTGAGGCAGCACTTTAAAAGTGAGCATTGAGTTCCCTGCCTCATCCAGACAATGTAGGGACATGATTGCCAGATTGTTGAAAGTGATGTCAGCCCGAATAAAACAAACACAGCCTTGCTTCATACATGATAAATGGTCATAGCTACAGATAAGAGGGGGTATCCACATAATATTTTTTCTTATTTCTCCACAAAAACATATGTTGTGGGTACTCATTAGAAGTGCCCCACTGAGGGTATTCTAATGAGTACCCACAACATATGTTTTCGTGGAGAAATAAGAAAGATATCAGTATTTTCTGATGAAAAAAAGCACCCTATCTGTTGCTATGAATGGTTAAAAATATTGTGGTTTGGCTTTTATGTTCTCAATATAAAAGAGACACAGAATCTGTTCTGTTCTAGAAGGTACTTGTATGTACATTTGTAATTTTCCACATATGGCAGAATTAACGCTTAGCCTGCTGGGTATAAATTTCAATAGACGACAGTTTGAAAATTTTTCGTATGTTTTTTCCCCAGGAAATTGTCTTAAGACAGTTTGCATGAAACGTTAAAGCCTATTTTCTGGGAAAAATAGAAAAATATTTCAACTGTCGTCTGCTGAATCACACATCCCATTGTTAAGCTTTATTTTTCTGGGACAGGTAGATAATACTGTATTACAGTGTCTCTTGCGGACACTGAAATACAGCATTTTAAGGGAACTAAATAGGCTTAGTAGATTTTCTGCCATTTTTGTGTGGCCTGTAGGCTGTAGAGCATGGCAGATACATTGCAGATACCGGCACAGTGGCTCAGTGGTAGAGCGTCCGCTTTGTGACCGGGAGGTTGCGGGTTCGATCCCCGGCCGGGTCATACCAAAGACTTTAAAAATGGTACTAGCTGCTCTTTCGCTTGGCGCTCAGCATTAAGAAAGTAGAGCTAGGAATCGGAACTGGTCAGCTCAGTGTCAGTATAATGTGACTGGGTGGAATATCATATCAAAGTGTCTGGGGCATGATATTTCAGTGAGGCAGCACTCTAAAAGCGAGCATTGAGCTCCCTGCCACATCCAGACACCGTCTCGATATGACTGAAAGATTGTTGAAAGCGACGTTAAGCCCAAATCAAACAAAACAAACAAATACATTGGGATCATGTATCTGTCTGCGTTATCGGTGTCATCACACTTTCCGTTTCCACTAAATAACTTTTGAAGGGATGCATTGATTTCATTTGAAGTCTGCATAAGTTTATATCATTGTAAAATACAGGTCAAGTTCTGCACTTGACATGACACTAATGGGTTGACTGGGCCTCAATGCAAACAAAGAAACAGGCCAAGTTAGATATTGGTAATCATCCGCCAAATTTTAGCTGAGTTATTGCCCTTTTTACTTAGTTTTTGTTGTTGGATTAAGAGATTGGTTTCAATTCAGTAAGTTTTGAAGGGATGCATTGATTTCATCAGAAGTTTGTAGAAGGATATATCATTGTAAAATACAGGTCAAGTTCAATATTGGTAATCATCTGCAAAATTTTAGCTGAGAAGGCCCTTTTTATGCCCCCGCCTAGTCGAAAAATAGCGGAAGGGCATTAAGTGTTACCCCTGTCCGTCCAGTACATACGTACGTCCGTCCCAATTTGTGTCCGGGCCATAACTCCTAAACCATATGGAATATATTTACAGGTGCATGCATGACATTGAGACGATGTGTCATGAACAAGGAAGACAACTCTTGCTTGTTTGGTTTTTGAATTATCTGCCCTTGTCCGTCCCCTACATAGGTACGTCCGTCCCAATTTGTGTCCGGGCCATAACTCCTTAATCGTATGGAATATATTTATGAAACTTTACAGATGCATGCATGACATTGAGACGATGTGTCATGAACAAGGAAGACCACTCTTGCTGGTTTGGTTTTTGAATTATCTGCCCTTGAATTAGTTCCATATAGTAAACCATGTTCGGGCCATAACTCCTTAACCGTATGGAATATATTTATGAAACTTTACATGTGCATGCATGACATTGAGATGATGTGTCATGAACAGGGAAGACAATTCTTGCTTGTTTGGTTTTTGAATTATCTGCCCTTGACTTAGTTCCATATAGTAAACCGTGTCCGGACCATAACTCCTAAACCGTATGGAATATATGTATGAAACTTTACAGGTGCATGCATGACATTGTGACGATGCGTCATGAACAAGGAAGACAACTCTTGCTTGTTTGGTTTTTGAATTATCTGCCCTTGACTTAGTTCCATATAGTAAACCGTGTCTGGGCCATAACTCCTTAACCGCATGGGATGTATTTATGAAACTTTACAGCTGCATGCATGACATTGAGACGATGTGTCATGAACAGGGAAGACAACTCGTGCTTGTTTGGTTTTTGAATTATCTGCCCTTGACTTAGTTCCATATAGTAAACCATGTTCGGGCCATAACTCCTTAACCGTATGGAATATATTTATGAAACTTTACATGTGCATGCATGACATTGAGATGATGTGTCATGAACAGGGAAGACAATTCTTGCTTGTTTGGTTTTTGAATTATCTGCCCTTGACTTAGTTCCATATAGTAAACCGTGTCCGGACCATAACTCCTAAACCGTATGGAATATATGTATGAAACTTTACAGGTGCATGCATGACATTGTGACGATGCGTCATGAACAAGGAAGACAACTCTTGCTTGTTTGGTTTTTGAATTATCTGCCCTTGACTTAGTTCCATATAGTAAACCGTGTCTGGGCCATAACTCCTTAACCGCATGGGATGTATTTATGAAACTTTACAGCTGCATGCATGACATTGAGACGATGTGTCATGAACAGGGAAGACAACTCGTGCTTGTTTGGTTTTTGAATTATCTGCCCTTGACTTAGTTCCATATAGTAAACCGTGTCCGGGTCATAACTCCTTAACCGTATGGGATGTATTTATGAAACTTTACAGCTGCATGCATGACATTGAGACCAGGGCTCTGGAAATTTTGAAATCTGAATCCGTCCAGCAGATGACGATGATGTCACCAATGAGCGCATTTCCAAAAAAAAAATATGTATATATCACCTGTCACGAAAACTAATGACAATTGGCAGTCCTATAACTCCTTTTAAATAATACACCTCAACTCCGTTACATGACGGAAGTCCGGGTATAACGAGCATGATCAAAGCTTGCGTCATCAATAAATACAGTCAGGTATGTAAAAAGAAAGAAAAACAAAACAAAACAAAAAAAAAAACAAAAACGGTTTTGTTGTTATTTCCACCTCCGCAGGGTTTTCCAAAACTATTTTTAAACAACTGATTCCCGTCTTGTATAAGCGCGAAGACGGCGGGAAACAGGAGAGACGGAACGAAACGACTTTCATGGACCTAATTAGGTCTAATAAAAAAGGCCTGCGCCACGGGCGGTTTTGCAGTTTTCAATGTATCAAGATTTGATCAGACTGCTTAAATTTTAAGCACTGACCAATCTTGTCTAGCGCAAGTGGTGCATTACTTATTTTTACCGTGAAATCTACCTTGAATTATACTCGCGTGTTACGGCAATCAACAACAACAACAAAAAACAAAAAAGCAATCAATAATACCCAGATCAAACGCCGTTGTATGCGACATCTGATCAGGACGTACACGGTTTGGGAATTCATTTATCGAATCTGGGACCAACAAACCGTGTTGATCAAAACAATAAAGAAGAGGAAGGAAACGGATGCGTTCAAGTGGTGCATTCTTTTATCACTCTCAGTAAAGCGACCTTTGATCTTTTGGACACGCCGACTGCATCTGGATGTTTTGCAGTCTCAGTGTATTCACACGTGTCACACAAACGGATTAATTATCAGACTACCGTTACTGATGATTCGTGTTAATCACTTGTTTACCGCACAAAGGTCAGTGAAGTGTTGATTTTTTGACAATGTTTGGATAATGACGTAATTAATTTGTGCTGCGGTAGTTTGCCGTTATTCAGCTGTCTCTCCAATATACATGTCAAATGACCGTTTAGAGCCTTTTAACTACCATAATATCGCATTTAAAAAGTGCGCGGACGTTGTCAGTTTGGGAAGACTTGACCGTTTGTGATTTTTTAGACATCATTGATTCGTGAAAATTGGTTGGTTGGGGAAAAATGGGGTTCAAGGCACAAACCTGTTGGACCGATTTATTAGCGTTTTGGGGTGTTTGAAATAGGTCCAGAATTCTTAATTTCGGTCCAGACCGATTATTTTTCCGGTTTTCCCGAGCCCTGATTGAGACGATGTGTCATGAAAAAAATAAGACAACTCTTGCTTGTTTGGTTTTTGAATTATCTGCCCTTGACTTAGTTCCATATAGTAAACCGTACAGGCCCCAACCTAGGCCCAACAAGTAGGGAGAAGTGACTTCTCCCTCCAGCCCAAATAGGGAGAAGTGAAGGACCAGAGGGAGAAGTGACTATGACCGTTCATGCAAAATGGTGGATGATGCAATATTATGAATGAAAAAAAAAATCAAAAACTAATTTATTGCTTTATTAAAACCTTAAACATTTTAAAACTATCTATCCAGATATTAGGTAAAGAACATGTACGTGTAACTTTTCATTATTTGATTCAGCTCTTTGGCGAATGGTTATTTTTTTTCTCACACAGCTCCAGATAATTCAGTAATAATTTTCTGTGATTCTCTTTAAAAATATACATTGTTGGTACTCATAATTAGAACTGACTTGAACTGATTCTAACAGGTACTCACAACATATTTTTTTAAAGAAGTAATAAAAACTATCCCTAAATTGTCACCATTTCCCCTTGTTTAACCCTTGTCCTGCTGAACCCGGATATACCCTGCCATTGCAAACAGTGTAGATCCAGATCAGGAAGCCAACTGATCTGGATCTGCACAATTTGCCATTAAGTATGTAAATTTATAGCAATATTCACAGCTACTGGGTTTGGGAGACCCAATTTTCAGCCAGATGTGAGCGACATGACTGCCGTTTACGAGCTGATATACGAAGAGGAGAAAAAAAATGATTAAATTGATTAAACACTCATTTGAAAAACAAACAAACAGTTTTCAATTAAAGTCAAAGAAAAGACAAACTATTCAATTAGCATCTATTAATCGGTACGTTAATCCGCTTATCACCACAATCTGACATTACAATTTGCATCCGAAGAGTTGCTAAAGAGATCAAAGAGTTTTTAGTTGTTTGTACTGTTGTTTGAACACAGAAGCGTGTTATCCAGGCAATCCTTTTGACGGTTATTGACACATTGGCCCCGCCCACTAAACGGTAAAATTGTCACTCTTACATTGTCCACGTGGTGCTTTCGGCCAATCGTTTTGGTCAGTTATCATCACGGGTGATTGCATGGTATCTGATGACATCAACACTAGTGATTACTGGATTAATCAAAGGAATATGGACGGTTATGGATAATTACCAATCAAGGTAATTATATCATGTTTTTGTAAACAACGAGTTGTTGTAGGTGTATCGCCGTTAGCGATCATTAAAGCAACTGTCAGTGTCTGCTGTAAACAAGCAAAAAACCGACTCACCGGCGCAAGCAAAACCGAAAGTAGGTTTCGAAAATCGCCGAAAAACGGGGCGAAGTCGTCTTCTCCTTCCCGGACCGATAGGGCGAAGTCATAAGAATTTCGGCGACTTCTTCGCCCGAATCGCCCCCTCGGTGGAGGCCTGCCGTATGTGGGCCATAACTCCTAAACCATATATGGAATATATTTATCAAAATTTGCAGATGCATGCATGACATTGATGCGATGTGTAATGAACATGGAAGACAACTTTTGCTTATTTGATTTATGAATTATCTGCCCTTGACTAAGTTCCATATAGTAAACCGTGTGTGGGCCATATCAACCTTAATAATAACTTCATGCTGTACCTGTCACAATTACATATGTAACCTTTTTCTGAATGGCATTTTGGTGGGGCACCCATGTCCTTTGGACACTTTTTCTAGTTTGACTTAGTTTTTGTTGTTGTGTTGATATTGGTGTCTGCTCAATAACTTTTGCAGGGATGCATTGATTTCATTGGAAGTTTGCAGAAGGGTGTATCATTGTAAAATACATGTCGAGTTAGATATTGGTAATCATCCGCAAAATTTTGGCCAAGTGATGGCCCTTTTTTAACTTGTTGTTGGGGTAAAATACAGGGTAAAGATATAGATCTAGAGAAAGTAGTGAGGGGTTGCTTATATGGATAGGGGTGATTATTAGGGCAAATACTGTGTTTTTTTTTTTGTTTTTTTGTTTTTTTCTTGTCCAACTGATATTAGCCTACAGTTGGTCAAGGCCTGCTATCCTTGTAACAGGTTAGGGTAGAGGGGGAATGTTTTTATTTCTTCTTTTTCTTCACTTTCATTCCTGCCTAGTTCCATTATCTGGAAGTCTCAGCTAATAAAGTATTTAAATGACTTACAGAAATTTAACTTAAATATTATTAAACTGACATTTTTGGAGAAAAACTGCCATTCTCAAGCCAGATAGCACATACATTCATTTTAAATCTTTCTTATAAATGGTAGGGTATGTTTAAGAGTTGGAGTCCCTGACTCCCAGGCATTGATATTTGGAAATCCCAGGGCAATATTTCTTCCCTGTCCCTTTCTTTCATCTCCTCTATTATCTCTTCTATCTCTTTTCTCCCTTTCTCTAGGAGACAACAAAAAATGACCCACAAGGGTTGGCTTGTCATTAAACCCCAACAAATCAATCAATACAGTTGGGCAAGGTCTGCTATCCTTGTAGCAGGTACATGTAAGGGTAGAAGGAGAATGTTTCTATCTCTTCTGTTTCTTCACAATCATTCCTGTTCCTCTTTCTTCCCTGACCCTCTGTTTTATCTCCTTTACTATCTCTTCTGTTTCTTTTCTACCTTTTTCTGGGAGACGACACAAAATGACCCACAAGGGTTGACGTGTCATTAAACCCCAACACAGTCAATCACTTCATATGAAATGGTTGGCCCTTCAAGCAGGAACACATCCAATTTTTAGAATTCTAGTTTTTACAATGGGAGACACAGTTTGTGACATCCTGTTTGCTCTCCTTCATACGAAGTCCCTTCTTGAAAGGGGTCTGCTCTGAAAGAAAAGAATTTGAGAGCAAAATTCTTTCCTTATAGTGTAGACCCATAGGAGCAAATTCTTCCCTTTTAGAGTAAACCCCTTTTCAGAAAGGAGGCAACATCAGTTTGACAAAGTTGCCTCACATGAAAGTGAATCCATCACCCTTAAAGGTTGGAAAATAAGCTGTATCACAAAAAAGTGAGTCACAAAAAGTGATCTTAGCATCTGTACAAACAGTAAAGGCTCAGGTCATCTTTGTGTATCTGAATAAAACAATTACCATTCAATGGGCTAATACAGCAATATCAACATGATATTATTTTTGCACTGTTGCTGTTTTGCAGTGAATCTAGTCATAAAAACAAATTATTTGAGCAAAAATCAGTTGTGTTGCTTCACATGCGACTTCCAAACTTTAAGGGTACTTTATATGATGTTTTGGTCAAGTGTGATGTCATGTTTCGTGACATCAAGTGAAAATGATGCCAGCAATTTCAACACATTCCACAATGGTAATAAAGTTTGAGATTTGCTATTGATCGACAAACAAGCATTACTGATCTAAAGAAAGTGCGCAATTGTTATATTGTGTGCTGGTATTGAGAAATATACATGTAGGCATCATTGTTCCTTAGATTTTATCTTTCATTTCTAATCATTTAATATTTATAGCAGTATAATAATTCAAAATATCATCTGCTGAAATTTTAACCTTGCAAGCTCTGTGTAAGATGGATATACATGTGGTGTCAGATATCATTGAGAAATAAGAAAAATATGTCTTAACTGGAGAGGAGTTATGTTGCTATTTTTATTTAATATTATTTCTCTGTTGAGGGTGTTTAGTAAAAGTGTCTCAATGAGGTGTTCTTATTACATAGCTCTTGATAAGACGCTTTTTTCAACCAAAAAATAGCTATATTTTTCTTTAACCTCGATTAAAACGTCTGTTGTGGGTACTCATTAGAAGCGCCTCGGCGAGGCACTTCTAATGAGTACCCACAACATATGTTTTCATCGAGAAATAAGAAAACTATTTACCTGATACCCACTCTTATCTAGACCTATGCTTATGAGTTGTTCTAATGAGCATACCTCAGGATAAGGCACTTTTTCAACTAAAAGTTGTTCATTTTTATCTTATTTCACAACAAAAAACATATCTTGTTGTGAAGTGCTTCTAATGAGTACCTTATACTCTCTCTTGAGCTAGAAATGAGCACCCACAACATACATTTTTGTGGAGAAAGAAGTAAGAAACTCTATTTAGCTGGATACCCCTCTAACCCTTGTCCTGCTGAATAAATTAAGAGGCCACACCCACTTCTAATTTTCAGCCAATCAGATCACTTGATCCAGATTGTTGCTATGAATTCACATTCTTAATGGCAAACAGTGCAGATCCAGATCAGTTGGCTTCTTCAGAAGCCAACTGATCTCGTTCTACACTGTTTGCAAAGGCAGGGTATATCCGGGTTCAGCAGGACAAGGGTTAACACATGCTATGAATTTTATAAGATGAAGACACATTGGGTATGAAGACACTGGGTATGAAGACACCTGGTATGAAGACACCCTAGGCATGAAGATGCACTGGGTAATAAAAAAAATATGGTTCATGAATTGATCGTACAACAGCAACAAGTTGCATGCTTTTTTTGTTCCTTTTTTACAGAGTCTGTTGTAAGGTTAGATGGTGAAAATGGTACAGAGAATTACACAATGACATCTGGAGGAGTTCTTAACCAAACAGGGTGAGCTGAAATTAGGAAATACATATGTATCTTTAAGCTTCCGATAAGGTGATAATATCAACTGGCACAGTGGCTCAACTGGTAGAGTGTCTGTTTTGTGACTGGGAGGCTGTGGGTATGAGCCCTAGCGAAATCATTCCAAAGACTTTAAAAATGTCTCTAGTGTTCTTTCGCTAGGGATTAGCATTAAGAAAGTAGAGCTGGGAATCATAACTGGTCAGCCTGGTGTCAGTATAATCTGACTGGGTGGAATATCATGTCTGGGGCAGCACTCTAAAAGTGAGCATTGAGCTCCCCGCCACATACAGACACCGTCGCGATATGACTGAAAGATTGTTGAAAGCAGTGTAAAACAAAAAATAAAACAAAACAGAAGGTAATAATTGGGAAGATAATTTTACCCTTGCCTTGCTGAATAAATTTAAATGCCTTGCCCACTTCTAATATTTAGCCAATTAGATTACTTCATCAAGGTTATTGATACAAATTTGCATACTTAATAACAAACAGTGCAGTTCTAGATCAGTTGGCTTCTCACAAGCCAACTGATCTGGATGTTACTGTTTGCAAAGGCAGGTTCAGGAGAAAGACGATTAACCCTTGTCCTACCCGGATACACCCTGTCTTTGCAAACAGTGTAGATCCAGATCAGTTGGCTTCTGAAGAAGCCAACTGATCTGGATCTGCACTGTTTGTCATTCAGTACGTGAATTTGTCATTCAGTATATGAATTTGTATCAACAATTTGGATCAAATAATCCGATTGGCTGGAAATTAGAAGTGGGCGTGGCATCTTAATTTATTCAGCAGGACAAGGGTTAAGATAATTTTGTTATTTTATGTGATACTTTTTACACAGAATATATTTTCTGGATATTCATTGTTATCCCTATGTTTGGTACCAAAATTAGAATAAAGAACTACTGTGCTTTTGACAGAAAGTCATTTTTTGCTTGGCACCTTACACAGAAGTAAATATGCAAAGTTTGTCATGATATAATGCAAAACCATTTGTCATAACTACCTATGCACATAAAGTTTTAGTCTATTCACTGGTTCTTAAAAAATCAAATATTTTCACTTTTTTCCATAGTAAAAATGAATGCAAATTATGCAGAAATCTGTAGCTACAAATGTAGGTAACTTGGAGGCAGATTTTCAACAAGTTCTGCTTGTTCAATTTTTCTGAAATTTTCACAATATTGTTGGGAAACACCAATATTTCAAATTCAGCAAAGAAAAGTTAAAAATATTTTCTTAGACAAACATTCCAAAAAATCACTAGAAACTGCATACGTCAGATCAATTTTTGGCTGTAAATTTAATTTTAGGATAAATATTTGAAAACAAAACACAGAAACAGAAAAGCCGAATGGTTTCTGATAAGATATGGTCAATCAGATCAAGATACCTTTTCTTGTAAAAGAAAACGGCAAGCAAAAAAAATCTTTCAGGGTGATGTCGAAAGCACACTAATGAGTACCACAATGTACAAGGGTTATTCTAGTTGTTAGTGCAACATGCAATCAGAACAAGATATTTTCATGTAAAAGAAAACTCCAAGCAAAAAAAATCTTTCAGGGTGATGTCGAAAGCACACTAATGAGTACCAGAATGTACGAGGATTGTTCTAGTAGATAGTACAACTTCCCTGATAATTTTATTCATAGATATAATGTATTTTATTGTCTTTGCAGCAAAACATGCCTTATGGATACTCATTGGAATTTCATTGTCTTTGCATCAAAACATATCTTGTGGTAATTCTGGTGACTACCCACAAGATAAGTTTATTTGGGTATTTCAAAATATTTAATTACGTACCTGTATTACTAATGTTGTATGGAAACACTTATCAATGTTTAAGTCTGTGGTCTTAACGGCAGTGAATACACTTTCAGGGGAGAAAACTCTCAAAATTATTTTGCCTCCCTTCTGAAAAGGGGTCTACTCTAAAAGGAAAGAATTTGCTCCCCATGGGAGCTAATTCTTTCCTTTCAGAGTAAACCCCTTTTGAGAAGGTGTCTGGTGTACAGGAAAGCAAACAGGAAGTCACAAAGATTGTCTCCCTTGTGCAAAATGACAGAAAATCTACCAAGTATATAAAGTCCCTTGATTCAGAAGCTGTGGCATATTTGTTAGCTTAGAGTGAAAAAAAAAATACAACAGAAATATACTTCTGTGTAACTGGATAAACTTTTAGTGCAAATATACTATCGAAAGTTAGCCTTTTACATACTGGTGATTGTGTTTATAGTTTGATATCCTGCCAATTGGCTTGTAATTGCTTTTTTCAGAAATATGTTTTGTCATGATAAGTTCCTCATCATTTCATCTTCCGGTGCCTTGGGAGAGTTTTGCTTTGTGATCGTGGCATTTCCTGGGTATCTTCACTTCCGAGTATTGTAACAAATATGCAGCTTATCTAAGGCATTGGCTATAACCTTATTAGCTCACCTGAGCACGAAGTGCTCATAGTGAGCTATTGTGGTCAATCAATGTCCGTCGTGCGTTGTGCGCCGTGCGGCGTCAACAATTGCTTTAAAAGCCTACTCCTCCTACACCCCTGGGCCAATTGACTTGTTACTTGATAGGAATCATCGGGGTGACTTGTAGATAAAAAATAGCGAAAATCGTTCCGATCGGAAATCCAAGATGGCCGCCATGGCAGCCATCTTGAAAATCTATTTTTTGCTTCTTCTCCTGAACCGAAAGGCCAATTGACTCCAAACTTGGTAGGAAGCATTGGGGTGACTTGTATATCAAAAATAGCTAAAATCATGCCGATCGGAAATCCAGGATGGCCGCCATGGCAGCCATCTTGAAAATCTATTTTTCGCTTCTTCTCCTGAACCGAAAGGCCAGTTGACTCCAAACTTGCTAGGAAGCATCGGGGTGACTTGTACATCAAAAAAGCTAAAATTGAGCTGATCGGAAATCCAAGATGGCCACCATCTTGAAAATCTATTTTTCGCTTCTTCTCCTCAACCTAATGGCCAACTGACTCCAAACTTGCTAGGAAGCATCGGGGTGACTTGTAGATCAAAAATAGCTAAAATCGTTCTGATCGGAAATCCAAGATAGCCGCCATGGCGGCCATCTTGAAAATCTATTTTTTGCTTCTTCTCCTTACCCCAAATGCGAATTGACTCGAAACTTGGTAGTAAGTATCAGGATGACTTGTAGATGGTTGCCATCTTGAAAATCTATTTTTCTCTTCTTCTCCTGAGCCAAAAGGCCAATTGACTCCAAACTTAGTAGGAAACATCAGGGTGACTTGTAGATCAAAAATAGCTAAAACCATGCTGATCGGAAATCCAAGATGGCCGCCATGGTGGCCATCTTGAAAATCTTTTTTTCGCTTCTTCTTCTAAACCCAAAAGCCAAATAACTTGAAACTTGGTAGGAAGCATAGGGGTGACTTATAGATTAAAAATGGCTAAAATCGTTCTGATTGGAAATCCAAGATGGCCACCATGGCAGCAATTTTGAAAATCTATTTTTCACTTCTTCTCCTGAACCGAAAGGCTTATTGGCTTTAAACTAGGTAGGAAGCATCAGGGTGACCTGTAGATCAAAAATAGATAAAATCGTCCCTATCAGAAATCCAAGATGGCAGCCATGACAGCCATCTTTAAAATTTATTTTTCGCTTCTTCTCCTGAACTGAAAGGCCATTTGACTCAAAACTTGGTAGGAAGCATTGGGGTGACTTGTAGATCTAAAATAGCTTAAATTGTTTTGATCGGAAATCCAAGATGGCTGTCATGGCGGCCGTCTTGAAACTCTTTTTTTCGCTTATTTTCCTGAACCAAAGGGCCACTTGATTTGAAATCGGTATGACTTGTTGATACAAAAATAGTTAAAATCATTCCGATCGGAAATCCAAGATGGCGGCCATCTTGAAAATCTGTTTTTCTTTTATTCTTCTGAACTGAAAGGCAAATTGACTCGAAACTTGGTAGGAAGCATTGGGGTGACTTGTAGATCAAAAATAGCTCAAATCGTTGCGATAGGAAATCTCAAATTGCAGCTATGATGGTCATCTTGAAAATCTGTTTTGAACTTTTTCTCCTGAACCGAAAGGGCAATGGACTTAAAGTTCATTGGAAGTATCAAGGTGACTTGCAGATCAACAGTAGCTAAAATCATTCTGATTGGAAATCCAAGATGGCTACAGTCTTTTTTATGTTTATTATATTTCCCTGCCACTGTGCTGTTTACATGTATAAAATCATGATTCTTCAGAAACCACTTAGGCAATTGCATACATGCCATAAGCTGCTGCCAGAAATCTGTGAGATATGGCAAAGATTTAGGGGAGATTTGATAAAATTCTGTGAGATTTTCATGAAAATAACAGTCAAGCCTAAATAACTAAGTTTAAAGCCTTTATTTCACTGAATTAAGCTTAGGATAACAATAACATTGCTTAATTCATGTTTGTTCTTCTTAAAATGTCTAATTAAATTGTCTGAAAATTCTGTGAGATTCGAAAATTATGGGAAATGGGTACCAGAAGAGCCAAAATTCTGTGAGATATTATCTCACACTGTGAGGTATGGCATGTATGCAATTGCAACCAAATTTCACATTGATCCTACTGTTGAAATGTGATTGAGAGTTTGTTCAAATGATCACGCTCCATTGACTGTCATGCCATATATAATATTCTTCTTCAAAATTAAGAACTAACTAAAGGATGATCTTTTCATTAGTTGCGATGACAGGATTGGAAAAATGTTACATAACATCTGCATATCTGTATTCGCTATGCTACTCAGGTGAGTGACCCGTGGCCCGTGGGCCTCTTGTTTGATTTGACACTGATGACCCTCACGGGTCTACATGTTGTCAACCTGAACTCATCATTATGGCTAAGACTGGCACAATTAATTGGATAATCAATTAATTGATCGATAAATTCCACAAAAATGATTATCAATACAGATTTGCTAATAGTAGATCACAGTGCTTGCACTAACTGTAAAATCAGGAAGTCCCAAGACTTCCTAGTTCCATTATCTGGAAGTCTCAGCTAATAAAGTTTTTAAATGACTTACAGAAATATAACTAAAATATTATTAAACTGACATTTTTGGAGAAAAACTGCCATTCTCACAGATAGCACATACATTCATTTTAAATCGATCTTATAAATGGTAGGGTATGTTTAAGAGTTGGAGTCCCTAACACCCAGGCATTGATATTTGGAAATCCCAGGGCAATATTTGGGAGACTCCCAGACTTCCCTTAATGCAGGCACTGAGATCATTTGATGTGTTTGTTACTTTACCATATTTGCCCTTAGTATTCAGACACCTCCACTACTTACCTTACCAGTACAATTTACTACCCATTGTTGTGTTTAAAATATAGCTGGATTAGTAGCAAACAGTGTATACCCTGATAAGACACAGTACTTTTATTGCATCTCATCTGGGTCTACACTGCTTTCTCAGGCCTGTCTGACCAAATACATATAGTAAAGTATAACATATGGTAAGAATCCTGCACTTGACATGACCCTGTTGGGTTGACTGGGCCGTAAAACCTCAACACAAACTAACAAATGGTAAGAGTCATGCTCAGGCAGACAGATAAAATTATTACCAAATCTTCAGTGATTACTAACCGATTATAGATCACAATGGCAGGACTGATAATCTATTATCTTTTCAGCTCTGATTAGCCAGCCTTAACCCATTGTAGTCGGGAGACCCGTAAAAGGGTAATTGGCAAACAGTGCAGACCCAGATCAGACGCCGCAGAACACAACGTCTGATCAGGGTCTCCACTGTTTGGGCGTACCTAAAATTGAAATTGGACTCTCCCAATATATAGTGTGGGAGAGTCTATCCAGTATACAACGGATTAATCATGGCCTTATCTGGGGTGCTAATACTCTTCTATTTTTCAGTTTTGAATTTGGTACTACGCAACAAAGAAGTGACAGTTCACCCAAGACTGGAACATTACTACCGAGTGAAAAGTCTTTGGAAGAAGTTAAACAAATAATCCCGGATTCTATGAGGCCAGACATAGTTGTTCCACTCAAGCGTAAGATAATTTGAGGCCTTTGTTAGAAAAGTGCTCTTTTCTTGTACAGACATTTTTAGCTCGCCAGAGCCAGAGGGAGATTATAGGATAGACAGTGTTCCATCGTCCCTCATTGTTGGTGTCTATGTCATCAACATTATCAAACGACATCTTCTGTCAAACTGCTTGGCTGATTGAAACTAAATTACATATGGAGCCTTCGTGGGGTGGGGCAACGAGTTTGTTCTTAAGGTCTGGGTCACATAACCAAGATGGCTGCAATGCCCATTTATGGTAAAATTCTCTTAAAATCTTCTCAGAAACTGAATGGCTTTGGACCTTGAAACTTAGTATGCAGCATTGATGGCTTGGTCCCTATCAAATTTGTTCAAATGATGACCCTTGGTTGACCTTGACTTTTTTATGGCATGGTCAAATTTGGTCACTAAGGCTTTTGTGTGGAAAAAAGGTGGCTCATGGATTTTTCTAATCCTCTTGTAGCCTGTGACATCAAATGTGATTTATGCACTCAGCTAAATGAACTTTTATAAATACCAAGGGTCAAGATATTCATTTACTGACTTTTGTCCTGGATGCCTCAGATTCAGTATTGAAATTTCTCCTCTACAACTTCAGGGCTGATTGAAACCAATTTACATATGGAGCCTCTAGGGGATGGTGGAATGAAAGTTGACGCATGGGATCTGAGTCATATGACCAAGATGGCTGCCTTGCCCATATATAGTAAAAAGCCGTAGAAAATCTTCTCAGGAATGAAAGGCCAATGACCTTGAAACTTGGTATGCAGCATTGTGGGTTCAGGCTTCACCAAGTTTGACAAAATAATCCTTTGTTGACCTTGACCTGTTTTCAGTCAAGGTCAAATGGATCACTTAGGTATTTGTAAGGGACAAAGGCAAAACAATGTGTTTTTCTGAGACATTTGTAAAGGAAAAAGGCAAAACAATGGATTTTTCTGAAGGCATTTGTAAGGGAAAAAGGCAAAAAAGTGTTGTTTTTTCTGAAGGCATTTGTAAGGGACAAAGGCAAAACAATGGGTTTTTCTGAAGCTATTGTAACTTATGACATCAAAATTGATTTATGCAACCAGTCAAATGAACTTTTATAAGTACCAACAGTCAAAGTCCCTCAAATGCAGTAGTTTTAAATTCTTCTCTAAAACCACTGATTGAAACTAAATTGTATATAGAGCCTCAGTAGGGTTGGGAAATCAAAAGTTTGTTCATGGGATCTGGGTAATATGACCGAGATGGCTGTCATGCCCATACATGGTAAAAAGAATTTGAAATTCTTCATCAGGTACTGAAAGGCTGATGACCTTTAAACTTGGTATGCAATATTGAGGACTGACTCTACCTTGTTTATTCAAATGATGACCCTTCAATGACATTCGCCTATTTTACAACGGTTTAGGTCTATTAGATTTTTGTATGGCAAAAAGGCAAAACAGTGGATTTTTACCCATCAAAGCTGAAATGCTCCGGGGGAGCTAAAAGGATAGTCAGTGGGCCATTGTCCATCTTTATTGATGTTGTCATCAACTGTTGAGCTCTGGTGAGCGTAATGGCCCATGGGCCTCTTGTTCAGTGTTGTAGGCTCCCATCAACACAGCTTCAGTCATTGAAGGTCATAGCTTTAGAAAAAAAAAATAATATTTTTCTTATTTCTCCTTGAAAACATGTTGTGGGTACTCATTAGAAGTGGCTTGATGAGGCACTTCTAATGAGTACCCAAAACATATGTTTTCAAGGAGAAATAAGAAAATATCAATACATTTTGGTTGAAAAACATTTCTTATCAAGAGTTAAGTAAGGTTTATGATTTGGTGGTTATGTGCAAATGTCTATCATATAGCTATAAGAAGACTTCAAGATGTTTTTTTTCTCCCGGCACTTTAATCAGCAGTAATTTTGCAAACTTGTCACGATTCAATGCAAAACCATTTGTCATGACTACCTGTATAGCCGGCCTTGGTGGCTCAGTTGGATGCCCGTTGGACTGGTGATCAGCAGGTTGCGGGTTTGACCCCTACCTAGTCGGCAGCAATCGTCCGTGGAGATTTGATGAAATATTTTCTACAGTCATTCTCTCTCTTCTGCTGATTCAAGAAGGGCAGTTGTCAGTCACTGGTGAAAAAATGTGCATGAAACTGGTTAACCGCTTTGAAGACAAAGCCTGCCCAGTAAAAGTGTGGTTAGGTAAACTGACCATGCTCGATATGACCCCCTTGGGTTGACTGGGCCATAAAACCTCAGTACAAACATAACTACCAATGCACTAAAAATTTAATTCTGTTCGTTGTTTTTTGTTGTTTTTTTTTTTAAATGAATTTTTCGTTTTTCCAATAGTAAAAATAACTGTGACTTATGGAGAAATTTGTAGGATAGGTAAATTGTGTGATTATGCAGAAATTGGTAAGGTAGGTAATTTGAGTCAAGTTTTCAACAAGTTCCACTTGTTCAAATTTTCTTAAGTTTTCAGAATATTGTCATAAAACATCAATCATTAACCCTTGTCCTGCTGAATAAATTAAGTTGCCACGCCCACTTCTTATTTTCAGCCAATCAGATTCCTTGATCCGGATTGTTGCTATAAATTCACATACTTAATGGCAAAAAGTGCAGATCCAGATCAGTTGGCCTCTTCACTGATCTGGATCTACACTGTTTGCAAAGGCAGTATATATCCAAGTTCAGCAGGACAAGGGTTAAAAACCAAGTTGATGTAAACAAATATTTTCTTAGGTAAAAATTATGACTGCACCAGTGACAACTTTTGTGGAACAAAATTCCAGATAAGACTTATTTCACCCAAAAAAAAGTGTTATTTTACTCATTTGACCACGAAAACATAGTTCCAGAAAGGGCTTTTTTTTTCAACCAGAAATAAATTATATGTTCTTATATTTCCAAAAAAAACCATATTGTGGGTACTCATTAAAAGGGCCTCAGTGAGGTGCTTCTAATGAGTACCCACAACATATGTTTTCATGGAGAAATAAGATACATTGTACCTGCTCTTATCTGAAGCTATTTTTGAAGAAAATATGTTTTGTATGCTGTATGTATGACCCAGACACTCTTCTTATAATAAACTAAGGCTGGCACAATTAATCTGTTATCGATTAATTGATCGATAAATTCAACAAAAATGATTATCATTACAAATTTGCTAATAAGCGATCATTTGATTGCTGTGACTGTTACTTTACAGTATTTACCCTTAGTATTGAGACATCTCAACTCCTTATCATACTTTATCTAAAATTTGAACAAGTACAATTTACTACCCAATGTTGTATCTAAAATAGCTGGATGAGTGGCAAACAGTGTAGACCCTGATAAGACACCGTATTTTGCAGTGTCTCATCTGGGTCTACACTGTTTGCTCAAGTCTGTCTGATCAAATACATACAGTAAAGTATAACATATGGTAAGAGTCATTCCCGGACAGACAGGTAAAATTATGACCAAATCTTCAGTGATTACTAATCTGTTATTGATCACAATAGCATGACTGATAATTGATTATCTTTTCAGCTCTTATTAGCCAGCCTTATAATAAACCATTATTTTGTAGTTCGTATTTATGATCCAGACAATCACTGTGGAGTAGAGATTACGAAGACTGGAAAACCTTGTACCCGCTCACTTTTATGCAGGGTAAGCTAGACCATGGCTTTTAACTTTTTTTTTGGCTGACTTAAGCCAAAGACCCAGCATGAGCTTTAGTTTTCATTTTCTGTCCTTTATTTTAAGGATACACTAGAACCTCTTTATAACACGGTTCGTTATAACACGGTTTTGGATATAACATGGTTCAAACATGGATCCCAGAAATGCATAGATTATATTGAAAAATGACCATAAATGGTCATTTTTCAATATAATCTATACATTTTTTGTTGCTCACTTTTATGCAGGGTAAGCTAGACCATGGCTTTTAACCTTTTTTTTTGGCTGACTTAAACCAAAGACCCAGCATGAGCTTTAGTTTTCATTTTCTGTCCTTTATTTTAAGGATACACTACAACTTCTTTATAACACGGTTCGTTATAACACAGTTTTGGATATAATACGGTTCAAACATGGATCCCAAAAATGTATAGATTATATTGAAAATGACCATAAATGGTCATTTTTCAGTATAATCTATACATTTTTTTGTTTGAATATAACACGGTTGCTTAACTGACACGGTTTATGCTATGGACCCCAACAATAGTGTTATAAAGAGGTTGTGATGTATCATAAATTTGTCATGTACTGATTTTGCCAAGAGCCTATTAAGGGTTAAAAGTTACATTTAACAACAACAACAAAGCATACAATAAATTTGATTTATAAATTCAATTTTACTAATTCCGTCTTTTTTTTGTGCAAGCAAAAACAATTAAACCATGTATATATCTGCAGTTTTAACGAAACCACTTCTGCAGTTTGAGACTTGTCATTTAAAGGTTTCATACCATAATAACCCTAAGTATTGGGACAGTCAGGCCTGAGCAAACAGTGTGGACCCAGACCAGCCACTGCAGAATATGGTATATGATTGGGGTCTACACTGTTTGCCACTCATCTAGCACTATTTTAGACACATTGACAGGTAGTGAAATAGACTTTTTTCAAATTTTAGGACAAGTATGGTATGGAGTTAACCCTTAAAGCGCCAAGAAAACCTGCATCTGAAAATGTCGTCTGTTTATGTCGTCTGCTGACTATTCTTGCAAACTTTTCAAACCTATTTTTGCATACAGGCAAACAGTGTGGATCCAGATCAGACTGCTCCTAAAGGAGCAGTCTGATCTGGGTCCACACTGTTTGCAGAAATGACTTTTAAAGTAACCGGCAGAAGACAAAGCAGACGACGATAGTTGTGATTGGTGCTTTAAGGGGTAAGCTGTCCCAATACATAGAGTTTATTTGTTTGTTTTGATCAATTACGGAGAAATAATTCACTTGTGTACTAAGGCTTGCGCGTAAAAAACGAGTGAGCGAAGCGAATAAGTTTTTTACACGAAAGCCTTAGAACACGCATGAATTATTTCTCCGTAATCGATCAAAACAACCAGATAAACTGTTTATTACATTTTCATTCATGTTTTACCTTTGAAATTGAATTTTCACATTCAGCCATTATGATTTCCAACCAAAATAGTTTCAGTCAGTGCATGAATTTCAGGAGGTGTGGTTTAGTTTGAAAATCAGTCGCGATCTTGTTTTCACTTTAATGCAAAAATCATCCTGTGCTTGAAATACAGACACAATAATGTCAAGAAAGTTGAACTGGATTATCAAGAAAATCATACTTTATATTTGCATTGCAGGTCGTTCCTCAAAAACGCCAACTGGACGTGAAAATTGCAGCCTGATCTCAATGATTTTATCAGACTTTCTGCGAAACGTCAACTATTGTTATTGTTGTTACCAACAACGTCAGCAACGTCGCCTAGCAATTATGACGTCAAAACGTTTGAAATGAAATAATTCACTTGGTGAATTATCGATTATAATTCACTGAGAAATCTCTGTAAATCACTGCTGAAAATGTAATAATAAGGATTAATATGGTACTTCAAAACTTAAGTTACAACTGCAGTAAAACAATGGGTAAAAGCTCAATTCCATGCCCACCTAAAACTTAACCCTTGTCCTGCTGAATAAAGACACCATACCCACTTCTAATTTTCAGCCATTCAGATTACTTGATCCGGATTATTCCTATAAATTCACATACTTAATGGCAAACAGTGCAGATCCAGATCAGTTGGCTTCTTCAGAAGCAAACTGATCTGAATCTTCACTGTCTGCAAAGGCAGGTTATATCCAGGTTCAGCAGGACAAGGGATAATAAAAACATTAAACTATAATAGTCCGCCATTATTGTGTTGTGGGCAGATAGCTCAGTCAAACATTAACAACATTTGCCCATTAGCAATCCCAAACAAGATCTCCACAACATCAATGCACATACCAAGTTTGGTGAAAATCCATTGATGTTTACATAAGTTGTAATCCAGAAAATGAAAAACATATGGAGCGGGCCCCCGTAGCCTAGTGGATAAGAGAGTTGACTCTTAATCCATTAGGCTTCTCACCGCTGTGGTTCGAGCCTAGCTCGGGACATATGTTGGAAAGCCAAGTTCTGCTTACGGATGGTCAGGTGGTTTTTCTCCGGGTACTCCGGTTTTCGCCCACCTTCGATGAACGATCGGCTCGATATAAGTGAAATATTCTTGAAAGGGCCGTTAAACCCAAATCGAAAAACATATGGACGGACGGATGTTCTTACATATGGACATTTGTTGAGTGCTACAGTGTTAATTTTTCGGCTCAGAATACCCAACAAGATGCCTAAATACCCAACAAGTGCCTCAGATTTATTGGGTACTTACTTTGGACACTTACAGAATAAATGGCAAGTTCCCAATTCATGTCCCAATATATGCCCATTCATCAACTCAGACGGACGTAGGACTGACGGATGAATGGATGGATGGACAGACACACAGATGCCAACGTGAAACCATAACCATAATACCCTGCCACTATCATGTGAGGGGTATAAAAAGTTGAGATTTTGTAAGTAGTAGAGCCAAAATATAATGATGCTATTCAATTCATGTGTATGTAAATGCTTGTTATGCAGTATTTTAACTTTGTAATGGAAGAACTAGTGGAGTTTACGCAAATCTCCCATCAAGTGAACAAACTGAAATTTTGGTTTGATCACTTTCAGGAGATTTGAGATAACTTCACAAGTTCATCTTCTACAAAGCTTAAATTTTGTATCAATAAGCTCTCACTAGTTTTATATGCCATTATTATTATAGTGGAAAATGAGGCTATACTGGATTTGCTCTGTCCTATCATTTTCCCATGATTCTGTCTTTCTGTCCTTCTGTTATTCCATAAGCCTCATACATAGCTACAGATAAGAGAGGAGATCCACATAATATTTTTTCTTATTTCTGAGAGAAAATATACACTGTGGTACTCATTAGAAGCATCTTGGAGAGACACTTGTAATGATTACTGCAACATATATTTTCATGAAGAACTAAGAAAAATATCTGACATCACTTTTTGGTTGAAAGAAAGCACTTTATCTAGAGCTATGAAGTCTAGAGAGTTGAAACTTGGTACAAGTCTGGAAAATTGAAAGTAGAGAGTAAACTTGGTACAAGTCTAGAGAGTTGAAAGTAGAGAGTGAACTTGGTACAAGTCTAGAGAGTTGAAAGTAGAGGGTACAAGTCTAGAGAGTTTAAACTTTGTATAAGTCGAGAATTTAAGCTTGGTATAAGAAATTTTAAACTTGGTATAAGAGTGTAAATTTGGTACAAGTCTAGAGAGTTGAAACTTGGCACAGGTCTAGAGAGTTGAAATGGGTACAAGTCTAGAATGCTAAAACTTGGTACAAGTCTAGAGAGTTGAAACTTGGGGGAACTCTAGAGGGTTGAAATTTGGTACAAGTCTGGAAGTTAAAACTTGGTACACACTTGGACAGTGGATGGATGTACATGCATTGTGTATACTGAAATCATGATTCTTTTGCTTATTTGTTCCTTTATTTCTGTATTGTTTTATACAGTGGGGGCAGGGTATACGGTTTTCACATCCATTGGCATGTCTTTCCATCCATTATATTTTGGATTCTGCTTCTTATTTCCCTAAATAATTTATCAGAAGGCATTCATTACCTCACTTGGGTATCTTATACACTGGATATTGCTTGCTTATAGCTGTCGCCAGTTTTCTGGTACTAAAATATCTTTCTCCTTTGATAGTGCTGTAGTGGGGCTATAGTTAAGATTTTTTGACAAGTTTAGTATTAGGCTAATTGTACAGTATTTACAGGATCTTTATCAGTTTTTAGGATGGAATGGAATTGCATGTTTACTCACTGTATAAAATTATAAATACAGTTATCTTGAAGTGCAAGGAACTCTCTGAAGTACTTCGAAGTGCAAGGAACTCTCTGAAGTACTTTGAGATATCCGTACCTTGACATATCAGATTTGTAGAATTGAGGAAAAAAATAAATTAAACAACTACATTAATGAATATGTAATTTGACTCCTGAAGTTAAGAGTTATATTGAAAATATTGTGAAATCCTCTTTTCCACAATACAGTCCAAATGGTTTTAAGCAAGCTGCTATGGGATAAGGCAAAATTGCTTGCTTAAGGCAGGTGCCTGCTTAATAGAGGTTCGACTGAGACCTGAGAAAAATTGTTTCATCTCGACCAAGGGTACTCATCAGGTGGCTTGTATGGCCTGGAATATTACTGGACCATTCCAGAAACAGAAGAAATCTGATATAAAAGGTTTATTAATCTGGTCATCAGAACACACATCCTTTGATTGACCCAGTCATTAATTTTTAGCATCTTTACTCAAATTACTTAAGTAACACTTATCAGGCTACAAGCAGATTCAGCAGATGACACGCTAATACTTTTTTTTTTATTTAGAAAATGGGATATGACACTTCATGCAGATTGTCTCCATAGGAAACAATCTGCATAAAGTGTCAAATGCTAGTATAAAGAGACAATTTGCATGAAGTAATTGATCCTATTTTCTAGGAAAATTAAGAAAAATATTTCAAGTCACTACTGAATTTTTTATCCAGCCTGCATGTGTTAATATGGTAGGATTAGCAACTCGACCATGGGGTTTTTAGCTCTTCATTGCATTATGAAATATAATATTCGCACCTCTGCCAAGTGGCAAGCAAATAGTTATTATACTCCCGGCATACGAAGTATGCTGAAGGGGTATATAGTTTTCATCCATTCTGTTAGTCAGTTCCTCTGTCCGTCCGTCCATCCGTCCGTCCTTCCGCCTGTCCAGGTGTGATTCCGACCATTAACCCTTTCTATAACCAAGTTTTACTTCGAAGGTTTTTGATTACTTATAACTCTGCAGCCACTGATCAAAACTTTTCATCTATGGACCCCTGGGTCATGCCCCAGGGTGGGGCTAGAGGTCAAAATCTAAGACATCCCAATAAAGTAGTATATTGCAGTTTGTTTATACAAACAACCTCTTATTAAAGAAGGATGGGCATCAGACATGTTTATCACATCAACATTCAGTGTAATAAGGGCAAGGTCATTGTGACCTTCATGCATCAGTGATTTTGACATATTTTGAAGCCTGTTTCGTGGATAAATGCCTCAATAAAGTAGTATGCAGTTTGTTTATACAAACAACTTCTTAAAGAAGGATGGGCATTGTACATGTTTATCACATCAGCATTCAGTGTAATAAGGTCAAGGTCATTGTGATAATATTTTCATGCTCCAGGGATTTTGCCTTATACATGTATCTTGAAGACTATTTCATGGAGTAATGTGATACTTGGAATATTGGTTCTGTGTGACACCATGATTGACAGCATAACAAATGTAGGTCACCTTGACCTATATTTCATGGTCCAGTAATTTTGCAGCATATCTTGAATGTTAATTGATGTATGAACATCATTATTTGGGTTTATGAAATAGTATGATCCAACAGTTGACCTAAAAGTAAATGTAGGTCACTGTGACCTATATTTCATAATCCAGGGATTTTATGCTACATCTTGAAGAGAATTTGATGTATTACTATCATATTTTGGGATTATGTGACCTATATTTCATAGCCTTGTGATTTTGTCTTGTATCTCCCACTGTTTGATACCTGAATGTCATATTTACATATAATGACACAGTGTGACCCAAACTTTCACCTCAAAGTAAATATAAATCAGTATGACCTATATTTCATGGTCTAGTGATTTTTTGCTTAATATCTTTTAGATTTCTTTTTTTTTTTTGTTTAATTAATGGATTAGCATCATAGTTGGTATAATGCGGTAGTGTGACCATCAGATTAATTTCTCAAGTATATGTAGGTCAGTGACCTATATTTTATGGCCCAGCAAATTTGCTTCATGTATTGAAGACTATCTACTCCAGGAAAGTTTTACTTGGGATGATAGATCAGTGTCACTCAGAGACTTACATTGTAAACTATATCTTGCCTTATATCATTGTCATTAACTTTAAAATATATTATGATTAAGAAATGGTGCCAGCCGGGGGTATTAGTGACTCTCTGGGCACTTGCTCTAGTTATCCATTAATTGATTGCACCTGTGAAATAACATTAATTTTTTTATGTGGTTCAAAACAATGGCAAATAGCATTGAGTTACCTTCTCCTTTTTTCAGCTAGGGGCAGTGCAGTGTTTACATATCAGAATCCTGCAAATCCAATTTAAGGACACAAAGAATAAAAAATGAATTCTAAGTATGTGAAACACAAACTGGCCGATTTGAAAGCTAAACTGAAAAAAAGATGCGCTAAAGTTACTGGCAGAAAGAAGGAATTGGTTGAAAGGTTATTTTCTTCAAATTTACAAAAGCATTTCTTTGAAATTTCGGGAGTCGCAATACACAACTGATATTGCTGATTGCTGGTCATGATTAAACTTCACTTTTACTCACAAACTCGCGTAAATATGTTTTTTTTATGTTTTTTTTTTTTTTTGACTTTTTCCTAGTTGTCTAGCAGTAAGGAAGTTATAAATTCTATTTTATCTGAGAAATAAAATTTCCGTTATAACGACAAACAGCCCCGAAAAATTCCGCACTGCCTTGGTGTCAAAATTGATATGACCGAGTTTCGTATGTTACGTGTTTCCGTGCAGACAAAAAAGAAAAAAAAAAAAAGAAAAAAAAAGAAAAAAAAAGAAGAAAGAAAACAGTATGGCGCAGTAAGGTAGGGCACGGTCGCCTATGAGGGGGTAATAAAAGTTCAATGGCGAGTGAGGGTTAACCCTTAAAGTGCCAAGCAAAATTTGTACAGACAACATTTTGAATTTTTTTTATGTATCATTATTTTTTCAGAGAAAATAAGTCTTGGCATTTCATGTGAAGCATCTGCTTGGCTGTTGATTCACATGAAATGTCAAGATATAATATCTTAAAAGAAATAAAAGTAAAATTGTTTTCTGCTGCAATTGTGATTTGCACCTTAAGGGTTGAGAGGTATTGCATGATACGGTCAGACGGCTCCCGGTCTTTCAGAGTAACTTCGTCAAGTCTTTTGACGGCCACAATCCATTTCTGTTTGTGTTTGATGTCGCTTGGAAATGCATGGCCTCCTCTTTCATGGCATTGTGGCACACAGCAACACATTGACGGCATTTTATTTATTTTCTGATTGCCAGAAATATATTTCACTCGTGTATTTACAGTATGCGATTACGCGGAAGTAGATTTTCTAGGACCATGTGGCATGGCGCCACCTAGGTAAGATTGGTAATTCGCTGCTATTTGCCATTGGCGGCTACTCAATAACTTTCTTTTTGATATTGGATTTTGTAAACAGTTCTACTGGTTACCGAACTGACCGCCCTGAATTTGAACATATTGATTTTTACCATGCTCCAGTAGATAAAAATAATATACCTGTTCGTTTAGCTCTGTTGGGCGGTTGGGTATCACTAAACACCTAAATAGTGGGGCTCAGGGCTCCAAACTTTTACACTTACATAATGCAGGACTGAAAAAACGACACAATCGCAAAGTAATGGCCGCTTAAGCAAGTATTTTATGCAATTTCAGATACATTTTAAAGGCTGTTGGTTGTGTTAGACAAGTGCTTGCTTAATACAGGGTCATTTACATGTGAATTCATCTGTGGGCACCCAAAAATGGCTGTTAAAGACAGGTAGATGCTGAATAGAGGTGGTTGAAAGTAAAGGTTGGACTGTATTTTGTTACCTGCTGTTATTAGATTTCGATATTAAAGGACTGAGAGTAAATGCAGGAAAGATGAAGTTCATGATCTGTGGTACAGTCCTGGATCTCCTTCAGAGTTCAGGCAAGATTCCATGCACGGTCTGTTGCACTGGAGTGGGCAGCAACAGCATCTTCTGCATTATCTGCAAGCACAGGGTGCACAAGAAATGCAGTGTGCTCAAGCACTTGACAAAGGACCCTGATCTCAAATGTACATGGTGCCAGGGAACTGCTCACCCATTTGACAGCAGACCACAGGGGGAAGTCCAAGTTGGTCCTGACAAGTGTGAAAACTGCCTGGAAGAAGTTCAAGGAGCTGCTACCAGTTCTCTCTTCCCGCCACGTCTCTTTCAAGACATGTGGCCACGTGTACAGCTCTTGTGTACGGAGCACAATGCTCCATGCCAGTGAGACGGCCATTGTCAAAGCCAAACCTCCAATATCTGCAGTGGAATGACAGGGCAATGATCAGACAGATCTGCAATGTCAAGCCGCAAGACATTGTCACCACAAGGTCCAGTGAGCTACTTGCATGGCTTGGCATTGAGGCATTGAGGATCTGGACCTCATTCTGAAGGAGAGAAGGCTGTGCTAGTATGGATTTGTGGAAAGACAGCCTTTGACATACAGGTTGATGGAAAGCGTGGGCCTGGGAGGCCCAAGATGACATGGAAGCAGCTGACAGAGAGGGATTGCAGAGAGTGGAAGCTCTCAGGTATAGACCCTCAAGAGACAATACCTGGAGATCTAGTGTGAGATCTGCCATGTGTGCAGAAAGCCATTTACCTGAAAGGGGGCCCACTGATGTAGATGTTGCCCCTGTACATGCATGTTAATAAAAAATCCAATGATGATGACCAGATTTTTACTTAGAGATAAAGGAAGTTGAGATAGCAAGTGTCGACTGTATGCATCATTTCCTAATTTTCATGACATTGTAATAAGTACACACATATGTTTTCATGGAAAAATAAAAAAAAAAATATATAATTACTTTTCAGATAAAAAAAAAATCCTTAACTTGAGCTATGCTTGATTATTGCAGCAACATAAACTATCCTTGAAACGAGCAGTGCCTGGACGCAGCCAGCCTTATGATTTGCTGCAAGATCAGTGGAGAAGAATGAGGAAATCCTATCGTGAGGGAAAAAGACAAATGATACTGAAACCAGATGTCATCTTGTGCAGGCCTGAGCCTGACCATGCGGCTGTTTCGAGGGCAATGGATAATGGAGTTTCTGATCATCAAGATAAAAAACTGGTAGATAAACATAAGGAGCTGGAAAACCAAACTGTTAGACCACTTAGGCATAAACATAAACTTATGGCCATTTCTAGAGCTGCTGATAAATTTGTTCCAGAGATGCAGACATCCAGGTCAGTATGTAACGGTTAGCACTCTGGGTAAAATTTTCAGCAGACAACATTTTGAAATGTTTTTCTTATTTTTCCCAGGAAACAGGATTTGACATTTCATGCAAATCTTCTCCAATGCAGACAATTTGCATGAAATGTCTGATATTTTTTTCTGGGAAAAAATTGAAGAATATCACCAATTTGTTGTTTGCTGAATAAGCCCAGAGAGTGGTAAAGGTTAACCCATTTTAAACCAAATAATCTGTCCACTATATTAGGGCTGGGTACTGCCTTTTGGTAACTATAACGCAGTATACTGCGTACCATGATATGTACTGCAGTATACCGCAGGTTTCAAACTCCAAGTGTTTGTATTTACTTTTGCTCAATATTACTTCAGTTTTATAAGATATGCCTTTTGGAAATATAATGGTACCTTCTCACTTTCTGCAAACAGTGACCCCCTCCTCGATAACAGTCTGACTTTCTTTTTTTTTTGAGTCCAAAATGACACCAAATAATATCAGCTTTCGCCCATAGGGACACAGGTCTTGGACGTTTTTTTTTGTTTTTTTTTTTAATAAAACAGAAACATACGAAATAGTACCTTCAGGGTAGTTGTATGACATCATATATGAGTCACATTGACACCGAACGGTACCCTGACCTACTTTGCATGCCGAAGTCTAAGAAGATTAAACATATCGTTTCAAAACACTTATTCCCATTCTATTCCTAGGCACCCTAGTTTTACTAAGTGACATGCAAACCCCTCGGAATCTCTTAGAACTATATATTAATCGAAACGTTTTTCAACAATACATAATTCATTTCTCCCGTTCCAGCAAGCCTGCACGTACGCTCCGCCCACAGTTAAATTTGCAATCAGGAAGTGGGTGGTTCCCAGTGCCAGAGGTATTTTTGACTGGACGATGTAAATAACAATAGTGACCTAAATCAAATCAGTCTCTCCAGCAATGGAAAATACCCACTTTCAGAATGCAAATTTACTTGTGGGCGGAGTGTAAGTGCGGGCTTGCTGGAACTGAAGAAATGAACAATGTAATTGTTGAAAAACAACTGGGTTATATATATTTCTAAGCAGTTCTGGGGATTTTGCATGTCACATAGGAAAACCAGGATGTATAGGGAATAGACGTGGTTAAGTGTTTTGAAATGATACATTTGATCTTGTTAATATTCAGCATGCAAAGTAGATCAGGGTACCAGTCGGTGTCAACGATACTTTCCACCCTGGTCAATCATACAACTACCCTGAAGATACTATTTCGTATATTTCTGTTTTAATCGAAAAAAAGGTCCATGACCTGTGTTCCTATGCTTTTGCCCGTTTGTTTGAGAACACCTTGAAGTCAGCCTTTTTTGCCTTCACCTCACATCCAGACTAAATTTAGCGGCAAAATCTCAAAATCGAACCAATCAACTATAGAATTTTACAAAGAAATTCTGTTAATACATCATGGATCTGAATTTCACAAAGAAAGGATCTAAAATAATCACCAATTATAAATGGGAATTACCTGTATTAATCGATCAGGAAATTCGTATAAAAGAAGTATTGGCTTTTATAAATTTACCGTAAAATATGAAACTTACCGAAAGTACCGGTACAGCAAAAACATACCGCATTATGTACCGTCATAAGAAAATACTGCAATTTACCGGTGCACAGGTTTTACTGCACACCCCTACACTTTATATTGGAAGAGTCAAATTACTATTTTAGGAATGTCAGGCTATGTGATTTAGATATTTCTAGAGAAAAGTGGCTAAACTATTTGCAAATAGTGGAGACTCAGATCAGTTGCCAAGAAGTAATGAATGCCTTCTGCACTGTTTGCCATTTACCCTTTTTCGGGTCTCCAGACTAAAATAGGATGAATCAGAATTAAAACTGGGGGAAACTGATACCTGTCAAAATTGTATGTTAGCATTCAGAAGCAAATTATTAACCTTTAAAGTGCCAATCACAACTGGGACAGAAGACATTTTGAAATATTTTTATTATTATTACAGTGTAGCTCCAATATATCGCAGTCCTCGGGGTCCAGAGTCCGCCATCGCGATATAAATGGAGCGCGATATAAGTCCCGACATGTATCATGCATGTATAATGGCGTGCATAACACTCGCTCGGTTTGTCGCTGTGAGAGTTTGCTGAGACATCACGGATAAATAGCATTCAGTCATGTTGTCACCATATTTCCTAATTAAAATTGTATTAGAATTGCTCAATGGAATAATTTACAATGGTGTGCTATGTCTAACAAGTAATTCCAATCGAAACCAGCTGATAAACTACGTTTGAAAACAAGAAATCATCGGATTGACAATTTAGGACGCCATTTTGGATACTCTGGTTCCCTGGAACGGCGAAGGGAAGTTACTCAATTGTGCTAAGATAACTTGAGTTGCTTCCCTTCGCTTATATTGCGGGGGAAAAAAAAAAAACCAAAAAAACTGTCGTTTATCAAAGTTAATTTCTTTTTATTTAAGTTTTATTGTTTGTTTTTGTTTTGTTTTTTTTGACGCAGTTGTTTTCTTCTGAAATATTTATATCTACAGAAGTGTAAAATAAGCAGACTAAGATCTGTGTATGTAGGACAGAAACATCGTAAGACTACTGTCTTGTAAAATTTGCTGGTGTTGTAAAGGAGGTGGACCGTTTTCACCTGTTGAGCAAAATTAGTTCGTGGGCATCACTGACTGATTGAGCATTGAGTAGATCTATGTACTAAATGATGATAATGATTACGACAATTACGGCGATATAATTATAGCCCCGACATACAAAGTATGTGGGGGTATATAGTTTTCGCTTTTCCGTTCGTCTGTTCGTTCGTTCGTACATACGTTCATTCGTTCGTACGTACGTTCATTCGTTCGTGCGTTCGTTTGTCTTTCCGTCACAGGGTCAAAGTTTTTGTGTTAAAGTTTATAAGACCTCATATTTTGAAGACCCTTTGATGGATTTCATTCATATTTGGCATGGTGGTAGATATAGGTCTAAAGTTTTTATCAGCACCATCCTCACCCCGGGGGTGACCTTGGGGTCAAGGTCACAGACTTAGAATTTTCATAAAAAAGTCAGGGTCAAAGTTTTTGCGTTAAAGTTTATAAGACCTCATATTTTGAAGACCGTTTGATGGATTTCATTCATATTTGGCATGATTGTAGATATAGGTCTAACGTTTTTATCAGCACCATCCCCACCCCAGGGGTGACCTTGGGGTCAAAGTCACAGACTCTGAATTTTCATAAAAAAGTCAGGATCAAAGTTTTTGCGTTAAAGTTTATAAGATCTCATATTTTGAAGACCATTTGATGGATTTCATTCATATTTGGCATGATGGTAGATGTAGGTCTAAAGTTTTTATCAGCACCATCCCCACCCCGGGGATGACTTTTGGGTCAAGGTCATGGGCTTAGAATTTTCATAAAAAAGTCAAAGTTTTTTGTGTTTAGGTTTATATAGCTGTATCATCAAGACCCTTTAGGAATTTCATTTATATTTGACATGTTGGTAGATATCAGCCTAGAGTCTTACTCCGCATGATCCCCACTCAGGGTGTGACCGAGGTCAAGGTCACGAACTTAGAATTTTCATATAAAAGTAAAAAATTTTTGCGTTTAAGTTTATATAGCCGTATCATCAAGACCTTTTGTTAAATTTCAGTATATTCTTAATTGAAAGGTCCCGTGGATATAGCTATCAGCAAGGAATCTGTTGGTCTGTCCGTCCATCCGTTGAAGCATTATTCGTTCATACTTTATTTTTGTCTTAGGGTCAAAGTTTTTACGTTAAAGTTTATAAGACCTCATATTTTGAAGACCCTTTGATGGATTTCATTCATATTTGGCATGATGGTAGATATAGCTCTAAAGGTTTTATTGGCACTATCCCCTTCCCCGGGGGTGACCTTTGGGTCAAGGTCACGGACTTCCAATTTTCATAAAAATGTCTAAAGTTTTTTGTGTTTAGGTTTATATAGCTGTATCATCAAGACCCTTGTGGAATTTCATTTATATTTGACATCTTGCTATATACCGGCCTAGAGTCTTACTCCGCATGATCCCCACCCCTGGTGTGACCGAGGTCAAGGTCAAGAACTTAGAAGTTTCATTTAAAAGTAAAAGTTTTTGCTTTTAAGTTTATATAGCCATATCATCAAGACCTTTTGTTAAATTTTATTATCCCCTAATTGAAAGGTTGAGCGGATGTAGCTATCAGCAAGCAATCTTTTTGTCTGTCCATCCATCGGTTGAAGCAGTATTCGTTCATACTTTATTTTTGTCTTTGGGTCAAAGTTTTTACGTTAAAGTTTATAAGACCTTATATTATGAAGAGCCTTTGATGGATTTAATTCATGTTTGGCCTGATGGTAGATATAAGGCTTAAGTTTTTATCAGCACCAACCCTATCCCGGGGAATAACGTTGGGGTCAAGGTCACGGACTTAGAATTTTCATAAATAAGTCAAAATTTTTGTGTTTATATTTATATAGCTATACCATCAAGACCATTTGAGGAATTTCATTTATATTTTACATGTTGGTAGATATAGGTCTAGAGTTTTACTCAGCATCATCCTTATCTTGGGGTATGACCTTGAGGTCAAGGTCACAGACTTAGAAATTTCATATAAAAGTAAAAAAAAAATTGCATCTAAGTTTATATAGCTATATTATGAAGACCCTTTTGTTGGTTTCATTAATATTAAGCATGATGGTATATATAGTTCTGAAGTTTTTCTTCGCACCATCCCCAAGCGGGGGCATGGCTTTTAAGTCAAGGTCACAGACGTTTCATACAAATGTCATTTTTGCTTATATTATAAAGACTGATTTCACTGGTATATGGTGATAGTTATAGGGCTAAAGTTTTATTTAGCTCAATCCATGCACCTGTGCCTGACCTTTGAGGTCAAGGGCTTCATATTATGTGTGATTGAATTTTTTCAATGTTATAACATATAGCATACAACTGCCATCTCCAGAGTCAAAGCTACATACTTTGTGCTCTTTAAAAAGTGGCGGTAGCGCTGATCGGGGATATTTGTGCCCCACTGGGCACTTTGTCTAGTTTATTGTTTGCCAATTATAATCAACGTGTGCGCTGATTGACACTAAGTTGCTTGTTTGTCATATAATACCTGACGCGACTTAGCGTCGGGATAGGTGCGAAAAATCAATTACCGGAGGCAGAACACGTTTTTTTTTTTTTTACTGAAGTTAAATAAAACAACAAACATTTTATGTTTGTAAAAAAATTTTTTTTATATTTTTTTTGCTTATGGAAAATTTGGGAGCCATGGCCTATTCGCGATATACTGGATTTCGCGAAATAACGGACCGCGATGTATTGGAGCTACACTATATTTTTCTTAGAATTTAGGCTTATCAGACAATTTACATTAAATGTCAGATATAATCTACAAAGGTAGCTTTTGGAAATACTGAACACATAAAAAAAACAACAACAAAAAAGCAGGAGCATCAATCTCAATCTCATATGGTGGAAATGTCATTTATGCATAAGCACTAGTTTAACCCTTAAAATACCAAGAAAATGTCTGTCTGTTTATGTGGTCTGCTGAATATTCTTGCAAACTTTTCAAACCTGTTTTTTGCATAGAGGCAAATGGTGTGGACCCTGATCAGAGAGGAACAGTCTGATCTGGGTCCACACACTGTTTGCAAAATGACTTTTAAAATCACAAGCAGACAACAAAGCAGATGACAATTGTTGTGATTGGAAGTTTAAGGGTTAAGTGAAACTTGATTGTCTGAGAGACCAGAATAGGCTCAGTGGTCCCAGTGAAAATAAAAAATAACAAACTACACACAATGGAAGTGCGGGGAAACTTTTTATGACTGCCATAGGGCCTTAAACTTTTGTTGCAATGAAGTCAAATAAACTCTAAACTCTATAAAGGTGGCTCTTGGAAACATTGCACAAAAATCAGTCACGTTTTTATTGAGACTTCTAAGGCTGGCACGATTAATCGGATAATCGATTAATTGATCGATAAATTAAAAATGACTATTATTACAGATTTACTAACAATCAATCATTTAATTTCTGTGTTTGTTACTTTACCGTATTTACCCTTAGTATTCAGACACCTCAACTCCTTACCATACAGTTTCTGGCAAAAGAATGTGCACAATACTGGTTAACCGCTTAGAGGACTAAGCCTGCCCAGTAAACGTGTGGTTAGGTAAACTGACCGCGCTCGACATGACCCCATTGGGTTGACTGGGCCGTAAAACCTCAACACAAACAATTATCTCAAATTTGAACAAGTCCAATTTACTACCCACTGTTGTGTCTAAAATAGCCGGGTGAGTGGCAAACAGTGTAGGCACTGATGAGATGCCGCATTTGCGGCATCTCATCTGGGTCTACACTGTTTGTTCAGGCCTGTATGACAAAATACATACAATAAAGTATAACATATGAAAGAGTCATGCTCAAATAGGTAAAATTATGATCAAATCTTCAGCGATTACTAACCGATTATCAATACAATGATAGGACTGATAATCGATTATCTTTTCAGCTCTGATTAGCCAGCCTTAGATTCTTCATATGGCGGCAGTGTAGTTTGTAGGGCTGCCTAAGCACACTAGCACTGGCCTGTGGTACTTGATTTTCCAAGATATCATCCTGGGCTCAATGATCCAAGGAAAATAAGAATAAAACTGCACTCTGATGAATACAAAGAGACTTTTTTTAAAGTTGCCGCATGGCATTGAACACCTGAGCCCATTTGTTCACAGCATAGTTAGCTTAACAAGCTCGTTGTTGACAGATTTGTTAACTGTTGAAGCTAAGGTATTTTCAGATACATTGATATTTTTGCTGAAAAAATGTGAGTAGCTTTTCCAATAAAATCTACTCAAATTTTTTTCCACAAAAAATATCAATTTAATTGCCTTATTTCAAGATAGTAAAATTTTAACATCTTGTTAGCTGACAACTTCATTAAGTTTTGAACAACTTGGCCCAGACACAGGCATGAAGCTGGCCTTGAAAAATAGGGAAACATCATGTCTCCCTCATGGGAAATTAGGGAGACATGTTCCATGATCAGGGAGACATGAATGACAATCCCAGCCAACTTGGGAGTTGAAGGCCGTCACACTTATTAAGTTTAGCATTCACCTTTTTTTTTTTTATTTTAGCTTTTTATTTCAATGGTAACAATACTTGAAGCCCGCCTTTATTTTTAGCATGTAGAGCAGATATTTATTTTGTAGTTTCTTTGGCAAATGATTCAAGGCGCCCCTTCTGCACTGCCTTTCATTTAAATTCAGTACCCCACCACACCCAAAAAGTTTGTTACTATCTGCAGTTATCTTTTAATCTTGAGTGTTATTGACATTGAGGTTTTGTGTTAGTGAAGTTAAACATTTATCAGTCAAAACCATTTAATGCTCTCTTACATGTTACCGCAGATATAAACATCACATTCTGATCTGTGTCAAGCTTCCTGCAAAACTTCATTTCAGTGTTTACTTTGCACCGTGTTGGGATTGATATATGCTGCGAAAAAAAGTTTGAGTCTTGTTTACTTGCGGAAGTTTTGGTCTTCTGCTAAAATTTGCAGGAAAATAATTGGTGCAAGTGGGTCTATTTTTAATATATGTGTGTGTTTTGAATGTATTTCTGACAAGAAAAGGCTCTGTAATTTTACATCTTAATAAGTTTGTTTTTCTTATTGTTTTCTGCCCAAGTTCGTGTGATGTCACTGTTATGAGCACACAGTTTCTTCATGTGGGAGGAAGCGACAACGCAACTTTTTAACTTGTTCTGGAAACATGAACACCCCAGAATTGCGTGCCCTTGCCCAGTGTGTATCTGAGGAGTCCTGTGAGAATCTATACAAGGTTTACTGGACACATTCTGCTGGACTTAGAAACTGCTTTTGGACGACAGAAATAACTATTTTAATGCGCATTGTCTCACATGTAATGTCAAGCCATGTTTTCTCTGAAAAATACTTAAAAAATGTATTTCAAAATGTATCTTATTGTAGTTATGATTTGCGCTTTAAGGGTTATAAATCTATATATTCTGGGCCCGGTTGTTCAAAGCGTCGTTAGCTTAACGAGCTCGTTAAGGGTCATTTCGTTAACTGTTTTAGCAGATTCAATATACAAAATTCTGATATTTTTTGCTGAAAAAATGTGAGTAGCTTTTGCACTGCAAAAGCTACTCACATTTTTTCAGCAAAAAATTTCAGCATATTTATGTATCACTCGATTTAAATTTTAACGAATCGTTAACTAACGACATCGTTAGCTTTGAACAACTGGGCCCTGAATGTCTGGAAGGATTTAGTTGATACTTGGGCTGATGCTGCAAGATAACATATTTACCCGAAGTATTGGGACACCTTGTCTGCTTACCAAACTTGTCCTTAAATTTGAAGCAATCCATTCTACTACCTATTGCTGTATGTATGGCAGACAGTGTAGACCCTGATCAGATGCCACATTCTGCTTCCTTTGATCTGAGTCAACACTGTTTGCAAAGGCCTCTCTGTCCCAGTACTTAGGATTATATGGTAAGTAAATTACATGGTTGGTATCTATGACAGTTGAACTTCCACAAATGGCTACCTTTCAAACACTACCACCTCCCAATAACAGCCATATTTCTGAATGCTCGTCTATCCCTTATTTTTGAGAAACAAAAGAGTGTCTATTTTTAGCTCACCTGAGCACAAATTGCTCATTGGCAGTCAACTTGTGTCAACATTTTGCTTTAAAGCCTATTCCTCCTTCACCTCTTGGCCAGTTGACTAGAAACTTGGTAGGAGGCATCGGGGTGACTATCAGAAAATATCTGAAATCTTTCTGATCAGAAATCCAAGAAGACAGCTGTCTTGAAAATCTGTTTTGCAGTTCTACTCCTGAATCAAAGGCCAAATGACTCAAAACTTGGTAGGAAGTATTGGGACAGCTTACAGATCAAAAATAGCTAAAATCATTTCGATCAGAAATCCAAGATGGCCACCATGGCGGCCTTCTTGAAAATCTATTTTGCCCTTCATCTCCTGAACTGCAAGGCCATATTGGAGCAAATTGCAGATCAAAAACAGTTAAAATCGTTCTGATTGGAATCCAAGATGGCAGTCATGGCAGCCGTCTTGAAAACCTATTTTGCCAACTGAATCGAAACTTTGTAAGAAGTATCATAGTGACTTGCAAGTCAAAACTAGCTAAAATGGTTCCGATCAGAAATCCAATACGGCCTCCATGGCTGCATCTATTTTGAACTCTTTTCCTGAACAGAAAGGCAAACTGACTTGAAACTTGGTAGAAATTCAAGATGGCCACCATGGCAGCCATCTTAAAAATCTATTTTGCGCTTCTTCTCCTGAACCGAAAGGCCAATTGACTCAAAACTTGGTAGGAAGTATTGGGGCAGTTTGTATATCAAAAAATAGCTAAATCATTCTGATCGGAAATCCAAGATGGCCACCGCAGCCGGAATCTTGAAAATCTATATTGAACTGCTCTTGAATGGTCAGTTGACTTGAAACATAATAGGAAGTGTCGTGGTGACTTGCAGATAAAAAACAGTTTAAATTGTTCTGATTGGAAATCCAAGATGGCTGTCATGGGGGCATCTTGAAAATCTGTTTTGAACTTTTTCTCCTGAAGCAAAATGCCAGTCGACTTGAAACTTGGTAGGAAGTATCTGGGTGACTTGTAGATCAAAAAATAGCTAACAGTGTTCTTACTGGCAGAAATCTAATATGGCTACCACAATCGCCATCTTGAAAATCTGTTTTGAACTTCTTCTCCTGAATGGCAAGGCCAACTGATTCGAAACTCGATAGGAAGTGTTGGGGAGACTTGTAGATCAAAAATAGCTAAAATCATTCTGATTAGAAATCCAAGATGGTCCCTCTAGCAGCCATGCTGAAAATCTATTTTGAACTTTTTCTCCTGAACCAAAAGGCCAATTGATCAAAACTTCATAAGAAGTATCGAGGTGACTTGTAGATCAAAAGTAGCTAAAATCACCCTGATTAGAAATTCAAGATGGCCACCATGGCCTCCATCTTGAAAATCTGTATTGAACTCTTGATGCGAAAGGCCAAGTGACTCGAAAATTGTCTGGTAATCAGGTGAGCCATACAGGGCCATCTTGATGAATAGGAAGCTTTGGCATGGCGTGATTTCTGTTTTCTTGATGTACTTCAAGAATGACAATGCTGAAGATTCAGTAGTTATATAACCTTTAAGTGCCTTGCAAAATTGGTAGCAGACGACATTGTAATTTTTTTAATTTTTCAGAGAAAATAAAGTCTTGATGTTTCATGTGAATAGTCAGCTTGGCAGATGATTCACTTGAAATGTCAGCTTATTTTGTTTGAAAAAAAAAGTTTTACAGTCGACTGGTTATCTTGAATTCCAAGGGACTCTCTGAAATACTTCGAGATATCCGTGCTTCGACATATCAGATTTGCAGAACTGAGGAAAAAACTAATTCGATTAACCACATTTAACAAATATATGTGTAATTGGACTCTTGAAGGTAGAGATATACTGAAAATATTGTGGAAAAGAGGAGAAATTGCTAATTTCTCCTTTTTTCCACAATATTTTTTACATGTTGTTAGATTTTCATGTTTAGGCAGCGACCAGATTTTCACTTCGAGATAAGCGGTTATTTGAGATAAGCGAGGTCGAGATAACGGGAGTCAGCTGTATTTCAGAATGTTGCCTGCTGCAGTTTTGATTAGTTCTATAAGGGTTATTATGGATTTGGGCCTTAAGAAGTCACACACTCAGTGCTAACGATTATTTCTCAGCCATTCGACTCTTATGTACAAAGGAAGTAGGAAAATGTTGAAAAAGTGATGTTTTAGTAAACATTTTGTTCATTTTTAGCTAGCCGGGACTATGTCCCTGGAGAGCTTATGTTGTCGCCCAGTCGTTGGCATCGGTGTCTGTGTCTGGGTTGGTACAATGTTTAAGTTTTCAAAGTTTTCTTATCCGACGAGCTGCGTTGTCTTCTGACAACTCTTGTTCTTTTATTGTTTTATCAGTTTACTTGATACATTTAGTAGACTTTCTGCCATTTTTTTACCCTGCCACACAATAGTGGTGGGATAATGTGGTTTCACGTTGGACTTTTATGTGTCTGTCAGCCCCTTTCAAAATTTCTTTAAACTTTTAGTTTCCAGCTAACTACTACAGTTAAAATCGGATCAACCTAATACTTCATTTATAGTTAGACCATGATGCGGAACAGCGCATATTGTTTCAAGGTTACAGTACACCAAATATTAGCAGTGTTATACCCCTTAGAAAATTTCTGTAAATTTTTCATATCCAGCTTATTCCTCCTACAGTTTACATCCGATTAAGCTGAAACTTCTTAAATAGTTACATGATGATGCGGAGCAGTGCATATTATTTCGAGGTTACAGTACACCAAATATTGGCAGAGTTATGCCCCTTATTGTAATTTTAAAAACTTTTTGCAGCATTTTGTTTAGAGGTAATAATGTGCAAATTTTATTTAATAATGGGTATATTTTTTGTAAGTAACTAAAGTTATGGCCATATGGGCAAGTTAATTATTATTTCTTTTTTTTTTTTTCATCTTCTTTTATTAGGTTTGCACGGAAATTTTGATATTATTAAATCTTTATAAATATGTTTATTAAATGATATAGAATTAAGAAGCTTGGCTAATATCAAAACTTATAAACAAAATTCTTTTTGGATTGTTTTTTTTTTTGTTTTTTTTTTTTTTTTGAATACTCTTCTGAGTTGTCTCCCTTGAAGTACAAAAATAAAATCTCAGTATAAAACAAAGCCTCAAAAATAAAATCTCAGTATAAAACAAAGCGTTACAAAATTTTCCTTGCAGCATTTTTTTTTTTTTTGGTTGTTTATTTTTGTTTTGTTATTGTTGGTCAGATATTGAAGTATAGGAAAGACAAATCAGCCAAAGGCTCATATGAGCTTATGGCATAGCCATGCTTATGTCGTGTATTGTCTGCCGAAACCACTTCTCCCTAGATGCAGTAAACTTCTCGCTATTTTCCCAGGAAGGAGAAGTCACTTCTCCCTAAAATCTGCGCCAGCTGGGACCCTGAGATTACAGTTCACCAACTATCAGCAGAGTTACGTCCCTTGGAAAAAATTTTTAAATTCATTTTGTTTCCAGTTAACTCCACTTACAGTTTACATCCGGAGCACTGAATTATACAGGAGTCAGTTTATGTGCTACATCTTATTACTTGCCAAAGGCATAGAATGCCCCACTTGTGGAGCTCTTATTTACAGAATTATCTCCCCACCTTATATTTGTATTTTCTTTCTGCCCGACACATCTTTATTTTCATTTCAGGACAGTAACTTGAGTAAATGTCAATAGATTTTCACCAAATTTGGTATCCGCTTTCATTACATTGATATTGTGAAGATCTGGTTTGGGATTGCTAATGGGCAAATTTTGTCAATTTTTGACAGCCTTATCTGCCCTCCACACAATAGTGGTGGGGTATTATTGCTTCACATTTTTATTATACCCCGCCACATAATAGTGATGGGGTATTATGGTTTCACATTGGCTGTTCATGTGTCTGTCTGTCCATCATCTGTCGTCCGTTTGTCCATCTGTATTTTCATTTCTGGATGATAACTTGAGTAAATATAAATGCATTTTCACCAAGCTTAGTATATGCACTGATATTGTCAGTGCTTGCATTAAGGGAAGTCTGGGAGTCAGAGACTCCTAAAAATTGCCCTGGGACTTCCAAAAATCAAAGCCAGGAAGGCTGGGACTCTCAACTTTTAAAGATATTTAGTCATTTATAACAAAAATTTAGAATGAATTCATGTGTTATTTAGCTTAAGGGTGGCGGTTTTACTCCATAAATCAGAGTTTAAGAATATTGAGGTGGAAGTTCTGAAAGTGAGTGAAAAAATTTGATCACTGGGACTTCCAGATATCAGAGCTTTAGTGCTGGGACTTCCTGATTTTGACAGTTATTGCAAGCACTGTATTGTGGAGATCTGGTTTGGGATTGCTAATCAATGGATTTTCATGGAACTTGATATGTGTATTAATATTATTAGGATTTGGTTTGGGATTGCTTATCTGCAAATTTCTTCAATTTCTGACAGAGTTATCTCCCCATGCTCATCCATATTTTCGTTTCCGGATGATGACCAGTAAATTTCAGTGGATTTTCAACTTGGTATGTGCATTGATATTATGGGATCTGGTTTGGGATTGCTAATCAGTAAATTTCGTCAATTTTTGACAGTTATCTGCCTACAACATGTGTGTATTTTAGTTCCGGACGATAACTTGAGTAAATAAATGTCTATGGATATTTCTCTAATCTTGCAATGTGCATTAATATTGTGGAGCTCTGCTTTTGGATTGCTAGTGGGCAAAGTTGTCAATTTTAACTGCACAATACATTAATCTATAGATAATGTGCTGTTCCCTTCTGTATTTCAAACCTTTCACAGAAAAAACGACCGTTCAGTTGTCGTAAGAGGTCTTAATCCAGAAGGTGTCTTAGGCAGTTACCTGTGTGAAGTAACTCTTCCTGCACTTTTAATCACATGTCAGTTTTCTTTCTGGGGAAGAAAGAAAATAAACAGGATTTTTTTTTATCGGTGATAAAAAATCTAAATTTCTTTTTCTCCATTCCTGTTTTCTTTTGTTCCTTTCTCATTCCTTCCACGGAAAATCTTATTATTTTCATTAAATCGATTTTCTATATTTTGGTTTTGTTGATTGTCATTTTGCGTCATACATTTCTGACAGAGTTATCTCCCCATGCTCATCCATATTTTCATTTCCGGATGATGACAAGTAAATTTCAGTGGATTTTCAACTTGGTATGTGCATTGATATTATGGGATCTGGTTTGGGATTGCTAATCAGTAAATTTCGTCAATTTTTGACAGTTATCTGCCTACAACATGTGTGTATTTTAGTTCCAGACAATAACTTGAGTAAATAAATGTCTATGGATATTTCTTTAATCTTGCAATGTGCATTAATATTGTGGAGATCTGCTTTTGGATTGCTAGTGGGCAAAGTTGTCAATTTTAACTGCACAATACATTAATCTATAGATAATGTGCTGTTCCCTTCTGTATGTCAAACCTTCCACAGAAAAAACGACCGTTCAGTCATCTTAAGAGGTCTTAATCCAGAAGGTCTCTTAGGCAGTTACCTGTAAATCGATTTTTTATATTTTGTCATACATTTTCATGACTCTCATATTTATAGGCACAACTCTCGTGTTCATTCCGAAAGTCTTGCATTATGATTAAAATATTTTGTTAGTTCCAGGTTATTCATTGGCTAGTTCTGAAATAACTGGACTACTATTGCTATCTATTAGATTTCTCCTGATCCCTTGATAATATATTTATCAATCTTCTAAAAAGTGCCAGTCATATTTCCGGAAAATTTAGAAGATCATATACAATATATGTTACTGTCAGAAATAGAATTATGTGTGGATCGCATTAATCCTTATTAATTCTGTTTTATCTAATAAAAAAAAAAAAATTCAAGTATATCCAAATTATAAAGGATAAAGTTGTCTTCTTATACACATCAAGTGTCAAAGTTTTTTTTCACTTATCATGTGTAATATAAATTGTTACTACATAATTCCTCTATAGATTTAATTCGTATAGAAATCTGATAGAGGTAAATATTCTTTACTTTGGGAAACAATAACTTTCAGACAGCTCCCATGCTAATTGTTCATCAACAATTATTTATTCCTGTAACAAGAGTCCATGTCATCTTGTATTGGCCAGACTCTTGGATAAGTTAAATAAACAGTATATACATTTGTATGTGTATACATATGTTTTTTTATTAAGGCATTAATAAATCCATTAATGTTATTATTAATTAATTCCTTAACAAAATTAGATTACATCAAAAAGTGGCAAAATCTAATTAAGTAATCTACATTTGGCTTCTTCAGAGATTAACAAATTATGTTAGGCTACGGGATTGTTTAGAAACCTTTTCGGCCTATAATAATGACAGAGTTAAACAGATGGATTGTATAGGTCTATTAACTACTTTCCTTCTATCGGATATTAAGGAAATTTCTAAGAGGAGAGTTGTATGCAGTGAGTAGTTTTACCTCCTCTAAAAATCAATGACAGTCATAAAACCAATTTTTCCATTGTCTGTCTTCGCATGTCAACAGATATTTATGGGAGAAGACTTGTATACTTACAAAGCAGTGAAGAAAATAAAGTCTTGTACACTATTTGATAATACTTCAGGACTAAATAATTATTATTCCGCATCTTTGTATGTTTCGTTTTTCTCACCTTATTAGGAAAATAGAATGTCTCTGTTATCAAGTAATGGAAAGGGTACAAGTTGGAAAGTCAAGGTCTCTCCCAGATATATTGTCCCCTAAGATAATGTTGCAATATCCGATGACGAATATTTCTAATTAAATATAAACAACTGAGTCAGAACATAGCGATAGTGTTCTTAGACTGAACTGTCTCAAAAATTATAATGGACCTATTTTACGATTAAATTTTCCATTAAGGAAGTTCCGGACTTACGTTTTACTATCGGACCATCCTAGTTTTGTTCTTACAATTTGGAATGTACTTTAATCTGTACATTTCCTCATATGACAAGTGGATGCCATCGTTTGAAAATTACATTAATGGACCATTAAAGAATTACTTGACAATCGTTGGAGATATTATTTATGAGAACATAGCGATAGTGTTCTAAGACTGAACTGTCTCAAAAATTATAATGGATCTATTTTATGATTAAATTTTCCATTAAGGAAGTTCCGGACTTACGTTTTACTATCGGATCATCCTAGTTTTGTTCTTACAATTTGGAATATACTTTAATCTGTACATTTCCTCATATGACAAATGGATGTCATCATTACAAAATTACATTAATGGACCATTAAAGAATTACTTGACAGTCATTGGAGATATTATTTACAATATGATAAGATATATCTTCGTAGTGTCATCAATCATATTAACATAGAGTGGATTTCTAAATAAACTAACTAAAGTATCCTTATATACTTCAACGTATTATTGAACCAGACTTCAACTAGAATTGATCATGTCTGATTAGTCATTTGGGAACCTTTAATATGTCATGGGATTGTTAAGTCGCAATTGTTACAATCTTCTGCTTAAGTCATTTTTATGATTTGATCCTTAAAGAAAACTGACGTGATTAAAAGTTCGGGAAGAGTTACTTCACACAGGTAACTGCCTAAGGCACCTTCTAGATTAAGACCTCTTGAACAATCGTTTTTTCTGTGGAAGGTTTGAAATACAGAAGGGAATAGCACTTTATCTATAGGTTAAGTATTGCTTGTTAAAATACGTTTTACTTTTAAAAACTTCATTTTTGACAACATTATCTCCCCATGACACATCTGTATTTTGTTTCAGGACAGTAACTTGAGTCAGTCTTAAATGTATTTTCATCAAACTTGATGTGTGCATTGATATTATGGAGATCTGGTTTAGGATTGGTAATGAGCAAATTTTGTCAGTTTGTAACTGAGCTATCTGCCCAAGACATGATAATGGCAGGGTATTATTGTTTTACGTTTTTTTTTATTTTTACTATCACCCTACTTTTCCTTTTTTTACCTGAAAATTCTGTGCTAGTATGGAGAAATAAGAATAAAATATTTACCTGATATGCCCTTGTTTCTAGAGCTATGTGTTTTCATGGAGAAAAAAATGTCCATACTTTTTGATTGAATAAGTAGCTTAACTAGAATTATGTTTGTTATTTGTTTTTTCAGACCATTAATATCAAATTCAACAGTTAAAAGAAAAGCACAAGAACATGACAGTCCTAGACCAGTATTACTTTTTAAAGTTGTGCCTGAGTCTGAATTGACAGCTACAATACCATCTTCATTCACTGGTCACAGTCTAAATCAGCTTGAAGTTAGGGAAGGGAATCAGTCATTAGTCATGGGAAACAGAGTAAACCAGTCTACAAATACAGGAAACAGTGCATTATTTTCATCCACATTACCTCCCAGAAACCAGTCTCTGGACAATGAAAAAGGAACATCCAGTTCCCAGTCCAGTACCAGTGACAGTTTTCCAAACAGTTTTGCTCAGTGTGACTATATATTGCCTGTAGCAGAACCAGGTATTCAAACTGAAGCTTCAGATACAGTTTATCGAGGTGAAATGACAAGTACTGCTGTTCTGACTAATCCTGCTGAGAGAGTTGTTGCTCACCCAAGACAAGTAAATCAGTTTATCAGAATTTCAGAGACTCCCAGGGATGCAGCTATTAAAGGTATGGCAGTTGCCCAAAATATTTGCACTTCTTGAATCCTTAAAATATCAAGCAAAATTTGCAACTGACAAAGTTCTAATTTTTTTAATTTTATTTTCACATTCTTGACATTTCCTATGAATTGTGTGCATGGCAGACAGTTCACATGAAATTTCAGCTTATTTTTGTCAGTTTGACATTTCATATGAATTGTCTGCTTGGCAGACAAATGAACAATTCACATGAAATGTGAAGGCCTATTTTCTTTAAAAATCATAATGTTATCTTCTGCAGTTGTGATAGGCGCTTAACTCTTTTCCAGCTAGTGGTGCTTTTTGTCGTTTGCTGATAACCTTTGGGAACACTTTGGACCCAGATCAGGCCTGAAAAAAAGTCTTGCCTGATCTGAACCCAAACTGTTTGACACTCTGATGGCATTCCTGACAGCTTGTTTTGAAAAAGATAATTTGAAAAAAAAAAAAGAAAAAAAAAAAAAAATCCATAGATGACAAAAAAGCATGCCAAATTACCAAGCATGCAAAGAGTAAACAAAATTCTTTATGGATTGTTTAGTACTGATTATGCAAATAGTACTGATAAATTTAAGTATTTCCTCACAAAAACATATGTTGTGGGTACTGATTAGAAGCATCTCGCCAAGATGCTTCTAATGAGTCCCCATAACATACATTTTTGTGGAGAAATACCAAAAATATTTACTTAACACCCTCTCTCTAGATATGTTACTACATAGCCAAAAGTGTAACTTATTTCATGTATGCAGATTGTATATGAAAGGGACTTGACCTTGCAGCCGTGCAGTCCAATAAAGATTGATACACATATGCTTAACCCAGTTATGCCAAGTGGACTCTCCTGCCATAACTCTTTGGACAGGTCCATTTCCTATATAGGGCATTTTAACTGCACAATACATTAACTTATAGATAATGTGCTACGAGGGTGAGTCAGTAAGTAACCAGCCTAACTTATTTCCGGTTGAGATCCACCTCTTCTTTTTCAATGTAATTGCCCTCTAGTGTGATGCACTTAGATCAACGGTGTACAAGTGCCATCAGCCCAGAACTGAAAAAGTCAGGTATTGACCCACTCCTCAACTGCTGTCACAACTTCTTCATCAGACCGGAAATGAAGTCCACGGATATCCTTTTTCAAAATTGGGAATAGGAAGAAGTCGCTAAGAGCTAGGTCAGGCGAATAGGCAGGATGTGGTATTAATTCATACCCGTTTCCCTCTACAGCATCCGTTGCAACTTTGCAAGTTGGGACTCTTCCCTTTGTTCTGTTGCAGCAAAACACCTTTAGAGAGTTTACTTCGGCGTTTTTTTCATGGATGGCGGTTCTCAGCTGGTCTAACAAGTTTGCATAGTGCACTCCAGTTATTGTACTTCTTTTGGGTAAGAAGTCCAACATAATAACGCCTTTTGCGTCCCAAAATACTGTGGCCATCACCTTGCCAGCAGATGGTTGTGTCTTGAACTTCTTTGGCCTTGGGGACCCAGGCCCTACACACTGAGCCTTATTCTCTGGCTCATAATAATGAACCCAAATCTCATCTACAGTCACCAGACGCAAAAGAAAATCATCTTTTGGCCTAAAACGCTTCAACAAGGCTCTGCATACTGATGCTCTGGTTGCCATTTGCTCATCACTAAGGGATTTGGGGACCAACAGGCTGTATGCTTGAGCATACCTAAATGATCATGTAAGATTGTTGAAATGCTACCATGTGAAATGCCTAATACCTGCGTTATTTCTTCCACCTAAATTCGCCTACCAGAGTTTACCAGATCCCGAACTTTCTTACACATTTCTTGGTCGGTGGCATCCAGTGGGCGTCCAGACCTGGCTTCATCTTCTAAAGACGTTCTGCCGCGTTTGAATTCCCCTACCCAGAATTTAACCTGAGCATAAGATGATGCAGAAGACCCATAAACATGGGTTAACTGGCTGTGTATTTTCTTGCCTGTTTTATCTTTGAAATACAAGTACCGAATTACGAGGGATGTTCGAAATGAATTGCTTATTTCTATCTGGAGACTTCAAATTTCAAGTTAGCCCAAAAGTACTCATTTCATGCCCTCGAAGTACTCCCCGTGGCTAGAAATGCAAAGTTTCAGCCGATGTATCCATATCTTGAAGGCGTCACGGTACGCTGATTTGGGCACAGTAATAAGGTACTGATGAATGGCAGATCCAAGTGCCTGTCTGGACTGGTATTTCCGCCCAGCAAGGAATGCTTTCAATTTTGGAAACACACAGAAATCACATGGGGCAAGGTCTGGGGAATACGGGGGGTGAGGCAAAACAGTTACTTTTTCTTTCTTCAAAAACGCCGTAACTATTGTGGAGGTATGAGCTGGGGCATTGTCATGTAGAAGACGAACATGTTTAAAACCAGTGGCAGGGCGTCGTTTCTGATAATACTTTTTCAGTTTCCTCAGTACTACGTCTTTGTAGTACTTTTGGTGATGCTTTTGCCCTTTTTCACTGGCACTTTTATTGCGACTCCTTCACCAGAGAAGAAGATTGCATACAAAACCTTCTTTGTACTCAAAGAACGTTTGGCAATTATTGGGCGTTTGCTGTGTTTAGTGGCCCAGATCTTATTGCTAACCTTTCTGACGGGCTCAAAAACATGTAACCAGGTTTCATCACCTGTGACGACATTGGCAAACTGCTTTTTGTCATATTTTGGAAACATTTGAAGCAGCTTTTTGGCCACTTTAACCCGTTGCCTCTTTTGCTCATCAGTCAACAGATGTGGCACCCATCTAGCAGAAATCTTTCTGACTTTCAAATGCTTCTTCAAAATAAGGTGAACCGTTGATAGTGATATGCCTGTATCAATATCACGAACTGTAAATCTGGCATCTCCTTCAATGATTTCCTTTATTTTGGAAACGATTTCTTTGCGAGATGCAGATTTTGGCCTACCTGATTTCGGTGCATTTTTGATGGACTCTACACCAGACTCAAATTTCTTTTTCCACCGCCGAACTGTGTCATAAGACACATAAGAAGGTCCAAAAGCAGTAGAAATTTCAATCATCAGCTTCTTCAAAGAACAACTAAGTTTTGAGCGAGCTTTGATGTAAGCCGGTATTTCATCTTTGTTGTCGACGCTTCTACCAGCCATTTTTACTGCAGTGGTCAATGACTGTGTGTATTCAAATGGCAAATTTTATGTCTTACACTTAGTCTAACATGTACATTTATACACCATTGTGTAGATATTGAATAGCCCTATACAGGTATGTATTGGTTTTTATCGTGCCCCACGTGGATATCGAGCTACAGGACAATAAGCAATTCATTTCGAACATCCCTCGTACAGCACAGACTCAACTTTAGATGAAAAGCGTGCCTTTGCATCACTAGCCAGGTTTGACATTCAATATCTTATTAAGGAATGACTCGATATGTGTGCAATTTTGTACCCATGTATAAAACATATATTGAAACAAAGCTTGAAAATCGTGACAGTCTCGGTCCATCGGAAATGGGATAGACTGGTTACTTATTGACTCACCCTCGTAGATAAATAATGTGCTGTTCCCTTCTGTATTTCAAACCTTCCACAAAAAAAACAACCGTTCAGTCGTCTAAAGAGGTCTTAATCCAGAAGGTCCCTCAGGCAGTTACCTGTGTGAGATAACTCTTCCTGCAGTTTTAATCACGCGTCAGTTTTCCATCTGTGGAACAAAGAAAATAAACAGAATTTTTTTTTTACTGGGTGATAAAAAAACTAAATTTCTTCTTTTTCTCCAGTCTATTTTCTTAATTCCTGTTTTCTTTTGTTCCTTTCTCTGTCCTTTCACGGAAAATCTTATTATTTTCATTAAATCGATTTTCTATATTTTGCTTTTGTTGATTGTTGTTTTGCGTCATGTATTTTCGCGACTATCGTATTTTTCGGCACAACTCTCATGTTATTTCCAGAAGTCATGCATAATGATTAAAATACTTTGTTTGTTCCATGTTATTCATTGACCAGTTCTGTAATAACTGGACTACTATTGATATCTGAAGAAGATTTCTTTGTGAAAAAGAGGATTGTTAGAATTGTCAACCTTTGGGTTATTAGTCAGTTCTTACGGATGGGACACCAACTCACAAGGCTCTGCTGCGTTGGGTAGGACCCATCTGGGTGGCATCTTTATGGGTACTTTAAGTACTCAATAAAGTCTTAATCCACCACTACCAGGACATCCATCTACCTTACAACAACGAAGATCTGATGATGATTACTATGTTGGAGAAGCTGTTAGTGAAGAATTTGTCAACCTTAGGGTTATACGACAATTCTTTACTGATGGGACACCACCCCACAAGGCCCTGCTGCCATGGGGTAGGACCCATCTGGGTAGCATATTATGAGTGTTTAGCCACTTAATAAGTCCAAGTCCATTCCTGACCTGTCATGACTGGTGACCAGTCACCGGTCAAGATGACTGGTCACTGGCCACCGGTCACGATCACCAATCACCTATCATGATCGCCAGTCACGAGTCATTTATATAAGCACTGTCTTTATATGTGCTAAAGGCACTCAATGAAGTCCACAAATCACCGGTCAAAATTACTACCAAACAATTAATTACCGGGCATTTTTTCACCAGGCAAGAGTCACCTGTCATAGAAGTTAGGAGTCGTTTGACGGACTATTAGTGATGGAATAACAGTCACATAAATTTTTGTGATCCCTTATCTTGATTTGTTTTGATAATAGGAAACAGTTTTTCCTCACGTAAAAAAAAATTATAATGGATCTATTTTACGTTTAAATTCCATTAGGCCATAATAAATTAATTGTTAAATTCCCATTACCGCCCGCCTCGATTTTTTACCTCTCGCCTCGATTTTTTAGCTCACCTGAGCCGAAGGCTCAAGGTGAGGTATTGTGATCACTCACCGTCCGTCGTCGTCGTCCGTTTGTCCATAATCTTTAAACAACATCTTCTCCTAAACCACTGATTGGAATTTGACCAAACTTCACAGGAATGATCCTTGGTTGGTCCTCTTCCAAAGTTGTTCAAATGGTTCCGGTCCATTGCATATCTAGGTCACAGGAGCTAAAAATAGATTTTTTAACTAAAAACTTAAAAAATCTTCTTGTCTTGGACCGATTTCCATATACTTTTGCAGAAATGTTCCTTTGATGACCCTCTACCAAGATTGTTCAAGCCATTTGGATTCGTCAAAAAACATGGCCGCCAGGGGGTGGGGCTTATTTTCCCTATATATCTATATAGAAAACTTAAAAAATCTTCTTGTCAGAAACCACTGGACCGATTTCAATATAATTTTGCAGAAATGTTCCTTGGTGATTCTGTACCAAGATTGTTCAAGCTATTTGGATTTGTCAAAAAACATGACCACCAGGGGCCGGGGCTTATTTTCCCTATATATCTATATAGAAAACTTAAAAAATCTTCTTGTCAGAAACCACTGGACCGATTTCCATATAATTTTGCAGAAATGTTCCTTTGGTGACCCTCTACCAAGATTGTTCAAGCCATTTGGATTTGTCAAAAAACATGGCTGCTAGGGGGCGGGGCTCATTTTCCCTATATATCTGATGTTCCGGTGTTTAATAAAAAATCTTACGGTTTGCGGATTGGCAAGTTCTGTTCCACATAAATCTACATTAAATATGCTAATTGCGCATATAGGACAATAAATTACATACTTCCGGTGTAATTACCAAAACAAATTTGTTCGTTTAACTACGATCAATATCCACTATTGTACGAGGTGTACTGGATCCCTGTTGCAAATGCGCTTGACTATAAGTTGCGTTCTGTCAGACAACCAGTCGATTTCTGCTTTCATTTTTCGAATCCAGATAAAAAACACGTTGAAAATAGCGTTTGTGATGGTGAAAATCATTGCCAGTTAAACTGTAATACACGACTGGTATTGATTTAAAGCCAGCGATACCCAAAATATTCTCAACCCCCACAATGTATTTAATTCTGGGCCGATTGATCAAGTGGTGCCGTTTTCCCAGTCGGCAAGAATTGAGGCAATTGCTGGGAGATAAAAACAATAAAAAAAGAATATATATATATATATATATATATATATATATATATATATATATATATATATATATATATATATATATATATATATATGCTGTTTGCGAACTGTGTCTGACAGGTAAAAACCATTTATACAAAAGAGAGAGCGTTTGACAGAAAGGAAGATCACACAGAACAGAACAAATTGATGACTTTTATTTTGTCCAACAGTGTTCTCAGAGAAACTGAAGAAAAAAGTGGGTATTTGATTATAGATATATTAACTTTCTTTTAGGCCAAAAAAAAATAATCATAAGATTCTCAGGCCCCGCCGCATGTACCAAAAAGTCTGCGCATTAGCCTTTTTTTCCGTGTCCAATAAAAAAAACACATCCGCGTCTGATACAGCATGCCGGTGCGTCGCGATTTTTAAAATCCTAGTTTTAGATGCAACCGAAGCATACACGGTCACGTAAACGCTTATATTATTGATGTTTTCATTGGATTGAACATTGCGAGTAAGCGTTTTAGCACCATCATTGATCAAAATGGCTGCCGAAGCGCAAGTTGTGTAAACAAAACTTGTGTTTCCTTCGTTTTCAAAGCAGATGTCTCAAATATCCACCCAGATTTCATCCGGGGCTACGGTGCATCTGGAACATTATAGGCGGTTACGAAAAAGACTGCACAATTGCCGAGTTGTATAACGGCATAAAATCGGGATCCGAAGTATCGACTTCTGGTCCTTCCCGGATGAATTATCAAACCACAATGTAAGTGCGTCGATCGGACGCTCCAAAATAGACACATTCGACAGAATTTCTGTCAACACATCCCTCTCTGAAGGTATATAAACCTTTGGTAGAAATTTAAACTGGAGCTGCACAAACTGATTTTATTACTTTACTTTACTAAACTTTAGCTGGTAGGGGACTATCCTTTATATTTAATAATAATAGGGACATATAAAAAAAGTTATCCTCAGTACTTCTCCTTAATTTTCTATGTCTATGTGTCCAAAAATTAAGTATTTTTAATGGTAATAACTATAAAATGCATTTCATGAAACGAGTCCTTTTAAAGGGTTTGTGTAATAAAAAAAAAGTTCCCTCGCCTGTTTCATGAGTAAAAAAAAAAAAAAAAAAAATTCCTGCCTGCCTCATCTGTTTTTGCCAAAAATGGCCTGAGAATCTAATAATTAATTTTTTTTGGCCTTAATTATAGATATATTACACACAACATTTGTTTTTTTTTTCATAATACATTGGAATTATGAAAAAGTATTCTCTATTCACCAAATACATGTGGTTTGCAGAAGTCAATATAAATTTCAGCCACCCATCTCCGATTTCTGTTTAGTCCGGAAAAATGAAAAATAAAAAACAAAATTTCATCCCCCGCCCCCATTTTGAAAAAAAAAAAAATGAGAATCTGACTATTAATTTATTATGGCCTTAAAGAAGTTCCTGACTTACGCTTTTCTGCCGGATTGTCCTAGTTTTGTTATAACAATTCTGAATGTACTTCAATCTATACATTTCCTCATATGACAAATGGACATTATCGTTACAAAATTACTTAACTGACCATTAAAGAATTACTTGACAATCATTGGAGATTTATATTTACGATACGATAAGATATATCTTCATAGTGTCATCAATCATTTTAACTTTAGAGTAGATTTCTGCAGTTAGATTTTGACCTAATTATGATTCATTTTATAGGTTCAAAATCTTGTTGATAAAATTATGCCATTGAACTTACTAAAGTGTCATTTTGTACTTCAAAGTATTATTGAATAAGACTTCAGTTAGAATCGTTGTGTCTGATTAATCCCTCGGGAACCTTGCATATGTCATGGGATTGTCAAGCTGCAATAGTTACAATATTCCATTTTATGTTAATGGATACACACCCATCGTTCAGTGTAGGGAGCATACATCCATTTGGTTCCATCTGCTGGCAAGGTGATGGCCACAGTATTTTGGGATGCAAAAGGCATTATAATGTTAGACTTTTTACCCAAGAGATGTACAATAACTGGAGTGTACTATGCAAACTTGTTAGACAAGCTGAGAACTGCCATCAGTGAATAATGCCGCGGTAAACTCTCTAAAGGTGTTTTGCTGCAACAAAACAACACGAGAGTTCCAACTTGCAAAGTTGCAGTGGATGCTGTAGAGCAAAATGGGTATGAATTAATACCACATCCTGCCTATTCGCCTGACCTAGCTCCTAGCGACTTCTTCCTATTCCCAATTTTGAAAAAGGATATCCGTGGACTTCATTTCCGGTCTGATGAAGAAGTCGTGATGGCAGTTGAGGAGTGGTTCAATGGAAAGGACCCTAACTTTTTCAGTTCTGGGCTGATGGCACTTGAACACCATTGATCTAAGTGCATCACACTAGAGGGCAATTACATCGAAAAAGAAGAGGTGGATCTCAACCAGAAATAAGTTAGGCTGGTTACTTATTGACTCACCCTCGTAAAAGTACTTAAATGTTAAAGACTTATTTCTGTATAATATATATATACAGTTGACTCTCATTATCTCGACCCCTCTTATCTCGATCTATCACTTATGTCGAACTGATTTCTAAGTCCCGATTATTTTCCCTATGTATTTATTGTATTTCAGCTTCGCGTATGTCGAACTATTTTTATGTTGACACTTCGGCTATCTCGTCCATCATTTTCAGTCCCTGAATATATTTTTCACAGTTTTTACTACCGCGTATCTTGAACTCGGACCATGACGAAGGAAAAAAAATGTAAGATGCGGCGCCGGCGGTCTCTCAGTTAATGAAAATCATAATAGGCCATTGATAAATAAATCAATATTTTAATTTTCCCCTTTGTCCAGGTAATTACAAACAACACAAACAATGTCTAAAATCCGTAATTATGAAATCACATGCGTGTCGAGTCGGGTTTGACACGCGGCGCTCATCACCGTCTCGTGTCATTGATTTGTAAGGTAAAAGGCGGCCCAGAATAGTGTTATGGAAGATTAATCAACGAAATTTCTTTAATTTATTGTTTAGATACGCTCTTCACTATTGAGTACTGTCCGTCTGAATGATATAGCATCTTCAAGAAAAGTCAGTGCGCGACAGGTTCCGACTCAGATCAGCCTGTATTGATCAGGCTAGCTAAGTCTGAATCTTCGCTTGTTACTCTTTGGTCAGGCGGTGCTCTTTGGTAAGCCCAGGTAAGGCTCATGCGTATAATGGAAAATTAGTGGGCGTGCAGACTGATCCGAGTCTTTGACAGTCGCACAGTCTTCTAATAGGAGTTGTGGTGCACGACCTCAAATAGACGAATCACACATGGGTACCGATGTTAACCCTTCCGACCCTGTAGACTGGTACGGATACCCGCACAAATAGTGTAGGTCCAGATGAGACGGTTCATAACGAGTTTTCTCTGCAGGATCTACAGTTTGCCGCGCTGAGATGGTTCGTTTGTGCCAGGGGAGATAATCCAAACTAGCGTACAGCTGCCGCTTAACATTGTAAGCGTTTTATGCAAAAGCGGAAACCAGTCAACTCTTTATCGAGTCGTCTATGCGAAGGGAGCTAATCCAAACCAGTTCATAACGCATAGCTAATACAACCCGGAAACCAGTAATTTATTTATAGCTTATATGGAAATCCAAATTTGCAGGCGTATTAAAAGACAATAAGAGACGTTTGAAATTTATTATTATCAACATTTATTGATGATATTATTTCAAGAAAACAAATGCATCTCCTAAAACAAACAGTAACAATGCAAACTGAAGTACGCCTAAATTATTTAAATTGCCATATACATGTGCCTTCCAAGCATGTTTTGGCGAACAGAGAGGCGAACAGTCGTCATACCTATGACGTCACAATTTGGTTGTCTCGAACTACTGATAACTCGAACATTTTTATCAGGTCCCGTGAAGTTCGAGATAACGAGAGTCGACTGTATATATATATATGATTAGTTATTCAAGGGAATAAATATGGTTTGTGGGAGGTTCGTACTTTTGCACTCTTGCAGACTTGGGTTCCCGGGAACCAGTCTTTAGCTTTATGCAAATGAGGCAACTCCCTGTCATCAGGGCCCAAGTTCTGCTGCATCAGTTTTTAGCTCCAGTGCTTGTTGAACACAGCGCTCAGAATTTTCAGATTATTAATTTCTTCTACTTATAATAACAGTATTGAAAGGAACATTACTGTTTTCTAAGATCTTCACATTTAGTGTTGAATATATATACCTTATTGTTATATGGATTTTATATTTGATAAATGCTTGGTTATGTGACACTATGGCTTCTAAGCACCATTCTCGTAGAAGGACTATTCCTTATGATTTGGGTAACCCCACCAACTGGACAGCTGCACAGCTTAGAAAAGAAATTTCGAAACTGGGTGTGAATCTGACTACTTCAATTCCGAAGACTAACTTGTTGGGGAAAACCAATCCAGTGTGAAATTTATATCATCTCACATTGTCTGTCTTTTGGGGATTTCATTTGATTTCTACCTGAAATTAAACCATTGTTTTCCCCACAAGTGACTACAGTCTTTGCAGGACTTGGTCACTTGTTTATACCTTTAAGCCAAACTGTTGGTCTGAATCCTCTGCATCAGTCAAGGGACACCACTTGGCTGAACCCCGGTTCACCACTTTGACCTGAGCTGCAGATTTCCTCTCTGGCATATCATTGCACTGACTGTTATCTAGCATGTTCCCGGGCATGCACCTGCTTTTCTGTGTTAGTGATTATGCTATGTCAGCATGCACCACTTATCTCTGTACAGTTGGGCTCAAAGGCTGGACTAGCTGAGACACACTGGCCCTTGTATTGGGTTGCCCTGCATTGGGGGTGTACAGGGTTCGATGCTAGTCTTAAGGAAATCATAGCTGGGTTGGTTCTTGATGCCAAATTGATGTTGGGAAGTAGAAATATAGTGACCCTATAACAGAATCCGACTTTGTGTTTCCTTTTTCCCTAACTTAGTTACCTCCCATAAATATATATATATATATATATATATATCAGGGAGCAGGAAACCGAAATTCTTTTGGTCCCAGACCAAAATTCAGAAATTGGGACCAATTGGAAACAGCCAAAAGTCCCAAAAAATGGGTCCCATATTGGCCCAATACTAAGGAAATTTTCTCCGATTCTGTCAGATATTTAGGATATTCTCAAATTCTAAACTTACCTAGGTCAGGTGTCAATCCGTTTATTACACATGACTAATCCAGTAATTGCCTCGAGTCAAGTTGTGTAAACAAATTACCTGAGAGCTCGTAGTGCATCACGTTATCTCGAATCTCACGAGATAACAGTGGTCATGTGAAAGTAATTAGCTTTGGGTGCTATTACTGAAATTTAAAGACTCCTTGATGTGTTTGATGTTTTGATAGTTAAAAAGAAATCTGTTTTGCACAAAATGAGGTCTTTACCAGGGACAGGCGGGTATCAAATATGATCGGTCACCAGCTGACATAAAACAACACATTAGAAATACATAGTGAAAAGAAAATAATCTCAGGAAACCAAAGAAGTACAATAACATGGTACATTTCATATTTTTCTTTTTTTTCTTTCCCATTTTACGTATATTGGGTCCAAGATGATGGGTAGCGCAAACAACAATTCTTGTCTCGGAGTCTTGTCTTGTCTTGTATATGGTCCCGGTAATTACTCTCAGCCATATCAGGTTGTCTCCCCTGTCCACATGTCAATCAAGTATGATGTCTTCTATCATGTCCGCTTTGCCTACGAACACATTCTAGACTTGTATTTGCTTTTACATGCATAGCTAAACGTCTTTAAATGTTTGAAACTAGGAACTCCACCAAACACAACAATGGACGACCATTGTACGGAAATCAGAATTAATTCATAGGACTTCACTTATTGTCATTAATTTTCGTGACAAGTATCAATTTTTTTTTCCTATGGAAATTAGTTAGGTGATGACATGATCAGCTGGACAGATTCATTTTTCAATATTTCCCGAGCCCTGATATATATATATATATATATATATATATATATATATATATATATATATATATATATATATATATATATATATATATATATATACACACATTTATACACGATAGGCATTAAGTGAACCTGATGTACTATAAATACAGCAATAGGGGGAAAGCTAGATTAGGGCAACTTTTTATGGTCGCCTTAACATTTCAAAACAAATTTCTTCACATAAAACATCAAAGTTAGTCCCGTTTTTCAGAAGAATTTTTCACAGCTTTGTCTGAGTTGCTTGCAGTTAACACCAGTTTAGTTCAAACGAAGAAGAGTATTCTGAATAAAACGATTCTAGTTGTTTGCATTGTATATTTTTTCGTCCTTTAAATCCATTATTAGGGGGACCATGAATTTTTCCAAGTTATCTATTTATATGGCTATATATAAGCAGTTTTTAAATTTCATAGCGTTATTAAATAACAGCTGATTACCAAATATCATAAATCGCCAATATAGATTCCGTTGTTAGAAATCACAATTTTCGTGCAGCCTGAATCTTGGAGGGTAGGTGCTTCATGTGGCAGAGGGATAAAACATGGTCATTTTATTTGATGTACCAGACAGAATGAAAGCTGGACATAAAGCTTGAGGGGACCGGTGATCGATCAAAATTATATAAAGAATAAAAGTCATTTTGAAACAGGAACATTGCAAAACAATAAAATCCAAACGTAATTGAAAAACATTGATCTTGATTCATCAACTCTTGTTGCAGCTCATAAGCTGCATGTATATTTGTATTTGGTGACGTCATTTTGATGGAGAGATGGTCATCACTGTGGATATTAAAAGCCTACGAGTAGGAGTTTGAGTTATCAATCACATTTTGGCTTCTTGTTCGAGTGTCAGGATACAGTTATACATGTATTTGGATTTTATCAAAGTATGATTTTAAGGTTAGTTAAAATAATTAAACATACAGAGGTAGAATATAAGAGGAGGATATGATCCTGAATTTTTGTACAGCTGGTTCATGAAAAATGGCGGGCTGATCAAGACGCAAAGTTCTGCGCCAGACTACAGAAGGGTAAGGAAACATCATCAATTTTCAGTATCGTAGGTACCCCACATACACGGATGTCCTGAAAAACTGTGTGTGTTTTCTCCAGGACTATCTCTTGCTGTGGAATTTTCTCCCCTCTACTGTGGCAAGTTCCCAAACTTCAGGTCTAAGCGTTCAAGGCACTCAGAATCAGAATCTGACAGCCATGGAGGCTAATTCTTTGCATCGGCTAATCCTGGATGAGTTGCATAAGGCGAGTGTCACAGAGCGCTTCGTTGTGCTTCGCTGTGCAATGGTACATTACCAAAAAAGCGCCTTTTTGGGGGCTGACTCGCTCTCAGAAACAACGTTGCATAGTAACGAGACAAAACAAAATGTAGAGAAAAATATACAGAGAAACTCCGAAATAACCCAGCCTTCCCTGATGAATTGAAGCATGACTTACGAAACCCAGAACTGTTCATCCAGCTCATCTTAGATGCTTCATTTTATGCGTTGCAGAGAGAAGAACTGGAGAATCTTGAACTACATTCAAGAGAGTACATAGACCAGATTCACAGGAAGAGGGTCGTAAAACTCAACCAGATTTCACAATGCAAGGATACATAAACCACCGAAAAGTTGTAGTAATACCACAAACTGTATATACACCTTCACCAGTCTATGAATTTTTTATATAAATATTCAGAGCTCATTGAAAGAATAACTCTCACACCGAATGGTGGTGCCCCGACAAATTAACAGAGGAATTTAAGAAGAAACTGAACTGAATGGCGGCACCCAACTACGAGTGCCCGTTTTATGATTTTTTTTTTTTTTTTTGTTCTTGGACAAAGTGCATTGTGCATAAATGACCATAGAACACAAAACCAATCACTGAAGCAAGCATTGCTAGCTGTTTATGAGAATTTCCCAGTTTGAAAATCGTGTCATTTTGGCGACATTTTAAAAAGCGCTCCCATCAAACGGACCGTTGCATAGCAAGAGCAAATTGCTACAGACCACTAATGCCGATGAAATGGAAGTGTAAAAATCTTCAAATGGCAAATTCAAAATATTTATAAAATGATTATGAAAACATCTGTTTATGTGAAAAATAACATAGGCATAGATTGAGGCAGTGCCTGTACTGTGGACAAAACCACACAGTTGGTAAATATAGATTTACATGACATTATCGTATTTACTCTAGCGTGAGGTACCACCATCGGACACCTAGGAACTGCATTTTCAAATAAATTTACAAATTGTAACATCAAAAGTCTATCAACTGTATGTGACTTGTAAAATACATACCTCATGTATGGAATCAGTAAACATCAGCTGTTGTATGCTGTCATATGGCGGAATCGGGGAGCATTCATTATCTCACAGGTAGCCGGCGTACAATTTTGGTTAGGGGTACCCACATCGGACACCTTTATTTTCTATCCATGTAAATTAACTATGTATAATAAATTTTAATGTAACATTGTAGAAACATATATATGTTGAAATTAAATAGGCAAAAACAACTCAAAAGTCCAAAACAGTGAAATATGCTAATATTTATGTATGGTATACCCGGTGAGGATAACACAATACAAATACTAGGTCATATTTCACACTTTAATTGATTCGCTAATTACGAGGGTCCTGCAAAAAGTTTTGTCACTGGGTTCAGATTACTTCAGTGCTGCGTTTTATCAAACATATTTTTATTAACAAACCTTCAAAGTGTTCCCCCTTTGTTGAAACATATTTTTGTAACCTTTTTACCCAGTCTGGAAAAGCAGATAAATAGTCTTCTTTTGGTATCTGTTGGAGACACTAATAAATAGCCCTGCCAAGAGAACTTCTAGACGTATACTTATTTCTAGAAAGCATTTTCTTAAGCCTTGGAAATAAAAAGAAGTCACAGGGACTCAGTCAGGTGAATAAGGTGGATGGTTTAAAACTTTCACCTTTTCAGAAGCCAAAAAATGGCTTAACAACCTCACACTTATGACAGGAAGCGTTGTCATGTAAAAGGTGGATTCCTGACCATCCTTTGCTTGGTTGTTTCTTATTGTAAAACTCTTTCACTTTCTTCAGTACAGAATTCTTGTAGAATTGGAGAGTGACTGTATGACCAGATGGACAAGGTACTTGAACGACAGGCCCACTTGAATTAAAGAAAATAGAGTACAACATCTTTTTCGAACTTATGGTTCTCTTGGCAATACATGGGTGTTTTTGATCTTTTCACTTCCATTGCTTATAATCAGCCCTTCTTTGTGGCTCAGACATGTGCATCAAGGGTTTCATTACCTGTTAGCAAGTTAGAAATAGCCCGACTATTACAACTTTTGTATGTTTTCAAAAGTTCCCGGGCACATTTAAGGTGTTGTGGCTTTTGCTCCTCAGTGAGCAAATGAGGTACCCACCTAGCGCAAACCTTTCTCCGGTTCAAACGATTTTTCAGAATTGTTTGCACACTGCCTTCTGATACGCCAGTTCAACTAGCTATATCTTTGACAGACAATCCCGCATCCTGTTCGACCACAATCTTTACAGCAGCGATGTTAGCCTTGGTAACAGAGGTTTTAGGCCTTCCAGGACGGGTATCATCTTCAACAGAAAATTTCCCAGCTTTAAAAGCTTTAACCCACCTAAAAGCTGTGCGCATTGAAATGATTTGAGGTCCATATATACCACACAATTCATTAAATACCTGCTTTCAATTTATATAAAGCCTAATGCGGCATTTAATATAGCTACGAATTTCAGTCTTTTGGTCCATGTTCCAATTAGGCCACTGGCCAGCTATGGTTTACCTCCCCCCCAGGGGGAATTTTGTAGACCATGTTTTTCTTAAAACCTATTATCTTGCAATTATTTTGCAGCATGTTAGCCATCTGGCGAAGGGGGCGTTACCAAGTAACAGCCTGTTACATTTGTTACCCCTACAAAATGTGCAATACCATCGGAAATTACTAAATGTATATGAGAATTGGAGCAAAACTAAGAATATATTCAAACTAAATATATGAATCTAAAGAACAGTCCACTAGCAACAAAATGTGATGTTTGAAACCTCTTTTTGGCCTTACATGGCGTTATGCACGTTACATTTTCTAATGTATCCTTTAGAAATGAGTATTTTTACTCGTATAGTTCATTTTCATAAATTGTTCTTTGCCTCTGTGGCCTTAGGGTTGTAATTTCCGACAAGGTATTTAAATACGCTTTCCAAAGCTGCAAAAATGATCTCTCTAGCTTTTATACTTTGTAAGTTATTGGCTGTTAAGCAAAGTCACCCCACTGTGAAATGTGACATTGATAAAAAAATCATTTTCACATAATATCACATCAAATGCAGCCTAGAAGTTGTACAAATAAAGTGAATTCTTATTTTAGCATTATATCTTAGTAATATGAGATACAAAAGTGCATTAAAACATGTCTCTGCCATATCATTCTGCCTGTAGTAATGTGGGTAACATCTAAAATGTCCCCATACTGTGGGGTTTAGTGGTTTTCTGTATGGTAATCTTCATCAGTTTTTAGTGCACCTGTTTTGTATCATTTAGAAGTTTTTGCAAGCATTCCAGAGACTGCAAATTTAATGCCGAGTCTTTGTCAGTTATAACATACATTTTATACTGTTAATAGTAAAGTTGCTATCTGCATCTAGGCCACTTTTACATAAAATACTTAATACTGTCCTGAACTTTTCAATTTATGGCAAATTCTCATTATATCTCAATAAAATATCTACAGATGAGTTATATGTCAGACCATCACATGACTTTGCTTAATAATTTATCCGTGGTAACATATGTAACACCTCAATGTCTTAATTTTAAGGGATCTTTCTCTTTGTAAAGGTCTTTACCTATACTTTCATCCCTTGAATTAATACTCGGTTTTAATATAAGATTTTTCTGAATAAAAGGATAAAAATGACACTTTCCGCTTATTTATTCTGTTACATTATCAGATGTGTTACATAGATAATTTATTATCTGAAGGCTTGTAAACCAATTCATATCAATTCAAGAATTTTATTGGTAAAGTAAGAATATCCAAATTATAGCTTGCTACATTAATTTTTGTCTATGATTTTTATTTATCATTTTCAAATCTAATTAAAAACATGGCACATTATGCAGTTGGCCACAAAGTCTTTCTGTTACATGTTTAAACTATGTAACATAAAATATTATTTCTGATTAAACAATATTGGTACAAGCATTGTCTCATGCCAAGAAGTGCATATATTTAATACCAGAATAGCATTTACATGTAGTCCTGATCAAAACAAAATGTACTCAACTTTAGATGAAAAGCATGCCTTTGCATCTCAGGCCATGGTTTAGGCATGATAATGGTTAAAATACTGTGGTTTAGGCCATGGTTAATGACTGGTTCAGGCCATGGTTGCTAACTCTAGTTCAGGATAATGACTGTGCTTTAGGCCATAGTTAATGACTACAAATTAGGCCATGGTTAAAAGATACTGGTCTAGGCCATTATTATATGTCTGGTTCAGGCCATGGTTAATGCCTGTGACCTAGGCCTTGGTTAATTTCTGTGATTTAGGACATGATCAAATGATCCTGGTTTAGGCCATTATTATTTGTCTAGTTTATGACATGGTTAATGACTGTGGGTCAGGTCCTGGTTAATGACTGTGTTTTATGCCATGGTTTATAGTTGTAGTTCAGGACAGGGCTATATGACTGTGGATTAAGGCCATGGTTACCTGCTTTTGAGGCAATGGTTAATAATTGTCACTTAGTCCATGGTTACTAACTGTGCTTCATTCCATGGTAAATGACTGTAGTTCAGACCATGATTAATGAATGTGGCTCAGGTCATGGGTTAATGGCTTTAGTTCAAGCCATTGTTAATTGCACTGGTTCAGACTATGGTTAATGACTGTGGTTCTGGCCATGGTTTATGACTTTTGTGCAGGCCATGGGTAATGACTGGTTCAGACAATTGTTAATGACTGGTTCAAGCCACAATTGATTACTAGGTCAGACCATGGTTTATGACTGAAACTCAGGCCATGGTTAGTGAATAATGACTGTGGCTCAGCCCACTGAAAATGACTTTAATTTAGGTCATTGTTAATTACTGCAGTTCAGGACATGGTACATGACATGTTCAAGCCATGGTTAATGACCTATTCAGGTCATGGTTAATGACTTGTTCAGGCCATCTTTGTGTTGAGGTTTTACAGCCCAGTCAACCCAATAGGCACGCCTGGTAAACTATCACAGGTATCTCCGCGGAGGTACCGATTAAATGGTTGTGACAGATATCCGGAGCTACCTGTGATGGTCAAAAACTAGACATAAAAAGATAGGTGTTCGTCCTTTTTGATAAAATACACAATAACCAGAGAGTTTACTGAAAATCAAACAGTGCCATTCGACCCTTATAGGCATAAAGTTTTGTCACATGTCATATCCCCCAGAACTTTCCATATTTACCAAAGATACGACATTCGAAGAGGCTTCGAAGTCAGCCCAAAGTACTCGAAACAGAAAAAGACCGATCATTGTTGGTTCTAAAAGCGGATATCTTGCATACAAATCTGTTTATCTTGGTACACTGATGTAAAGTAAACCTGTTTGCCTGAATACAGATATCGATAAACTCCAGATAAGGCTGGATTCTTCAAAAGACAGCTGGAGGTGCCTGTGACGTCGTGGAGGTGCCTGTGATGTAAAGAAATATAGTGAAAATCTGAAGAGTTATTGCAGCTGCAAATATTGATATAATTCTTCTCTAGATCACTGCCTGGAAAGAATCATTCATTCAGCGTCGCAATAAGCTATCATAATGTGTATGTCATGAATTTCCATGTTAAAATTATAAAACATAATCTCAAAGAATTATTGGTGTTTTTGAGTTAGATTGTCATAGAATGCTCATTGAAGTAAGACTTTTTTCTTGAATGGTGATGACTGTAATTGGGAGGTGCTGCCTGTTCGTCATTCCAACTCGTAGAAAATTGTCTTTGCTAAATATATCACACGCCACGCCAGCTACACATATGGTGTACCAAAAGTATAAAAAATGCCAATGCCTGTCACCGTAAATTATGATGTAATTTGAGCATTACCGAACACGTAAAATAACCTACGTTGTTGACCTTTTTGGTAACTCGTATGTGTATCGCTCGCATATGTCATATGACGCTCGCTGTATGTGTTGTTGTAGTTTTGTTGTTTTGTTTCTTTACGTCCTCTGTAAATAACTAAAATCATGTCGGGACTATCAGTTAACCTTACCACACTATTTCTGGGCAGGCTTAGACCTCCTAAGGGGTTGACCGGTAATAAGTGAACATACTTTCGTCAGTAACTGACAACTGCCCTTCTTGAATCAGCGGAAGGAGAAAGAAAAGTAAGTGGGGACCTCTGGCTCTTGAGTTAGATGCTCTTCTGACTGCGCTACGCGGCCTGGCTCACCGTTTATGTTAACTTTGTGGTGAGTGGACTCGAAGGTGTTGCAAGTGATTCACTCTTGCTGTTTAATATTGCCAGCGCTAGAATTCAAACACATCCGTAAAGCCTAGGTGTTACATCATCAACACATTACATAATCTCGACATTACATCTTTTAATACAATGAAGTGATCGGAATCTTACTGTAAATCGTGTTAAATTCAGTCACCAAATAAACCACTATGAAAATATTTTGTCGAAGCTTTTGCAAAATCAACAATATGTCGGAAAATGCTCTTTTGTCAGCATATTTGATGCACATAGTGGCTATTTGGAGACTGAATTTCAGACGATTTACATTAAAATTCCGATCAGGAGTTACCAAAAGGGTCAACAACTTAGGTTATGTTAGGTGTTCCAGTAATGCTTAAACTGCTTCATAATTTACGGTGGCAGGCATCGGCATTTTTTTTTTATACTTTTGGTACACCATAGTGTAGCTGGCGTGGAGTGTGATATATTTAGCAAAGACAATTTTCTACGAGTTGGAATGACGAACAGGCAGCACCTCCCGATTACAGTCACCACCATTCAAGAAAAAAAAAGTCTTACTTCAGTGAGTATTCTATGACAATCTAACTCAAAAGCACCAATAATTCTTTGAGATTATGTTTTATAACTTTAACATGGAAATTCATGACATACACATTATGATAGCTTATTGTGACGCTGAATGAATGATTCTTTCCAGGCAGGAATCTAGAGAAGAATTATATCAATATTTGCAGCGGCAATAACTCTTCAGATTTTCACTATATATTTTTTACATCACAGGCACCTCCACGACGTCACAGGCACCTCCAGCTGTTTTTTGAAGAATCCAGCCTTATTTTGAGTTTATCGATATCTGTATTCAGGAAACAGGTTAACTTTATATCAGTGTACCAAGATAAACAGATTTATATGCAAGATATCCGCATTTAGAACAAAAAATGGTCGGTCTTTTTCTGTGTCGAGTACTTCGGGCTGACTTCGAAGCCACTTCGAAGGTCGTGTCTTTGGTAAATATGGAAAGTTCTGGGGGATATGACGCGTGACAAAACTCTATGCCTATAAGGATCGAATAGCACTGTTTGATTTTCAGTAAACTCTGGTTATTGTGTATTTTATCAAAAAAGAAGAACACCTATCTTTTTATGTCTAGTTTTTGACCATCACAGGTAGCTCCGGATATCTGTCACAACCATTTAATCGGTACCTCCGCGGAGGTACTTGTGATAGTTTACCAGGCGTGATAGGGTCATGTCAATTATTGAGGGTAAACAGGCCTTGGTTAATGACTATGGATGAGTAACCCATATAGATTCTTGCTGTGGTTCAACCTTTGTTATCTGTAATTTGTCATGTTTGCTGATTTTGGTTTAGTATGTTTTGTTACTAACTGTGGTATCTGATTGGTTTGTGTTCAAAATCAGGAGTGTTCAGGTAATGAGTCCTAACTGTGGTTCACAAAATATATTCTCAGTATTTTACTTGTAAAGCTAAAAGCAGAGAAGGAAAATCCTCCAAATTATACCAACCTCAATCATTTCCTGAACTCTGTTAGAGCTGAGACTGCAGTGGGAAAACTAACATTTTTTATAGCTGCAGTTAAGACTAACATGCTGGGAAGACAATTTGGCAGCATCAAGCGAAACAGTGCCTATGAACACGCACAAAATATGCAGCCAGAGTTTTGTTGGTGGGAGGCATATGGTTGACATGGGGATTCAGACTGTTTAAGTGATTCCATTCTGATATCCAAGATGGCAATCACAGTGGCCCTCTTGAAAATCTTCAAACTACATCTGCTCCCAACCAGTCACTCGGATTGAGTCAAAACTTGGTGGGAGTCATTTAGGTGACATAGAAATTCAGAATAGCTAAAAGTTTGCATTCTGATATCCATGTTGTCCAACATGGGCCATAGCAGCCATCTTGAAATCATTCGAAGGACATCAACACCCTCGATTCTGCTCTGACATCATCTCTGCCTGAATCCTAAGTAGAATTGAAACATGTAGAAACTTAATTAGAGGCATCAAGGCAACATGCAGATTCAGAATTGCTGAAGGCAATCTGATCTGGTAGTGAAGATGGTCACCATGGCACATTATAACATAGCATGATAAGCCTTATCCAGCTAAGTGGTTCTGGCCTACTTGGGCCTCTAGTATTTCTTTAGTTGTCAATACAATGTAAACAATGTGATGTTTACCAAATTTCAGAAGAACATGAGGTTAAAATACAGACACAACAGATTACAGAAAAAAAAAAAACTACAGGAAAGTGCAGCAGAGATAGAAGTTCAATTAGCAGATCAGTTAACAGCAAAAGAGCCATCTGAAATGATTCTGGATGAGGATACTCACTTTTCAACCTTTTCTGAAATAAGTACATGTATGTTGTAACAAAGCAAATGTTGAAATAAGTGCAAAATAATGGGCAATGATTAGGAGCTGATACAATCAAATCTACTTTTGCATCAAACATCAAATGAGAATTCAGACAGTACTGTAAATGGGAAGCCAAGGAGACAGCTCTTTCCCAAATAGACAATCCTGCAAAGACAAAAAAAAAGTTTAACAAAAATTGACAATTAGGCAAAAAGCACTGCCTCACAACAGTCAGTAATGTTATTGTGGCTTTTAAATTGGTTTCATGAAGCTCCAACTTCACCTTCCTGCTGGTTTTGTTGGGGCTCATTCTGACATATGAATTGTTCAGTCATAATGAAAGACTTACTTGTCATGATCATTGGAACTTTTTCATCAGTGACCTTGTATCAAAATCCTGTACAATTTATTTAATTCAGAACAACTTAATTCACACATTCTGTGACTCAAAAAAAGGTTAGAGATACAGTAGAAACATGGTTAGTGTCTTTAATTATAAAACATAATCTGTGAGCCTTAGACACTTTTATATGATAACCAGAAATTATCATGGCGAACTGATTACATCTTATTTTTAAGGACACCAATCATGTATTAAGTTTACACTGCAATTGAAAACATTGCAAATTTTTGCCACTTTTGATAAAAATCACCCCAGAAGACTGCATACAATGTGGCAGGTTAAATGACATCCAATGCCATGATGGGCACTTGTAGCATAATGTGACGTCAAAGAGTGCAATGTTTTTGACATCACCATGCTACAGAGGTCAGTAACAGCATGGTCATTCGCATAAAAGTTTCTTAGCGCTAAATATTCTGTGTGAAAAGCTGAAAATACACCATTTCTTGTAAATTCAGAAATCATATTTGAGGTTTAGAAGCAATCGCAAATGCTGTGTGTATTTTTTTTCTCAATGGATCAAGCAGCCTTAAATGGTAACAATCTAGCTGAAATTCCTGAAAATTTATTTGAATAAAAATAGCAATAGTAATAACTTGCTGTTTGGTTGTTTTTATGGGTATAAAGAGGTGTATTTAATTGTTAACACTTAAGGCATCTGAAAATAGTTCAGGTCTATAAACAGCCACTAGGCATATTATAAGTCAGTAGAAGGTATTATAGGTCACTATCAGTTATTTAACCCTTTTATTAGGTATAATAGCTGAATGTGGTATAAAATGATAGCATGACTGTTTATTGTTAAAACAACACATGGCCAAAATGCTTGCAAATTTGCAAAACTGACACCTGTTATCAAACCAGTGGTGTCATTAGGGCATTATAAAGATTGTCTTCAGAGCAGACATTTAATGATCATTTACTGTCTGTAATATTTATAGACATTTTAGTTTCTACATTAAAAGTAGCACTGATTAGGAAAAATATGAATTGAATTTGAAATTGCTTTGGAATGTTCATTTGTAATATGAATATTTAAATGTTCAAATAATCCTTCCCATCTCTAAAAATTTTTGATATGAGGGCATGTCAATAAATAACCAGCCTATCCCATTTTCGATGGACCAAGACAGTCATGATTTTCATGTTTTGTTTCAATATATGTTTTATACATGGGTACAAAATTGCACACGTATCGAGTCATTCTTTAATAAGATATTGAATGTCAAACATGGCTAGTGATGCAAAGGCATGCTTTTCATCTAAAGTTGAGTACCGTGCTGTAATTCGGTACTTGTATTTAAAAGGTAAAACAGGCGAGTTAGCCGATGTTTATGGGTCTTCTGCACCATCTTATGTTCAGGTTAAATTCTGGGTAGGGGAATTCAATTGTGGTAGAAGGTCTTTAGAAGATGAAGCCAGGGGGGGTGGTCGGGTGGTGCGAAGGTGTCGTGTATCTTATGTCACCGGGGCGTCCAACTTGATATTGGCTTACAGTTGGACAAGGCCTGCTATCCTTGTAGCAGGTAAAGGTAGAGGGGGAATGTTTTTATTTCTTCTGTTTCTTCACTATCATCCCTGTTCCTCTTTCTTTTCTGTTCCTCTCTTTCATCTCCTCTACTATCTCTTCTATATCTTTTCTCCCTTTCTCTGGGAGACGACACAAAATGACCCACAAGGGTTAATGTGTCGTTAAACCCCAACACAATCAAAAGATGAAGCCAGGTCTGGATGCCCACTGGATGCCACCGAAGAAGAAATGTGTAATACAGTTCGGGATCTGGTATATTCTGATCGGCAAATTCAGATGGAAGAAATAGTGCAGGCATTAGGCATTTCACATTGTAGTGTTTCAACAATCTTACATGATCATTTAGGTATGCACAAGCAAACAGGGAGTTGGGTCCCCAAATCCCTTAGCGATGAGCAAATGGCAACCAGAGCATCAGTATGCAGCGCCTTGTTGAAGTGTTTTAGGTCAAAAGATGATTTTCTTTTGCATCTGGTGACTGTAGATGAGACTTGGGTTCATTATTATGAGCCAGAGAATAAAGCTCAGTGTCGTCAGTGGGTAGGGCCTGGGTCCCCGAGGCCAAAGAAGTTAAGACGCAACCATCTGCTTGCAAGGTGATGGCCACAGTATTTTGGGACGCAAAAGGCGTTATCATGTTGGACTTTTTACCCAAGAGAAGTACAATAACTGGAGTGTACTATGCAAACTTGTTAGACCAGCTGAGAACAACCATCCGTGAAAAACGCCAAGGTAAACTCTCTAAAGGTGTTTTGCTGCAACAAAACAATGTGAGAGTCCACACTTGCAAAGTTGCAATGGATATTGTAGAGCCAAACAGGTATGAATTAATACCACATCCTGCCTATTCGCCTGCCCTAGCTCCTAGTGACTTCTTCCTATTCCTAAACTTGAAAAAGGATATCCGTGGACTTCCTTTCCGGTCTGATGAAGAAGTCATGACGGCAGTTGAGGAGTGGATCAGTGGAAAGGACCCTGACTTTTTCAGTTCTGAGCTGATGGCACTTGAACACCGTTGATCTAAGTGCATCACACTAGAGGGCAATTACATCAAAAAAGAAGAGGTGGATCTCAACCAGAAATTAGTTAGACTGGTTACTTATTAACTCACTCTTGTACTTTTTACACTGGCACATCCAAGTGTTTAGGCATCAAACCTTGGAACAGTGTCAATTTAGGTGGGATCAGAACTTGAAAAAATCAGTGTTATGTGCCTATAGTAGTTATATGATTAATTTGTATGCAAGAGGCTTAGAACATAGGTGTCAAGAGTGTGATTATGTTCCAATGAGTATCATATTTTAAGCATAATCATCTTCTTAGGTTTTGAAAAATGAATTTATCTTTTCCTAGTACCACAGCAAGCGTGTGTTGGGAAGAAAACATCACACACATCTTCCAAGTCATCAGACAGATTAAAAGCAACCAGGTAAATAATACTTTTAAAGGTAAGTAGTACCTTCATGGAAATGGGTAGAATTCTGAAAGTGTATTTCTGGAAGGGGTCTGCACTAAAAAGACAGTTTTTAGTTCACCTGAGCATGAAGTGCTCATGATGAGCTATTGTTATTGGTCCATGTCCAACATGCAGCATCAACAATTTGCTTTAACCCTTCAAGCGCCAATCATGACAATTGTCATCTGCTTTCTCATCTGCTTATGATTTTAAAAGTCATTTTTGCAAACAGTGTGGACCCAGATCAGCTGCTCCTTTAGGAGCAGTCTGATCTGGGTCCACACTGTTTGCCTATATGCAAATTGTAAGTTTGAAAAGTTTGCAAGAAGATGCAGCAGACGACATTTTCAGATGCAGATTTTCTTGGCGTTTAAGGGTTAAATGATACTTGTAACTTCTGCTAAACTCTTGGGCAAATTTCATTCAAACCTAACAGCAGTGTTGCCTTGGTGGCCATATACCAAAATAGCTAAAATGGTTCTGCTCCAATGAACAAGATGGCCACCGGAGCTAAAAATAAAAATAAAAAAACAATAAATGACTTTACTCTTGGGTTAATGTCATTTAGACTTCATAGGAATGTTGCCCAGGTGACCTCTACCAAAATAGCTAAAATAGTTTGGCTTCAATGAACAAGATGGCCAGCCACCAGAGCTGGGGCTCTAGACCTGCAAAGACTGTATTAATGATGAATCTGAGGTTTTTGAATAGGAAAAAGGTAAAACAGTGCATTTTTCGAAAACTATTGTAGTCTGTGACATGAGAGTAGGTATTGCATGAATATCTATGAATGCCAAGGGTCAAGTCATTTAGTGACCATGGCCCTGGATTGCAGGTCCCTCAACATCTCAGAGGACATTTTCTCTGAAACTGCTAGCTAGGCCAATGAGAAATAGCAGCAGTATTTCTGTTATCTTCCTTGACAGGTAAAGTATAAGGTTGATCAAATACTAACCAGGTCCTTCTAATTGGAATTCTCTGCTTTTATCATAGGCCATCAGTGAAATTTAACAGATTCTTAACTTTACATTTCTCCATATCCATATGGAAGATTTATTAATATTATATATTTCATTGCAAGGAAATTGTTTGTTTTTAACATTTTGGAAGCTGTATTGACATATGACCTTGTTAAAATTAGATTTATCAAGGAAAAGGAAGTGATAGCAAATCAGTGATAATAATCATTTTTATGGAATTTATCATGCCCCCACCAAAGGCAGAGGGCATATAGTGTTTACCCTGTCTGTATGTATGTGCAAATTGTGTACAGTCCATAACTTTGCTATTCCTTGATGGATTTTGAAACAACGGCAGAAATGTTAAACGTCATAGACAATGTGTTGCAGGCATAACACAGGTCTCTGGCTTCAAGGTCAAGGTCACACTTAGAGGTCAAAGGTAAAAAATAGGGTCTATTTTTTGTGTCCTGTCCATAACTTTGACATTCCTTGATGGAGTTTGTAATTACTTGGCAGAATGTTAACCATCATATGACAATGTGTCATGCACAAGATCCAGGTCTATAGCTCCAAGGTCAAGGTCACACTTAGAGGTCAAAGGTGAAAAATTGTCTATTTTTCTTGTCCTGACCAGAACTTTGTTATTTCTGGATGGTCTTTTTGAAATTACTTGGCAGAAATGTTTACTGTCATGAGACAATGTGTTGCTCGCAAAACTCAGATCTATAGCTCCATGGTCAAGGTCATACTTAGAGGTCAAAGGTCAAAAAAAGGGTCTATTTTACGTGTCTGGTCTATACCTGTATCATTCCTTGACAGATTTTAAAGTTATTATGCACAAATGTTGACCATCGTGAGACGATGTGTTGCACACAAGACCTAGGTCTGTAGGTCCAAGGTCACACTAAGAGGTGTGAAAATGGTATGGAATTGTTAATGGGTAATATCCATGCCTTTGTAACAGAGTTACTGCCCATGTTCATATTGGAAAAATGGTTTCTGGCCTGTAATTCTGTCAATATTCATAATATCTGAATAAAGCTTTTAACATCAAAGGTTACCTATTTTGACTAAGAATTGTAACTTTGACCTTTCCAGAATATGAGTTACATCTTCCCTTGAGAGATCTGAAAAATGGTATTTGACTCGTAGTTCTTTTACTGTAAGGAATATCTACATGAAACTTCATTGTAGCTATTATATATTTCAAAATAAGTTAGATTACCATGCAGTGGTGGGATATCATGCAGTGACTGCGGTGCTTTGTTCGAAAACTTATGTAGTCAATGAGATTATGTACTTCATCAGTTTCTATAAATGCCAAAGGTCAAGGTCAGTCAGTGACTCTGTCCCCAGGCCACTAGGAAGGTAGGTCCCACAACATTTTAAAGGACATTTTCTCTGAAACCACTGGGCTATTTTCAGTTAGTTTTCATATACAGCCTGGTAAAGGGTAAATGCAAATTAAGATGAAATGGTTCAGGTGGCTACCATGGCCATATATGGTAAAAACATTAAACTATCTTCTCTAGAACCGTTAGACCGATTGCCTTGAAACTTGGTATGTAGCATCAGGTGACCAAATACTACAAAATTTGTTGAAATGATGACATTGGTTTGACCTAGAATTATTTTATCCCAAGGTTCCTTAGGTGTTTGATTGGGAAAAGGTAAAACAATTCATTTTTTGAAAACAATTGTAGTTTGTGACATGAGAAAAGGTACTACATGAATATCTGTGACTGCCAACGGTCAAGGTCATTCAGTGACCTTGGCCCAGATCACTAGGAGTGCAGGTTCATCAACATTTTGAAGGACATTTTCCATGAAGCTGCCAGGCAAATTACAATTGTTAAGCTACTCATCTCATAAACCAGGGGTCAAGGGTTTGGCCACTTTAGATAAATAATGATGGAAGAATTATTCATGGAAAATATCAAGAATATGAAAAAAAACAAACAACAAACTCTCTCTAAAATTATAATATGAAAGTTGTTTTGTTATGATTCGTGCTAGTTTTAATGTTTTACGGCTGATACTGAATCTATCTATCTATCTGTCCATCCATCCATCTATACCTACCCACCCATTCATTCATCCATCCACTCATCCATCCACCCATCTGTGAAAAATCTATGCATCCATCCATATCTATGAAATTATGCATTATCATCACTAAGTTATGTATGCCATGTTGTCATTGTACTGTACATGTTGTAGGGGACAGGCTGTAGCTAATGTCAGAAATTGATGGATAGCCAGTGAAAACTTCTGAGATAACCTATTCAATACTGAAACTCATGGATACCCAACGGAAACACTTGAAATACCCAATTCACAAAAATGTAAATAGCCTATTCATAGAAAGAGGGTGGGTAAATACCCAATGCACCTAAATCCCTATCTGGAGCTATGTGTAAGATGTAATTAACCCTTAAAGCGCCAAGAAAAACTGCATCTGAAAATGTCGTCTGTTTATGTCGTCTGCTGAATATTCTTGCAGACTTTTCAAACCTATTGACAGTATGGACCCAGTATGGCAAACAGTATGGACCCAGATCAGACTGCTCCTAAAGGAGCAGTCTGATCTGGGTCCACACTGTTTGCAGAAGTGACTTTTAAAGTACCCAGCAGAAGACAAAGCAGACAACAATAGTTGCGATTGGCGCTTTAAGGGTTAAATTGGATTGATTCTGTGCAAGTTGTCGGCATGTGTATGCCCCCTACAATATAGCAACATTATGAGGAATATTACATTTCATTGTTAAACTCTGCTTTAAGTCATTAAATTTCCAGTAATAAACACTTTTCTTTCTTTTTTCAGGGAAGGCAAGAAACCATCACGGAAACCATCACGGAAACCATCTCGGAGAAAACAGGTGAGAATTTAAGGGAATTTGTGGAACTAACTGTTTTAAGATGGGAATTAAGCCTGTGACATACTTCTTGTGCTTTTGGCTTATCTGTTTCATCCTATCACAGCCAAACAGAAACAATTTCCCATGATATACACTTCTGCAATCCCCAGATAGTTTCAACCAACACCTCAGAACTTACTAACCGTAATTATTGCATAAATAATGGAGCTATGTTTTAATGGGCTGAAATCCATGTATTAACAAGGCAATTCATGTGCTGTTAATGACCTGCTTCTCAACTTTAAACATATCCTATCAAGGCCACAGTCTGAAGCATAGCTATCGAGACTGCAGTTGTTTTTTCAGATGCAGTTGTAGATTTGCAGATGCGAGATGATCAGATATGATTTAGTTTTTGATCCAGAATCCAGTCAAAGGTTCATACAACCAAACCAGATATCAGCTTGTGAAATGCTGCTAAAAGTTCAATAGAGGATTTTTTTTATAGCAGCTGACCATGGCCAGAATACTTATAGTAAAGTGTTCTTGCACAGATAATTGTGATAAGGCCAAAGAATAAAGTTCCCAAGCATTTTCTCATATTTTGAAATATATTAACAAAAAAAAAAAAAAAAAAAAAAACAATTGAAGGATATCAAAATTCTATCAAATGTGCAGCCGCTTTCATAAAACGAATACCAATTTAAATATGCATTCATTAAACTGTACTTTGTGCACAGATTATAACAAATATAAGTCAAATTCCATGCATGATTGGCTGTGGTACAGCACTGCTCCAAACCTATTAACCCTCTAGCCAAATTTCACAAACATTTAAAATTGAGCTCAAACCCATTTTTTATCGCACCTGCTTGTAGCAGGGTGCGATATAGGCGTCCGATTTTCTGTCCGTCCGTCCGTCTGTCAACATTTATGTCGACGTTCGACATTTATGTCAAAGTTAGTATTGTAATCAACTACAAGACTAAACAACCATCAAACCTTGCATGAAACATCTCCCTGACCTCCTGACTTTGCAACATAGGCGTCCGCTTTTCCGTATGTCTGTCCATTCGTCCGTCCGTCTGTCAACATTTATGTCGAAGTTCGACATTTATGTCAAAGTTAGTATTTTAATCAACTACAAGACTAAACAACCATCAAACCTTGCATGAAACATCTCCCTGACCTTCCCACTTTGCAACATAGGTGCCAACTTTTCCATTCGTCTGTCTGTTCATCTGTCCGTCTGTCCGTCTCTTAACAGTTCTGTTATGTCGAAGTTCGACATTTATGTCAAAGTTAGTATTTTAATCAACTATAAGACTAAACAACCATCAAACCTTGTATGAAATATCTCCCTGGCCTCCTGACTTTGCGACATAGGTGCCCGCTTTTCCATCGTCTGTCCGTCTGTCTCTTAACAGTTCTGTTATGTCGAAGTTCAACATTTACGTCAAAGTTAGTATTCTAATCAACTACAATTCTACAACAACCATCATACCTTGCATGACACATCTCCCTGACCTCCTGACTTGGCAGATATGTTGACCCAGTGACCTTGACCTATATTTTGCGCTCCATTGACTTTGACACAATTTACGTTGACGTGCCAGATCTTCTCAACTATAAGGTGTACAACTACCAAACCTTGCATAGTGCTTCTCCTAGATGTACAGACTTGGCAGGTACCTTGGCCCGGTGACCTTGACCTATATTTTGCGCTCCAGTGACTTTGACATATTTTGCGTCGACGTTCGATATCTCCTCAACTATAAGGCCTACAATCATCAAACCTTGCAAAGTGCTTCTCCTCAATGTACTGACTTAGCAGATACCTTGACCTGGTGACCTTGACCTACATTTTGGCTGCAGTGACTTTGACATAATTTACATCAACGTTCCAGATCTCCTCAAGTGTAAGACCTCTAGCCACCAAACCTTGCATAATGCTTCTCCTATATGTACTGACTCGGCAGGTATCTTGACCCGGTGACCTTGACCTATATTTTGCGCTCCAGTGCGTTTTATACATTTTACGTCAACGTTCAATATCTCCTCAACTATAAGGCCTACAACCATCAAACCTTGCATAGTGCTTCTCCTCAATGTACGGACTCTGCAAGTACCTTGACTGGGTGACCTTGACCTATATTTCAAGCTCCATTGACTTTTACACCTTTTACGTCACCCTTCCATATGTCCTCAGCTGTAAGGCCTTCAACCACCAAACCTTATATAGCACTTCTTCTCGATGTACTGACTCGACAGGTACCTTGACCTGGTGACCTTGACCTATATTGTGCACTCCAGTGACTTTGACACATTTTATATTGATGTTCGGTATCTCCTCAAATATAAGACCTACAACCACTAAACCTTGCATAGTGCTTCACCTCATTGCACTGGCTTGGCAGGTACCTTGACCCAGTGACCTTGACCTATATTTGACACATTTTACGTTGATGTTTGATAACTCCTCAACTATAAGGCCTACAACCACCATACCTTGCATTGTGCTTCTCCTTGATGTACTGAATTAGCAGGTACCTTGACCCGTGACCTTGACCTATATTTCATGCTCCAGTGACTTTTACACATTTTATGTCAATGTTCCATTATCATTGGGCTGTATGATACGAAAAGTCAGTGCTGAAGATATAGCCATTAGAGGGAATGGGACTGGCCTGGAATATATGTGCCCCACTAGGCACTTTGTCTACATTTTTTTCAACCCAGTTTTCCAAGTAAGCACTGCTAAGAATGAAATAAACTTATTGAATAACCACATTCTGATTGTGGCTCCTGTGACTTTTGCGCCAGCAGGTGCAATGACGCCTTCCGCGGAATTCTTGTCTTGCTTTCATGCCTAAGCCATTGTTACCAATTTATTTGCGTGTCTGTTACAAAACCTTGACAGCCACAGTTCCTCTTCTCATGAAGTGAACTGGAATCGCTGTGGCATTGAGAAGGGGCTGCCCTCTCTGTATACTGCAGCTAAATGTGTCTGGTGTATTTTAATGCTACTGACCTAGCTGGGATAAGGGCCCATCTCTGGCCAAACTTTCATCTTCTTGAAGACATTTGTTGGCAATAAAGTCACAATCAGTACTTTAACTGTCACACACTCACTTGATTTATATGTTGTTTTGTAGTCCAAAAAAAAAAAAAAAAAAAACAAACAAAAAAAACAACAGATATGGATCAAATTCATAATACATAAATCATAGATTATGCCAATATACCATCACGTCATTAAGCTAAATCTTCCATGAGATCATTGTTCAGGCATGTGGCCGCTAGTGTGAAATGCATTATCCTCGAAAGGTCAGGAAGCAATAGCGATAACAGGGAAGTCTTTTCGATTTTCTACACAATAATTGTATGTTGAGTGTACTCATTAGAATTGCCTTGATGAGGCAATTCTAATGAGTACACACAACATACAATTTCGTGATAAAATGAGAAAATTTCCCTAAATATTTGTTTTTCTTGAGCTGTCGAAAGAATTTCATAGGGACTCAAAAACGAGTTTGAATTAGCCGTGGTAAACTAGCCATCGTTGTTCGAGCTATCGAGGTTTTACTGTATTCCACATCTATGACCTTAAGGCCTGGTCACGAACTTGAAATTTGTTATGTTGCTATTTGTTGGTCAAAATCTTTGGAAGACTAATCTCTTGAATCAATGGATGGAATTAGTTCATACTTACTTTTATTTTAGATACTGGCTACAAGGTTTATGATGTACCATTCAGACCTAGACAACTGATCTTGATGTCAAGGTCATGGAAATTCCTTTGCCCCACTTCTTCAAAGTTTGGCCCATACAGTTGTCATTATGCTTTGTGTGCAATCAAGAACTCTTAAAATTTGATTAAATAACAAGCATGAGAAATAGGAGGGGCCATGTTTTTCTTTTCTGTCAGGCCTGTAGTTGCACAGTTTTACCCCTTTTTAAACTTAATCCATGTGATCCAATGGAACCTTGCGAACAAAATATAAGAGATGATCTTTAAGTAGTGTCCTTGGCCCTTTTTCTTGCACACCATACCTTCAGTTGCAAATAATAGTATATGTACTTCTTGAATGGTTCAGTATTTACATACTTCAAATTTGTACATGTACTTGCATGTTCAGGTAGTGTAATCTTGTTTCGAAAAGGTGTGCTCATTGACTACTGTGTTAAATTATGGATAAAAATTGCCAGGGAAATTCTCATAAAACTGAAATTGTGATCTTATATGGAGATAAAATCGTTTTGTATAGGGCAGTTTCCAGATGGACAAAGTGATTCCGTGATGCGATCTACTGTGTCAAAAATGAACCAAAGGCATGTAAAAGAATCAGTAAAATCAGCAAACAAGTAGAAGCCAAAATTAAAGAACTTCTTAAAACTTATGCAAGATATATAAGGTGTTAGCTAAGAAAACTGACACCTCATCATCAAAAGTGCATTTTACTTAACATGCAGCTTTGCATATGAAATATTACAGCTTGTGGACCCTACAGTCACTCTCTAAAGAATAAGAGAAGGCATATGTTAATTTACTAATACTGTATTGCTCTATCCCACAAAATGTTCATGGTGAGCTATTCCCAGTCAGCATTCTACGTAAATCTATATCGGGCTGTCATCGGCCCGTCAGGGTAGCTGACGGGCCGATGACGGCCCGATGTAGATTTACGTAGAATGCTAGCTGGGTTGTGATCGGTGTGCATTGTGTGGCATCAACAATTATTTTAGAAAACTACTTCTAAACCCTTGAGCCAGTTTCATTCAAACTTCACAGGATTGTTACCATTGTGACCCTCTACCAAAAAAAGCTAAAATAGTTCTGCTCCAATGAACAAGGTGGCCGCCAGAGAAAAAAAAACTTTAAAAGACTATTTCTCTTATACCCTTTATAAACTTCACAGGAATTTTACTTAGGTGATGCTCTACCAAAATAGCTAAAATGGTTCTACTCTAAAGAAAAAGATGGCAGCCAGAGCTAAAAATGGAGAAAAAAAAATCTTCAAAGGCTACTCCTTTACTCCTAGAACAGTTTCATTCACACTTCACAGGAATGTTGCTTAGGTGACCCTCTACCAAAATAGCTAAAATAATTCCGCTCCAGTGAACAAGATGGCCACCATAGCTAAAAATAGTAAAAGCTTTAAAAATGACTATATCCTTTGGCCAATTTCATTCAAACTTCACAGAATTGTTGCCTGGATAACCCCTACCAAAATAGCTAAAATGGTTGGGTTCCAATGGACAAGATGGTCACCAGAGCTTAAAACAGGAAAATCTTTAAAAATGTCAATTCTTTGTATACCATTTGGCCAATTTTATTCAAAGGACCAGTTACATTTTTCTGTTGCAATGTGCCCACTTTACTGCAAAATGACACCTTAATGTCTCTAGTTTAATCCCCTTGATTTGTTTTATTGATTGGAAAGGTGTTTTTATGTTAATTTTGCAGTGACATACCTGCCCTATCGATCATGTTTAACATTGCGTCTATGGCAAATTGTAACACCCTCGTGCAGCTCATGGCATGATTCCATACATGTCTAAATTTGGAACTGGAAACAAATTCTTTTCATTTTATTAAGAAGAAAATTATACACCTTATATTGGCAACAGGCAACCGGTCCCGAATATAGACGATACCGTAAAAAGACTTTTTCGGCATTTTTAATACTATTGAACTCATTGGAATCAAAGTACTGAAGGGACTGCAAGATTGCATTTTGACATATAGATATAATAAAACGTCCATAGTTGGCAAGTTTGCATCAGTGTACATTTGTAAGGGTGCTTGAAATACTGGAACCTGCTTCAAAATTAAAATTTAGTTGGGTGTGATCTCAAAGACATGGATTTATGCTATATTATTCCCACCATTTTTGTCTTACACAAGGTATGCATGCTGGGAAGTTGTATGAGGGATGATTGATGTGGACCTTGTATTGAAGGAATCACGCAGGGCTGCCTACTTTCAGCCCTGTAAATCCTTGCCTTTTTTATCCCTTGCACATTGAAGTGGCGAGGGAATATAGGATCTGTCCCGTACAAAAGTACGTACATAATGTACTACGTAACGTAGTACGTACGTATGTTCACCTTTTATTTTCACCCTAGCCCCTACATTTATTGATGAATATTAATACAACTTCACACAAATGTTGGGTATGATAATATTTTGAGCGAGTTTGAAATTCAGGGTCTTGGGCTTAAGGTCAAGGTTACTGTGGCTATTTTTAGAAAAACTCTAGTGCCTACATTTATCTATGCATTTTAATAAAACTTCATATAAATGTTGGGAATTAAAATGGACGCAGGCTGCTTGGGTCAAGGTCAAGGTCACTGTTGCTATTTTTAGAAAAAACTGTTATGGCTCTAGTGTCTACATTTATTGATGGATCTCAGTATTACTTCATATGTTCGGTATAATATCTTGAGCAAGTTTGACTTTCCGGATGCTCGGATCAGTCAAGGTTGTTGTGGCTATTTTAAAAAAAAAATACCATCGCTCTAGTGTGTACATTTAGAAATGGATTTTAATATAACTTCACATAAGTGTTGGGTATTATATATCGAGCAAGATCAACTTTCAGGATGCTGGGCTCAAGGTCAAGGTAACTGGCTATTTTTAGAAAAAAAAAAAAAGAATTGTCATCGCTCTAGCCCCTGTATTTATCACTTAATTTGGACATATCTTCACACAATCTTATTGGGTTCTTGAGCAAATATAACTTTCAGCATGCTCGGCTCAAAGTCAAGGCAACTGTGGCTATGTTTAGAAAAAAAAAAGACGAAAAACATTGTCATCACTCTAGCCCTTACATTTATCAATATATCATGATATATCTTCACACATTTGCGGGTATGATAATATCTTGAGCAAGTTTGACTTTCAGGGTCCAGGGCTCAAGGTCAAGGTTGTCATGACTGAAATATTTGCTATCATGTGAAATCTAATACCTTCCAACCTGAAAATCTGAATATTAACATCATTGTACCTTAAAGGTCATGTATGACCTTTACATTAAGGTCATAGACTTTTTGTCTCTTTATTCACATAACTATTATATGTCATCAAATTCCCCAGTTCAGTGTTTGCCCACACCAAGTAGTCTTGTGCGAGAGGATTTGTATCGCCTGCAATGCCTTGTTACAGTTATGTAACCAACAACCCGTGTTATTTTATCAGCACATGTCAAAGTGGTATCATCTTACGGTAAACAGGACACATGAAGTTTGCAAAATAGACAGAATTGCTGAATGCATGGTACATGTAATAAGTATTTGCATAAAAGGGGACTAGCACCTATGGCTGTTCATGCTGTTATTGTAGCAACACTGAGAAAGATTGTCGCTTGTTACAGTTATATAACCCAACAGCCCATGTTATTTTGTCAGCATATGTCAAAGTGTTGGTAAACAGGACACAGGAATTTTGCAAAATAGACAAAATTGTTGAACGCATGGTAATAAGTATTTGCTTAAAAAGGGACTAGCACCTAAGGCTATTCATGCTGTTATTGTAGCAACACTGAGAAAGATTGTCACTTCATATGCTTAGGGGTCAAGCTACAGGGTGACTGGGGCGAAATAGTTGCCCTAGAGGGCTCTGTCGCCCTGGAAAGCCCAGAGGGTGACAAAAACTTCGCCCTCCGTTTTTGCAACTTTTGAAAAAGCTAGTACTTGTGCAAAATGAAATTTTTTTTTGGAGAATGGAGTAAAAACTGATCAAACATGCAAAGGTAACATTCTTTTGAAAAAAGTTGTAAGATGTATCAGAAATGCTACTAAATAAAAGTCTGATGTGATTTAACAAGTTTTGGAGGAAAACTGTTTGCCTGTTAAGTGAGCAAAAGATCGTTTTCATCAATGTCATTAGTTTCGTGGGTGTCCGTTTTTTCATAAATGACCCATTTACATGCTAAAAATTGGTCAGAAACAGCATTAAAAGTGCTAAAATCTAACTTTGGAAGTTGACAGACACTTTAGTTAACAAATTTCTTTTTATCATTGTGTTTATAGCTTACTTATCAAGCCACAGATCTTGATGTTTTGACTGGATCTTCTGAAAAGGATTGTCAGTTTCAAAAAAAAAATAAAAAATAAAAAAGAAATATGAATGAACTTATGTGTCCAGATATAATGCATTTGCCCTACTTATCTCTGTGTTACTTTGCATCATTTAATTGGTTTAGAAGTAAGAAAGAACAGATCTACAGTAAAATTTGTTTCCTTCTTTGTTAATGCCCCAAGACATTGCGGTAAAGTGAGTCGAGAGTCCTGAATGTCGCGCTTTAAGGTGATAGGTAAACCAAGTCTTGACTTCTCCCTCATCCTATAAAACTTCTCCCTGATTTGTCTGGAGGGAGAAGTCACTTCTCCCTAAATTTCTGAGCCAGCTTGAACCCTGAATTGCTACCATAAAAAAAGAATGGTAGCAGAATGTAAGCATGGCAAGGAAGGCCAAGAGGTTGACCTCCATTCTTTCTGTGACAACTCCCGAAATAGTCACTTAAGTCCATGATGTGGTTATGGGTGACAGACAAGTTACAGAGAGATGCATAGCTGCTTCTGTAGGGACTTCTCAGTAAATAGTGCATTCCATTCTTACTGAAGATCTGAATATGAGAAAACTCTCAGCCCTAACCCTAACCCAAACTTCTGAGAGTTGATCAGATGCACAATCTGAAGCTTTTGAAGACACATCCTGAAAAGTTTCTGTTGAGGTGTGTGATGATGGATGAAACATGTGTCCAACATTTTATACCAGAATCCAAATAACAGTCTAAACAATGGAATCACCCTGGCTCACCCCGCCAAAGAAGACAAAGTCTGGCTCGACAACTGGGAAGTTTATGGCCTTGATTTTTTGGATGCTTATGGTATTTTTATGGTAGATTATTTCCAAAAAAAAAATAGTTCAAGCGATTGAAAAGTCAAGGTCAAATATAAATTAGTATTCATTAATGTATTCTTAAATATTTACAACTATGAGTACCCATACCTTCAAAATGTGCGATGGTGTACATGGGCATGAGAAATAAATGACATGTCAGTTATTGTATTTGCTAACTTGGAACCATTAACAAAAACAGTAATAAAACATAATTTTTCAATATGTAAATTCATCTATATTTTAACACATAGTTAAAGTTTTCCTATAGAAAATTATTTAATTTTGTCACGTGATAAGGCATGCATGGATCACAACATGAGCATGCTTTAATCATGCCTGAAGAATGTATAGTCGTTGTTTTTTATCTAATATGTCAACTCAGGTTGACATACTTCTATAAACACCCTCTTGCAATAAAACCGTAAGTCACGTGACTATATATGTCGTCGTTAAAGTCAAATTGGTGCTCATGTGAACTGGCAAAGGTCAGGCTACCTTACATATGAATTTCACCAAAGTCCATCATGAAATTGCTGATGCTAATATGTATCCAAGAGTGAAAGTTTTTTGCAGGAATACTCTGCACACAATATGAACCTATTTCTTTTACACATATATGTATTTAACCCCAACATGACGAAGCCCAGTAAAGATTCGGATCAGCCTACACATTAAATCCTGTGCTGTTTGATCGGTCTTCATTGATTGATGGTTTGAAGAAAGGCGTATACCTTGATTTCCCATTAAGACTTCCCATGAAGACTGATCAGACTCTGTCACTCTGATGATAGGCAGGCTGATCTGAGTCTTTGCTGGGCCCTTATCACTTTGTTGGTTTGTCACGATAGTTATCCTTGTCTTTTCAGAAACCAGAAAGGTTTTGTATTTATTGTAAAAAGATATTTAAGGGTGGGAAGCTGAAAAGACATCAGAAAAGAAAGCATAAAGGACTGCCAGAAATTCAAGAGATCCTGAAACAACCACATAACATCCAGAACAGGTTCTTTGACAAAAAACGGAAAGAAGGCATATACCAATATAATTTTGACTTAATTTCGCTAGGAAATCAGCCAGTAATGAGAGAAAGACAGCCTGTATATGAAGACAAATTAAGAACTTGCTCTGAATGCAAAGGGTACTATTCAAATAAGTGTTTCTATAAACATAAATGTCTAATTAAGTTTCCAGCAGCAGTCAAACCAACTCTGCTGCAGAAAACAGATATGACAAAAATAGACAGTGATGAGGAATTTCAGGACATTTTGATTAGGTTTTTGAATGGGGAAGTGGGTGATCTAATACGCTCAAATTACACAATCCAGTTGATAGGTTATAAGCATTTCTGCTTAAGGAGACACGAAGAAGGAAAGGAAGATGAAGTCAGGAAAGTAGTGATGTCTGACATGCGAGAACTGTCTAGACTGTATCTAACATTTCAAGAAATTATTGGCGACACAGTGTCAGTCAAAGACATGTTTAAAAGAGAAAACATTCAAGATTTGCAAGATGCAATTGAAAAAATGGTCGCAAAAGAAAACAAATCAGAAAAGTACGGCCTCAAGTTACTTTTAGATGCAATTATTTTAAGAACAATTAAAACTCTAAAAGGGCATTATTCAGAAAACATCCAAGATGATAAAGCAAAAGAACTAAAATATTTTGAACAAGCTTACAAATACAAAAGTTGTGAATTTTTCCCAAAAGCCTGCCCTGCTTCCATTAAACAATCCAAAGAGAAATCCAGAAAACCTGCGAATCTGCCAGATGAGATTGAACTAAGAAAGCTCCAAGACTATATTCTATCTCATATCAGAAGGATTACCTCTGATTTTCAAATCAGGAACTATAAAGAACTCAGGACATTAGTAGTTGCTCGACTGACCCTTTTTAATGCCAGGAGGGGTAAGGAGGCTCCGAAGATGTTGATAAAAGACTGGGAGAATGCTGAAAATAATGTCTGGATACCCTCTGAAAATGTGGAACAGATACAAGACGAAGCAGAAAAATACCTTGTTGGCCAGTTTAAAATGTGTTACACTTCAGGCAAAGGCAAACGCTTTGTACCTGTGCTTGTTCCAAATAATATCATCTCAGGGATCAAGATTCTTATTAAAGAGAGGGCCATTTATGGGCTGAGGGATAGAAACAAGTTTCTGTTTGGCACCAGAACCATACCTGGGAGAAAACCTGCTCACTGTTCTGGTTGGACTGCACTCAGAGAATTATGTGGGAAAGCAGGTTTGACAATCCCGATCACTACTACAAAGATAAGACATCGCCTGTCTACTATCTATGCGAGTCTAGATATGTCCCCAGGAGACAGAAAAATTTTCTTGGACCATATGGGCCATGAGGAAGCCATAAGCCAAGAAAACTGCCAGTGTCCACCAGGGGTCAGTGCAGTTAGAGTGTTAGGGAAACTTTTACAAGATGTAGACCAAGGTAATATGTTTTTTTAGGTCATCAGAGCCGAAGCTGTTGGGGAGCTTACAGGATAGGCAATGGTCCATTGTAGTTGTAGTCTGCATCATCATCATTTTCAAATGACAATTCTTTTGAAACTGCTAGGCTATGGAAGCTTCCAGTGGAAGTAAAAGTAAGGACTGTGTCACATGACCAAGGTGGCTGCCATGCCATATATGGTAAAAACCTTTGAAAATCCCTTAAAATGTGGTATGCAGCATTGGGGACTCAAGTCCTACCAAGTTTGTTCAAATGATGATCTTTGGTTGACCTTGCCCTTTTTTACATTAAGGTAAAATTTGGTCACTAAAGCATTTGTAGGGCGAAAAGACAAAACAGTGGATTTTTCTGATTCTATTGTAGCCTATAGCATCAGGATTGATATTTGCAATCAGCTGAATGAAAGTTTGTCAGTTCCAAAGATCAAGGTCATTTAGTGACCTTTGTCCTGAGTGCCTGAGACTCATCAATTTATCTTCACAAAAACTGCTGGGCTGATTGAAACCATTTTACATGTGAGCCTCTTTGGGATAGGGCAATGATTGTTTGTTCATGAAATTGGAGTCACATGACCAAGATGGCCACCATGCCCATATATGGTAAAAACTCTTTGAAAATCTCCTTTTTAGGAACCAAATGGTGGTGACCTTGAAACTTAGTATGCAGCATTGGGGATCTAGGCCTTATCAAGTTTATGGAAATGATGACCCTAGGTTGACCTTGACCTATTTTACGCCACAGTCAAATTTTGTCACTTAGGCATTTGTATGGAAAAAAGGAAAAGCAGTGGATTTTTCTTAAGCTATTGAAGCTTATGACATTAATGTTTAATTTTGAATGAATGAATGTTAACGCCATTATACTGGGGTCCAAGACAGCAGACAGTGTTAGCAGTGATCACTGCATTATAATGATGGGGTATTGGGCCTTTAAGTATTTAAATTTGTTTTTATCTCACTTGAGCCAAAGGATCAGGGTGAGCTTTTGTGACAGTTTAATGTCCGTCGTGCATTGTGCATCGTGCGTCTGTTAACAATTTACTTAAATGACATTTCCTCCTTAATCGGTAAATGTATTTTGAAATAATTTCACAGGAATGTTCTTTGGGCAACCCTCTTTGGAAATTGAATGAATGGTTCTGCTCTGCTAAACAAAAAGACCGCCAGAAAATAGTAAAACCTTTAAACAACATCTCCTTCTAGGCCAATGGCCCAGTTTCAAAATAATATCATAGAAATGTGACTCATGAGACGCTCTACCAAAATTGCTCAAATGGTTCCGCTCCGCTTAACAAAATGGCCGCCAGAGCTAAAAAAGGAAAACTTAATAAAGACATCTCCTAAGCAAATGGCCCGATTTCAAAATAATTTCACAGAAATGTTTCTCATGTGACCCTCTACTAAAATTGCTAAAATTGTTTTGGTCTGCCAAACAAAATGGCCACCAGAGCTAAAAATAGAAAATAAACTTTAAATCTTATCTGCTCCTAGGCCAATGGCTCAAGTTCAAAATAATTTCTCAGAAATGTTTCTCTTATGACCCTTTACTAAAATTGCTGAAATCATTTCGTTCCGCTGAAGAAAATGGCTGCCAGAGCTCAAAATAGAAAAAAAACCTTTAAACAACATCTTCTCCTAGGCAAATGGTCTGAATTCAAAATAATTCACAGAAATGTTCCTCTAATGATCCTTTACTAAAATTGCTAAAATTGTTCTGCCCAGCTGAACTAAATGGCCGACATAGCTAAAAATAGAAAAAAAACCCTTTAAACAACTTTTCCTCTGAGGCTGATAGCCTAATATAAAAATAATTTTACAGAAATATTCCTCTTATGACCCTTTAATAAAATTTATAAAATGGTTCCAGTCTGCTGAACAGAATGGCCACCAGAGCTAGAAATAAAAAAACAACCTTTAAATGACATTTTTCACGGAAATGTTACTCATATGACCCTATACCAGAATTGCTAAAATTTTTCCACTCCGCTGAACAAAATGGCAACCAGAGCTAAAAATAGAATAATCTTTAAATGACATCTCCTTGACAAATGGCCTGATTTGAATATAATTTCACAGATATGTTCCTCATATGACTTCTTACCAAAATCACTAAAATTGTTCCTCTCTGCTGAACAAAATGTCTGCCAGAGGTAAAAATAGAAAAAATAGAAAACCTTTAAACAACATCTCCCCCCTAGGCCAGTGGCCCGATTTCAAAATAATTTCACAGAATCTGCCTCTTATGCCCCTTTACCAATATTGTTGACATTGTTCTAGCTGCTATGCTGAACAAAATGGCCATCAGAGCTAAAAATAGAAAATAACCTCTAAACCACATCTCCTCCTAGCCCAATGGCCCGATTTCAAGGTATTTTCACAGAAATGTTTCAGATATGGCCCAATATTGCTAAAATCATGCCGCTGCACTGAACAAGATGGCTGCCAAAGCTAAAAATAGAAAAAAACCTTTAAAGGACATCTCCTTCTAGATTAATAGCCAAATTTCAAAATAATTTCACGAAATGTTCCTCTTATGTCCCTTTACCGAAATTAATAAAATGGTTTTGTTTGAAAATGACCGTCAGCGCGAAAAACCTTTAAATGACATCTCCCAGGCCAAAGGCCTGATTTCAAAGTAAATTCACAGAAATGCTCCACTTATGCCCCTTTACAAAAATTGATAAAATGGTTCCGCCAGAGCAAAAAAAAGCAAAATCTTTAAATGACATCTCCTATTCCAATGGCCCTATTTCAAAACTGGAGACCCAAGTGGGCCAGATATGTTTCACCTGGATTAGGCTGATAATGACATGTTACATTGTGCCATGGTGGCCATCTTGGCTATCAGATCAGAGTGCCTTTAGCAGTCCAGAATCTGATGTTGTTTGAAGAGTTTCAAGAATGGAACCATTTTAGCAATTCTAAATCTCCGTGCTGTCCCAATGCTTTCCACCAAGTTTCCACTCATCGGACTTATGGTTCAGGAGCAGATAACAATTGAAGAGTTTCAAGATGGCTGCCATGGCAGCCAGCATGGATATGATTCTGATGGAAATGTCAAAAATGTGAAAAGTAGCTGACAAACATACAGATGAGGGACAGACCATGTTCAACAGACCTTGGCATAAGTTGATAATTGAAGATCTTCGAGATGGCTGCTGTGGAGGCCATCATGGCTATCGTAACAAAATGGTTTAGCAATTGTTTCAAGATTTTCAAAATGGCCACCATCTTGGATATTGGAACGGAATGAATTTAGCAATTCTAAATCTCCATATTACCCCAATACCTCCCAACAAGTTCAGGCTCAGTCCGACTACTGTGCAGAGCAGACGAGGTTTGAAGATTTTCAAGATGGCTTCTGTGGCAGCCATCTTGGATATCAGAATGGAATGATGCCTCTCATCAAGTTTCAGCTCAGTCAGACTTACGGTTTGGGAGGATATGTCGTCTGAAGATTTTCAAGATAGCCGACATGGGGGCCTTCTTGGAATGGAACTACTTCAGCAGTTCTAAACCTCCATGTGGCCCCATGCCATCCATCAAGTTTGGGCTCAATGTGACATGGTTCGGGAGCAGGTGTAGTTTCAAGATTTTCAAGATGGCTCCCTAGATGGCCATCTTGGATAGCCAGACAGAACCAGTTTAGCTATCTATGTTGCTCCAATGCTTCCCATCAAGTTTCAGGTCAATCTAGCTTACAGTTTGGGAGGAGCGGGAGATGTTGTTTGAAGAATTTCAAGATGACTGCCATGGCAGCCATCTTGGATATCAGAATAGAACGATTTTAGCAATTCTGAATCTCTGTGTCTCTCAAATCCATGGTGGCCATCTTGGATATAGGATCGGAACAATTTTAGCAATTCTGAATCTCTATGTCGCTCTAATTACTCCCATTAAGTTTTAGCTCAATCTGACTTATGGTTTGGGAGGAGATGTCTTTTGAAGAATTTCAAGATGGCCACCTTTGGATATAGGAAGGAAAATGATTTTAGCAATTTTGAATCTCTATGTCACTGTGATGCCTTCCATCAAGTTTGGGCTCAATCCAACTTAGGGTTTGGGAGGAGATGTCGATTGAAGAACTTCAAGATGGCAGCCATCTTGGATATTGAAAGGAACAATTTTAGCAATTCTGAATCTCCATATTGCCACAATGTCTTCCACTAAGTTTCAGCTCAATCCAACTTATGGTGTTGTAGATGTCGAAAATGTGAAAAGCTAACGACGGACGTTGGACGGACGACGGGTGGACAACGGACAACAGGCCATGGCATAAACTGACCTGGAGCATGTGAGCTAATAATTTCACAGAATGGTTCCACTCCAATGAAAAAGATGGCCTCCAAAGCTGAAAATAGAAAAAATATCTCCTTAAACCAGTAACTCTTTCACTTCCATAAGCTATGAAACATCCTAGATTCAGGTGAGTGTTCCAGAGCTGTTATGGCCCTCTTGTTCTAAAATACTGCTTGGCCAGTTGAAAGATCATACAAAACCTCTATTAAATAAAACAAATGAAAGTATATGCTAAACGCAATACATGTATTTATCTTAATCACAAAAACAATTTTCTGAAGACTCAATGGGGTGGTTGGGTGAGGCAAAGGTGTCATGTATCTTTTGTTACCTGGACATACAACTGGTACTGGCTTACAGTTGGGCAAGGCCTGCTGTCCTTGCAGCAGGGTAGGGAAGAGGGAAATGTTTTTATTTCTTCTGTTTCTTCACTTTCTTTCATTTTTATTTTCCCCCCCCTTACCCTCACTTTCATCTCCTGTACTGTCTCTTCGGTCTCATTCTTCACTTTCTCTGGGAGACGACACAAAATGACCCACAAGGGTTGACATGTTGTTAAACCCCAACACAGTTGATCAGTCTGAAAACTCGAAAAACTGTTGTTGCAAAGAAAACAGTCAAATAAGCCTGGTCACAAGAACCCTGTTATGCCCAATCTCCAGAATACATCACAAAAACATACCTATATAATTTTGACCCCTTAAACCCCACTTCCGTATAGTAAAACTGGTGTTTACATCGGTATACATTATTTTTCTTTTGCTAAAAAATATAGGCAGCTTTAACGAGTACTCACAATATATGTTTTGAGCAGATTAATATGAAAAATATTAGAATTTTTATCTGAAAACTTTCAGTTTTTGCTGGTGAAATTTTCCATATATTTGAATAGGCATGTTTTTGTAATGAGATAGTGACATGCTTTTTCAGAAAAAAAAAAACATGCTTCTGAAGCAAGAAGTAACATGCTTTGTGATATTACACATTTATCATAACCAGCATAGCCATTGGACTGATGAGGAAATCAGGACTAACTCCTCTGGGACATTTTACCACAATTAGCCATTCAAGTAACCTAATAAAGAAAGTCAAATAAATGAATGCTATAAATCTACTTTTCAGGTACCTTATTAAAGAAAAAATGCAAGTGTAAACAAAAAAAAACAAAAAAAAACAACAAACAAACCTATACCCAGTAAAACAATTAAATTGCAAGGTTTTATCTTTGCTATGTGTATTTACATAAATTTTTAGAAATTTCCGCTAGATTCTTATCCTTTTTGGGTTTTCCTGGTTTGAATGGTCATTGGAAAATTTACAAACTGAAACTGCATTTGCATCTAAACTGAGAAAGTAATTCTTAAAGCTAAAATAAACTATTTGTTTGCAAATTTTCATTCAGAACAAAAAGCGCAGAGAAAATTTTCTTCAAATGACCATGTTATTTCTGAAATCTCTGTGGTGCGGTGACGTCAGAAATGTTGCACTCTTTGATTTCATGTAATATGCTACATTTGAGTGCCATGGCATTGCATGTTGTTCAACCTGCTAAACTGTCTGCAGCCTTTTTGGGCTGGTAATGGTAAAAACTCATGATTTGGGGGGACTAAATACAAAATGTACATGGTAAGTGTCTAATGACAAAAATATAACTGGTTTGCCGCAACAGTTTTATAGGGTCTTGCTGAAGCTTGCCCCTATAAAATTGTCTAAGGCTCACAGATAATATTTTATAATTAAAGGTACTACCCATGTACTTACTATATATAAGCCAACTCATGAGTTTGCAGGTTCTAACCAGTGAAAGCTCAACCAAGCCTTCACACCATGTATTCTTGCTAGAGCCTTCCCTATTCACACATAAAGAGTATTTCTCACTTGAGCCTTCATTGTTCACACACTTGGAGTATAGATGGAAATAGACAAACCCTTCAGAGGGCCTAGCCAAATATGACACCTGTTTCCTTGTTTTGCTTTGCATGCACATTTGAAATATGACCTTACAGAGAACAAAGAGTGCCACAATAACATAGATTGATTCATTTTATTTAGGTACCTTGTCAGTAGCTGCTGCGAAAATTCCAAGCAAGATGTCAGCCACTGCCTCATCTACCACAGCTTCGACTTACACAGGTAAATTTAAATGACCATAACAAAGCCTAACAGGTTTAGTTTACGTTCAAGCTTCTCTTGGAGCTATAACTCTACCTTTGATGCTAGAAAGATGTAATTTGCTATCATACTTGCCTAGGCCAAGAATATTCAGCTTAATATATGATACAATTGCCCTTAGGTCATGCCCCAGGGTGGGCCAAGGTCTGGCCACAGGGCATTTAAGTGTACCATGTGCACAGGTCTAGTTGGTTTTGCCCTTGAGGTCAGCTGAAAGATGACTGCTGACCTTGGTAGCCCATTCATGTTTTATAAAAAACTGGCAACAACCAGGGCAACCATAACATATCTAGATTCTGTTGTATTGGACTTCTCATAATTTTAAGGAGTTGCTTGCCTTGAGTGCAGAAAAAGACTATTTCATGTTTTGAATGTGACAGCCCCTGTAGGTTTTATAGAACCACCATCAAACTATCAGTCTGAAAATAATTTGAAAATCAGCAAAATCAGACTCCTCTGCCATTCCATTGAGGACAGAAAAATGCCTACTTTTGATGTTTTCAGCCTGTAGTGTTTCTAGTATTGGCAAGACTCAGCAACATAGTATGTGTAGTTACCAAGGAAAGGATGAACAGTTATTGTTATAATCGAAACTGAGGGATTCAGGAGATACTAAAAATGTGACTGGGTATATACCAGAGTGATTAAGTGGACTTGTGTGTTAGGCAGTTGCCTCACATCTAATGATTAAAAAATGTTTGAATATGATAGCTGCTGTTTCCAGGCTCTATACAATAGTTTGCACTTTAATGTTTTAATGCCCCCGCCATTTTCTAGGCGGGATGGGGGGTGCATATAGTATCACCACTGTCCATACGTATGTCCGTCCCGTCCCGGCATTCCTGTACGTAACACAAATGGTTTCCGTGCGATATCTTTTGAAAAGGGTGGTATATTGGATTGAAATTTTATACACAGGTATATAATCATAAAATGTAGATAAAGTTCGATTTAGGGTAAAATCCACCAATTATTTTGGGAGTTATGGCCCTTTTTCAACTTAGAAAATTTTTCAGCTTTGAAAAATGGTTTCAGTTCGATATCTTTTTAAAAGATTAGTGTATTGGATTCAGACTTTATACACAGGTATATAATCATAAAATATAAGTCTAGTTGGATTTAGGGAAAAATCCACCAATTACTTTGAAAGTTATGGCCGTTTTTCGACTTTGGAAAATGGTTTCCGTTCAATAACTTTTAAAAGATTAGTTTATTGGATTCATATTTTATACTCGAGCATATAATTATAAAATATAGATGGAGTTTGATTAAGGGTTAAATCCACCAGTTATTTTTGGAGTTACAGCCCTTTGTCACTTTTATGGTAAAATCCACCAATCATTTTGGGAGTTATGACCCTTTTTCAACTTCGAAAAAAGGTTTCTGTTTCATAACTTTTGAAAAGATTAGTGAATTGGAATCATATTTTATATGCGAACATATAATTATAAAATATAGGTCAAGTTCGATAGAGGGTAAAATCCACCAATTATTTTTGGAGTTACGACCCTTTTTCAACATTGAAAAATAGTTTCTGTTTGATTTCGTTTGAAAACATTAGTGTATTGGATTCATATTTAATACACAGGTATACAATCATAAAATAGAGGTCAAGATCGATTTAAGGTAAAATCCACCCATTATTATGGGAGTTATGGCCCTTTTCAAAAAACATTTTTCCTTTCGATATTTTTTTAAAAAAGATTGATGTTTTGGATTCATATTTTATACACACGTATATAATCATAAGATAGTTCGTTAGATTTAGGGTAAACTCTGCCAATTATTATTAGAGTTATGGCCTTTTTTCCAACCATTTTTTGCAAAATGCCTGCATGTGGGTGAGGATGGCCCTGGGCGGGGACATCTGTGTCATATTGACACATTTCTAGTTGAATTCAATTAACATACAATTTCAGATCTAGATAATGGTGAACTGGATGATGAAACCAAGGATGACAATGTTGGCGAAACCAATGTCAAAGGACCAACCATACAGAAACTTGGAAAACCATCAGGTAAACATTTATATTTTTCGCTGAGGAAGTTAATAATTTCACTGTTGGAAGAAAATGGAATTTGACTGATATTGGGGATGGAAACATTACATTGTCATTGCATCATTATCTATGTGCTGATATTACACACATTTCAAGCTCACTATGTTGGTTGGGCTGCTCATGGTAGAGGCTAACTTTCTTTGCCAAGTGTCCAAAAAGCACTTATTAAAATGCCTTAGTGAGTTTTTTAAGGTACAGACCTCTTTTCACACAATATTGTAACCCATTGCCACTACCAAAATTGATTTGAAACGAGCAAGAAGAAAGTTGCAACTGTATTTGGAAGGTTGAAACATCAATGTCAACAAAAGCAGCAGGAAAGTGAAGGCAGTGATCAGGAATCAATACAGTTACCTTACACCTCCCAGCCAAGACACCAAAGGAAATAAAGCACCAGCATAAAATAACTTCACCAAAATTAACCGTTATCCGGCTGTACACAACAATCCCTATCTTTGCAAACAGTGTAGATCACGATCAGATGCCATCTGATTAGGAGCTACACTGTTTGTCATTTAGTTTGTTTGTTTGTGTTGAAGTTTTACGGCCCAGTCAACCCAGTGGGGTCATGTTGAGTGTGGTCAGTTTACCTAACCACACGTTTACTGGGCAGGGTTAGTCCTCTAAGTGGTTAACCAGTATTGTGCACATTCTTTCGCCAGAATTTGACAACTGCCCTTCTTGAATCAGCGGAAGGGAGAGAATGACCGTAGAAAATATTTCATGATCAATCTCCATGAAAGAATGTTGCCGGCCTCGGTGGGGGTTGAATCCATGACCTCCTGGTCTCCAGTCTGATGGCGCATCCAACAGAGCCACTGAGGCCGGCTGTCATTTAGTTTGTAAATTTGAATGAGTAGTTTGATTGATTAAAAGTCAGAAGTGGATGTGGCTAAATTAATTTATTTAGGAGGGTAAATTTTAAAACATCACACGCAGAAAGCCAAAAGGACAGTTCCTTTCCCACAGAAGAAACTGTTTTAACGATTTAAAAACCATGCTCAAACAGCACATCAATATCGTGATTTGCACATGGATTTGGCTGTTGGAACAGATTTTTTTTATTCATTCAACAATGGCTTCAAATAGCTGGGCAACTCTGCAAGAAAAACATTTATGAATTCATTCTTAGTTGAACATAACAATATTTTTGATTGCAGTTCATTGGTCTGATCATGATACGAAGACAATAAGGCACCACTTCCTACAACAAATAACAGAGACAAAGGACAGAAACAAAGGATCATTGCCAAGTAAGTCTTCAACATTGCATTATGTAATAATAAGCTCAAGCTTGCATTAAGTAATTGGCCACAGTACAGATTCATGGAAATCATACCCTGACAGTGTTTTAAATGCATGGAGGGTTATGTAGTAAAATGCACAGATTATATTTACAGCTAAGTTCAGGGTGAGCAAGAGGTTTCCATTTGGCATGAGTGAATACATAATGGGTCTTGTGATTTCATCCTTCTGTTAGTTCCAGTCATATTGTCCATGAATTTTAAGACATTTTATTTAATGGAGTTTTGATTAGCACAGACAAATAGGGGAAAAAATAGACTTATTCTCTATGGCTGCATATTTCGCATTGATTGTGTTCTGAAGTCTTAAGGCATTTCATGGAAATCCTGTAAAGCTAGGCTAAGGACAGATAACAATATAAGTGCAAAAATTCCTGAATATACACGAGTCTTGTTGGAAATCATTTGACTTAAAAATTCCCTCATTTGCTATATGACTCTTTGGGCATTCGTAGAAAAAAAATGGCACTTTCCCTATATCAATCTGCCAATTTGATAAACATCAAAGTCAGTATATAAGCACCAGCTTAATTACTGTAGTCATTTAACTTTTGATAAAGGCTGCCTAAGGTTTTGGGGCAGATTTCCATCATAACCAGTTTTTCCACCACAGCCATCTGGTTTGTACTTTGAAGACTGTAACCCCTATATTTTTATCAGATCTTTAGATGTGTAGGAAACAGTAAATCCTATTATCCTAAAGTAGAAGATCTTCACAGACATGAAATTTCAGATGAGTTTGATTTTGGGCCTGATTGTTCCTCAATTTAGTGTTATAGTTCTGAATCAAGACTCCTACAGAGATGCAAGAAAACAATAATAAATGAGTTCTAGTATAATAAGGACTAGTACAAGTGTATGTGTGTGTGTGTTTTGAGTTTTATGTCCCACTAATAACTAAGGTCATATGGAGCAGGGACTTTGGTTTAAAGGCTCATCAGAAAGTCTGGAGAAGCTTGGAGTCAAGCCTGCAACCCCTGGCTTATGAGGCGAGTAGCTTAACCACTACACAATGGAGGCTTCTGTCTGATACAAATACTACATCCACATCAGACTTTACATGGCTGAGTTACTTGCCCATGGGTGCAGAAAGAGACCTTGTTATGGCAATAATTCCTGTAGTTTTTACTGAATCATCATAAAACTTACAGATTAACCATGAAGCCTTGGAAAAGTTTAAAATTTGACTTAATCAGACTACCACAGTTACTTACCCTTGAGTGTAGAAAACAAGCCTTGTGAAGTTGACAGTCACAAGCTTTTTCTGCCTATATATCCGGGTTCCCTAAAAGACCTTTTTTTACCAATGCCAAAAAGTAGGTATTTTTTCCAGTTTTGTTGAAAAAAAAATCCCAGACTGAAAAAGAAATTTCCCAAACAAGAGGCTCAATGAGCCTAACCGCTTACCTGAGGAACTTCAATTTTAACAATTTACAGATTTGACTATTGCTCAGGTGAGCTAATAAGAAATAGGATTTTAATAAATATTGTTAAATAGTAAAAAACATGTTCTGCATATGAGTTCAAAAGCTTTAACTTCTCAATATGTTCAGTAAGCAGAAATGAACTGTTGTAACAGCCAGTACAGGCTAAAATAAGCACCTCATCAGACGGTCGTATTTCCCAGTTAGGGTCAGTATGTCACAATTTTTCCCAAACTGACAGAATGCTGGTCCCATTCCAAAATTGTTTAGTCTATCCTGTTTGTCCATTCAGTTTTTTATTGAATTATTTTGAGATTTACAATAGTTTGAAATAATATGGCATTGACGACTATAAAAAAAAATCAATAAACTGTGTTCACAATTTTCATTTTGGGAGGGATACTGTTGGTTTTCCATTCATATATTTGCTTGGAGCTGTAAACTGAAATTTCGGATGGTAAACCCACTGATTTACCTCTCCAAATGAAAATTTTGAATATAGTTATCCTCTTATTATACAGCAAGCATAAAATTGTCATGTTAACCTTATTATAGCAAAATTGATGAGTTTGCATATGTATGTGCATATAAGTAAAACTTGCATAATAGGCATATGTAAATTTGCACTTGGTCGTGAGTCAGGACTCCTGACAAGGTGAAAATGTTTTACTTTAGGGTAAGTTTGATAATGATGATGAAATGGAATAATATGGCCCCTCAACACAAGTAAGGTCATTTCTTGTATGTTATTGATGACATAGTGTTCCTAGGCAAAACAAATCCACTTGGCAGTTAACCATTTGTAAGTGCTCATTACTGGCAACTCCCCTTCTTGAATCAGCAGAAGGGAGAGAATGGTTGCAGAAATTCACAATTTGGAATATTGCTGACCCCTACGAGAATCAGATCCACAACCTCCTGCATGCCAGGCATCTGGCAAATGCACCTGTCAGACTTAAGAATACAGAGTAAATTTTTCTCACTCTAACAAATGCATGTATGCAGATGAATACCCATGGGGATTTTGTATGGAGCTTGAATGAATGTCACAGCTTCCAGGTCATTTATGAAAATAAAAATTGTGTGCTTTTTCCACTGATTCTCTTGTGTAAGAATATTTTATTTCATTCTTTTTAAGGTAAACAACAGATACTTGAGTTTATAAACAAGAATGAACTGCAGTCACTACAACATTTGACAACAGACGAGAAGTACTGGAAAATTAGATCAAAACTATTTAATGAAAGAAAAATTCTGCGAACAAAACGAGAGGCAAAACTAAAAGAAATAACAAAATAAGAATTGATATGTGTTAGGGCGAAAAACCAGAGGGCCATTGTACTGGGATAGCTAGTGTGAGCAGCCTTACGAAATCCAAGTTAAAAATGTGACCATGCTTATCTGAATAGAATTTTAAGTCCAGTAGCTACCATGCTTCCTCTGGCGCTTACAATGTTTTTTTTATTAGCTCACAAAAGCTCAGGAGAGCTATTTGTGATCACCCTCTGTCCATCGTCTGTAGTCCGTCATCCGTCATCAACAATTAGTTTGTTAATACTCTAGAGGTCACAGTTTTGACCTAGAATGTTTGTCCATATGAAATCTAGGTCTGGTGTGTAGATGTGAAAATTGTTTGCTCATAATTCTCAGATTTTTTTTTTTCAACTTTTTCCGCTTTGTTAACTTAGTCAGTTTTTACCTAAAACCCTTACAGAGCGCAAGTCCTCCTACAGTTTTTGGCCAGTCATTTTGAAACTTCACAGATGTTTTGGCCATTGTGTGTAGATGTGCATATTGTTTGCTCATAATACTCAGATTTTTTTTCAACTTTTTTCGCTTTGTTAACTTAGTCAGTTTTTACCTAAAACCCTTATAGTCAGTGGGTGTCTCGTGAGCGCAACTCCTCCTACAGTTTTCGGCCAATCATTTTGAAACTTCACAGATGTTTTGACCATGGTGTGTAGATGTGCATATTATTTGCTTATAATTCTCAGATTTTTTTTTTTTCAACTTTTTCCACTTTGTTAACTTAGTCAGTTTTTACCTAAAAACCTTATAGTCAGTGGGTGTCTCGTGAGTGCAACTCCTCCTGCAGTTTTAGGCCAATAGTTTTGAAAATTCACAGATGATTAGGTCAGGGTCTGAAGATTTGCATATTGTTTGCACATAAATCTCAGATTCATTTCAGCAGAGTTAGGGGCCCTTGATTTATGCCCAAAATTGGTTTCCGCTCAATATCTTGTGAAAGAATTGATGGATTAGGATCTTATTTTGCATACATATTGTTGTTAACAATACTTAGCTTGGGATTGTCACATGACATTTTTTATCAATTTTCAGTTGAGTTACTGGCCTTAATTAATGGGCAAAAATGATATCCGCTCAATATCAATATCTTGTGAAATAATGGACAGGTTAAGATCAAATTTTGCAAGCCAATATTCCATATTTTCTACTTTGTCCATTTTTCTTACAAACTAACCCATCAGTTTCTTGAATACTGCAAAATAGATTTTTTTCAATACAAATAGGATTTATGCCTTAATCCCTGCAGGTGTGACACCGCTTTCCATGGATTTCTTGTCTGGAGCTATGATACTGTTTGTCTCTCTAGCTAATTGGCAATGCAAATTAGATCTAAAAATAGATCCAGCTAGCTGAGTATGAAATGGATCTAAAATTAGATCTAGCTAAGTGTCAGTCAAAAGATCAAGCTCATTTATAGCACTTGATTTGTATATAGCACATAATAAACAGTTGCATCATATCACAGAAGCCGGGGCACAACAAAATCCTACAAGAAGACCTCTGCGATCAACAGACACATATCAACCTGTGCATCAAGCCTGTATGGCCAGAGTATTCACTTTGGTCTTTGGATAGCTCAGAGATTATAAAATGCTGATGCAAATGGTAAAAACTCTGATCAGACTGAGTATCTTCCCTGATCTGATATGTTATCTTGTATGTTTTGCCATCACCTGTTCATATATTGTATAAGAAGCAGTTTTATAACATTATGGTTGGACTTCTATAAAGTATTGCCAATTGAGGTCTTTTACATTTGATCCAGCACATGACAAAACCTGCAGTAAGACTCCTGAGACCAGCAAAAAATGGAACCAGCCTGCTCATCTGCACAGTCTGATAAGTCTTCGCTGATTGCATGAGCCTTCTACAGCATCTGGTTTATCCAAAGAGAGATGAGTAAAAAAACTTTCCGTACTTGATGAGTATCCCAGTAAGCATTCTTTATAAATCTATAGCGGGCCGTTATCGGCCCGTCAGCTACCCTGACGGGCCGATAACGGCCCGCTATAGATTTATAAAGAATGCTTACTGGGATGCAGGATGATCTGAGTATTTGCTGGTTGCACAGGTCTGATTGTAGGTTTTGTCATGTGCTGGCTCATGTAACAGTGTTTCAGCATTATCAGTTTTCTTGTAATAGAATGCTGTAAAAATTTGTGATGTTTCGTGTTCGCTTTTGTTAGAAACTGGCCCTGGTCCCAAGGTTATACAAATATTTTTCATGCTCCTATCAACTGAAAAGGAAGGAGTCTGGCCTGGTCCTGAGGTTAAAAAATCTTTTTAGCTCCCCTGTGCCAAAGGCTCTGGTGGAGCTTATAGGATGGTAGCCTCCGGAGTCCGTCGTTGTCCATCAACATTTTCAAAGGACTGCTTCTCTGAAACTACTAGGCCAATTTTAATTAAATTTCATATGCAGCTTCCAGGCAGAGTGAGAAAGAAAGTTTATAGAAGGGTTTCTAGTACTCAGTTTTAGCTAACCCTAGCATTGGAAAGGTATACGATTTATTTCGATACAGGAAGAAAGCCTGGACATGTCTGTATATAAAACAGCTGTATAGCAGATATGCATTCACTGCATTTCGAGAGAACTTGCACGTTTCTGTGGAGGCCCAGTTGATACTTAACAATTTCTAACTTTACAAAACTTTGTGTATTTAGGTTAAATCATGAAAAAAAAAAAAAAAGAAAAAATGCTCAAAACAGAGGGCAGAATGTTTACTTTCTCATGCAATTATGCAAACATGACGTCATTTGTGACATCCCGGTTGTTTTTTACCTGTAAGGGAGAGTACCCCATTTTCCTGTCTGAGGAATTTTTAAATTTTGCTTGCAAACTGTGTTTCAAATAAACATTTGCCCATTTCTTATAACCTATACTAGAAGGTAAACAGAAATGGATTAACAACAAAAAATTTGCGATTTTTCGTCCAATATGGCCTTCTCAATAAACCTGTAAGAAAGCGTTTGATTGCAAATTTTATGATACCATTTTGACATCTTGTGGGCATTTGTATTTATGGTTTTTAGCTCATGGTGAGCTATTGTGATCACTCACTGTCCGTCGTCGTCGTCGTCGTCCGGATGTCCGTCTGTCCACAATTTTTAAACAACATCTCCTCCTAAACCACTGGTGGGAATTTGACCAAACTTCACAGGAATGATCCTTGGTTGGTCCTCTTTCAAAGTTGTTCAAATGGTTCTGGTTCGTTGCATATCTAGGTCACAGGAGCTAAAAATAGATTTTTTAATTAAAAACTTAAAAAATCTTCTTGTCCGAAACCACTGGACCGATTTCAATATAATTTTGCAAAAATGTTCCTTTGGTGATCCCATACAAAGATTGTTCAAGCCATTTGGATTCTTCAAAAAACATGGCCGCCAGGGGGCGGGGCTTATTTTCCCTGTATATCAATATAGAAAACTTTAAAATTCTTCTTGTCAGAAACCATTGGACCAATTTCCATATAATTTTGCAGAAATGTTCCTTTGGTGATCCTGTACCAAGATTATTCAAGCCATTTGGATTCATCAAAAAACATGACCGCCAGGGGGCAGGGCTTATTTTCACTATATATCTGTATAGAAAACTTTAAAAATCTTCTTGTCAGAAACCACTGGACCCATTTCCATATAATTTTGTAGAAATGTTTCTTTGGTGATCCTCTTGCAAGATTGTTCAAGCCATTTGGATTCGTCAAAAAACATGGCCGCCAGGGGGCGGGGCTTATTTTCCCTATATATCTGTATAGAAAACTTTAGAAATCTTCTTGTCAGTAACCACTGGACCGATTTCCATATAATTTTGCAGAAATGCTCCTTTGGTGATCCTCTTGCAAGATTGTTCAAGCCATTTGGATTCGTCAAAAAACATGGCTGCCAGGGGGCGGGGCTTATTTTCCCTATATATCTATATAGAAAACTTTAAAAATCTTCTTGTTAGAAACCACTGGACCGATTTCAGTATAATTTTGCAGAAATGTTCCTTTGGTGATCCTCTACCAAGATTGTTCAAGCCATTTGGATTCGTCAAAAAACATGGCTGCCAGGGGGGGCGGATCTTATATTCCCTATATATCTGTATAGAAAATTTAAAAAATCTTTTTATCAGAAACCACTGGAATGATTGCAATATAATGTGGCAGAAATGTTCCTTTGGTGATCCTGTACCAAGATTGTTCAAGCCATTTGGATTCGTCAAAAAACATGGCCGCCAGGGGGTGGGGCTTATTTTCCCTATATATCTCTATAGAAAAACTTGAAAAATCTTCTTGTCAGAAACCACTGGACCGATTTCATTATAACTTGGCAAAAATGTTTCCTTTGTGACCTTCTACCAAGATTGTTCAAGTAATCGTGATTTGTCAAAAAACATGGCCACTAGGGGGTGGAGCTTATTTTCCCTATATATCTATATAGAAAACTTGAAAAAATCTTCTTGTCAGAAACCTCTGGACCGATTTCAATATACCTTGGCAGAAATGTTTCTTTGGTGACCCTTTACCAAGATTGTTCAAGCTGTCATGATTTGTCAAAAAACATGGCCGCCAGGGGGTGGGGCTTATTTTCCCCGTATATCTACGTAGAAAACTTTAATGATCTTCTTGTCAGAAACCACTGGACTGATTTCAATTAAACATTGCAGAAATGTTTCTTATGTAACCCTCTATCAAGGTTATGCAAGCCGTCATGATTCATCAAGAAACAGGGCCGCCAGGGGGTGGGGTTTATTTTCCCTATATATCTATATAGAAAAACTTTAAAAGTTCTTTTCAGAAACCACAGGTCCAATTTCATTACAACTTGGCAAAAATGTTTCCTTGGTGACCCTCTACCAAGATTGTTCAAGTAATCATGATTTGTCAAAAAACATGGCTGCTAGTGGGTGGGGCTTATTTTCCCTATATATCTATATAGAAAACTAAAAAATCTTCTTGTCAGAAACCAATGGACCGATTTCAATATAACTTGGCAGGAATGTTTCTTTGGTGACCCTCTACCAAGGTTGTTCAAGCTGTCATGATAGTCAAAAAACATGGCCACTACGGGGCAGGGCTTATTTTTTTCTATATGTCTATATAAAAAACTTTAAAAATCTTCTCGTAAGAAACCATTGGACCAAGCTCAATGTAGCTTGGCAAGAATGTTGCTTTTGTGACCCTCTACCAGGATGGTTCAAGCCTTCATGATATGTCAAAAAACATGGCCTCCAGGGGGCGGGGCTTATTTTCGGTATATATCTGTATAGAAAACTTTAAAATGCTTCTTGTCAAATACCTCCTGACCAATTTCAATAATGCTTACCAAGATTGTTCAAGCTGTCATGATTTGTCAAAAAACATGGCCGCCAGGGGGTGGGGCTTATTTTCCCCGTATATCTACGTAGAAAACTTTAATGATCTTCTTGTCAGAAACCACTGGACTGATTTCAATTAAACATTGCAGAAATGTTTCTTATGTAACCCTCTATCAAGGTTATGCAAGCCGTCATGATTCATCAAGAAACAGGGCCGCCAGGGGGCGGGGTTTATTTTCCCTATATATCTATATAGAAAAACTTTAAAAGTTCTTTTCAGAAACCACAGGTCCAATTTCATTACAACTTGGCAAAAATGTTTCCTTGGTGACCCTCTACCAAGATTGTTCAAGCAATCCTGATTTGTCAAAAAACATGCCTGCTAGTGGGTGGGGCTTATTTTCCCTCTATATCTAAATAGAAAACTTTAAAAATCTTCTTGTCAGAAACCACTGAACCGATTTCAGTTTAACTTGGCAGGAATGTTCCTTTGGTTACCCTCTACCAAGTTTGTTCAAGCTGTCATGATTCGTCATGGTTATGAAATTTATACTTAAAATTTTAGAGCAGTGAACTTGGCTGAAACTTCAACATTAAGTATGCAAATCTGTTTGCTCAGGTGAGCGATATAGGACCATCATGGTCCTCTTGTTTAATAAAATAATTTGCGTATAGGACCTTGTACATTAGTCATAAATGTGCATCATCAGGGGAATCGCCATGCATTTCTTCATATCCATAATTTCAAAACCTTTGTTGACGAACTATACTTTGTAAGAATGTATGAAGGCCACACATAATATTTGACATAGTTTCTGCAAACTAAAATGTTTATCAAAATTCCATAAAATACACGCCGTTTTACAAAAGGCAACAAGAATTTTAAACAATCAGTGCTAATTTATATTCAGACATCAACTGTACAGATTAATTTATTGCAAGTTGGGTGTATATTGGGTCTATTTTATCTGTTAGTATATACATATGCACTATACGTTTAATAGAACAGTTGGTTGGCAAAACTCCAAACCAGTATCATGCAAAATGCATGCATTTCTCCAAAATGCAATTAGTTTCGCATTGCTTTACAGCGGTTTTGTATGAACCAATATCCAAGCTTAATATATACAAAAATTCAACCATTTATCTTTCCAATGCTAGGGTTATGTTTTTTGTTTTTTTTTGCAAGGTACAGGAATTAAGAAAACCAACTACAGTGTATTATATAGTTGGTCTAGTTCACATGACCAAGATGGCCTCCATGCCTATATATGGTAAAAAAAACTTCTTCTCCAGAGCCACAGGTCCATTTGCCTTTAACTTAGACAGTAGTATTTGGGACCAATTCTACAAAAGTTATATAAATGATGACCCTGAGATGACCTTGACCTATTTTACAGCAAAGTCAAATTTGGTAGCTTAATTAGGCTTTTAAATGGGACAAACTGAAACTGTGCTTTTTGCTGTTACTTTTATTGTATGTGAGATGGATATGCAGCCAACTTCAACCCCTGTAAATGCTAAAGGTCAGTGTCATTTAATGACCTTGGCAAAAGGTCACAGGTTGAATACTTTTATAATTCTTTTTCTTAGAAACTATTGCGCTAATTGTAATAATATTTAGTCTGAAGCTTATGTAGGATGGAAAGGAGAAATTACACTCAAAATGTTTAGATCACATGACCAAGATGGCTGCAATCCCCATATCTGGTAAAAACTTTTAAAAAATTTTCTTCATAACCATTTGGATGATTACCTTGAAACTTTATATGTAGTACTGGGACTCAAGTACTACAAAAGTTATATACATGATGACCCTAGGATGACCTTGATCTATTTTGCAGCAAGGTCAAATTTGTTATGTTAGGCTTTTGAATGGAAACTGCTGAAACTATACATTTTTCTGTTACTGTTATCATCTGAGATATGAATATATAGTCAACTTCAACCCATATGAATGCTTAAGGTCAATGTTATTTAGTGATCTGGGCCAAAGGTCACTTTGGTTGAATATTTTTAAAGTCCTTTTTCATAAAAACTATTAGCTAATTGAACTAATATTAAATCTGCAGCCTATGTGGGATAGGAGAAAGAAATAGTTTTTAAAAAATCTGCCCAAGATGGCCACTATGCCCATATATGGCAAAACTTAAGTAATTTTCTTTTCCAGAACCACTAGGCCAATTATCTTGAAACTTGGTATGTAGTAGTTGGGACTCTAGAACTACAAAAAATTTATATTAATGATGACCTTGGGGTGACCTTGATCTATTTTACGGCAAGGTCAAATTTGATCCCTAAGGTTTTTGAATGCTAAAAAGCTGCAATAGTGCATTTTTAGCTCACCTGAGCCGAAGGCTCATGGTGAGCTATTGTGATCACTCACCGTCCGTCGTCGTCGTCGTCAGTGTCCGGATGTCCGTCTGTCCACAATCTTTAAACAACATCTCCTCCTAAACCACTGGTGGGAATTTGACCAAATTTCACAGGAATGATCCTTGGTTGGTCCTCTTTCAAAATTGTTCAAATGGTTCCGGTTCATTGCATATCTAGGTCACAGGAGCTAAAAATAGATTTTTTAATTAAAAACTTAAAAACTCTTCTTGTCCGAAACCACTGGACCGATTTCAATATAATTTTGCAAAAATGTTCCTTTGGTGATCCTCTACCAAGATTGTTCAAGCCATTTGGATTCGTCAAAAAACATGGTCACCAGGGGGCGGGGCTTATTTTCCCTATATATCTATATAGAAAACTTTAAAAATCTTCTTGTCTGAAACCATTGGACCAATTTCCATATAATTTTGCAGAAATGTTCCTTTGGTGATCCTGTACCAAGATTATTCAAGCCATTTGGATTCATCAAAAAACATGGTCGCCAGGGGGCGGGGCTTATTTTCACTATACATGTATATCTGTATAGAAAACTGTAAAAATCTTCTTGTCAGAAACCACTGGACCGATTTCCATATAATTTTGCAGAAATGTTTCTTTGGTGATCCTCTTGCAAGATTGTTCAAGCCATTTGGATTCATCTAAAAACATGGCCGCCAGGGGGCGGGGCTTATTTTCCCTATATATCTATATAGAAAACTTTAAAAATCTTCTTGTTAGAAACCACTCGACCGATTTTAATATCATTTTGCCGAAATGTTCCTTTGGTAATCCTCTATCAAGATTGTTCAAGCCACAAAGAAAACTTTAAAAATCTTCTTGTCAGAATCCACTGAACCGATTTCAGTTTAACTTGGCAGGAATGTTCCTTTGGTTACCCTCTACCAAGTTTGTTCAAGATGTCATGATTTGTCATGGTTATAAAATTTATACATAAAATTTTAGAGCAGTGAACTTGGCTGAAACTTCAACATTAAGTATGCAAATCTGTTTTCTCAGGTGAGCGATATAGGACCATCATGGTCCTCTTGTTCTGTTGCTATTATAGTTTTTGATAGGGAAATGCAATCATTTTCAACCCCTATGAATGCTAAAAGTCATGATCATTTAGTAACCTTGGCCAAAGGTCACTTTGGTTAAATATTTTGAACATTTTCAAAATTTTTTTTGAGAAAATACAAGGCTAATTAGAAAAAAAATTAAATCTGAAGCCTGTGTGGGATGGGAGGAAGAAATCGTATTCAATTAGTTCGGGTCACACAACCAAGATGGTCACCATGTCCATATATGGTAAAAACCTTAAAGCATCTTATTTTCCAGAACCACTAGGTTGAGTGCCTTGAAACTGGGTATGCTGTACTTTTTGGGACTCTTGTACTACAAAAGTTACATAAATGTTGACGTTGGGATGGCCTTGACCTTTTATACAGCAAGGTGAAATTTGGTACCTTAGGCTTTTGAATAGAAAATGCTGAAACTGCATTTTTCTGTTACTATTATCATCTGTGATATGAAAATACAGTCAACTTCAACCCCTTTGAATGCTAAAAGGTCAAGGTCATTTGGTGACCATTATCAATGGTCACTTGAGTTGAATATTTTTTAAGTCCTTTTTGTAAGAAACTACTAGGCTAATTAGATGGTCAGGTGGTTTTTACCCGGGTTTTCCAGTTTTTGCCCACCTTTGATGAACGATCGGCTCAATATAAGTGAAATATTCTTGAAAGAGCCATAAAACCCAAATAAAAAAATAAAAAATAAAATCATTTTTGAAGCCTTTATTTAAAGCTAGCTTCAGACATTCCCCCTTATAAATTTGAAATGCAGAAGGGACTAGGTACACCACAACCTCTTTGTAACACTGTTCATTGTAACAGTTTTGGATATAATATGCTTTAAATATGGATCACAAAAATATGTAGATTATATAGGAATAACAAAATTTCATTTTTCTATCTAATCTATGCATTTTTGTCTGGATATAACATAATTGTTTTAACAGACATGGTTCCTCCTTTGGACCCCAACAATAGTGTTATAAAGAGGTTTTGATGTAGTTTGTAATATTCAGTGCTGATGCTTCAGAATGAGTAGCCTTACAAGCTTTGTATTGTTCAGCGCTGATTATACCGATTGCGTAGCCTTACAGGCTTAAGCAGATTTTTTAATGTTTCAAACAGCATTTAGATTGAATTTCCATGCCTCATTCTAACATAACAAAGGGATTGACAAATGAGCCAGCTGATAAGAGAAGGGTTCTTATTGCAAAGGCATCAGCATAAGCACACTTCATCACGAAAACATGCCTATATAATTTTGACCCCCTTAAACCCCACTTTTATATAGTAAAACTGGGGTTTACAGGGGTATACATTATTTTTCTTATTTCTGTTCAAAACATAGATTGTGGGTACTCGTTAGAACCGCCTCGGCGAGGCGGTTCTAAAGAGTACCCACAATCTATGTTTTTAGCAGAAGTATGAAAAATATTAAGAGTTTTTTTATCTGAAAAGTTTAGGTTTTTGGAGGTAAAATTTTCTATATATTTGAATAGGCGTGTTTTCGTAATGTGTTAAGCCTTTGCTGCACTTAGAAATGCACAGATCTGAGGAAGCTTCATACAAGAAGACATGTGTATTCTTATTAGTTGGCTGCGCAGATGCATTTGAAGAACATGAATTTGAGCTGTCAGCTCAAATTTATTTCCTGCTTCCAGGCACAAGACTAGTGAGAAATAGGGCCAGGTTAATATTTGATTTGAATATCCAGGATATTGTATGTATAGAGAAAATATTTTCATGAAAGCATTTCAACTGACATGTGATCACTGGGCAATAGCATGAAATCTCAGTTTGTCCGGTCTGAGACTTGCTTTACCCTAAACCATGAAGCAAAATTCTGAGTTGACATTCAAAATTTTCTGAATTAATTTTTGAAAAAATCGGGCATGCCATTTTGTGTGAAATATAAGCCCTATCATGAGAAAACCTTTCTTTGGGGTTTGCAACCAGGTAAGACTCAAACAGGCCTGTTTAGCTAAACAGACTAGCAAATCTTGAAGTTTTAGTTATAGAAAGTAGCAATATTTACTATTCAAGCTGCGGACACAAATGTTCTGATCAAATTGCTAATAGGCTGGGCCCAGTTGTTCAAAGCGTCGTTAGCTTAACAAGCTCGTTAAGGGTCATTTTGTTAACTACTCTAGCAGATTCAATATACAATATTCTGAATTTTTTTGCTGAAAAAATGTGAGTAGCTTTTGCAGTGCAAAAGTTTCTCACATTTTTTCAGCAAAAAATTTCAACATATTTGCGTATCACTCGATATAAATTTTAAGGAATCGTTAACTAGCGACGTGGTTAGCTTTGAACAACTGGGCCCAAATTTTCTTGTGATGTGGCTTATATTTAAAAATGTTTGCTCTTTTAAAGATCAGAAGTCAGGATGTAATAAGAGAATCAATTAAGACATGAAAGGAATTTTTTATGCACCCAACATCAAAGAAGTTGAGGGAGCATATTGGTGTTGGCCTGTCCATCCATCTGTTACACTTGCGTATGGTCAAGAATTGTTAGAGCTAGAATCCTGAACTTTTATATATAGCATCAGCATGAAAAATAAGCAGACCCTTACTTTTTTTTTTTTCTTTTTCCCATTGGGGTCATCCTTGCAGAGTTAGTCCCCTTTTTTCCCCTTTTTGGACTTAGGCAATTGAAAAGAGTTGGTGGGTGCTTTGTGTGAGCAACTCCTCATGCAGTTTTATGATGATCAATTTGAAACTTTGCAGGCTCTTTTGTCATAGTCTGTAGATGTACATGTGATTTTGGCATTTATTGTCAATTTATTTTTTGTCACTTTTTTCGACTTTTGAACTTAGACATTCTGTAGATGTACATGTGATTTTGGCATTTTTTGTCAATTTATTTTTTGTCACTTTTTTTCGACTTTTGAACTTAGCCATTTTGTGGGGTTAAATACTGGAAAGATGCATCACCATGGGTACCACCTTGTTAGAGCTAGAATTCTGAAATTTTATACATAGCGTCAGCATGAAAAATGAGCAGACCCTTGTTTTTTTTTTTCTGTTTTTTTTTCCAGCAGGGCCAGCTTTGCAGAGTTCTTTCCGTATTACCCCTTTTTGTCGCACCTGCGTTAGCACGCAGGTGCGATATAGGCGTGCCGTGACCCGTCCGTTCGTCAGTTCGTCCGTTCGTCAACAATTGACTTGTGAGCGCAACTCCTCTTACAGTTTTTTGCCAATCGTTTTGAAACTTCACAGATGTTTTGGCCATAGCGTGTAGATGTGCATATTGTTTGCTCATAATTCTCAGATTTTTTTTTTTCAACTTTTTCCGCTTTGTTAACTTAGTCATTTTTTACCTAAAACCCTTATAGTCAGTGGGTGTCTTGTGAGCGCAACTCCTCCTACAGTTTTTGGCCAGTCATTTTGAAACTTCACAGATGTTTTGGCCATGGTGTATAGATGTGCATATTGTTTGCTCATAATTCTCAGATTTTTTTTTAAAACTTTTTCCGCTTTGTTAACTCAGTCAGTTTTTACCTAAACCCCTAATAGTCAGTGGGTGTCTCGTGAGCGCAACTCCTCCTACAGTTTTTGGCCAATCATTTTGAAACTTCACAGATGTTTTGGCCATGTTGTGTAGATGTGCATATTGTTTGCTCATAATTCTCAGATGTTTTTTTTTTTAACTTTTTTCGCTTTGTTAACTTAGTCAGTTTTTACCTAAAACCCTAATAGTCAGTGGGTGTCTCGTGAGCGCAACTCCTCCTACAGTTTTTGGCTAATCATTTTGAAACTTCACAGATGTTTTGGCCATGGTGTGTAGATGTGCATATTGTTTGCTCATAATTCTCAGATTTTTTTTCAATTTTTTTCGCTTTGTTAACTTAGTCAGTTTTTACCTAAAACCATAATAGTCAGTGGGTGTCTCGTGAGCGCAACTCCTCCTACAGTTTTTGGCCAATCATTTTGAAACTTCACAGATGTTTTGGCCATGGTGTGTAGATGCGCATATTGTTTGCTCATAATTCTCAGATTTTTTTTCAACTTTTTCAACTTTGTTTAAAACTTAGTCAGTTTTTACCTAAAACCCTTATAGTCAGTGGGTGTCTCGTGAGTGCAACTCCTCCTGCAGTTTTAGGCCAATAGTTTTGAAACTTCACAGATGATTAGGTCAGGGTCTGAAGAATAGCCTATTATTTGCACATAAATCTCAGATTTTTTTTTTTCAACTTTTTTCGCTTTGTTAACTTAGTCAGTTTTTGCCTAAAACCCTTATAGTCAGTGGGTGTTTTGTGAGCGCAACTCCTCCTGCAGTTTTAGGCTAATAGCTTTGAAACTTCACATATGATTAGGACATGGTCTGAAGATGTGCATATTTTTTGCACATAAATCTCAGATTCATTTCAGCAGAGTTAGGGGTCCTTGATTTATCCCCAAAATTGGTTTCTGCTCAATATCTTGTGAAAGAATTGATGGATTAGGATCATATTTTGCATACATATTGTTGTTAACAATACCTAGCTTGGGATTTCGTCAATTTTCAGCTGAGTTACTGGCCTTGATTAAAGGGCAAAAATGATATCCGCTCAATATCAATATCTTGTGAAATAATGGACAGGTTTAGATAAAATTTTGCAAGCCAATATTCCAAATTTACTACTTTGTCCATTTTTCTAACCTATCAATTTCTTGAATACTGCAAAATAGATTTTTTTGAATACAAATAGGAACTTGTATGACTTAATCCCCGCAGGTGCGACATGGCTTTCCGCGGATTTCTTGTTTTGACTTTGGCATTTGCGAGAGATGGTAGGTAGTTCATGTGTGCAACTCCTCATACAGTTTTATACTGATCAGTTTGAAACTGGGCAGGCTCTTTTGTCATGGTCTGTAGATGTGCATGAGATTTTGGCATTAAGGTCAATTTAATTTTTGTTACTTTGACTTTTGAACTCAGCCATTTTGGGGTGGGTGGTGGGTGTGTGTGGTTGGGGGGGATTAAATACTGCAAACTTGCATGACAATGGGTATAAGATGATCTTGAAATGTTATATATAGCATTAGTATGAAAATTGAATAGAGTTGTATTTTTTTTTTTAGTTTTTCTGGTGGGGTGTCCCCTTTTTTAACTTAATAATTTGACTACAGATGGTAGGTACTTTGTATGCGCAACTCATACAGTTTTATAATGATCAGTTTGAAACTTTGCAAGCTCTTTTGTCATGGTCTGTAGATGTGCATGTGAGTTTGGCATTATTATCAATTTAATTTTTGTCACATTGACTTTTGAACTTGGCCATTTTTGGGTTTTAAATATTATCAAAGTGCAATGCAGTGCGTACCTTGGGCAACTCCTCCTGTTTCATGGTTTTGTCATGGTCTATAGGTGTGTAAGGCATTATCATAATTTAATTTTATCTCTTATTTATGTGCCCGCCATTTTCAATGGGGGGGGAGGGGGGGGGGGGGGTGCATATAGTATCACCGCTGTCCATCCATCTGTCCCGTACGTAACACTTTTGGTTTCCGTGCGATATCTTTTGAAAGGATTGGTGTATTGAATTGAAATTTTATACATAGGTATATAATAATAAAATGTAGGTCAAGTTCGATTTAGGGTAAAATCTGCCAATTATTTTGGGTGTTATTGCCCTTTCCGACTTTGAAAAATTTTCAACTTTGAAAAATGGTTTCCGTGCGATATCTTTTGAAAGGGTTGGTGTATTGGATTGAAATTTTGTACACAGGTATATATGTAGGTCAAATTCGATTTAGAGTAAAATCCATCTATTATTTTGGGAGTTATGGCCCTTTTTTGACTTTGAAAAATGGTTTCCGTTTCATAACTTTTGAAAAGATTAGTGTATTGGATTCATATTTTATACACAAGCATATAATTATAAAATATAGGTCAAGTTCGATTTAGGGTAAAATCTACCCATTATTTTTGGAGTAACGGCCCTTTATCAGTGTTGAAAAATAGTTGAATAATGGTTTCTGTTCGATATCTTTTGAAAAGATTAGTGTATTGGATTCAAATTTTATGCACAGGTATATAATCATAAAATGTAGGTCAAGTATGATTTAGGGTAAAATCCATCAATTATTTTTAGAGTTACGGCCCTTTTTCAACTTTGAAGTAGATTTCCGTTCCATAACATTTTAAAAGATTAGTGAATTGGATTCATATTTTATACACAAGCATATAATTATAAAATATAGGTCAAGTTTGATTTAGGGTAAAATCCACCAATTATTTTTGGAGTTATGGCCTTTTATCAATGTTAAAAAATAGTTGAAAAAATGGTTTATATACACGTATGTAATCATAAAATGGTCTACCAGTTGAGATTTTTTGTTGATTAGAACATTAAGAAGGAGAGTTGCATTTAAAAATTGTAATGATGGGTTACTCATTACTCCATTTATTTTAAATTATGACAGGGAATGATCAGTAGATGACCTGATTTACTCTAATTTTTTTTTTTCTTGTTACGGCCCTTTGAAAATTTCGGTATTGTAACCTTGTAAGCAAGATATCTCAAAAAGTGTTTAAGCTGTTGACTTTAAACTTGACAGGCTGATAGGGAATGATGAGTAGACAACCAAACCTGATTAACAATTGAAAAAATTCTGAAATTGTTCTTGAGTTATGGCCCTTTGAAAATTTTGGCAGCAAGATTCCTCAAAAACTGTTTAAGATATTGCCTTGAAACTTGACAGGCTGATGGAGTAGATAACCTGATTAACTGTTAAAAAACTTCTGAATTTTTTTTTTTAAGCTGTGACCCTTTTAAAGTTTTGGCATTTTAACCTTGTAAGCAAAATATCTCGAAAATGGCTTTGACGCTTGATAGGCTGATAGGGAATGATGAGTAGATGATCTGATTATAACTTGAAAAAAAAAATCTGAAAATTGGCCCTTTGAAGGTTGTGGGCAAAGTGTTTTACAAACACAATTTCCAGTTGAATTGACAGTGTTATAGTTGCAGATAAGATTGGCCGCGCAGGGGCAGTTCACTCGTCAATATATGTCAGATTTGTCGAGTCCACAAGAAGATTTAGCATATTGCCTTTTACATGCTTTTTGCAAGTGGACCAAATGGCCATATACACCATAGTTTTGTATGTGTTACAGTTTACTTTGCATAATAGAATGACTTGGTTTACCTTCTTGTTGATAGAATATTCCAAAGGCATGTGCGGATGATAGCTCTGCCCTGCCAATCATATGTACAACTACTTTATGTGACAATTTTTTCATCATGGAGAGTGCGGACAGAGCTACCTCATTTTATAGTTATACAAATTATTAAAATAAAAATACACTGTATAGGGCAAAATCTTATAATGAAGTATTCTGTTGCACTTCACATACTCGTAGTTCATATGTAATAAATGAAAGCAATGAATTGAATATCTACATATATATAAATCCCTCAATTGTATATTTTGGTTCTCACAGGAATATCAACTTCACCAAAGGTTGATCAACTTACTTAACCCTTCTCATGCTGAATAAATTAAGATGCCACGCCCACTTCTAATTTTCAGCCAATCAGATTACTTTATCCACATTTTTGATAGAAATTCACATACTTAATGACAAACAATGCAGATCCAGATCAGTTGGCTTCTTCAGAAGCCAATTGATCTGGATCTTCACTGTTTGCTAAGACAGGGCATGAAGTGATAAGCAAGAGAAGGGTTAAAATAATGGAATTGGTAATAAATTCAATAAAATGTTTGGAATTGTTCATGTTGTTGTTTTCTCTATTTTTTAAACAAGGAAACATATATTCTGTGCCAAACACTAAAATGGTTTAATTTTAGCCCAGCTTTGAAAAAGTGGGACTATACTGGATTTGCCATGTCCTTCCCTGATTCCGTCATTCCATGACTGCAAAAATAAAATGCATTTGATTAATAACTTTTATGTTTGTGGTCCTACTTCAATGAAACTTACACTTGGTCTTTAAGGTAAGTAAGGGAAGATCGCAGAATGGTGGCCAAGGGCCCATAACTCTACGAGTTATATCCCTGGGAGGTTTTCAGAATTTAAAAAGCATTTTTCTTAATAACTTATGTTTGTGGTCCTACTTCAAAGAACTTTAAACCACACTTGGTCTTTAAGGTAAGGAAGGTGTAATGGAAGAATGGTGGCCAAAGGCCCATAACTCTTGAGTTATGCCCCTTGATAGGTTTCAAATTTTGCCAGATTTCTCAGGAACTGTGAAAGCCAGAAATCTGAAAGTTCGTATATACATGGATAATGGATGGATGTATCGTGTATACCGGAATAGGGATCAAGGGTCCATAACTCTTGGAGTTATGTTCTTTGGTTGGTTTTAAAAAACTTAAAATGGGTTTTGCTCAATAAATTTTATGCTTGTGGTCTTACTTTGATGAAACTTATACCACACTTGGTCTCTAAGTGAAGGAAGGTGTAATGGCAGAATTGTGGCCAAGGGTCCATAACTCTTGGAGTTATGTCCCTTCATAGGTTTTCAAATTTTGCCATTCTTGAAAAATTTGAAAACAGGTTTCTCAGGAACTATGAAAGCTAGAAAGCTGAAAGTTTGTATAAACATGGACAATGACTGGATGTATTATGTATATTGAATAGGGGTCAAGGGTCCATAACTCTTTGACATGTCCCATGGTAGGTTTTCAAAAAATTAAAATGCATTTTGCTCAATAAATTTTATGTTTGTGGTCCTTCTTCGAAGAAGCTTATACCACCCTTGGGAGGGAGGGGGGTGGGGGGGGGGGGGGGGGAGGGGGTGGCTTTGAAAAAGTGGTACATGCATGGACAGTAGGTTTATGTATCTTGTATTCCAGAATCAGGGCCAAGGGCCCATAACTCATGGATTAAAATCCCTTGATAGGTTTTACGATACAATGTTACCATGTTGTATATTGGCGTTATCTGGTAAGGATGAATTAAAAATATTTTAACACTATATGTATTTCTCTGATAGAGCTGCAGCGGGGTTATAGTCAGACCCTCTGACAGCTCTACGTTTCATAACTAGTGTGTGACGTAAGACAAATTCTGCAAGATACACATGTATTTTTAAACTACTTATAGGAGATATTTTATTGCCATTTTAATTTTGTTTTGGCTGTTACTTCTTAAAGCTTGAATCTGATTGGTCAATATGTCATTTTGGGTCTTGGACATGTCTGTCGATTAAACTGGCCAAACATATTTTTTTACCCGTCTTCACTGTTTTTCTTGAAAGAATCTTGTTTTCACTTTCACAGTGTTTTCTCAACCACTCAGATTATGTCCCCCAACAGCCTCTTGTCTGCACTCTATCTACTTATTGAACAGACAGATTTTAGCCATACTTACACAAATATATGATTTAGAGGGGAAAAATGCTGACCCTATTTTCAAGGTCACAGGAGGACTTAGATTGTTGGAAAATGGTTTGTATGCATCCTTTCTCCTGAATGAATAAATGGATTTTGACCAAACTTGTACAGCTATATTGTTGAGACATGAAAAAGAATTGAATAGATTTTGGTGACCTTGACCCCATTTTCAAGGTCACAGTAAGGCTGAAATTGTTGGAAAATTGCTTGTCTGCCCCCTATCTCTTGAATGAATGGATGGATTTTGACCAAACGCACAGCTTAATTGTTGAGACATGGAAAAGAACTGATTAGATTTTGATGACCTTGATCCCATTTTCAATGTCACACTAAGGCTAAGATTGGTGGAAAATGGCTTGTCTGCACCTTGTCTCCTGAAGGAATGAGTAGATTTCGACCAAACTTGCACAGCTATATTTTTGGGACATGCATCGGAACTGATTATATTTTGGTGACCATCACCCCATTTTCAAGATCAGACTACGGCTTAGATTGTTGGTAAATGGCTTGTCTGCATCCTATCTCCTAAAGGAATGAATTGATTTTGACCTAACTTGTACATCTATATTTTTGTGACATGAAAAAGAACTGATTAGATATTGGTGACCTTGACCTCATTTTCAAGGTCACACTAGGGCTTAGATTGTTGGAAAATGGCTTGTCTGCACTGTATCTCTTGAAGGAATGGATGGATTGTAACTAAACTGGCACAGCCAAATTGTTGTGGCATGGAAAATAACTAATAATTTTATTTTGGTGACCCTGACCCCATTTTCAAGGTCACAGGAGGGCTCAAATTGTTGGATAATGGCTTGTCTGCATGCTGTCTACTGAATGAATGGACGGATTTTGACCAAACTTGCACAGCTATATTGTTGAGACAGAGACAAGAACTGATTAGATTTTTTGTGACCTTGATCCAATTTTCAAAGTCACACAAGGGCTATGATTTTAGAAAATGGCTTGTCAGTACCCAATCTCATGGAGGAATGGATGAATTTTGACCAAACTTACATAAAGGTATATTGTGACCTTGAGTTTATTACAGATACAAATTATTTCCACAATATGTCTGTTCAAACTGGTGGGGGACATAAGAAATAAAGTTTAAACTAAAGCAGGAAATGTGAAGTTTATAGCTATAATTACTATTACTGTAAAAAAGGATGGTCCACTTAATACTGGAAGTAGGTTTATATATATATATATATATATATATAATTGTTGTTATACAAAAAGAAATAATGTTTAAAACTGGAAATGTGAAGTTTATAGTTATAATTACCATTTCAAAATGTATTTTTGCACAGTTTATTTCACAAATCTCAACGTTTCGGCTGATTAAAGCCTTTTTCAAGAGAGTTAAGTTCTTTCAATGCTACACCATCTTCTCATCAATACTGTCAACCATTTTAAATACAGATGTTATGCACACCATTGTCACGACGTCACAACATCTGATTACTCTCGCCAAAACGTTGTACTACCATTTGGCGCCAAAACTGGAGTAAAAGTGTTAAGACTTTTTCAACAATCAGACCACTAACGTGATGAGAAGATGGTGTAGCATTGAAAGAACTTATGATGAGAAGATGGTGTAGCATTGAAAGAACTTAACTCTCTTGAAAAAGGCTTTAATCAGCCGAAACGTTGAGATTTGTGAAATAAACTGTGCAAAAATATATGTGTAAAAAATATTGTGCGCTTATGAGATGCATTTCAAAATGATTTTTCTGCAATTAAAGGATGTACCCCTAAAGCTGTTATGAAGGTTAAATATATACACAGTGGTCCCCTTAAGCAATATGCCATACTTTTAAAATATTAGGGGGACCAATTTTTTTGTATATTTTAATGCCTTGTTTATTTATGAAATATGAGAATAGAATGACAGTTAGATAGCTTTAAGGTATAATAAAAACATTATTCAAGCACTGACTAGGTAGAAAGAAAAATATATACAAAAAGTCTACCAAGGATGGTCACCTTAATGCTGGAAGTAGGTTTATATATATTTATATATTTGTATAATTGTTGTTATACAAAAAGAAGTAAAGTTTAAAGCTGGAAATGTGAAGTTCATAGCTATAATTACCATTTTATACTTTCATTTCAAAATGTGGCTCAGTTGGATGCGCCATCCGACTGGAGACCAGGAAGTCGTGGGTTCAACCCCCGCCGAGGTCGGCAACATTCTTGGAGATTGATCATGAAATATTTTCTACGGTCATTCTCTCCCTTCCGCTGATTCAAGAAGGGCAGTTGTCAGTTTCTGGCAAAAGAATGTGCACACTACTGGTTAACCACTTAGAGGACTAAGCCTGCCCAGTAAACGTGTGGTTAGGTAAACTGACCGCGCTCGACATGACCCCATTAGGTTGACTGGGCCGTAAAACCTCAACACAAACAAACAAAATGATTTTCTGCAATTAAAGGATGTCCCCCTAAGGCTGTTATGAAGGTTAAATATGTACACAGTAGTCTCCAGGAGTCCTTAAGCAATATGCCATACTTGTAAAATATTAGGGGGACCCGTTTTTTTGTATATTTTAATGCCTTGTTTATTTATGAAAAATAAGAACAGAATGACAGTTAGATACCTTTACGGTATAAAAAAACTTTATTCAAACACTGATTAGGTAGAAAGAAAAATATATACAAAAAGTCTACCTAATATATGTAAAAAAAGGATGGTCGCCTTAATGCTGGAAGTAGGTTTATATATATATATATATATATAACAAATGGATCGTTCATCATTATATACAATCCTTACGGTCATATAATTATAACCAGTTTCCTTGGATAATCTTACTGTCATGATAAATGATTTGTCTACTAAACTGGAACATCTTATACATGATTATAAAGTGCTATGTCATAAACCAAGTTTTTCTATCCATCTTAGATAAATTAGTTATGACAGATTATTTAGGGGATAACTGCATTTAAATTTGTCATTTGGGGAGGTAAATCAGCAGTTGTATGGTCGGAAATTTTGTTTTACGGCGACGCGTCAGCGGAGCGGTAAAACATAATTTGCGACCGTAAACCCTCCAGTTTACCTCCCTAAATGACAACTTTGATGCAGTTATCCCCATTCTAATGCATTTATTCATTTTTCATTGAAAATATGTACTATTTCACAAAATGACAAGTGCTGTGAGCTGTGTAAAACCAAATGCTAGCCATTGAGTAGTGACGTTACATGATGACATTGGATTTGCTACAGTATATCGCAGAATATACTGTCGCAAATTTTTGACGTTATCCAATCAGACATCGCATTACATACGTGAGTGTATTAGAATTATCCTTGATAGAAATATCTTAATATCATTTATATACAAATGTATATTATAAATGATAATATTATCTATTCTCAATATTCTAGTTATATATGTGCAGAATAGTTAATTACATCTCTGAACTGATTCGACTTTGGTTATCGGAGATATTAAAAATTAGTATTATTTTGACTCATCCGGTATACGTATAAATTCTCTCGTCCGGTATACTTATAAATTCTATTACAATTAGTATAAGTCTGTATGCTAAACTACCTAGTTTCTCGTCTGATACAGGAAGTTTGATCATTAACAGAGTCAGAATTTACTATTTTCTAATTATGGCATAGAGAAAAGTTGAATTGGGATTGCCTTCTTTTTCCGTTCTAGTCAAATTAACGACATACCTTGAAAATTTGACAAAAAGATATTAGATCTGGTAGCAGAATCGATTCTAGTCAGTTCTTCTTAACTTACTTAGGTATGGTGTTGATATTGTAAGATCTTAAAGTAAGGAGGCTGTTATACAGTACACTATGCTGTCAGCCTTTTCTTCTTAAAAACTGACAGACTCTTTGATATGAGGTTAGTAGTTTTTATCTTATTATTAACTTTACCAAGGATACGAAAAGATTCCTAGGTCTCCTCTTGTAGAAGTTAGTCTTAAAATTTATTCAGGTTGTCCATCTTCATGTGAAGAAATAAACTATATCTTCTAGTATCTTTTGCTCTGATTCGATTGCTTATCACAGTCTAACTGGCAATAGATAAAATTATAAAGCTATCAATCATATGTTCGCTATCATTGAAAGATCAGCTCGGTATTCGGCAAGAATTAGATTAGTCCATTTACCCATATTATTATTATTATTCCTGTTAGCTTGAAATTCAAGGGAATAATTATAAAGCCTTTTGATTATTTAAGTATTATGAACTGGTCATTGGCAATAGTTAAATTCGGCTAATTAACCAGATTCTTATTTATTCATATTAATAAATAGTTTAGACTTTTTAATAACTTGATAATCTTTAAATCTCTAGGATTTATTATTAAACCTCCAGATATGTTGATTATCAACAGGAAACTCATCCGAGACATTTCCTTAATATTTGTCTCTTTAAGATAGATAGCTATCTTTCTGGGCATTTTTTTTATTTTTTTCTGCCTCAGTGACTCATTTTACTTTTATGGGATCATCTTTCGTTACCAAAAAAAAAAAAAAAAAATTAGGTGGGGGGCGGGGGGGGCAGGTGGGGGGAGGGGGGGGGGCAAGGGGAGGTGGGGGCTGGGGAAGGGTGGCAGGTATGCCAGCAAGGCAGGCCTCTGAGAATTGTGAAAATGGCAGCCTCCAGAGTCTACTATTAACATATAAGGTGTTAACACCTTAACACTTTCACTGCCATCTCCCTCAAAAAACCAGTATCTCAGTGCCAAGCATTTTTGCTGATAAGCCCTCCTTACTAGGGGTCTGTCTTTAAATGACTGTATCTCAATAACCTGTTCATGGATTCTTTTGAAATTTTCAGTGAGTACTATACAGATATTGTTTGTTAAAATAAATTTATAATTATTGTCTAATCAATAATTTTGGCAGCCATCTTGGATCTATTTTTAGAAATAATGGAATTTCACTGAATTATTGCTTGTTTGTGGGAGAAATCGATTGAAATGTTGGTTATTGGAACTATTGTTCCAAATATCACTATAAAAGACATAATAATAGACAGATTAAACTAAATTTAATATTAAAAGTGATTTTTTTTCAGAAATATTGCAACATGGATTTGTGTTGTTTCATTCCATAAAATTTTTAAAATATTTTGGTAATTTGCAACATTTGTTTTTCCATCATAGTCCCATTTCAAGTTTGTTTTTCTGTCGATCATTTCATTAACTGTAAGATAACAATACTATGCTTGGTTTTGAAGATCTTCCTGGGCCCTTTTGAAGTCCTTATAGATGTGAAATATTTCAAAACAAGGCACAATACACAGTGGAGTATCACATTCCAGACAATAGAAACTTGTTTGTTTGCACAACCTCGGTCTCATAGACCCACATACTTTACAATCTGGGCCCAGTTGTTCAAAGTGTCGTTAGCTTAACGAGCTCGTTAAGGGTCATTTCGTTAACTGTTTTAGAGGATTCAATATACAATTTTCTGAAATTTTTTGCTGAAAAAATGTGAGTAGCTTTTGCACTGCATTTTTTCAGCAAAAAATTTCAGAATATTTGCGTATCACTCGATGTAAATTTTAACGAATCGTTAACTAATGACGTCGTTAGCTTTGAACAACTGGGCCCAGGTTTGTATTTTGGATTGTCATACCTCTTGATGAAATGTCTTTCTTTCAACCTGGTGTATTCTTTTGGCACATGTGTGCATTGTTGAATAGTTTTTCTGTCAAAATTTTCCAACAGTCCATCAATAACACTTTTTGGGAAATTTACTGCTGACAAAATTTTATCAGGCTCCTCATGTGATTCACGATACACAATATAGCCATTTACAAGGGCAGTTTCCATGATGTTGTGAAAAATTGCATGGTACCATTTCTATACTTTATGTGGATAGCTATAAGACCCTAACATTTGGTCATACAGATCAACCCCTGCCATATTTGCGTTGTATCTTTCTGCAATGACAGGCTTCTCAATTTGTCTGAATCCGGTAGGATCTCTGCGCGTCCGTAGCCGTTTATCTATAGTATTGTTAGTATGTATGGTGCTAAGAAATGTTACTCTTTTAGTATCGTGCCAAGCACAGGCAACTAGATTATTGCTCCGATAAAATACTGGGTCATCACCTTTCCTAAGTGCAAGTGTTCGCAGTTTCAGACCTTCAAGCATAAACTTCCGCAGTGGTTGTACAGTGCCACATGCACCTACCTGCTTGTCTTGTAGTTTTCTGAATAACTGAGGACTAGAATAGAAATTATCCATGTAGAGAATATGTCCCTTGTTTTCAAAACCATCCATAAGGTCCAGTACAATCTGTTCGGCTAAACCAATACCCAGTTTTAGAGTCACTCACGACAAAGTTTTTGAAGCCCCATTTCGTTGGCTTGGCAGGCATATACTGTCGCATGAAAATTCTCCCTTTGAATTTTATCATGGACTCATCAATTGAAAGATTTTGTCACGGACAGAAATATTGTCGATATATTGGCTCTGTTATATCAAGGAGTGTCTGAACCTTGAATAATGGGTTTTATCCATCTTCTCCCCGTTCCACTCTATTACTATTGTCATTCAAATGCATAAATGTCTGCAGAAGTTGGAACCTATTCCTGCTCATAACAGAAGGGCAGTCTGTTCAAGTGAGCCAAAACCCACTCCAGTATTCTGGGAGTGATGGTTTTGAACATATACCCATTGTTATTTTCATCGCAAGCATTGCAGATAGTTCTTCAAATGTAGTGTCAGTCCATTTATGAAATGGGCTGTGTGAATCAAAATCATGAGGGGCATCAAAGAGCTGTTCTGCATAACGGTTTGTTTCGATGGAAATCAATTCTATCGCTTCAGCCGGAAAGTATAATTTGAAGAAATCACCAGGAGAAAAGTCACTTGTGTCAACCAGTACTGACTGCCTTCTGTCATACACTGGTAGCTGGTTCATAGGGATCTTCTATGACATAATAGTGCCAAACAAAGTTATTTCCAGCATCCTGTGCTGCCCCGCCTCAGTCTGACATTTTGTGGTGCTTGTTGAACTTGTGGCCGAAAACCAGGAACATTACTTCTAGCCGGGTGGGGTACATCACCGGCCTCGTCAGCATCTTCTGACGCTTCTGACTCGCTGTCAGATGAAGAAGCAGACATATCTGAGTCTGTATCGTTCAGAACTTGTTCTAGAACGTCTTCTGCTCGCATTTTTCACCGAGGGGTCATTGTCTTACCGGCTTGTTTTTACTTCGAAACGTCAAACTTTTTTTTTCAGATTTTCTACTTTCGGTTTTATGAAGAAACAACCGAAAATATCCGCATTTTATATATCAAAATGTCGCTTATGATCTCAATAATAAATTTAGACTAAGCCCAGAGGAGTTTCTTCCCTTATATAGTTACAGCGATATAGCAAATATAATGGGTGCAAATTTTCGACTTTTGTCGCGTGTGGCAGCGTACGGTAAATTCGACAAAAGTCGCGCGTGGCAGCGAAAGTGTTAAAGATGTTAATAGGGAATCTAGAGCATTCTAAGAGCTACATATAGTTATAGAATGTATCTTATTCCTTGAGTTTCCAGAGCATTAATCCAGAAGTGGCAAAATATATATTTTGTGTTAGAATAAGGGAGCTCTTTCCCACCATTATATGCTAATGCTAGCACATTATCTATAGGTTAATGTATTGTGCCATTAAAATGAAGTTTTTAAAAGTAAAATGAAGTTTTTAAAAGTAAAACCTATTTTAACTATCAATACTTAACCAAAAGATAATGTGCTATTCTATTCTGTTTTTTTACACCTTCCACAGAAAAATGACCTTTCAGTCGTCAATAAAAATCTTAATCCAGAAGATCCCTTAGGCAGTTACCTGTGTGACGTAACTCTTCCCGCTTATTTGATTATGTGTCAGTTTCTTTGATGTGAAGAACAATAGACACAATTAGGAGAGAGAAGCCCGGGAGGGAGGAGGGATCATTTTTAATTATCTATAGGTTAAGTATTGATTGTTAAAATATGTTTTACTTTTAAAAACTTCATTTTAACTGCACAATACATTAACCTATAGATAATGTGCTACAATTTGTAGAATTGGAGGGAGGTGTTCTCCTAATTCTAACACAAAATAAATTGTACCACACAACTTATGATTTAAGACTCAGGAAACTCTAAGGAATCAGATACATTCTATTTCTATATGAAATAGAGAGAATGATCTACATTCACAGATAACATATCTTTAAGGTGTTAAGTAGTAGACTCTAGGGGTTGCCAGTTCTTAAACCTCAGAGTCCAAATAACTGCATCCCCCCACCCCACCCAGCTTTTTAGCTCACCTGAGCCGAAGGCTCAAGGTGAGCCATTGTGATCACTCACCATCCATCGTCGTCATCCGTCTGTCCGTCAGTCCGTCTGTCCATTCACAATCTTTAAACAACATCTCCTCCTAAACCACTGATTGAAATTTGACCAAACTTCACAGGAATGATCCTTGGTTGGTCCTCTTTCAAAGTTGTTCAAATGGTTTAGGTCCATTGCATATCTAGGTCACAGGAGCTAAAAACAGATTGTTTTACTAAAAACTTAAAAAATCTTCTTGTCAGAAACCACTGGACCAATTTCAGTATAATTTTGCAGAAATGTTCCTTTGGTGACCCTCTACCGAGATTGTTCAAGCCATTTGGATTCGTCAAAAGACATGGCCACCAGGGGGCGGGGCTTATTTTCCCTATATATCTATATAGAAAACTTTAAAAATCTTTTTGTCAGAAACCACTGGATCGATTTCAATATTATTTTGCAGAAATATTCCTTTGGTGATCCTCTACCAAGATTTTTCAAGCCATTTCTATTCATCTAAAAACATGGCCGACAGGGGCGGGGTTTATTTTCCCCATATATATATATATATATATATATATATATATATATATATATATATATAAAACTGTAAAAATCCTCTTGTCAGAAACCACTGGACCAATTTCAATATAATTTTGCAGAAATGTTCCTTTGGTGATCCTCTACCAAGATTGTTCAAGCCATTTGGATTCGTCGAAAAACATGGCCACCAGGGGGTGGGGCTTATTTTCCCTATATATCTATATAAAAAAACTTTAAAAATCTTCTTGTCAGAAACCACTGGTCTGATTTCAGTATAACACGGAAGGAATGTTTCTTTTGTAACTTTCTGGGGGTGGTCGGGTGGTGCGAAGGTGTCGTGTATCTTATGTCACCGGGGCGTCCAACATATTGGCTTACAGTTGGGCAAGGCCTGCTATCCTTGTAGCAGGTAAGGGTAGAGGGGGAATGTTTTTATTTCTTCTGTTTCTTCACTTTCATTCCTGTTCCTCTTTCTTCCCTGTTCCTCTCTTTCATCTCTTCGACTATCTCTTCTATCACTCTTCTCCCTTTCTCTGGGAGACGACACAAAATGACCCAGAAGGGTTGACGTGTCGTTAAACCCGAACACAATCAATTTTGTAACTTTCTAACAATATTGTTCAAAGCGTCATGGTTCATCAAAAAACATGGCCGCCAGGTGGCGTGGCTTATTTTCCCTATATATTTTTATAGAAAACTTTAAAAATCTTCATGTCAGAAACCACTGGACCGATTTCTATATAACTTGGCAGAAATGTTTCCTTGGTGATCCTCTACCAAGATTATTCAAGCCGTCATGATTTGTCAAAAAAAATAGCCGCTAGGGGGCGGGGCTTATTTACTCTATATAATTTATATAGAAAATTTTAATGATCTTCTTGTCAGAAACCACTGGGCTTCATTAAAAAACGTGACTGCAAGGGGGCGGGGCTATATTTCCCTATATATCTATATATAGTAAACTTTAAAAATCTTCTTTTCAGAAACCACTGGACCGATTTCATTATAACTTAGCAGAAATGTTCCCTTGTTTATCCTCTACCAAGATAGTTCTAGTTATCATGATTCATCAAAAAACATGGCTGCCAGGGGTTGGGGCTTATTTTCCCTATATATCTATATAGAAAAGTTTAAAAATCTTCTTGTCAGAAACTATGGACCTATTTCAATATCACTTGGCAGGAATGTTTCTTTGTTGATCTTCTACCAAGATTGTTCAAGCCGTCATGATTCCTCAAAAAAACATGGCTGCTAGGGGGCGGGGCATATTTTCTATATACAGTCAAACCTGTCTTAAGCAGCCACCCATGGGAAGCTTAAAATGTGGCTGCTGAAGGCAGGTGGCTGCTTAATACAGTTCAAATATACAAGTCTATGGATTTTTGGGCAACTTTCCTCTGGCTGCTTAATACAGGTTGGCTGCTTAATAGAGGTGACCACTAACACAGGTTCGACTGTATATCTATATAGAAAATTTAAAAAATCTTCTCATAAGAAACATTGGATAGAGTTCAATGTAACTTGGCAGGAATGTCGCTTTGGTGACCTTCAACCAAGATTGTTCATGCCCTCATGATAAGTCAAAAAACATGGCTGCCAGGGGGTGGGGCTTATTTCCGTATATATATGTATAGAAAACTTTAAAATTCTTCTTGTCAGAAACCACCTGACTGATTTCAATATTACTTGGCAGGAATGTTTCCTTGGTGATCCTCTACCAAGATTGTTCAAGCATTTATGATTCGTCAAATAACATGGCTGCTAGGAGTGGGGCTTATTTTCCCTATATATTTAAATAGAAAACTTTAAAAATCTTCTTGTCAGAAACCACTGAACTGATTTCAATATAACTTGGCAGGAATGTTCCTATGGTGACCCTCTACCAAATTTGTTCAAGCTGTCATGATTCATCAAAAAACATGGCCGTTAAAGGATGGGACTTATTTTCCCTATATAGCTATATAAAACATTTTAAAAATCTTTTTGTCAGAAACCACTGGACTGATTTCAATACAACTTGGCAGAATTGTTCCTTTGGTGATCCTCTTTCAAGATTCAGTTCAAGCTATAATGATGCATGAAAAAAAACATGGCCACTGGGGAGCGAGGCTATAAAATTTATACAAAATTCTTAGAGCAGTGAACTTGGCTGAAACTTCAACAGTAAGTATGCAAAGCTGTTTGATCAGGTGAGCGATATAGGACCATCATGGTCCTCTTGTTTGGGAAACCACTGTTGGCCCCCAAAAAGAGTAATGAGTTATTGAGACATAACCTCAATATTTCATTTCCAATGCAACCTCAAGATATTGTTTGATAATCTGTTTGAAGCAAAACTTGTCAATAGATGTCTAGACAATAAACTGACTGTCTTAGAGGTGAAGATTTAAATAAGGAAAAGTCTTTTCTGTTGAGTTTCCTATAGATAACCTACATATCTTGAGATTTTTAGATAAATTATGGATATGTAAAGATTATCTAATTGTAACAGTCTAATCTATTAATTATGATGTAATTAGAGTCTGTTTAATTGGAGTGATAGGATTGTTTCCGATAAACAGATCATAACCAGACATACTGTAACAATTATGTTGTATAATTATTCCCTTTTTAATTCGAATTAAAGATGGGAGATAATAAATTGTGTGGATGGATAAATCTTTACCGAAGTTCAATTATCCATCAGAAATCATAAGTATATAAATATATATATCTGTATATTTTATGGTTTTATCCATTGCGAGACTAATTGCATTAACATATTTGTTTAGTCTAGGTAATGAAAGAATACAGAAGTTGTCCAATTGTGGAACAGAAAGACACCCTAAGACAATTAATAAACGTTTCTGTAAAAGAACATATCGAAAGCATTTCATGTCCTGGACAAATTAAGAGAGAAAGGACTGCTAACATCATCACGTAGAGTTTAGCAGACTTATATAAGAGACAGAAATAAAGGCTGATAACAGCTAACTATAAGATAGCCTTTAATTTTTTTTATTTAGAATCTTTTCTTATACCAGGAATTTAGGATGCCATGAATTACTTCGAAGTACTTAAATCATGGTATCCAAGCAATAATTCAATACAAAACTTGTAAATGACTAATTGTAATGTTCCGACAAGAGAAAGGCTCTAGGATAAAGAATGTAATCAGACGATAGACATTCTCTGAAATATTCAAATTCCTAGAATATTAATTGACAATGATAGAAAGGGAAGTAATTCCAATACGACTCCCCTGTAAAATAATATAGAAAGAACTGAGAGAATAAAAGCCTTAACTTCTCTACTAATACCTGAGTAGAGGAGTTGTGCGCAGGTTCAACTTATAAAGAATAACTAAAAGTATAATGATGAGACTGATTTATTATCTCTGATAATGCTAAACGTAAGGTTCAGAGACAGATTTACTATTCTGCACAAATATTAGGAATAGTGAGAATAGATATAAATGACCAAAATAAAAATATATATTCAACAGTTTATAAGAATTTCAGTTACTAGATAAGTCCATCATCGTAACTGAAAGTTTATCCAAGGAAAAAATATAAAATGACTGCACGGATTTTATAGATAAACATTCAATAATAATTTAGACTTGAATATGTATAGTTAAAAAAAACCCCATCTATAAATAAATCATATTTCCTGAAGTACCCAATTTCGTGATATATCGAGTTTCAGGAAGAAAGATAAACTCTCGAGATCTACGCATAACTCATAGAGAGTGATAAATCACAGTTGTTACCAATGATCGCAAACACAAGAGTGAAACCTGTATTAATTAGAAAACATATAGATTATATTCATTAATTTGAAATCATATAGGGTGAAGATATAATTTGTTCCATCTTTAACCAGGGCCCGGTTGTTCAAAGCGTCGTTAGCTTAACGAGCTCGTTAAGGGTCATTTCGTTAACTATTTTAGTGGATTCAATATACAATATTCTGATATTTTTTGCTGAAAAAATGTGAGTAGCTTTTGCACTCACATTTTTTCAGCAAAAAATTTCAGCATATTTGCGTATCACTTGATGTAAATTTTAACGAATCGTTAACTAACGATGTCGTTAGCTTTGAACAACTGGGCCCAGATATGCAAAGAATAGATACTCATTATTTCTGTATTCGAGGATAGAAAATGATTTCTTTGCCATCTAAACTGTATGGCTGACTTAAACAGTAATGGGAGCTGAATGGTTGTGTCTCCTTGAATTGAACCATAGGATAGCATCTATTCTATAAACTAAAGGCTTATGATTAGCTTAATTTAACAGTCGCAATGTCGAAGAATATTCTCGAGTATTCACGTAAATGTTACGCACTGAACACCGATATATTGATCTTTAAATTATTTAAGAAAGATTTAGACCTGGGACGTAACACGAAAGGTCAAAGTATTAGTAGGATTTAGAGCTGGAACGGAGCGTGAAAGGTCAATCTAATCATTAAAAACAAGTTGAGCATAATAATTAATGAAGATATATATATATATATATATATATATATATATATATATATATATATATATTGGTTATTATATATTATCTCCAATTATTCTCAGATAACTTTAATGGTTTAAAATGTAAATACTTAGCGAAAGATCATTTACTGAATGTATAATCGAACAACTTTCAATGTGTTCGAAATCGTATCACGAATATAGAAAGATCTGATAGGAAACTTAGGTACAAAACTTACTATGTTGTGAAGTTTCATATAAACGAACTTTATATTATAAATTGAGATAGTACATTTTATGACACTATCGAAACATTTGAAATGACTATCATTATCTTAACTTATAAATATCCAGTCTTGGATATCAAAACTTATTAATGTAGAACAATTATCTTGAAGCAACAGAGATTAACAAAATTGTATTCTTTTAAATACTCATGAATGGAACTTATATTCTTATAGCGAGAAGAAGTATTGTTCCCTTTAGTGAATCTAACCATAGAAGGGGCGGTAATTGTATTTATAGCCCTAATTTATTATAAGGTAGTGAAATGTTTCTTATTTCGTCATTGATTCGTAATATAATATTTTTTCCATGCATTGTCTTAACCTTTGATGTATAGAGATGGACAATGGGATGATTAATTTATATATAATTGTATCTGCTATTTAAGGAGGTAAACCATTCATTACGTTAATTACCCTCTAAGCATTTTTAAGATCTATGTCTTCAATCTGTTTAGATCTAGCAAATAATTGACTGTAACGGTTTGTGAACGGTTCCATAGTCAATTTAATGAGTATATAATATGCGATTAGGCAATAATAATCAGGAACTTACTAGATAAATGAATGAATGCCTTAACTGAATATCTACCTATTTATCTATTCCAAGGGTCAGTACAAACTTTGATTGACATGGACCCTTGTTATAAATGTAAATAATAGGGGCATTAGAGCTAGTCAAAGCAAAATATTCCTCAATATTTATATTAGAGATCAATATTAAAGATAATGTAGACCTATGCTATACGTAGATTAGGTCTAGCTATTTATAAGCCATATGGTTTCCAATCGTAACCATAACAACATATGTTAATCTGTTATTCTCAGAGGAAGACTCTTCAGCGTAATAAATTCTATAACTGAAAAATAAATTATCTGGAACATTGCTCTTTTAAGTTTAGATGATCTGAAAAAATTAAGGTAAGGTAAAATAACATATTGTGCCTTAAAAATATAGTTTTATCGTAATTAATTTAATTCATTTCAGAGTTAAGCCAGGACACAACTGACCTAGACTCTTTCCAGAATTTATCAACAACATATAGTATAATATGGAATAAGTGCATAACTGACTGGCTGTTTTCCATAGTCAAAGGAAATATGTACCTCAGCTAGACTTCTATACTGATTGTTATGATCTAGAGAGGTTGTTGATTAATTAACTCTCAATTATTTCTATTATTATAAGGAAAAAATTATTAGAGTATCAACGTAATTTTAATAAATAAATTCCTAATTACTAAAGGATCAGTTAACTAATTTGTTTGGATTTATGATACCTTGAGGTATGTAATATAGAAGAAAAACAGAGGAGATCGACTACTGTTTTCTTATTATCTTACTGATTTCTGGTACTGCATGCTGATATTAATTGCGAGCATGTAGGAAAAGAAGAAGAAGAAAATAATGAAAATCCTGTATATATTTTTTCTTCTTCATTAAATAACGATAAATTTATGGGAATCACTCTTGTTGTTGAAGCTGAACAAGGTGAGAACCTTAAGAAGTTAATTTCTTTTGAGCAAATGAAAGAGAAACATAAGTTATTTTAATTCATTGATAGAAATACACTCCTATAATTGGCCAGTAATAGGTTGTTTGGGAATTAGTGACTGCTCCTTGGTCACTAGTAAACCGACAAAATGACCGGACACTAGTCTGAGTAACTACTGCCGGTGAAAAGTCACTAGATATTCAACATAATGAATGGACATTATTATTCATAACTATTGCCCAGTGAAAATCACTAATGATGCAATATAATGACCGGACACTAGTCTACGTAACTACTGCCCGGTGAAAAGTCACTAGAAATCCAACATAATGAATGGACATTAGTGCTCGCAACTATTGCCCAGCAAGTCACTAATGATACAATATAATGACCGGACACTAGTTTACGTAACTACTGCCCGGTGAAAATTAACTAGAAATCCAACATAATGAATGGACATTAGTGTTCGTAACTATTGCCCAGTGAAAGTCACTAATGATGCAATATAATGACTGGACACTAGTCTACGTAACTACTGCCTTATGAAAAGTCACTAGAAAAAACAACATAATGATTGAACATTAGTGTTTGTAACTATTGCTCGGTGAAATAACACTAATAATGTGATATAATGACCGGACTCTAGTACTCGAAACTATTTTGCCCGATGAAAATTGCTAGTAATTGAATATAATGACTGGAACTAGTACTTGCAACTATTTGCCTGGTGAAAGATTCCCAGTAATTATAAATATCAGTTGAATAATTGACTGGTGAATTATGACTGGTGCCTGGTTGACTGGTGCCTGGTTGACTGGTGACTGGTTGACTGGTGACTGGTTGACTGGTGCCTGGTAGCACAGTGCCTGGTTGACTGGTGACTGGTGAAGCTCATTGACTGGTGCCTGGTTGACTGGTGGACTTAGACTTTATTTTATACTAAGTACCCAAAGATGCCACCTTGATGGGTCTTACCCCGGGCAGTATAGCCATGTTGGGTGGTTTCCCATCAGTAAAGAATTGTCATATAACCCACAAGGATTGACAAGTTCTTTATTAATCAGCTTCTCCACCATAGGAATCTTCAGCGAATTCATAGTTCTCTGTAAGATATCCAGTAATAGTTCAGTTGTAACCTGGAACAAAAAAAAACAAGTTAATAGTTTGGATATAAAACACGACTTCCGAACAGACCGCACACGAGCATTGTGCAGATTATAACTAGAATCGGGAAAACATATTATGCCAAAGGCAATCAATAAATTACAAGAAATCGACAGTCAAAATAATAAATAACATGGATAGTGAAAGGAGTGATAAAGGAACAAAAGAAAAGCAAGGATACATAAATTTAACCGTGGAGAAAAGAAATAATCCAAATTTCTTTTAACTTCATAATACATTAACCTATAGATAATGTGCTATTCTATTCTGTTTTCACACCTTCCACAGAAAAAACGACCTTTCAGTCGTTAATTAAAGTCTTAAACCAGAAGGTCCCTTAGGCAGTTACCTGTGTGACGTAACTCTTCCCGCTCAATTGACCACGTGTCAGTTTCTTTTCTGTGGACAAAGAAATTCAACAAGGATTATTTACCTGTGATAGAAATTTGGATTATTTCTTTCCTCACGGATAAATTTATGTATCCTTGTGTTTCTTTTGTTTATTTATCACTCCTTTCACTTTCTGTGTTATTATTTAAAATTTTCAATTTTCTATTTCATGTATTTTTGACTGGTCTTTTTCCACATGCGTTTTGGCGACTCTCGCTTTTCGGCACAACGCTCGTGCGCGATCGGTTCGATAGTCGTGTTTATATATGCAGAATATTTTTGTTCTTTTCGTTCCAGGTTATTCAGCAATTACGATATGTTTTTTTCCTGGACTTTTGTTTGCAGAGATCTTCAGTTGGCTAAAGATTCTCATGGTGGAGAAGCTGATTGTAAAGAACTTGTCAACCCTTGATGGGTTATAAGACAATTCTTTACTGATGGGAGCCCCACCCCATATGGCTATACTGCCGGGGTAAGACCCATCAAGGTGGCATCTTTGGGTACTTAGTATCCTATAAAGTCTGAGTCCACCAGTCACCAGTCACCAGTCATCCAGTCACCAGTCACCAGTCACCAGTCAACCAGGCTCCAGTCAATCAGCTTCACCAGTCACCAGTCAATCAGGTGCCAGTCAACCAGGCACCAGTCACCAGTCATCCAGGTGCCAGTCAACCAGGCACCAGTCACCAGTCACCAGTCACCCAGTCACCAGTCACCCAGTCACCAGTCACCCAGTCACCAGTCACCAGTCAACTAGTCTCCAGTCAGTAATTTAATTATTTTCTGGAAAGACTTAGTTTCTGACATATTTCACCGGACAAAATAGTCACGTATACTAACTTCCGGTCATTATGTCTAATTATTAAAAAAAAATTTTTTTTTCACTGGGCAAAGTATCAGTAATATTTCTGATACTTATACCCGGTCATATTATTATATTATTTCTGATTTTTCACCAGGCAAACTTTTACAGAAAGTGTCTGGTCAATTTTTGCCTAATAATTAATTATCTTCGGGAAAAAGTTTCGAATACTTGTGCCCGCTCAGTTTTCATATATAATCTCCCTTTTTCATCGGACTAGAGTTACGAATACTACTATCCGATCAATTTGTCAAATTACTTGTAACTTTACCGGGCAACAGTTACGAATATTAGTGTCCGGTCATTGTGTCGGGTAACTAGTGTCAAAATAATGATTACTAATTCCCGAACAATCTATTATCGTTCATAGAGCTCCATTCACGTTTAAGTCAATGGATATAGGTTATTAAGTGAAATACATAATAACTTTTTATACAAAAAATTCTGTACAGTCTTTCCCAAATCAGACTAGAATTTTTAATATTCCATTGACTTATTATAGGTGTGTAATTCCATTAATATTTTAAATTAACTTATGTTTTATCTCTTTTATCCGCTAGAAAGAGTTAAACTTCTGACTATAACAAAATTCTTACCGGGCAGCAGTTCGTAGACTAGTGCCAGGTCATTCAAATGATGTTTTATCTCTTTAATTCGCTAGACAGCGTTTAAATTCTGGCTCTAACGAAAATTTCATCGGGAGGCACTTCGTAGAGTAGTGCCAGGTCATTCTAACGAAATTCCACCGGGCAGTAGTTTTGTAGACTTTGTGTCGGATTACTAGTGTGTTCCAGGCTCAACATATATTCATATATAACCACTATAGACATGTATAGTCTTGGATTATAGGTTATTGAATGACAGCGATGGGTTCTAATACCTAGTAGCCATTTATATTGTTGAATTCTGTCCAGTTACTTTTGAACTTGACTTAAATTCTATATATATATTTATTATTGAAAATGAATTAAGAATTATCGGTTACGATCAAATTCACAATTCATTCACTAAGTGTAGAAGATACTTCCAGCTATAATTATATCTCGTTTGTTCGCTACAAAGAGATTAACTTCTTACATATTCACCTTATTCGGCTCTAGGGCAAAGGTGAACTATAAAACTATCGTTATTTATAAGAAGAAAAATATACACGAAATATAAAAATTTTTCTTCTTTCCTCCCCTGTTTTTCTTCTACATGCTCCGATATGTAATCAGCATGTAATCTAAGGAGTAAATTGACAAGAAAGTAGCAATCGATCTTTTCTACTTTCTATTAATTTTTCATTCTTAAGGTATCGGAAATTTACACCAACCAGATAAATAAATTAACAGTTTATTTATTTATTCGCTACCTCTCTAGATTACTACGATTTAAAATTCTAGTTGAGGTACATATTTTCCTTTTGCCTTTTCTACATGGAAAATAGTTGATCCGATAAGCTATTATTCTATTTTATACTATCTTTTGATTGATTATATTAGAGTCTAGGTCAGTCGTGCTCTGTCTAAACTCTGCTATAAAATAATAAATAAGAAAAAAATCTTATATTTAGGCATAGATATAATTCGATACGTTCTTTACTTTGCCTGTTTTATTTTTTCTTCTGGATCATTTAAGACTACGATAGCAATATACCAGATATTTTTGCCTCAGTAAGAATCTATTACGCTGAAGATTCTTCATATTGGAATAATAATTTTATTATGATTATAATTCTAGACCCAATTAATCCTCGTATATTATAGGTCTACTTTATCTTATTGAGGAATAGTTTTGCTTCGACTAGCTCTATACCTCTAATATTTTATTTATAACTAGAGTCCATGTCAATCAAAATTTTCTTGCACTTTGGTATTGACAACGGATACATATTTAGTAAAGGCATTAATTATTCAGTACGTGACAGATTATTATTGCCTAAATTAGATTTTATATACAATACTTTCCTTTTGATATTTTGTTTTATTGACTTTGTAACTATTCAGAAACTGCCAAAGTCAATCATTTCCTTCCTCTAAACTTACCGAAGCTCTAGATTATGTTGATATATATTTTTGATATATGCTTAGAGGTTAATTAACGGGAGTTTACCTCATAATAGCAGATATTATTATAATTATATTAATCAATCTATAGTCTAGGCTTAGACAAAAGGGAAAACATCCTTAATTATTAGTATACGAGCCGGTAAAGAATTAAGACACTCTTAATCTTCTCTTTACCCCTCCTTTATGTTTACATTCGTTAAAGGGATCATAGTAATTCTCGCTAAGAGTTCAAGTTCAGTTTGCGAAGAATGCAAAGATTAATATCTTGATTTCCAGTCCGCATCAAAAATGGTCTATATATATAGATAAATATCTTTCCGAAACTGGATATTTATTTATTTTTCCACACAATAAGTCATTTCAAGATGTCGATGATTTTGAAATGCACTGCTTCAATTTATAATATAAAATATGTTTATATTAACTTCACAACTTAGTAAGTGCTGCGCCTACGTTCCTGGTCAGATCTTACTTTTGTGATACGTTTTTGAACATACTGAAAGTTTTCTCCGATTATACATTCGGTAAATAAACTTTCGAGTAGTATTTATGCCTTTAAACATTCAGATTATTTGATAATTGTTGGAGATAATATATTATTCCGATATTTATATATCTATCTTCATTATTTATCTTTCTCATCTTACTTTTAAATTAGATTGACCTTCTCGCTACGTTCCAGGTTTAAATCTAGCTAACATTGTGGAACAGTCACTTTTTTATTTCCTAAACAATATTTTAACATTTTTCTCAGTATTCAGAGCATAACGACTTCATGAATACTTGAAAATAATTCAGTTCTACGCTTGTTAAACTAAGCCTAAAACAAGCCCTAGTTTTTTTAGAATGGATATTTATATATCCTTCGATTCAGTTCATGGAGATACATCCTTTTAGATCCCATTATCTCTATTTCAATCATTCAAAATTCTAATGACTAAGTACTCCTTTTCTACGTACGAATACAGAATATCGAGTCACTGTTGCTGCATATTGGTTAAAGATTAAACAAATTTTATCTTAAACCTGTATGACGTTAAATTAATTATTATCTCTTTCATATACATGTTTTTTACCCTTCCGTCAGGGATCGCGGTAATAATATTATTACTCTCTATGGTTTACACATAGATCTCGAGAGTATATATATATGTATTTTCTTCCTGAACTCATTTGCGAGTACGTAATTTGATATTTCAGGAATTACCAATTATGCAGACATAGATTTTATTCTATTAATATTCAATTCTAAAAAAAAAATTTTGATTGAATGTTTATCTATAAAATTTCCGGGCAGTAATTTTATAGAGAGTTATATGTTTAATAATTCCTTGCTTAAATAATAGTTACGCTTAACCTATGATTTATAGCGGGAATTTTGTTCAGTAGTATAATTTTTATTTAGTATTAATATTTTTCTTACTATTCTTAAATATGCGTATAGAATAGTAATACTATCTCTTAACTTTTAAATTAAGTGTTTTTTGAGATTAATAATCAGTATTATTGTATAATCTTTCTTCAGAGATTATCACACTATTACTTTTTCTCTGAGTCCTTCTCTTTTTATGAACATTTTGATTCGTATCAAAGTGGATTTTTAACATTTCTTGATTTCCATGATTATTTACTCAGGAGTACTTTTCATGGCAATCTTCTGGTATAGAAAGATTCTATCCAGCTTATTTATTATTGTTTAATCTTATCAATACGGTAAGATTTAGCCAAACTATGACCGTCATACAGTTTGCTGCGATCAACCTTATTCTTATCTCTCTTATTCTCTGTCAAACTCTTTAGTTATGATGTTGACAGTTTATTCTTTATTTTTTGTCAGGACATCAAACGCTTTTATATGTCTATGACAAAACTAATTATCAATGGTTTAGGTTGTTTTTTCTTCCCAGCAGTTAAATGCAAACTCTGTATTATTTTATTGCTTGACTAAAAATTCGTTATACAATTAGTCTAGCAATAGTTTTAACCATTATGTTTGTCTATACTTTTTTTTCTTCTGATGGATAACTTAGTTATAGTTAAGTTAACTCCATCTACTTTTATTATCTCCCCTTCTTTAATTTGATCAAGGGAAATAATTACACATTATGGTTATTTTAAGTCTGTGTCTGTTCATCGGAAACTGTCCTGTCGCTCCAATTAACAGAATTTAATTAGTTTATAATTCTAATAGCTTAGACTATTACAATTACATAGCTTCACATATCTAGAATTTTATCCAAAATATCTACATATGTCAGTTATCTATAGGAAACTCCACCGAGTAGACTTTTTCTCATTTATTCAAGATCCTACATAGACTACTTACAGTGTATGGTCTTGGCGTTTTGTTTTACAAATTTTGTTTTCAAAATTTTCTATATTCCTAGCTTACTTTGCGATGGAATATTTGTTATGTCTCAATGACTCCCTTTTCTTTTTGAAGCCAATTGTTGTTTCCCAAAAAGAAAAAAAGAAGGGGGGGGGGGGGGGGGGGGGGCCAATGTTAGGTCTCTGAGACTTAAGAACTGGCTTCCTCTAGAGTCTACTAATATATATAAGGTTGTTAGATCATAACACCTTAAAGCTATTTTGTGAATCTAGACCATTCTTTCTATTAAATATAGAATTAGAATGTATCTGATTCCTTTGAGTTTCCTGAGTCTTAACCAGAAGTGGTGAGATATTATTGGTGTTAGAATTAGGAGAGCACCTCCCTCCTATTCTGCAAATTCTAGCACATTATCTATAGGTTAATGTATTATGAAGTTAAAATGAAGTTTTTTAAAAGTAAAACATATTTTAAGGAGTAATACTTAACCTATAGATAATCAATTATCTCCCTCCGCCCACCCTCGCTTATCTCTCCTAATTGTGTCTATTGTTTTACACATAAAAGAAACTGACACGTGGTCAATTGAGCGGGAAGAGTTACGTCACACAGGTAACTGCCTAAGGGACCTTCTGGTTTAAGACTTTAATTAACGACTGAAAGGTCGTTTTTTCTGTGGAAGGTGTGAAAACAGAATAGAATAGCACATTATCTATAGGTTAAGTATTACTCGTTAAAATATGTTTTACTTTTAAAAAACTTCATTTCACCGGCTAAAAATCCTTGTTGATTTTCTTTGTCCACAGAAAAGAAAGTGACACACGATCAATGAAGCGGGAAGAGTTACGCCACACAGGTAACTGCCTAAGGGACCTTCTGGATTAAGACTTTTATTGACAACTGAAAGGTCGCTTTTCTGTGGAAGGTGTGAAAAACAGAATAGAATAGCACATTATCTATTAATCTAGGTTAATGTATTGTGCTGTTAAAACGTATTTTAACAAGCAATACTTAACCTATAGATAAGACTATTCCCCGCTCCCTATTCCCGCTTAGCTCAGTTTTATGGTTTGATTCTGAAAGAAAACTGACACATGATTAAAAGTACGGGAAGAGTTATGTCACACAGGTACATGTAACTGCCTAAGGGACCTTCTGGATTAAGACCTCTTTAGATGACTAAACGGTCGTTTTTCCTGTGGAAGGTTTGAAATACAGAAGAGAATAGCACATTATCTATCTAGCACATTATCTACAGGTTAAGTATTGTTTGTTAAAATATGTTTTACTTTTAAAAACATCATGTCTGGTTAGTTTGTATCATTTCCATGTTTTATTGGAATATCAAAATTTGATGCAAACAGTGTAGACACTGATCAGACGCCGCACTCAGCGGCGTCTGATCTGGGTCTACACTGTTTGCCAATGTCTTTTTCGTGGGATGCAAGGGTTAAATGGATTAATAGACTCTGCACAGCCTACAAATTAGTTGCAGAATTATTTGTTAATGGGCAGCCTGGTCTGGGTCTGCATATAATACCAGCACTCCAATAGTAAGGTACAATTCTAGCTGTGACAGTTTACCTTTCTTTTTTTATTTTATTTTTTATTTTATTTTATTTTATTTTTTTTGTGTGTAGTGTCTGGATGATGGCAGAGTGGAGTCGTGGTTGATGCTCCTGACTTCGAATCGCAAGGTCTTAGGTCCGAATCCCACTGGAGGCAGAATTCTGCTCATTTCTCTATAGCATTTTGTTGCACAAAGCCTTTCAGTTTGACGCTTGCCTCAATATGACTTTAAAAATGTTAAGCCTTAAAGCGCCAAGAAAAACTGCATCTGAAAATGTCGTCTGCTTATGTCGTCTGCTGCATCTTCTTGCAAACTTTTCAAACTTACATTTTGCATATAGGCAAACAGTGAGGACCCAGATCAGACTGCTCCTAAAGGAGCAGTCTGATCTGGGTCCACACTGTTTGCGACAATGACTTTTAAAATCACAAGCAGATGACAAAGCAGACGACAATAGTTGTGACTGGCGCTTTAAGGGTTAAAAGGGTTGTAAAACACCAAATCATCACCTTCAATTGGCTGGCCTCAGTGGCTCAGTTAGATGCGTGTCCGACTGGTAATCAGGAGGTTGCGGGTTCAACCCCCGCTGGGGCAGCAACATCCTTTTCTGGAGATTGATCATTAAATATTTTCTACAGTCATTCTCTCCCTTCTGCTGATTCAAGAAGGGCAGTTGTCAGTTTATGGTGAAAGAATGTTCACAATACTGATTAACTGCTTAGAGGACTAAGCCTGCCTAGTAAAAGTGTGGTTAGGTAAACTGACTGTTCCCGACATGGCCCCATTGAGTTGAATGGGCAGTAAAACCTCTACACAAACAAATTAGCTTGAGTTATGAGCTTTTGTAGTAAGTTTCACATAGCTCCAGATAAGACACTTCCTTTTTTAATACACCTGTTTTAAAAAACGGGACATATTATGGTACGGGGTATGGCGTCCGTCCGTAAACTTTTTCGTTTCCGGCTAACTCCTCCTACAGTTTACATCCGATCAGTCTGAAACTTGGTATATAGTTAGACCATGATGTGGTGCAGTGCATATTGTTTTGAGGTTAGTCCACCAAATGTTTGCAGAGTTATGCCCCTTAGAAAATTTCTGTAAACTTTTCATTTCCGGTTAACTCCTCCTACATTTTACATCCCATCAAGCTGAAACTTCATATATAGTTAGACCACGATGTGGAGCAGTGCATATTGTTTCGAGGTTGCAGTCCACCAAATATTAGCAGAGTTATGCCCCTTTGAAAATTTCAGTAGACTTTTCGTTTCCGGCTAACTCCTCCTACAGTTTACAGCCAATCAAGCTGAAACTTCATGTACAGTTAGACCATGATGTGGAGCAGCGCATATTGTTTCGAGGTTACAGTCCACCAAATATTAGCAGAGTTATGTCCCTTTGAAAAGTTCAGTGAACTTTTCGTTTCTTGCTAAATCCTCCTACAGTTTACATCCTATCAAGCTGAAGCTTGATTTGTAGTTAGACCATGATGTGGAGCAGCGCATATTGTTTCAAGATTACAGTCCATCAAATATTAGCAGAGTTCAACCCCTCTGAAATTTCTATTAATTTTTTTGTTTTCGGCTAAATCCTCCTACAGTTTACATCCGATCAAGCTGAAACTTCATAAATAGTTACACGATGATGTGGAGCAGCATATATTATTTCGAGGTTACAGTGCACCAAATAATTGCAGATTTATGCCCCTTTGAAAGTTTTTGTAAACTTTTTGCAGCATATTGTTTAGAGGTAATAGTGTGCAAATTTTATTATATAATAGGTATATATTTTTTGCAAATAAATAACTAAAATTTTGGTCATATGGGCAAGATACTGATTTTTTTTCTTTTTTTAACATCTTTTATTAGACTTGCAAGGAAAGGTTGTCATTATTAAATCTTTATAAATACATAATACTTTTCGGATTTTTTTTTTTTGTTCTTGTTTTTTAATCATCTTCTGATTTGGCTCCCTTGAAGAACAAAAATAAAATCAGTATTAAACAAGTTAAAGGTTTACAAAAAAATTTCTTGCAGCATTTTTTTTTGGGGTTGTTTATTTTTGTTTTGTTATTGTTTGGTCCGATATTGAATTGCATGGCCATGCCATGCTACTTTCCTCCCTCAGAAAGCACTTCTCCATAGAAGCAGCAAACTTTTCCCTATTTTCCCAGGAGGGAGAAGTCACTTCTCCCTTAATTTCTGGGCCATCTTGGACCCTTAGGTTACAGATCACCAAATATCAGCAGAGATATGCCCCAATGAAATCTTTTTAATTTTTTTCTTTTGTAATTCCACTTACAATTTATATCTGGAGCACTGAATTATGCAGGAGCCAGTTTATGTGCAACATCTTATTACTTGCCACGGACGTATAATGCCCCACTTGGCAGAGCTCTTGTTTTCAAATAAAAACTGTCCATATTTTTCTAATTTCTCCATATGTTGCTGGTGTTTAGAAGCACCTCAGTGATGTGCTTCTAAAGAGAACCTGCCACACGTTTTTGTGAAGAAATAAAAAAATATCAACAATTTGGGCTGAAAAAAAGTGCCATCTGCAGCTTTGGATGCAACTGTGGTTTTTGGGAAATTAACCCTTGTCATGCTGAATAAATTAAGATGCCACACCCACTTCTAATTTTCAGCCAATCAGATTACTTGATCCAGATTGTTGATGCAAATTCAAATACTGAAAGGTAAACAGTGCAGATCCAGATCGGTTGGCTTCTTCAGAAGCCAACTGATCTGGATCTACACTGTTTGCAAAGGCAGGGTATATCCAGGTTCAGCATGACAAAGGGTTAATTATCATGACATGGCTCCAGATAAGTGAGGGTATCCACAAAATATTTTTCTTATTTCTCCAGCAAAACATATGTTGTGGGTACTCATTGAGGCACTTCTACAGAGTACCACAACATACGTTTTGATGGAGAAATAGACTTTTTTCACAATCGCAATTTCCAATAACTGCCGAGAGGAAAATTTCCGGACACGTATCAAGATAGAGGCTGGGGGTGTATAGTGACAATATGGAAATGAAAGACGCTCGCTACAACTTGTAATAAATTTGCTTGAAAATTTGAGACATATAGAGGTAAGAACGTTTATATACTATTTTTATGAGAAACTGCAAAACTGAGCCCATGAAAAATAGGTTTCAGCGCTGTACACATCGTTAAATTGGATGAAAAGCAACATAAGAAACTGATCAACACAGTGGGTGGAGAATAAAGAGAAACTATTTAGTGACACGTCCTACTTTATGAACTTTTCTCCTCCTGCTTAGGATAAATCCAATTCACACCGATTTCTTTAGTAATTGAATCCCAACCAAATTGTGCCTGATTTTCTTATTTACTTTTGTTTCAACTGGTACTGGTTCTAGGGGCTTCTAATAAGTATCCACAACATAGGTTTTTATGGAGTAATAAGAAAAATATTAGTAGTTTTTGGACTGAATTTGTAGATTTCATTATTGACTATTAGCGCCTATTCTCAGCCCTGAAAATATTTCTTTGTTTCAGAAAGGAACACGAGCAAGACCAGAGCACCAAAATCAAGAGGTAAACAATGTTGTGTATATGGTTGTTACAATTACAGTCTGCTGTCTGATGGCACAACATCTGGTATCCATTTCTTTCGAATTCCAAAATCAGTTTTAGCTGATAAACGTAAAAAGGAAAGATGGTGTAATTTAATAAAAAGACAAGATGGGAAAGATGGATTTTCATTAAATAACCACACAGTTATTTGTGAGAAACATTTCACGAAGAACCAGATAAACATTTCTTTAGTAACAAAGCGCTGGACTTTAAAACCTGATAATCAGCCCTGTGAATTTCAGTGGAATAAGGAAAAAAACACAAGAAAAAGTCCAAACGAAAGAAATCGGCCTATTATGCTACAAAAAGATCATGACACGGATTATGACCATAAGGAACTGGAGTAGATAGAAAACCTTCATGAGGATAAACATGTACAGGTACTGTATCAGAGTGCCACATTTTTTGGCGGCTGCATGTTTTTCATTTTTGTAGTTATTTTTTTTTTTTTTTCTTTAACCCTTGTCATGCTGAATAAATTAAGATGCCACGCCCACTTCTAATTTTCAACCAATCAGATTACTTGATCTGGGTTTTTTTTTGTTAGAAATTCACACATATTAAATGAGAAACAGTGCAGATCCAGATCAGTTGGCTTCTTCAGAAGCCAACTGATCTGGATCTACACTGTTAGCTAAGACAGGGCATGAAGTGTTTAGCATGAGAAGGGTTAATTTTGGAGTTGCCGACCCATTACCCAAGTCCTCTCTACAACAGTGCCACCCCACCTCCCCATCCCCACCCACCCACCCACCGGCCCAAAACTTTAACAAGAAAAAAAAAAATAAAATAAAAAATGGCTTTATTCTTTTCAAAATGCAAACTCACTGTTATTTTCCAAATACATGTACATGTATCATAACAGGAGTCAGATGGGACAGTACAACAACTCAGGCGTAGTATTTCCACAGCCCTGATCAGGACACTGGGTCATGAGCAAACTGAATGCAACATAAGAAAACAATTAATCTCTGAATACTCCACTTTACTTATAGCCGTCGTGGCAGCAAATTTTTAAATGGCATCCAGAGCTCTGAATGAGGAGTATTTGATGATACTAAGGGATAATTTTATTTTATTGTTAGCGGTGAAATCAGTGTATATCTGGTGAAAATAAAAGTGGTATCAATCACTAGTGAATTGATATCGTATCATTTCATTAGTGACTGATACGATTTATATTTTCACTCCTTGCTTTGGCGACTTCAGTTTTCTTCATTGTTTCAGAAGTTGATCTTACCACCACTTCAGATTTTTGAACACCTCTTTGTTTCTTAACTAAAGTATCAAGTGTTGGTATGCATTTTCTTAGTTAGAATGTAAGGAACATTTTGGTATCAAAATTATCAAAATTTGCCGATTTTTTTTTTTGCTTTTGTCTCTCCAGCGTTTCACATGTTAAGCACAGAGCGTCGATGCCATGACATTCACGTTTTGTTTGGAGACGTTAGTTATGATGTCAGAAACGCGCATTGGCGTGTAAACAATAAAATAAAAAGAAAATTTACTCTTTTCAGTGAATACCATAAAAAATTTTCATCTCGTGTAATGAAAACATTCAAATTTTCACTTGTGCGTCGCACTCGTGAAAATACTGATGTTTTCATTACACTCAATGACAATATTTATGGTATTCACAGAAAAAGAGTAAATAGCCTTTATATATTTCTCCACCAAAGTTAAAAATGTGGGTACATTAGAATTACCTTGGTGAGGGGATTCTAATGAGTACCTACAAAGTATAATTTGGACGTGAAATAAAGAATTATATCCGCTGAATACTTCCCTTAACCAGAGCCATTGTGGCAGCAATTTTTCAAGAAATAATTTCTTTATCATATGCCAAAATGTATGTTGTAGGTACACATTTGGAGTACCTCAACAAGGAGATTCAAATGAGTACCCACAATATATTTTGGATGCAAAAAAAGAAAAATTATCCTCTGAATTCTCCCCTTAACCCTTAAAACGCCAAGAAAACCTGCATCTGAAAATGTCGTGCTGAATATTCTTGCAAACTTTTCAAACCTATTTTTGCATACTGGCAAACAGTGTGGACCCAGATCAGACTGCTCCTAGAGGAGCAGTCTGATCTGGGTCCACACTGTTTGCAGAAATGACTTTTAAAATCACAAGCAGATGACAAAGCAGACGATAATTGTTGTGATTGGCAGTTTAAAGGGGAACGCAACCCTAAAAGGTTTTGTGCTTTAAAATAAAGAACTTGACAAACAATGAATTCTGACACAAATTTTATCAAAATCGGTGGAAAATTAATTAAGTTATAGACAATTGAATATTTCAACAGTGGTGGAATGGGCACCGCCATTTTGAATATTTAATGAGGTTTCATAAAAACTAAAGTCGTTTGATAAAGGTAGTTATTGTCATAAAGTTGGTTTATTTTGGGGGAAATGATTGCTTGTCACTAGAATTAAAAGCTAGTAAAAACCCGTAGCAAAATTATTCTTAGAAACCCTTTAAATTTGGTTTTGCATATTTAATTTGGGCTTTGTGATGTCACTAAGCCTACAATATGGCGGCATCCATAACAGCCATTTTAAATATATTCAAACCACCATAACTTCCTTATTTCTATTTATTTCTATTTGAAAATTCTTGCATCAAAATTAATGGCTTGTTAAGCACTTCACTCCAAGATATACTTACAACTTATATTGCATTCTCCTTTAAGGCTTAACAGTGGCTGCAACTTCTTGAATGCCAGGGCTCAAGATACATATAGATTTCAGTTGAATAAAATTTAAGTTAAAGTTTTAACTTTTTCAGGTAAATGGAACTGGAACTGAAACAGAAACAGATACTGTGGATACAGCTGTGTAGACTGACAGCTCTGAGTTTCAAACAAACATTCAAGGGTGCTCCAGTGATCATGCATACTGTATTGAAATAACTCAGGAAATCCCATTGGAAGATCGTCATCAGCTGAAAGAGATTAAGATGAAATTGCATGACCAAATAAGTGCTCTTTCAAATAAATTGACTGTACTCTCAGACAATATTTTTGAATTACAAAATGAAGTAGAATATTTTGAATCAAAATGCTTTGGAAAAGACAAAATAAAGGATGATAATGATGCTATGCAGTTTTACACAGGATTTCAAAATTATGGTGTTTTTATGCGCCAGCCATTTTCAGTGGTGAGGGGCATATAGTATCACTGCTGTCCGTACGTACATCCGTCCCGTCCGTCTCGTCCCGTCCGTCCCGTACGTAACACTTTTGGTTACCGTGCCATATCTTTTGAAAGGATTGGTGTATTGGATTGAAATTTTATACACAGGTATATAATCATAAAATATAGGTCAAGTTTGATTTAGGGTAAAATCCACCAAGTATTTTGAGAGTTATGGCCCTTTTCAACTTTGAAAAACTTTCAGCTTTGAAAAATGGTTTCCATACAATATCTTTTGAAAGGATTGGTGTATTGGATTCAATTTTTGTACACAGGTGTATAATCATAAAATGTAGGTCAAGTTCGATTTAGAGTAAAATCTATCTATTTTTTGGGGAGTTATGGCCCTTTTTCAACTTTGAAAAATGGTTTCCGTTCCATAAATTTTGAAAAGATTAATGTATTGGATTCATATTTTATACACAAACACATAATTATAAAATATAGGTCAAGTTTGATTTAGGGTAAAATCCACTAATTATTTTTGGAGTTACGGCCCCTTTATCAATGTTTAAAAATATTTGAAAAATGGTTTCCGTTCGATATCTTTTGAAAAGATTAGTGTATTGGATTCAAATTTTATACACAGGTATATAATCATAAAATGTAGGTCAAGTACGATTTAGGGTAAAATCCACCAATTATTTTTGGAGTTATGGCCCTTTTTCAACTTTGAAAAATGGTTTCCATTCCATAACATTTGTAAAGATTAGTGAATTGGATTCATATTTTATACACAAGCATATAATTATAAAATATAGGTCATGAATTGTAACTATGGGTTACTTGTTACTCCAATTATTTTCAGTTATCTCCCCTGGTGGTAAAATCTTGTGCAGGCCATAACTCTTTAACCAGTGGATACATTTTAATGATAGTTAATAGAGATGCTAAGAACATAAACTAGGTGTGTCACAATATGTAAGGACAACTCTGACCTATGGAGTGTTGGAGTTATCTTCTTTACTTATACTGTGGATGCAGATTTATCAGCAATGCATGCAGCAGGTCTATTTTTCTCATTAATTTTGGATTCTTTGTTGAAAATCACTTATAGCGAACACAAAATTGAGTTTCTCAGACTAACGGTTGAAGAGTTACAGGTCTTGCAGGCAAAGGACCTTATATTTCTCATTATTTTTGGATTCTTTGTTGAAAATCACTTACTAGCAAACACAAAATCCAGTTTCTACGTACAGTTTGAGAGTTAAAATCTTTGCAGGCAACAGGCCTTATTGTTCTCATTATTTTCAGGTTCTTTGTTGAAAATCACTTACTAGCAAACAAAAAATCCAGTTTCCATGACTTACAGTTTGAGAATTATAATCATTGCGGGCAACGGGCCTTATTTTTCTCATTATTTTCAGTTTCTTTGTTGAAAAACACAAAATCCAATTTCCACAACTTAAGGTTTTAGAGTTCTAAAAAGTTTTGAAAACACTAGTGTATTGAATTCAAATTTAGCACACAGGTATATAATCATAAAATAGCGGTCAGGTTCCAATTAGGGTAACATCAACACATTATTACAGGAGTTATGGCCCTTTTTCACCTTCAAAAGATGTTTTCCTTCCGATGTTGTTTTGAAAAAGATTGATTTGTGTATTGGGTTCATATTTTATACCCAGGTATATAATCATAAAATATGGTCAAGTTCGATTTAGGGTAAAATATGCCAATTATTAAGAGAGTTATGACCCTTTTTTCACACTCATTTTTTGCAAAATACCTGCGTGTGGGTGAGGATGGCCCTGGGCAGGGGCATCTGTGTCATACGGACACATTTCAATCAGTATTTGAGTGTTTAGAATCAAAGGCTGAAAATCTAAAATACTGGCAAGGCTTTACTGAAACCACTTCCTCTAAAAAGCACTAAACCAGGGGTGGTTGACCTGGGAGAAAACAGAAGCTTTCTGTTTGAGATGAATATTTTTTATTGACCGGTGCGCAGATTGCGCCGGTCTATTAATATAGCTTTGGATTTTTACATATGGTAGACTATTCGATTAGTTCACTAAGGACGTTTTATATTTGCTGGGACGTCGGTTTGTGATGATCCCGGCAAATATAAAAAAAATTTAAAACAAACTGTGTTATAAGCAGGTTAATGTCTATTTTATTTTCATTTCAATCAAGAAATTTCATAAAGCTTAATAAAAGCAAACATTAATTTTTTCGGTGCCAAATTTCAGACAACATTTGTCGTCTGCTTTTCTTTTTAGCTCACCTGAGCACGAAGTGCTCATGGTGAGCTATTGTGGTCAGTCAATGTCCATCGTCCGTCGTGCGGCGTCAACAATTGCTTTAAAAGCCTACTCCTCCTACACCCCTGGGCCAATTGACTTGATACTTGGTAGGAAGCATCAGGGTGACTTGTAGATCAAAAATAGCTAAAATCGTTCCGATCGGAAATCCAAGATGGCCGCCATGGCCGCCATCTTGACAATCTATTTTTCGCTTCTTCTCCTGAACCGAAAGGCCAATTGACTCCAAACTTGCTAGGAACCATCAGGGTGACTTGTAGATCAAAAATAGCTAAAATCGTGCCGATCGAAAATCCAAGATGGCCGCCATGGCCGCCATCTTGAAAATCTATTTTTGGCTTCTTCTCCTGAACCGAAAGGCGTTTTGACTCCAAACTTGCTAGGAAGCATCAGGGTGACTTGTAGATCAAAAATAGCTAAAATCGTGCCGATCGGAAATCCAAGATGGCCGCCATGGCCGCCATCTTGAAAATATATTTTTCGCTTCTTCTCCTGAACCGAAAGGCCAGTTGACTCCAAACTTGCTAGGAAGCATCAGGGTGACTTGTAGATCAAAAATAGCTAAAATCGTGCCAATCGGAAATCCAAGATGGCCGCCATCTTGAAAATCTATTTTTCGCTTCTTCTCCTGAACCGAAAGGCCAGTTGACTCCAAACTTGCAAGGAAGCATCAGGTTGACTTGTAGATCAAAAATAGCTAAAATCGTGCCGATCGGAAATCCAAGATGGCCGCCATGGCCCCCATCTTGAAAATCTATTTTTCGCTTCTTCTCCTGAACCGAAAGGCCAATTGATTCCAAATTTGCTAGGAAACATCAGGGTGACTTGTAGATCAAAAATAGCTAAAATCGTGCCGATCAGAAATCCAAGATGGCCGCCATGGCCGCCATCTTGAAAATCTATTTTTCGCTTCTACTCCTAAACCCAGAAGCCAATTGACTCCAAACTTGGTAGGAGGCATTGGGGTGACTTATAGATCAAAAATAGCTAAAATCATGCCTATCGGAAATCCAAGATGGTGGCCATTGCAGCCATCTTAAAAATCTATTTTTCGCTTCTTCTCCTAAACCGAAAGGCCAATTGACTCCAAACTTGGTAGGAAGCATCGGGGTGACTTGTAGATCAAAAATAGATAAAATCATGCCGATCGGAAATCCAAGATGGCCGCCATGGCCGCCATCTTGAAAATCTATTTTTCACTTCTTCTCCTGAACCCAAAGGCCAGTTGACTCGAAACTTGGTAGGAAGCATTTGGGTGACTTGTAGATCAAAAATAGCTAAAATCATGCCGATCGTAAATCCAAGATGGCCGCCATGGCAGCTATCTTGAAAATCTATTTTTCGCTTCTTCTCCTAAACCCCAAAAGTCACTTGACTCGAAACTTAGTGGGAAGCATCAGGGTGACTTGTAGATCAAATATAGCTAAAATCGTTCTGATCAGAAATCCCAGATGGCCACCATGGCCGCCATCTTGAAAATCTATATTTAGCTTCTTCTCCTGTACCGAAAGGCCAATTGAATCCAAACTTCGTAGGAGACATTGGGGTGACTTGTAGATCAAAAATAGCTAAAATCGTGCCAATCGGATATCCAAGATGGCCGCCATGGCAGCCATCTTGAAAATCTATTTTTCGCCTCTTCTCCTTAACTGAAAGGCCAGTTGACTCGAAACTTGGTAGGAAGCATTGGGGTGACTCGTAGATCAAAAATAGCTTAAATCGTGCCGATTGTAAATCCAAGCTGGCTGCCATTAAGAGTTTGTTCAAATGATCACGCTCAATTGACTGGCATGCCATATATCTTCTTCTTCAAAATAAAGAACTGCTTAAATGATGATCTTTTCATTAGTTGCGATGACAGGATTGGAAAACTGTTGCATAACATCTGCATATCTGCAGTGGCTATGTCACTCAGGTGAGCGACCCGTGGCCCGTGGGCCTCTTGTTTAACAAACTATCACCTGAAAAGAAGTTTATACGTAAAGTTGAAAGATTGAATGTCAGATAGCGTAGATCCAGATGAAACAGCTCTTATGAGCTGTCTCATCTGGATCTAAGCTGTTTGCAAAAGCCTATTATTATCGCCTGTGGCAGTGGAAGTTAAAGAATCACGTTGTTGTTCAATTTTACCTGTTACTTTGAAAATTCATTAAACTTTAATATATCCTTGTCCTGTATCTCTAAGTAATCAAGAACAAAATTTGCGCCTGGACTTGCAAGTTTACGTCTAAATATTTTGTCTTGGTTTTAGTAAGACTTAAAGGTGGATTGTTTGTGAAAGACCTTTCAGACAGATTTGAGATATCTCAGTCACTGTTTTCAAAAATATTTACAATGTGGATAAATTTTCTTAATGTTGAACTACCTTTACTTTTTCCCTTCCCTACACAACAGAGGGTAAGAGCAACAATGCCTGCATCTCTCCATCTGTATCCCACAACAAGAATAATTATAGACTGTACAGAGATTCGTGTCGAGATTCCGTCTCCAATGGTAGCCCAATCAGAAACATGGTCCAACTACAAGCACAACAACACTTATAAGGTTCTAGTTGGTGTAAGTCCCATAGAATGTGTTTGTTTGTTTGTGTTGAGGTTTTACGGCCCAGTTAACATGGAAGGTGGGCTTGACTGTAAGTGTCCCATTAGCAAGGCCGGATTAAGTGTTTGTTTGTTTGTGTTGAGATTTTACGGCCCAGTCAACCCAGTGGGGTCATGTTGAGCACGGTCAGTTTACCTAACCACACATTTACGGGGCAGGCTTAGTCCTCTAAGCGGTTAACCAGTAATGTGCACATTTCTTTCACCAGAAACTGACAACTGCCCTTCTTGAATCAGCGGAAGGGAGAAAATGACCGTAGAAAATATTTCATGATCAATCTCCACGAAAGAATGTTGCCGACCTCGGCGGGGGTTGAACGCGCGACCTCCTGGTCTCCAGTTGGACGGCGCATCCAACTGAACCACCGAGGCCGGCCCCATAGGATGTGGCTAATTCAGTTAACAAAATGACCCTTAATGAGCTTGTTAAGCTAATGATGCTTTGAACAACTGGGCCCTGGTCTGCTAAGTCTTCTTGAGCCTGGGGATAATGTAATAGCTAATAGGGGATTTGAAATTGAAGACATTTTGCCTGAAGGTGTCACTTTGAATATACCCCCATTTAAAGGTTGTACATCTCAGCTATCACCAGAAGATGTTGAAGAAACAATGAATATTGCTACTGTCAGAATACTTGTGGAGAGGGAAATAGGATGCATTAAAAGTTACCATATATTGGATGGTGTTCCTCCACTTAGCCTTAGTCATGTATCTAATCAAAGGGGTGGTCGGGTAGCAGGAAGGTGTCCTGTATCTTACGTCACCAGGGCGTCCAGCTGATTTTGGCTTGCAGTTGGGCAAGGCCTGCTATCCTTATAGCAGATAAGGGTAGATGGGGAATGTTTTATTTCTACTGTTTCTTCACTTTCATTCCTGTTCCTCTTTCTTTCCTAGCCCTCTCATTCTTTCATCTCTTCTACATCTCTTCTATCTCTTTTCTCCCTTTCTTTGGGAGACGACAGAAAATGACCCATAAGGGTTGACGTGTCGTTAAAAGCCAACCACAATCAATGTATCTAATCAAATTTTTCGAGTGGTAGCCTATTTGACTTGTTTCTTGCCTCCTCTTGTGGAACCAGGTGAAATGTGAAACAAGAGAACCACTTCACAGCGAGATACTACATACTTGTACATGGATACTTTAAATATATTAAAATTTACAGTGTGCCACATAAGGAGTAGCTGATGATTCTGTAATGTGAAGTAGTTTCCCCGTACATTTCCAATAAAATATACTTGTATATATTTTGGCATCTCATTTGGAGAATCTGATGAGATGTCCAAATATATATATTAGTGAAAGAATATGCACAGTTAGAAATTATCACCATGTTATCTGGAGTGTTGCAAACTTCATGCTTTAGTATTGAAGGGGATCGCAACCCTAAAAGGTATTTTGCTTTAAAATAAAGAACTTGACAAACAATGAATTCTGACACAAATTTGATCAAAATCAGTGGAACATTAAGTAAGTTATAGATAATTGAATATTTCAACATTGGTGGAATGGGCGCCGCCATTTTGAATATTTAATGAGGTATCATAAAAACTAAAAGTCATTTGATAAAGGTAGTTATTGTCATAAATTTGGTTTATTTTTGGGGAAATGATTGCTTGTCACTAGAATTAAAAGATAATAAAAATCTGTAGCAAAATTATTCTTAGAAACCCTTTAAATTTGGTTTTGCATATTTAATTTGGGCTTTGTGATGTCACTAAGCCTATAATATGGCGGCATCCATGACAGCCATTTTAAATATATTCAAACCACCATAACTTCCTTATTTCTAGGCCAATTTTGAAAATTCTTGCATCAAAATTAATGGCTTGTTAAGCACTTAACTCCAAAATATACTTACAACTTATATTGCATTCCTCTTTGAGGAATATTTATTAGTACAATAGGCCAAACAAAAAATGTGTTTCTGGATTCCCAACCATACCTGTATTTTTACCCCTACCAAAAGCATTTATTGAGAAAATTAACAAAACATTGACAATATACTGAATATAGCAAAAACAAAATAATACAAAGTATTGAAAAAATATATGGAAAAATGTATGATCTGTCTTGCCTATCCTTTCATAAACTTGAAACCTGAAACATCCATATATCTTTGTTTGGCCTAATATGTACTATTATTAATTCTCAGTCTCTTTAGTTCAATAAGTAATAAGTCAAGAGCAAGTGAAATTAAATCAGATGTTTTATTTTTACCTCTAAAGTTATATATGGTATGTTTGTATAGCACAGTGATACTTGTATGCACATTTGTATAATGTCTGTGATAGCCATGAGTAACTATATATCGAGGATCTTACACAAGAGATTTATGAAAGGAGCCTTCCGATAGTTTAAGAAATTTCATACGAAATGACCACGAGTGTAAGATTCTGTTTATCATATGACCATTTAAAATTGAATTATGAACATTATTTTTTCAAGAAAATGCATAGTTGTCACAGATAAATGGATAAATATTTATCATATATACATGTACGCATAGCTCCAATTTTCAGACAATCAGATCACTTGATCCAGATTGTTAATATAAATTCACATACTTAATGGCAAACAGTGCAGATTCAGATCAGTTGGCTTCTGAAGAAGCCAACTGATCTGGATCTACACTGTTTGCAAAGGCAGGGTATATCCGGGTTCAGCAGGACAAGGGTTAAAATTGAATTATGAACATTATTTTTTCAAGTAAATGCATAGTTGTCACAGATAAATGGATAAATATTTATCATATATACATGTACGCATAGCTCCAGTTTTCAGCCAATCAGATCACTTGATCCAGATTGTTAGTATAAATTCACATATTTAATGGCAAACAGTGCAGATCCAGATCAGTTGGCTTCTTCAGAAGCCAACTGATCTGGATCTACACTGTTTGCAAAGGCAGGGTATATCCGGGTTCAGCAGGACAAGGGTTAAAATTGAATTATGTAGATTATTTTTTCAAGAAAATGCATAGTTGTCACAGATAAATGGATAAATATTTATCATATATACATGTACGCATAGCTCCAGTTTGGGGAACATTTAAAGTTTTTTTTTATTATTTCTCCACCCAAGTATCTGTTGTGGGTACTCGTTAGAACTGCTTTGCTGAAGCCATTCTAATGAGTACCCATAATATATATTTTGATGGAGTAAGGTTGAAAATTATCGCGAATTATCATCAAATGTTTCTTGTTATCTGGAAACCTGTATATAGACAGTGTCAATAGAAAATATACCATCAGTCATCTGGGATTAGATAAGACAGGTCAGCCTTAGCATAGGCCTTTGAAGAAACCTGCACTATTTCTGATCAGACTTAGAAAGATGCACAGGCTGGTCTGAGACTTAGTTATTCCCACATGCCTGAAGGTACAGTTTCTTATGAGGTGACCGATATCATTACATCTCTGATTCATCAGTGAAAAGGTTATACTGCACTTGTAACTATAATAAGCTCAAGACTGCCCTTTATCCCCATATTTACTTCTTAAGTGTTTTTTCAGTTCCTGCCATTTGCCTGATTTAGTACGGTAAATGTCCTAAAATTTTGAACACTTTATTCCATGCTTTTTTGGCTTGAAGTTTGCTTTTTACGCAAGCTGTCTTGTAAAATGCTTAGTGGAAGGGCAAACAGTCTTAGGAGCAGTCTGATCTGGGTCTGCACTGTTTGGATATGACATTTTGTCAGACACTAAAGTGTTCGAAGTTTTAGGACATTTACCATAAGCACTAATCCTCTTTTGACTCTCCTAGTAAGTAACTCAGGAAGAAAGCACCATTTGTAGAACAGATCTAAACTTGAAAGATAGTTGTTCATCCATACATTTTTATCAAACTCTATTCGTTCAATAAAAATATCCGGCTGAAAACCAAACCAAACAACAAAGTCCACCCACTGTAAACCAGTTGCAAACTTGCAAGTAGTAATGATGATTTCTTTTTAATATGACTTCTCCTGTTTCAGTTTTTTTTTTCAAATAAAATGATGAATTTGCATGCCTCCTCTACACTTAATCCGGAGGTTGCGGATTCAACCCCCGCCGAGGTCGGCAACATTCTTTCGTGGAGATTGATTGTGAAATATTTTCTACGGTCATTCTCTCCCTTCTGCTGATTCAATAAGGGCAGTTGTCAGTTTCTGGCGAAAGAATGTGCACAATATTGGTTAACCGCTTAGAGGACTAAGCCTGCCCCGTAAACGTGTGGTTAGGTAAACTGACCGTGCTCGACATGACCCCATTGGGTTGACTGGGCCGTAAAATCTCAACACAAACAAACAAACACTTAATCCGGCCTTGCTAATGGGACACTTACATTCAAGCCCGCCTTCCATGTTAACTGAATTATCAAAAACAAATCCCATCCAAACTGGCTCCATAGTAAGGCCTGGTCTTGGATAGAATCAGTCCTACATGTTTTAACAGTCACTTTGGAAGCAAGTTTGTTTTTCCTGTCTGTGTATGCATTTACTGCATTACCCTCATTCACTCTACCATATTCTAAGGCATTAGAACTAGGATTGTTGTAAAGAATGGCTTTTAAAACTCCCATCAGGATTTTTGAACATTTTATGATTTTCCCAAAATTAGAGGCTGTCAATTTGTACTTATGAAGTTTGTGCCAAAGTTCACTATCAGATTGCTGTCCAGTGTTTTTCTCTATTTCTATTATTTCTGACTCTTATATCTGATCACTTTCAATCTCTGGCATTACAAATTTATGTATGAAATCTTCATCAATGTCAGTTTGATCTGATTTTTCAGTATTTACAGAAACATATTTGACACCTGCCAAAGAACTTTCAGGTGTATCTAATTCTTCCTCACTGTAAATACCACCACTAATATCAATAATCTCTCCAACATTATCAGTGTCATCGGTGAAGTCGGCCGCACATTTGGATGGGCTGATGTTGTAAAGAAAAAAAGCTGAGTTTGCTGCATGTTCCTTTAACTTTTCATATAGCCTGTTAAGGGCGAAATGATTCAGCCCTCTGTCATGAGGTGTTCTGGGATCAAAGTCTGTAACAGTCTGTTTTACTGGTGTTTTCATTGGCTTTCCAAACTGGTATTTCTTAATCTTTATATCAGACTGGTTTTGGCTTGATTGTCAGATTTCTAGGGACTATCCAATCACAAAGGTTTGATGTATATGATATTTTCTATGGATTGTTTTGAAGTCCTTTGGAGTGAAAATCATGTATAGCAAAAAAGGAAACCTATATAATTACATTTTCCTTCTCCACAGATGCCAAGCCTGAAATTAGAAAGAATGCATTCAGTACCTATGAAGCAGTTTCCTTTCAGGCACTGCTACATCAGACACATGTATGTGGCAAGAAGTTGACTGTTTCTCCAAGAAGCCTTAGTATTTTATGGCCCTTTCAACAATACATGTAAATTGGTCATCCATGTTTGTATCCAGTCCCTGGCTCAGATCATATGTATTGACTGTAAAGGGAAAAACCATCTAGGAGCTTTAGTTAATCCTTAAAGAGCCAATCACAACAATTGTCGTCTGCTTTGTCTTCTGCCAGTTACTTTAAAAGTCATTGTTGCAAACAATGTGGACCCAGATCAGACTGCTCCTTTAGGAGCAGTCTGATCTGGGTCCACACTGTTTGCCTATATGCAAAATGTAAGTTTGAAAAGTTTGCAAGAAGATGCAGCAGACGACATAAGCAGACGACATTTTCAGATACAGATTTTCTTGGCGCTTTAAGGGTTAAGGGAGTAGTCAGAGAATATTTTTTCTTATTTATCATCCAAAATATATGTTGTAGGTACTCATTAGAAGCATCTTAGTGAGGCAATTCTATCAAGTACCCACAAGATATGTTTTGTTGGAGAAATGTGCAAAATTATTCCAATTTTTCATCAAATACTCCTTCGTACAGGTACATGTACATGTATGTAGAGTCAGGCAAATATTAATAGTGATCACATGGCTTGGATCATATGAATTGACGCTGTAAAAGGGGGAAAAAATATCTTAGAGGTTTAGTTAAGGGGGGGTTGTCAGATGATATTTTTTCTTATTTCTCAACCAAAATATATGTTGTAGGTTCTCATGTACAGGTACAGTAAAACCTGTGTAAGACAGCCACCTTTGAAATTGACCTTAGTGGTTGATGTGAAAAGGTGGTTGTCTTATAAAGGTACATATGTCATGTAATTTTGCTAGCAAAATTTCATGAAATTTTGCTGGCAAAATTACATGACATGTACCTTTATAAGACAGACAACTTTTTCCACATCAACCGCTATTTAAAGTCAGTCTCGAAGGTGGCTCTCTTACACAGGTTTTACTGTACATGTACATAGAGCCTTGTCATTTATAGATGCTCTAAAGACTTTGCCTTGAAAATTCATAGCTCTTACTATATTTCAAGAGCCAAATTTGTGTTCATAATTATACATCCAGGGCTCTAGATAACAGGAAGTATTTCAGATGATACTTTAGAATGATTTTCTACATTTTTCAGTCCAAATATGTTTATGTGTACTCATTGGAATCACCTTGGCAAAGCAATTAAAATGAGTACTCACAACATATACAGTCGACTCTCGTTATCTCGAATTCCAACGGACTCTCTGAAACACTTCGAGATATCCGTACCTAGACATATCAGTGTTGCAGAAGTGAGGAAAAAACATAAATCGAACAACCACATTTAACAAATGAATATGTAATTTGACTCCTGAAGTTAGAGATATATTGAAAATATTGTGGAAAAGAGGAGAAATTGCTCCTCGGGAGCAATTTCTCCTCTTTTCCACAATATTTTGTTACCTGTTCTTAGATTGCCATAGTAAAACAGGGACCAGAATTTCACTTCGATATAAGCGATAATTTGAGATAAGTGAGGTCGAGATAACGAGGGTCGACTGTATTTTGGTAGAAAAATAGAATTCACCCTCTGAATACTCCCCTTATTTAGAGCTCTGTATAACCCACTGCATGTATTCCAAGTAAACATTACATTAACAAATAAATGGAGGCCTGTATATATGAAATGAGCACCCTACAAACCCTCTTTATATTGAGAAATGTGGGGTTGCAGGGGTATAAATTATTTTTTTATTTTCTTATTTCTGCTGAAAACATAGGTTTGGTGTACTCATTGGAACTGCCTCGATGAGGCATTTTAAGGAGCACCCAAAATCTCTATTTGGAGCATGAATAAGACAAATATCACAGATTTCCATCTGAAAATGCCATTTGGATAGCATTATATAACCATGATTACATAGGTATGCTATCCTAATGAAGAGTTAAGAAAGTATGTGATAGGTTATGCCATATTTAAAGAGTGTATAAAAACTGATTGATTTACGATTCAAAATAAAGTTATTTCGCACTTCATTTTTTCTTCTTCCAGTTTTCTTTGCTTTTTTTCTAATTTCAAAGCTCCAGATAACGAGGGCTAAATAGGAAGACTTAACCCTTAGGCTGCTAATCACGACTATTGTCACGCTGGGGAGGGTCTGCCGACTCTAAAGCCTGTCAAACTTACTATATACCACATGCAACCATTCAGAGCAAGTGTTCTCATACAGAAGTGAACCTTCTTTCATAAAACACACCACTTTTCATTAGATAGTCAGGTGCTGGATTTTACCCCCACTAAAAGACCGAGAATACCAAATATCAAGCTGCCATTAATTTCAGCACTCACTTCAACAGATTGATCACGATTTTCTGGAAAAAAAAACCATAACACCTGAATCATTTTCAGTGAGGAAGAAGTAGGAATAACAGTAGAACCTTTGTATGTCACTTGTTTCATTCGCAATAGTACACAGTAGGTGCTTGTTTCATTCACAATAGTACACAGTAGGCGCTGGTCCCTTGTAAATTTTTTTTTTTTTTTTTAAGTGTCTTAAACGGTTCCCAGTTTACACGTGACTTCCTAGTCACGTGACCATCCCTTCTCCGGTAAAATGGCCACCTACGATCGGCAAATTGTATGTGAAAATTCCATGTAATTCGAGGCAAAATTAAAGGAGTAATGACTTCTCGAGTAGAGGTACCCCCTCTTACAGCCTTGATTCATTTTTTTCTTAGCAGCCTAAGGGTTAAGAATAATTTTTGTTATTTCTCCATAAAAATAAATTGTGGTGGAATTGCCTCACCGAGATGATTCAAATGAATACTACCCAGACAATATGTTCTATGGATAAATTAGAAAAAATATCCTTCAACTATCCCAATTAGCCCTTGTGATCTGGAGCAACATGTGTATATAATATTCTTTTTTGATGCAAGAAAAATACTGGTCTCCTGGTTTTGACATTTAGTATGTCATAATGATGGGGATAGGGATAAATATCTTTCTTCTGAAGTCAAATGAAGGCTGGGACATATATTTTATGCCTGCAGCACAGAGTCTTTTGCTTTCACCCACATTTTACCATAGCATTTTGCAATCTCGTAGTTGTTAACCCTTGTCCTGCTGAAAAAATTAAGAGGCCACTCCCACTTCTAATTTTCAGCCAATCAGATTACTTGATCCAGATTATTGATATAAATTCACATACTTCATGGCAAACAGTGCAGATCCAGATCAGTTGGCTTCTTCAGAAGCCAACTGATCTGGATCTACACTGTTTGCAAAGGCAGGGTATATCCGGGTTCAGCAGGACAAGAGTTAATGTGGCCTTCTTGAAAAAAACTGATAAGCCTTCATCTTTTTGTAGCAAACTCCCTTCATATCTTAGTCAGCAAGTTTTTGCGTTCTACACACTAAATAGTCAAATAACTGATGGAATACATGGAGGAAATGATCGTAGGTCTCTTTGCCATACACGACCTTAAGCAGTTAAATTTAACACATTGTACGCTACCAAGTGGCATATAAGAAGAGGGCTATGAAGTAAAGTCTTAGATGGTTACTGATGCCCCTGTTCTGATTGGTTAAAATTTTGTCTGCCAGCAAGCAGCATTCTAATCTTAACCCTTGTCCTGCTGAACCCGGATATAACCTGCCTTTGAAAACAGTGTAGATCCAGATCAGTTGGCTTCTGAAGAAGCCAACTGATCTGGATCTGCATTGTTTGCCATTGAGTATTTGAATTTGTATGACCAACGTGGATCCAGTACCCTGATTGGCTGAAAATTAGAAGTGGGTGTGGCATCTTAATTTATTCAGCATGACAACGGTTAAATAAACAATTAATGTCATTCTGATATGCTCATGATTATTGCCAGATGCACAAAGGTGATGCTAGTGAAAAAGGGTTGGTTTGTTTGAAAAGGGACTTTTCTGCCATGTATGACCAAACTGTGACCATCAAAAGAATTGTGATTCATTCAAGGTGATATTACTGTCTCCAAGCAGAGACATAAAATTCATCAAAGCATGACATATCTTGAAAAAGAGCAAAAAGTACCTTTTATGCATGTTTGCTAACTGATAGGGGCCCAAACATATATAAAAGCCATGAATGACAGATTAATGTTTCTTCAGAAAACAAATCATTGCAGATAGCTACTTTCACAGCATTTTACTGTTACCTTAAAAACCAATGAACAGGTTTCAGAAGATATTCTCACTAACCAGCTGGTCTCTTTGGTTATTGAGAGACTTGGTAGCCCTCTTCTTATATGCCACGACGTTACTGGTTGTTGTAAGTCTAACTGTGAAAATGGGTCCGGCAGCTGCATGGGATCATCAGTTCCATTTTCGTCATTTTTTCTGCCGCTCTTCTGTTTCGCATGCATTAAATAATATGTAGCAACTGGCTACTAACATGGATTTATTTCCCGCTACAGTTTTTTTTTTTGTTGTTTCTTAAAATATCCTTGAGCTTATTACTCGGAAATTTCCACAAATCTTCTATTGTGTACTCCAAACCAACCAACCCAGCCTGTCTGATGTTGTGGCTGCCATTTTTTAGTTAAAAAAAAAAGGGATTATGTATCCAAAGGTACTCTTTCTCATGTTGAAACTCATGCTATTGTCAGTTTTTTTTTTCTTTTTATAGTGAGTGTCAAAAATGCAGGCTGTAAAATCCAAGCAGCATGCTTGTACTGCGGAGAACTTTGCTGGAAACAGATTGAAGGTCATCTCCTTGACAGCCATAGTGATGAAACAGAGGTTGTTGAAGCTTTGGCTAAGGAAGGACTGGAAAAAATTCTGGCCTTGAAGAAACTTGAACATAGAGGAAATTTTAAACATAATATGGATGTCTTAAGATGTGGGAAAGGAGAGCTGATTATGATGGGAGTACCAAAAGATTATGCGGGTTACAAAGACTGTACATCATGTGCCTACTGTTTGGGGTTTTGTAGTCGATATGTGCTGACAGAACATCAAAAAAAGTGTTTGTTCAATCCATATTCAAGGGGTGTCCTGAGGACTGTTAGGGAAAAACAACTAATAAAAGTATTAGAAGAAAATTATAGATTTGTGCAGACTCTGAATCCAAATAACAAATATTTCAATGCATTTGGTCAAGAAGGAGTGTCTGAAGTATTGAACAGAGTAAGTTCTGAAAATGAGAAGACGAGGGGAGCTGACTCAGAAGTAGTGACTGTTAAACTTGAAGGAGGGGACTTAAACAATACAGCAAATGACTTACAAACAGATAGCAATGAGCCAGATGATTTGGCATCTCCTGAAGAAGAAGGTAATGAAATCAAACATGTAGATGTTAAACATGTAGATGTTAAATTAGAACTTGATACAGAGGGTTTAAATGACACAACAGATTATTTATATACAAACACCAGTGGGCAAGATTGTTTGGCATCTGCTGAAGAGGAAAGTGATGCAATAAAACACAGAGTAATAGATACTAAATTAGAACATGATGAAGAGGATGGCTTGCATACAGATAACAGTGGACCAGATGATTTAGTAGTAGATACTAAATTAGAACATGATGAAGAGGATGGTTTGCCTAAAGATAACAGTATGCCAGATGATTTGATATCTGCTGAAGAGACAGGTGGTGAAATAAATGTTGAAAGGGATGAAGAATATCCTAACCAAAACAAGGTTATAGAAAAAGATTCTTGTAGACAAGGTAAGTTGATTTTAGACCATAAAGCAGATGAAGACATGTTAGACAGAGCTCCAGATAAGAGTGAGTAAAGAATATTTCAGCATTGATGTTTCGAAAATTAGCTTTGAAATTGAAGCTGAGGGGTTAAATACTCAATGAAATTTAGAAGATAAACATTTACAGTGAACTTAACATATCTATAAAGCAATTTTTGCACACAATGATTCTTTTGTGAGCAATAAGACATTAGACCAGGAAAGGTTTAACACCTAAAGGACCTATGTAGCAGACAAAATCCTAATTTTTTTTTTTTTTTTCACAGCAAATAAAGCTTGACATCCCATATGAATTGTCTGCTAGGCAGACAATTCACATAAAATGCAAAGCCTTATTTTCTCTGAAAAAAAAAAGAAAAGAATTTGTATGCTACAATTTTGCTTGGGGCTTTAAGATTTAGGTAGATCATGAAATATTTTCAACAGATATTCTCTCCCATCTGCTGATTCAAGTAGGGCAGTTGTCATTTTCTGGCAAAAGAATGTGCACAACACTGGTCAACCACTCAGAGGACTAAGCCTGCCCAATAAAAGTGTGGTTAAGTAAACACAGCACTCGACATGACCCCACAGGGTTGACTGGACAGTAAAACCTCAACACAAAGAAACAAATTATGCTGATGGGCATTTTGGCATTAAGCTTTAAGATTTGAAGCAGGGGATAAAATACTCACTGTACCAAAACCTTATCTAGAGCACTGCATGCTAGGGGTGATATTTGATGTCTTTAACCCTTAAAGCGCCAATCACAACAATTGTCGTCTGCTTTGTCTTCTGCTTGTGATTTTAAAAGTCATTTCTGCAAACAGTGTGGACCCAGATCAGACTGCTCCTTTAGGAGCAGTCTGATCTGGGTCCACACTGTTTACCGGTATGCAAAAAATAGCTTTGAGAAGTTTGCAAGAATATTCAGCAGATGACATAAACAGACAACATTTTCAGATGCAGTTTTTCTTGGCGCTTTAATGGTTAAGGTCCTGTAGAAACATCACTAAGGCTTACTGTTTCTGTTAAGGAGAATATATACACCAGGGCCCAGTTGTTCAAAACTAACAACGTCTTTAGTTAACATATCGTTAAAACTTGGATCATTAAATATGGCATATATGTTAATATTTTTGCTGAAAAAATGTGAGTAGCTTTTGCTTTGCAAAAGCTACTCACATTTTTTCAGCAAAAATAGTTGTGAATTAGATATTGTATTCTTTATTTATTTGTGTTGAGGTTTTACAGCCCAGTCAACCCAATGGGTTCATGTCGAGCGCGGTCAGTTTACCTAACCACACATTTACTGGGCAGGCTTAGTCCTCTTAGCAGTTAACCAGTATTGTGCGCATTCTTTCGCCAGAAACTGACAACTGCCCTTCTTGAATCAGCGGAAGGGAGAGAATGACCGTAGAAAATATTTCATGATCATTTCCACGAAAGAATGTTGCCGACCTCGGCGGGGGTTGAACCCGTGACCCCCTTGTCTCCAGTCAGATGGCGCATCCAACTGAGCCAACGAGGCCGGCAGATATTGTATTCACTAGCACAGTTAACATTTTGACCACAAACGAGCTCGTTAAGCTAACGACGCTTTGAACAACTGGGCCCTGAAGATTTTCTAACCATTTATCACAGGGAGACAACTTAAAAAAGGGTCATTCCTTTTTAAAGGGGTCATTCCTTTTTAAAGTCTATCTTCACAACAGCTGGTGTTAGTGCCGTGTGGTGGCTGTGAAGGCACCTCCCCATACTTCACTATAGTGTATTTTATATTTTGTGGTCGTTTTTGATCATGCAGCCCATTCAAGGATTTTGAAAATTGATATTAGGGTTACTGATGAGGGTCATACCTTTAATTTATTTATCTTCACTACAGCTGGTGTTAGTGCCGTGTGGAGGTGGTAAAATGTTGCCCCATACTTCATAAAGTGTAGTTTGTATTTTGTGGTCCTTTGTGATCATTCAGTCAATTCTGGGATTTCAAAAATTGATATGAGGGTCAGTGACCGACATTCTGGTCCAGGTGAGAGGCTGCTATACCCCAAGTTTCAGACTGATACTTTAGGGTACAGTGCAGCTGACAGGTCTTTTTGTCTGCGACATATTTTTGTAGACACTTTAGGTGACAGGCTGCTATGCCCTGGGTTAATTACTGACTGATACACCGATGTACAGTGTAGCTTACAGGTCATGGTTTACTCTTTTACTGACCAATATTCCAGTATACTCTTCATGTAACAGATCACTATATCTGGGTTACTGACTGATACACTGGGTAAACAGTATAGCTGACAGGTCTTTGTATACTTTGTTGCTTATTCAGGTATATTTATCACTGTCAGCTACCAACAAACATCCGTCTCAACCCTGTCACACTGAATAGAACATAATGTACCTTTTATGCTGTGCATCGTGTTTGCAACTCAATCAGTCAATCAATGGTATGAAGTTCTCTAATACTGTTTATTTTTAAATTTTCAATTGCTGTTTTGTCAATAAAAATGCCAGTCACTGTCTTATAGTGTAATTCTTTGCTTAATATATGAACGTCTGTTTATAAAGGGTAAAGTTTACTGAAACATTTATCAGGGACTTAAATATTTATTCTGTTGTCTTATAGAGTGAAAATATAGACTTTCCAAACAATTCTAAACGGCAGGTATAAATTGAGTGATGTCGGGATTTGGTTATCAGTGACAATACTCTTGCACTTGTTTTTCCCGGAGCTCTTGGTGATTATTGCAAGGATAAAAGTAAGAAAATAAACCCACTGGTCATTATTATTTTATTCCCATCTAAACTATTTGCTTAAAAGTATTCCCATTGTAGATTTTAATGTAAAATCTTGAAATTATTCATCTTTAATCAAACAAAAAGTGGTCATCATAACACCATCAGTATTGGTTTTTCTACTTTAGTTTCAACTGGATATCACATTGTGCGCAAGGCATTATGGTCTTCTGGAATAAAGCAAATGATAGCAAATCATCATCAGTTACCCTTGTCCTGCTGAACCCAGATTTATCCTACCTTTGCAAACAGTGCAGATCCAGATCAGTTGGTTTCTGAAGAAGCAAACTGATCTGTATCTGCACTGTTTGTCATTAAGTATGTGAATTTGTATCAACAACCAAAATCAAGTAACCTGATTGGCTGAAAATTAGAAATTGGCGTGGCCTCTTAATTTATTCATTATGACAAGGGTTAAATACAGTACAATATGAAGTGTCCTTAATGCCGTATTTCATGAATACCTACAGGGCGATGTTAGATGTGCCAAAATATATGACATATTACAATGTATTTGAATATTGAATTTTCATGGCTACTTCCTTGTTATGTATTATTGTTTTACTGTAAATGTTATAAAATTTCAAAAATTTTATTTATTTATTTTTTTTTTTTTTGCCTTCTTTAAGCACGTATTTCCCAAAAATACTTTGTGGAATGAATGGCCTGTGGAATGAATGGCCTGTGGAATGAATGACCTGTAGAATAAATGGCCTTTAGAATGAATGGCCTGAGGAATGAATAGCCTGTGGAATGAATAGCCCAAGGAATGAATGGCCTTTGGTATGAATGGCCTATAGAATGATTGGCCTGTAGAATGGATGGCCTGTGGAAATAATGGCCTGTAGAATGAATGGCCTCTGGAATGAATGGCATTTAGAATGAATGGTCTGTGGAATGAATGACCTGTGGAATAAATGACCTGTAGAATGAATAACATGTGGAATGAATGACCTGTAGAATTAATGGCTGTGGAATGAATGGCCTGTAGAATGAATGGTATATGGAATGAATGGCCTGAAGAATGAATGGCCTGTAGAATAAATGGCTTGTGAAATGAATGGCCTGTAAAATGAACAGCCTGTAGAATGAATGGCCTGTGGAATGAATGGCCTGTAAAATGAATGGCCTGTGAAATGAATGGCCTGTAGAATGAATGGACTGTGGAATGAATGGCCTGTAGAATGAAGCCTGTGGAATGAATGGCCTGTAGAATGAAGCCTGTGGAATGAAAATGGCCTGTGGAATGAATGGCTTGTAAAAATGTCCTGTAGAATGAATGGCCTGTGGAATGAATGACATGTAGGAATGAATGGCCTTTAGAATGAATGGCCTGTATAATGAATGGCCTGTGAAATGAATGACCCATAGAATGAAGCCTGTAGAATGACATGTAGGAATGAATGGCCTGTAGAATGAATGGCCTGTGGAATGAATGGCCTGTGGAATGAATGGCCAGTAGAAGGAATGGCCTGTGGAATGAATGGCCTGTAGAATGAAGCCTGTGGAATGAATGGCCTGTAGAATGAAGCCTGTGGAATGAATGGCCTGTAGAATGAATGGCCTAGTAGTCAGTGCTCCTGACTTTAGATCACAAGATCCTGGGTTCGAATCCAAGGTGATATTCAGTTTTTGATTGTACAGCACTTCATTACACAGAGCCTTTCATTATCACCCATTCATCAACTCACTGTGATTTAATGTTGAAGGAATAGTCTGATCTGGGTCTACACAGTTTGGATATGCTGTTTCATCAGCAAAAAAATGCTGTATAAAATTTTAGGACTGGTAAGGTATATGCAGTCTGCAGAGGTAGATTTATCACTGGACATGTCTGTTGACTCAGTTGACGAGACATTAGAAGGTCACAGACCAAGAAGAAAGATAAAGCCTCCACAGCGATATGGAAGATACGTTCAAGAATCTGAGGAAGAAGACCTAAGGGAAGAGACAGGTAGAGAATTCCCTTGTTTCAGGGCCCAAAATTCTTTTATAGGGCCTGATTGGTCAAGTGGTCTGAAGCTTTGGTGCACAGGGCCCAGTTGTTCAAAACTAACGATGTCCTTAATTAACGTAACGTTAAAACTTAGGTCATTAAAATATCGCATATATGCTAATATTTTTGCTGAAAAAATGGAAATGCAAAAGCTACTCACATTTTTTTCAGCAAAAATACCTGTGAACTAGATATTGTACTTACTAGAACAGTGAACATTTTGACCACTAACGAGCTTGTTAAGTTAAAAGTTAACGATGCTTTGAACAACTTAGCTCAGATCATTATCCTGTCACTGCTGTTTTTTTTTTGTTTGTTTTTTTTCAGTGAGAATTATAGCAAAACCCCTACTAAATCACATTTTTCTATGAGATTTTTCCTCCCATTTAGCAAATTTCAATGAGTTTTTTTTTTAAATTTGTGCAAATCTCTCTAAATCTCACTCAAAAATAATCCTTGGGTTAACACCAGACAAAAATGTTGGAGTTTGCCTCACATCCAAGTTTCCTTATGCCTGAGTAGCATTGCCAACCTGGGTGGCTCAGTTGGATGCACATCCGACTGGTGATCAGGAGGTTGCAGATTCGACCTCCACCGGGTCGGCAACATTCTTTCATGGAGATTGATCATGAAATATTTTCTACAGTTGTTCTCTTCTTTCCACTGATTTAAGAAGAGATGTTGTCAGTTTCTGGCAAAAGAATGTACACAATACTGGTTAACCCCTTAGAGAACTAAACCTGCCCAGTAAAGGTGTGGTTACATAAACTGAGCGTGCTTGACATGACCCCATTGGGTTGACTGGGCTGTAAAACCTCAGCTCACACAAACAAAACCTGAGTAGCATCAGACTTTGTCCTTACTCTTCAAGTCACCTCCCACAAAACTTGTTCATTCAAAATTATCACCAGTATTCCTACTTAACAGCACTGTCCCCTCCAATAAAACTAGATCACTGTGACCTACTTTTGCAAAACTTAACACTCATTTGAGTTTGTTATTTTTTTTATGTGAGCCACATACTTCAGATCCATAGGTCCAAGTAGGGCTTCAGAAAATGCTGATCCTTCAGTCCCTGGACCAAATCTTATGGCCCAGACCAATATCAAATCTAAGAGGAAATGATAAATTAAGTCCCAAAAATTATGATTGTCTTTGAAAATTCAACATGAAAACATTAATGTGTATTGAGTAAGTTTTCCCAAGCATCTCACTAAACCTGTCTGTGCTCTGGGAATACCCTGCAGCCCTTTTTCACACCATTAATCAACACAGATGTCCTTTTTAGACGAGTCTATTAGTAATCAAAACATAAAGAAAACAGATTAACTTTCATTGGTTATTTGAAGCTTGACATATGACCGTCCAGTTAAAGCAGTATAGGAACTGTTCCCATCTGGGTCCAGTTGTTCAAGACTAACCATGTTGTTAGTTAACGTATGGTTAAAACTTTGATCATTAAATATGACATGCTGAAAAAATGTGATTTGCAAAAGCTACTCAGTTTTTTTTTAGCAAAAATACCTGTGAATTAGATATTGTACTTACTAGAACAGTTAACATTTTGACCACTAACAAGCTCATTAAGCTAACCATGCTTTGAACAACTGGGCCCTGGCTGACCAAAGAGAATTTAGTAGGAGAAATGTTGCCTATTATATTAGTTATTAGGTAAGCTACAGATAAGGCACATATTTTAACCAAAAGTACTGATATTTTTCTTATTTCTACATGAAAGCACGCATTGTGGTACTCATTAAAGTTACTCAGTGAGGCACTTCTAATAAGTACCTACAATTGCTGTTTTTGTAGAGAAATATAAAAAAATATTACATGGATACTCCCTCTTATCTAGAGCTGTTTGAACATCACGAAAACATGCCTATATAATTTTGACCCCCTTAAACCCCACTTTTATATAGTAAAACTGGGGTTTACAGTGGTATACATTATTTTCTTTATTTCTGCTCAAAACCATAGATTGTGGGTACTCGTTAAAACCGCCTCGGCGAGGCAGTTCTAACGAGTACCCACAATCTATGTTTTGAAAAGAAGTATGAAAAATATCAGAATATTTTGTCCGAAAAATTGCCATTTTTGGTGGTAAAATTTCAGTGTATTTGAATAGGCGTGTTTTCGTAATGAATATGAACCATGTAACTCAGGTACACTATTGTCCTGAGAGTCTGCTAAATATTATTATCACATATTCATTACTATATTTGGTGTGATAACCTACCGTTTATATATGTGATAATCAAATGTGTTCCCTATACCTCGGTTTCAGATACTCGGGTTAACCCTTGTCCTGCTGAATAAATTAAGAAGCCACACCCATTTTTAATTTTCAGCCAATCAGATTATCTGATCAAGGTTGTTAATATAGATTCACATACTTAATGGCAGAAGCCATCTGATCTGGATCTACACTGTTTGCAAAGACAGGGTCTATCCGGGTTCAGCAGGACAAGGGTTAAATTAACATCCACAAACAATGTGTTTTGAATGAAAAAAGTTTTGTTTTTTTTTTTTCTCAGTGGACAGAGGTTATCATTCATCTTGCAACATTATCATGATGTTAAATGCATTTGCGTTCGAATTGTCATCTGTTTTAACCTATGTTTTGTGATATCGTACTTCAAAAACATTCAGAAGTGGATTTGTGTATGTGATAAAGAGATTACAACATGATTGTAACCCTCATCCATTATTTGCCCTGAGGCAAAAGCCTTTGATTAGCTATGGAGGTTGTGGGTTCATACGCCTGATGATAATCAAACCACCATGTCCCTAATTGTCTTATACGATAGATGGTGGTAATCCATATTAACTTACGAATAGGTAACAAGAAATGATCTATTAGCTGTACAATTTAACGTGATAATAAGATCATTTTTCATATCAAGCAGTCTCCTATTCACCATGTTACATTATGTAAACCATTTCAGCCATGCATTGTCTTCATGCAGGAGCAAGAGCCGGCCTCGATGGCTCAGTTGGATGCGCCGTCCGACTGGAGACCAGGAGGTCGCGGGTTCAACCCCCGCCGAGGTCGGCAACATTCTTTCGTGGAGATTGATCGTGAAATATTTTCTGTGGTCATTCTCTCCCTTCCGCTGATTCAAGAAGGGCAGTTGTCAGTTTCTGGCGAAAGAATGTGCACAATACTGGTTAACCACTTAGAGGACTAAGCCTGCCCAGTAAACGTGTGGTTAAGTAAACTGACCGTGCTCGACATGATCCCACTGGGTTGACTGGGCCATAAAACCTCAACACAAACAAATCATGCAGAAGCAAGCAAAACTGTTAATAGGTCACATTTGTGCATTCTGATGAGCCGCTTTACTCAGGGTTTGCTGGGGTAGATTCTGCAGGCTCAGAAATAGTAATTGGCCAACAGGAACAATGATGCACAGTCTGTTGTCTAGACTTCATAGCTCTAGTTAAGGCGCTTTTTTTTTTCAATCCAAAAGTATTGATATTTTTCTTATTTCTCCACAAAAAACATATGTTGTGGGAACTCATTAGAAATGCCTCAGTCACAAAAAACATATGATGTGGGAACTCATTAGAAGTGCCTCACTGAGGCACTTCTAATGAGTTCCCACAACATATGTTTTTTGTGGAGAAATAAGAAAAATGTTGACCTGATACCTACTCTTATCTGACCTATGCTAGTATAAGCGATAAGGTACAATTTTGCTTGTCATGACTTGTCTTCTTTTAAAACAGACATAATAGTACATAGAGGTTAAATACCCATAGAAACTCTGGTTAAATATTTAGGATACATTTTATTTGATATATCTTTTGAATAAAAGAAGCGTGTTTTACTTCTGGTTTCTGAATTTTGATTAAATGTGTTCCCACAACATCCTAATTGAGAAATTCAGTAAGAAATATGCATTGGTATACAGCAGAGAGTTAGCATACAATCATAATTGGGAAATTCAGTACAAAAATATGCATTGGTACACAGCAGAGAGTTAGCATACAATCATAATTGGGAAATTCAGTACAAAAATATGCATTGGTACATAGCAGAGAGTTAGCATACACTCATAATTGGGAAATTCAGTACAAAAATAAGCATAGGTATACAGCAGAGAGTTAGCATACACTCATAATTGGGAAATTCAGTACAAAAATATGCATTGGTATACAGCAGAGAGTTAGCATACACTCATAATTGGGAAATTCAGTACAAAAATATGCATTGGTACATAGCAGAGAGTTAGCATACACTCATAATTGGGAAATTCAGTACAAAAATAAGCATAGGTATACAGCAGAGAGTTAGCATACACTCATAATTGGGAAATTCAGTACAAAAATATGCATTGGTATACAGCAGAGAGTTAGCATACACTCATAATTGGGAAATTCAGTACAAAAATAAGCATAGGTATACAGCAGAGAGTTAGCATACACTCATAATTGGGAAAATCAGTACAAAAATATGCGTAGGTAAACAGCAGAGATGTTTTTCAGAAAGTGTGAATGATTATGTTGTGCAGGCACTTCTTATGAGTACCCACAACATATCGAGGGTTGAGTGCAAGACTGTAGTAACTCAAACATATTTTTGAAGCCCTTATTTAGGGGAACTTTGACCCCTTTGTAAACAATGGAAATTTAGGTGCGATTGCTCATACGAGCAATGGCACCTAAATTTCCATTGTTTACAGAAAGAAATGTTATCTTCATAACGCCTTCATGGTAAGGAGATTAAGTATTCAGAAAAGCAACTATCTGATTTGCTACAGTCTTGCGATCAACCCTCGATATGTTTTTGTGGAGAAATAAGAAAATATTTGCAGATACATAGATCAATATAAGAGTGGGTATCAGGTTGACAGTTTTTATTTCACGATAAAAACATGTTGTGGGTACACATTAGAAGCACCTCACTGAGGCACTTCTAATGAGTATACCACATCACATGTTTTCATTGAGAAATAAGAAAAATATAGATTCTTTTAGGTTGAAAAAAAAGCGCCTTATCAAGAGCTATGCAGATATCCCATTATCTGGAGATATGATGTTTTCTTTCTATATAAAGATATGGACCTGGACTTTGATGATGATGTTGTTGATGAAACATATACTCTTAAAGATAGCCACCTTGAAGAGTCAGAGGAGTCTGAAAATAATTCCGATAATTTTGGAGAGGAGCTGGAGTCACTGAACTTTGCTAACTCAGAAAGTCTCTCTGCAGGTAAGTTTGCCTCTGGGCCTTATTGTTAGCATAACAAAGTTATTGTGTCACAGAATTGACTTTTTATTTATTATTAGCTCACCTGAGCACAGAGTGCTTCAGGTTAGCTATTGTGATCAATCAGTGTTGTGCGTCGTCAACAATTTGCTTTCCTCCTACACCCCTGGACCAATTGATTAGAAATTTGGTAGGAAGCTTTAGGGTGACTTGTAGATCAAATATAGCTAAAATCGTTCTGATCAGAAATCCAAGAAGGCTGCCCTGATGGCCATCTTGAAAATCTGTTGTTCGCTTCTTCTCCCGAACCAAAAGGGTCATTGACTTGAAACCTGGTAGGAAGCATCGGGGTGACTCGTATATCAAAATTAGCTAAAATCTTTTCGATCGGAAATCCGAGATGGCCGCCATCAAAAATCCAAGATGGCCGAAGTTGCGACCATCTTACCAGTCTATTTTTTGCTGCTTCTGAACAGAAAGGACAATTGACTTGAAACTGTGACTTGTAGATCAAAAATAGCTAAAATCATCCCTATCAAAAATCCAAGATGGCCACAGTGGCGGCCATCTTGAAAATCTGTTTTTCGCTTCTGAAGCATTGAGGTGAATTATAAATCAAAAATAGCTAAAATTGCTCCTATTGGAAATCCAAAATGGCCACCGTGGCAGCCATCTTGAAAATCAATTTTTCGCTTCTCCTGAACCGGAAGGCCAATTGACTTGAAAGTTGGTAGGAAGTATTGGGGTGACTGTAGATAAAAAAAACAGCTAAAATCATTCCGTTCGGAAATCGAAGATGGCCGCCATGGTGGCCATCTTGAAAATCTATTTTCTGCTTCTTTTGAACTGAAAGGCCAATTGACTTGAAACTTGGTAGGAAGCAATGGGTGACTTGTAGATCAAAAATAGTTAAAATAGTTTAGATCGGAATTCCAAGATGGCCCCCATGGCTGCCATCTTGAAAACCTATTTTTTGCTTCTACTCCTGAATCAAATGGCAAACTGACTTGAAACTTGGTAGTAAGCATACGGGTGACTTGTACATCAAAAAGATAAAATTGTTCTGATCGGAAATCCAAGATGGCCACATGGCTGCCATCTTTAAAATCTATTTTTAGCTTCTTCTGAACTGAAAGACCAGTTGAATTGAAACTTGTTAGGAAGTATCGGGGTGTCAAAAATAGCTAAAATCTTTCTGATCAGAAATCCAAGATGGCCGCCATTGCGCCATCTTGAAAATGTATTTTTCACTTCTTCTCCTGAACCAAAAGGCCAATTGACTTGGATCTTGGTAGGAAGCATCAGGGTGACTTGTAGATAAAAAAAAAAAAAAAAAAAAAGCCAAAATTATTCCAATCAGAAATCCAAGGGCCACCATGGCTGCTATCTTGAAAATCTGTTTTTTGCTTCTTCTTCTGAACCAAAAGGCCAGTTTACTTGAAACTTGTTTGGATGCATCAGGGTATCTTGTAGCGTGAAAATAGCTAAAACTCTTCTGCTCCAAGATGGCCACCAATATGGCGACCATCTTGAAAATACATTCTTTGCTTCTCATGAAACAAAAGGCCAATTGACATGAAACTAGGTAGGAAGCATTGGGGTGACATGTAAATGAAAAATAGCTAAAATTGTTCAGATTGGAAATCCAAGATGGCCGCCATGGCTGCCATCTTGAAAATCTATTTTTCATTTCTTCCCCTGAAATGAAAGGCCTTGAAACTTGATGGGATGTGTAAGGGTGACTAGTAGATGATAATAGCTAAAATCATTGTGATTGGAAATCCAAGATGGCTGCCATCTTGAAAATCTATTTTTCGCTTCCGTTGAACTGAAAGGCTAACTGACTCCAAACTTGCTAGGAAGCATCAGGGTGACTTGTAGATAAAAAGAGTTAAAATTGTTCTGATCAGAAATCCAAGATGGCCACCATGGCAGCTCTCTTGGAAATCTATTTTACATTTCTTCTTCTGAACTGAAAGGCCAAGTTATCTGGCAATGGGGTGAGCTATACAGGGCCATTTTGGCCACCTTCTTGTTGTTATTGTTATTACTATTATTATTATTAGTAGTAGTAGTAGTATTGTTTTGTAAAAATCATACATATACAGATGCACTATTCAATTGAACTGTTTGTTTCAATGATTGGAAGACCAATGAGCTGTCACTTAACATGAACCAATTTTAGACAATAAACTTCCCCACACTATACATTGGAAGAGTCGAATATGAATTAAATAGGTATGTCAGGCTGTGCAATTTGGATATTTAGAGAAAATGGCTAAAGTATTTGCAAACAATGGTGACCCTGATCAGGTGCCGTATTTTGCAGCATCTGATCTGGATCTGCACTGTTTACCCAGTCATTCTTTTGGGGTCTTCAGACTAAAATGGGTTAAAAATTTAGCCCCAGGTTACACATTTTATCAGCCTGGAGCTGTGGATGTTTGCCAAAAGATACCTTAGTGCCTACATGAGTGAGTCAAGCCTGTTGATGGGTTATTTCCCATTATTGTATAATGATAAACACACTTTTGCTAGATATTGTAACTTATGAAGGGTCCTGAAATTACAAGAATGTGCACAATACTGGTTAACCGCTTAGAGGACTAAGCCTGCCCAGTGAACGTGTGGCTAGGTAAACTGACTGCGCTCGACATGACCCCATTGGGTTGACTGGGCAGTAAAGCCTCAACACAAACAAAATATGGGTTTAATTTACTAAGAAAGTTTGCAGATATGGGGTTAATTTCAATTTAAAATCTTTTTTTTTTTTTTGTCCACATCTTTATTTTATTAATTTATGCATGTAATACATATACATAATAGATAATGATATATTGATAATCTTTCATTCTATCTCTCATCCTTCTTAAGCTATATGAACTATTGTTTTGTCTGTCAGAGTACAATAATGTTTCAGTATTTATATACAAGGAGACTCTTTTAATTAATAATGTCTGCTTTTGTATATGAAACAACTTTTTATTGGCTATAGTCCCTCTTTGCAACCACAAAAACTGTTTATACTTTCTGCTTATTTTGATATAGGAACCATGAGTTATCAAAACTGTCTTTGTGATTTGAAAAAGGATCATGTTCATATATATATGCGTGCAGTTAATTATACTATACTAACCAAACTTGATGAAGACATAAACATTCTAATCTGCTCTGCATTACTTGTCCGCTTACCTGAACATAAACATAGGGCTGTATGGCTTATGGCTACAAAAAATATTAAGTTTAAGAGTTTGGGTATTGGTTACATCTGTATTAAGTTTAATGGTTTGATAGTTCCTGCAACTGCCTTTTTTTCAAGATGATGTTTGTGGAAAAGTGTTTTTTTTTTTTTTTTTTTTTTGTTTTTTTTGGTTTTTTTTTTTCTGGCTATGGCATATCAAGTTGTATCTTCTATTATATGACTTAAAAGTGACCATTTGGCTTGAAATTTATTCTGTTTATTATGAATTTTTGAGATGTATTTCTCATTCTGATATTATCTTTTCAGGTAGATAATAAAATTTCCGAGCCTAATGCTATTTGCCAAAAACTTTGTTTTGTAGATAAAGTACTTACCTAATGGCAGTATGTAGTTAAGTAGTTCATTATTTTCTTGTTTAGGAAAAATAACATTCTTTATGGTTAAATGAAGTATAACATTAGCTTGAATTCTTAGCCAATTCTTCATAGCAACCAGAATTCTTTCACCTTATTACATTTGAAAAGAACGTGTATTATTGTTTCAGTTTTCAGGCTGCAAAAAGTGCATCTGTCATTGTCTACTTTATTTATTTTGTGAAGAAAAGATTTTGTAACTAGTATATGGTTATTTACTTTAAATTGAAACTCTTGTAATTTTACTTCTTTGATATTTTTAATTGCATCATTATAACTATTCCATTCTTCCTGTGTAATATTTCCTAATATATTAACCCACTTTTGAGATGGTGGACTTGAATCCTGGTTTCCAACAATAATATCATATAATGTTCTACTACCTTTTTTGTCTTTACATAATAATTTAACCCTTGTCATGCTGGGTAAATTAAGATGCCATGCCCACTTCCAATTTTCAGCCAATCAGGTTACTTGATTCAGGTTGTTGATACAAATTCAAATACTGAATGGCAAACAGGGCAGATCCAGATCAGTTGGCTTCAGAAGAAGCCAACTGATCTGGATCTACACTGTTTGCAAAGGCAAGGTAAATCCGGGTTCAGCAGGACAAGGGTTAAGATAACAATTTCGAGCAACATATTGTTTCATGTTCTTACATACAAAATTATTTTGGTTGATTTTAGTTTTCCAGTACGCAGGCAACTTTCTTAGGATTGATTCATAGTCAAAAAAAGTCCCATGTATACCATAATTTTCTTTCAGTTCATCAAATTGATAAAAATTTCCATCTCCATTAAGTAAGTCTATTACATTTTTAATACCTTTATCATGCTATTCTTTAAAATATAAATTTTGTCCCCCATTCATGTTTGAGTTAAACCATATTGGGCAATATAAAATGTCTTCAGGTGTCTCGTTTCTGACTGCTTTGCAAAAGTTATTCCAACTTATCAGTAAATCTTTCCAAAATTGATTTATTACTCATTTGCCTTTATGCCTGCATAATTATTTCCTTTAGTAAAAAGTTGCCTTAGCCATGTAACCTTTAATGCTGTAACAAAACTGTCTATTTGAATCATTCTTAAACCCCCTTTTATTATATCTTTAATTATAATTTTTCTTTTTATCTTGTCAGGCCCAGAATTCCACAGGAATTTATAAAATAATTTATTTAGGCTTTGTACTAGATTTCCTGGTGGGTTGGGTAGAGCCAGAAATAAATGAACAAATTTTGATATGGCTAATGATTTAATAACAGTTATCTTTCCAGGCAATGTAATTTTTCTTCTTGACCAAGACTTGATAATATTTTCCACTTTTTTAAGGACATCAGTTGTATTTTGATCCCATATGTCAAAAACCTCTGGAGTAAAAGTCACTCCTAGGATTTTAAAAGGTTCCTGATTCCAGTCTAAATTATATTCCAAGCATTACTTACGATTTGATCTATTCATTGATCCAATCCATATTGCTCTTGTTTTTTCAGCATTTATTTTTAACTCAGACATTGAATAAAATAATTCTAATTTATCTAAAGTTTTTTGTAGCAATATTTCTGATCCAATTTAATTCGATTTAAAACCTTTACTGTGGGGCAATGAAAAATTGTGAGGCATATATATTACCTATAATTTTAAGCTTTACTAGACGTTCATTCATGATAACCCATTTACCAGGTGTGTTATTGCATAATGTAGTTTTAGGTCAAAATTATATATAATTTGTACACAGTTGTCTCCCTTGCATCCGAAATACAATCCCATACCAATGAAATTGCTTTATGGGAAAACAGTTAACATCTGGAAGCCATCGGATTGGAAGAGTGAAACCGAAGAATACAGGCCATGTTTTAGCTAAAGAATTACTTAGAGTACTCAGGGCTTACCAACGTTTTATAGAGATTATACGCCAACTGGAAGCTGCATTTTAATTTTTGAATATAATATTCAGACCAAAGAGTTATAATGGAAACATGTCAGACAGCAAGAACTAAACATAGGTAAGTAATTTTATTAAAAGTTCTAACAGGTATGAGATTTTTTTTTATTATTATTATTTATTAAACCTCTATTTCTGACTTTCGTGTTGTTCTCCCTCTCTACAGTCTTTTTTATTATTAGTCTAATTGTGACTATATGTTTCTGTTGGCACATTACCTTTCCTGTAGTAAGATAGAAAATATTGCCTTCTGACTTATTTTGGCTAATTTAATGAGATGTCATTACGAAAACAAACCTAGTCATATATACTGAAAATTCTACCACCAAAAAAAAAAAAAAAAAAAAAAATGAAAATTTTCAGCGGTTCTAACGGGTACCCACAATTTATGTGTTGAGCAGAAATAAGAAAAATAATGTATACCCCTGTAAACCCAAGTTATACTATATAAAAGTGGGGTTTAAGGGGGTCAAAATTATATAGGTATGTTTTCATAATGGTATATTTTATCGTATCAAATATATTATCAATTTAGCATAAACAGGCCATGTTGCGAGAACATATGTCACCAGCGAGTGAAGACTCAGGTTAGCCTGAGCAGACCTTAATTTGGTCAAAGACGTTGCTGTTTGTTTTGTGATTTCTTTATGATTTAAGATTTACCCAAACAGCGAAGGATCTGATCAAATGCATAAATTTCAAAGCTAGTCTGAGACTTCGCTGGTCACACAGGCTGGATATCACAAGGCTGGCCCGTTATGATTCATGAGAGAAAGGCAAGTTCTGTTACTGTTTTGTTCAGTCTTTACGCATTTGTTCACAGACTTGTACTCATATGAAGTTGCCATAAAATCATGTAAAAAATCCTGTTATTACAGAATCAATGATTTTACCCTGTTCCTCATGAATCTATGTCACTTGATTAATTTATCTGTTACCAAGACCTCATCACTTGATTTTACTTACTCATCTAATAACATGAAACACAGAGGTTAATATTATTCTAAATTATTATTTGCTCTTTTAAAAACTGAACTGGATCGATAATAGAGAGCAAATCTATACCACTGTAACTATCTGAAATATATTCTAAAACTAATGGTCTGAAATTTGTATCGACCCAGCGGGATTCAAACCCACAATATCCTGCTTGAAAGTTGAGTGCACTAACCACTAGGCCACCCAGCCCACTTCAGTTTTATAAGGGTGGGAAAATGCTTTTATATACAGATTTCGACGCTCAGGCAACAGTTAATGAACATAATGCCTCTGTCACAAATTCAGCAGAACTTTGCTGATCTATACAAGATGTGGTGCTCGGCCTGTCTGTCCAAGTCAAGAAGGGATCTGGAGCCGCGTGGGTGTAGGGTGTTGTGGACGGGACTGGTCCTGGACATCTGCCAGGGAGTGGGCAGTGTCTGCCAGAACTTTGTGGGGAAGCATCGGCGTGTACAGCGGAAATCAGCCTGGATGTCAGCCGACACATGCACTAGGCTACCGGCCGTACACTGGCAAGGAGGCCCCACATCTATCGATTTTCTGTAGATGTATGCCTAGTGCCCACAAGCATGGCCAGGCCCTGTTACTGGGAATGGTCCAGTTCTCTGGGGAGGGGATATATAGGCCTAAACTGCATCCCTTCCTGCCCATCCTCTTCTGTTGAGGATACATCCGGTTCAACCAGCTTAGACTGTTTCTTATCCTTCTTGGCTTTACTCCTTGAATAATGTTAAAATTTCACAAACCTTACCAAAATACGTCATATTTGCTGAGTTGTGCTCCTTGCTGGAGCCTGTGAGGATCTGATGGTACACATTGGCGGTTAGGCCCTTAATTTATTCGATAGACAGTCGACGGAACGCTGACAGGACACCGATAGATTATCAGGCAGCGACCAGCCCAAGCCGTATTTGTCAAGTAGATTCCACCTGATTGCCTGTCGGCCACAGCTATGTATCAGCTGATTACTGCCCTATTATTTGATTGGTTGAGGGTGGCTTTCTGACCACTGGATGTCAGCCGACACATGCACTATGGCATCAATATCGTTCTGAGGTCGGTATGAACTCTGCTCAACCTTTATTCGCTGACTTACCGACTAAAACATTGATCAGAATTTCAAGTGTGAGTTAAAAGTTTTCCTGACCTAGCCCGATCATCATGAACGCCCCAAAACCAAGAGGGATGCCAAATGGACTCCAGCCCGTTTTCACAAAAAATCAGTCACCAAATGTGAAAGGGACTTTTATTCTTTTAGACTCTTTCCTCTCCTTTTAGTGTATATGGTTCCGTAAGCAAATATCTCTTTTGGCCAGCTTTTCATCTGTCATTTCTATGTTCTACCTATGCACCCATGTACATACAGGTGGTCATAGGTAAGCTAGCGGCCTTCCTTTGGTCATTTAAAATATGGACGAAAGAGCTGAACAATGGAAAAGACAAAGTGATGATCAGATTGATTGTTAAGCAATATTCTCAACGCTCCATTCTTCCCATCAAACATATCACACACATAATAAAATAGACAACAAATGTATGAATAAAATGGCTTATGAATGCATATATTTGCATATGTGTGTTCATGTTCTTTTTATTTGACCTTTAAGCTCACAGTAAACCCTTTACAAAGAACAAATAGATCTTGCTAGAAGATATATAGCTTCAGGATCAGACCAAAATGGATTCCTAGAGATGTAAATCGGTGACTACATAGGTATTTATTTCTTTATTTATTTTCTCTAGTTGTTGTTGATTGAATGCTGATGGCTGAAAAGAAATATCTCAACTATGGTATTGCTAGGAAAAAGAACAATATTTTGCAACTGTGTGTTTATAGAAACTGGAAATGTCTGGGGAAATTGTGACTACAATTAATGTGCTTGAAAAACTATGAACATAAATACTATTGCAAAGTAGATCAAACCTGATCTACAAAAGTGGAAAGTAGAAAGTAACGTTTCTTGCCATAGGTGTTGCAATTTTGATTTAGTGATGAGACATTGTGATCCGATTAATCCTTCATTAGGCATGTACAATATATACAAGAAATACAAGCACCAGTACATGTATTTTACTTCACAAATAAGGACTATTTTTATAAAGGGAATTCTTAATTTTGCTGTCAAAATAAATAAATAATTGAAATTCCCACTCCTACTCATTAAATCTGAAGACTCATTAAATGCCATTTTGTCTCCTTTTTGTTGCACCTGCTTTAGCATGAGCAACTTAGACGTGCAAGTTTCCATCCGTCTGTACGTACATCCGTCCTTCTGTCTTTCCATCAACATTTACTCTGGGTGTCTTGGGGGGGGATGGGGTCTGCCAAAGTTGCTAAAATAAAGGTCCATTGACATTTGACTTTTTTATGGCAAGGTCAGGTTTGCTTCTCTATGCATTTGTATGGGAAAAAATCTTTAAAAATCTTCTTCTCCATAACCGAGCATGCCTTGTGGCTTAATCTTTGCATACATCATTGGGGCTGAGAGGTCTACCAAAGTTGCTAAAAAAAGCTTCTCTCCAGAACTGAGGAGCAGTCTGATCTGGGTCCATACTGTTTGCAAAAATGACTTAAAATCTTAAGTAGATGATAAAGCAGTCGACAATTGTTGTGATTGGCGCTTTAAGGGTTAAATCTTTCCCCACTAGTGGCGACTTTTGTCTGCTGATAAGCTTTGCAAACAATTTGGACCCAGATCAGGCCCGACAAAACATCAGTCCTGATCTGGATCCAAACTGTTTGACACTCTGATGATATTCCTGAAAGATTCGTATTTGAAAAAGTTAATTTAAAAAAAAATACACAGATGGAAAAAAAGCATGCAAAATTACCCTGCATGCAGAGAGTTAACTGCTCCTTCAAGTATGCTAGAGGGATATCTGTAACCAAGGCATTGGTCAAGTGACCACATGACAGATAATACTGTATTTTCTACAAATATTTTGACAGACGGGAATGATCAAACTGTGTAGACTCAGATTAGAATCTGCACTGTTAAGCACTCATCCAGCAGTTTAAGTCACATCAGAAGGTAGTAAAAAGAAATAATAGAAATTTTAGGATGGTATTGAGATGAGATGTACCAATATTTAGGTTAAATATGTATAAATCATTCAGATAACATTTCCAAAATCAACAGATATGAATAAACATTAGCAGAAATATTCCATAGTTATTTGACCTGATTTCCCAACACACCCCTATAAGTGCACAATCAAGCAATTACGTAGTCTTCAGATTAGAGCCAGCATACTTTTTGTCTCCTTTTTATAAAGGCATAAATTGTGAGTACCCATTTGAATTGCATTGACTTGTCGATGAAATTCATATGAGTACCTACAACATATTGAGGGTTGAGCGCAAGACTAGCGTAAGTCAGATGGTTGTTTTTCCCCAAACCTAATCTCCTCACCATGAAGGCGTTATGAAGATTACAACATTTCTTTCTGTAAACAATGAAAATTTAGGTGCCATTGCTCGTATGAGCAATGGCACCTAAATTTGCATTGTTTACAAAGGGGTCCAAGTTGCCCCTAAACAAGGGTTTCAAAAATATGTTTGAGTTATTATAGTCTTGCGCTCAACCCTCGATATGCCATAGAAAGAATTAGACAAAAAGTACCCACAACATAGGCTGTAATAAAGAAAATCAGAAAAAAAAACAACACCTTAACATAATCAAATAAGTCCTATGCTGATGTTTTTTTAAAAGTGTACCTTTACTAGGCAGATACAAATTAACCTCAAGTTTTCCTAGTAATTTTGATAATCCTAAGTGCACAGTGCGCTAATTAGGCTTAATTAGGTTGAATACACTATGACAGACATTAGCAGATATATTTCATAGTTATTCTCATTTGAACAACTTCTGCTCTTCTGTTTCCATTTAATCTGTGGTTGCCATCATTATTAAGTATTCCTTGTGAAACCATTATTCTAGCCTGCCTCGGTGGCTCAGTTGGATGCGCCGTCCGACTGGAGACGAGGAGGTCACGGGTTCAGCCCCTGCCGAGGTCGGCAAAATTCTTTTGTGGAGATGGATCATGATGTGTTTTCTATGGTCATTCTCTCCCTTCCACTGATTCAAGAAGGGCAGTTGTCATTTTTTGGCGAAAGAATGTGCGTAATACTGGTTAACCACTTAGATGACTAAGCCTGCCCAGTAAACGTGTGGCTAGGTAAACTGACCGCGCTCGACATGACCCCATTGGGTTGACTGGGCCATAAAACCTCAACACACACACACAAAAAACATTATTCTATCAACTTAATTTATGGTTTTGTTTCAGGTGAAAGAATGGACCAAGTGCTTGGAAATCCAGCCCACATTCATTCTGTAGCAAAAGACTTGGTATCATCAGTATTATGTGTGGTCATTGTGGAAAGATATTTTCCTGCCAGTCACACCTGGACATTCACAGCAGGACGTTTCGTCTGTATGTATGTACAGTGTGTAAAAAAGGATTCATAGTCAAGTGTAACTTGGAAAGAGATATGATAACACATTTCAGAGGAAAATTAATATAGACAAAAACTAATAAATGCCCTAAAACTTTAAACACCAAAATGTCTGACAAAATGACATATGCAAACAGTGCAGACCAAGATCAGAATGCTCCTGAAGGAGCCGTCTGATCAGGTCTACTCTGTTTGCCATTCCACTAAGTATTTTAAGCAACAATAGCATCATAAAAAGCAAAATTCAGGCCAAGATAGTATGAAATAAAGTGTTGGAAATTTTAGGACATTTACTGGAATACATTTTAGAGGAAAACCAAAGTAACTAATTTTAGAGGAAACCTAATTAAATCAATCTTTTTAGAGGAAAACTTATGTATGGTTAGGATTTATATTGTCCCAACATTTAAGGCAGATAGAGTATCCCAGTAAGCATTCTTTATAAATCTATAGCGGGCCGTTATCGGCCCGTCAGGGTAGCTGACGGGCCGATAATGGCCCGCTATAGATTTATAAAGAATGCTAGCTTGGATTTGATCTCATTAACAGCTGATCTGAAATTGCCTGAAACAAGTTCATTAAATTAATGGATTGCTTTAATAAATATTTCCTAACTCAATGGAGAATGTAGTTTAAGGATGTATTAACAGTTTTGGAGGACTGAAACATTTAGAATATGGCGAGATCTTTTCCTTTTTGAAAAAAATTGTTTCTTTCTCAACTACACGGTTTAATGGAGGTAACTGACTGTTCACCAATATTGTTTGAGATACATGATTGATTAGCCTCAGCATACGATGATATGTGATTGTGACTCTTTCAGAACTTTATTAATGTTTGTTTGTGTTGATGTTTTACGGCCCAGTCAACCCAATGGAGTCATACTGAGCGCATTCAGTTAACCTAACCACACTTTTACTGGGCAGGCTTAGTCCTTTAAGTGTTTAAACCAGTATTGCACACATTCTTTTGCCAGAAGCTGACAACTGCCCCTCTTGAATCAGCGGAAGGGAGAGAGTGACCGTAGAAAATATTTCATGATCAATTTCCACGAAAGAATGTTGCTGGCCTCGGTGGGGGTTGAACCCGCAACCTGCTGGTCTCCATTTGAACGCACATCCAACTGAGCCACCAAGGCCTTATTAATGTTTAATATCAATTAATATATCCCATTATGTATAGTGTAGGAATAACAGATTTTGTCAAGAGGGAGTGTGTAACAAAGAAATATTTTGGACATGGCAAGATATCTTTATTTATTTTGAGAAACCTGTTTGTTTCTCAGCTACATTGTTTAATGAGTTACAGTAAATGTCTTAAAATTTCGAACACTTTATTTCATACTTTTTTGGCTTAAATTTTGCTTTTATGCAGCTGTTTCTTAAAATACTTTGTGGAATGGCAAACAGTGTAGACCCTGATAATCCTCCTTCTGGAGCAGTCTGGGTCTGCACTGTTTGCATATGATTTTGAGCAAAATTAAGAAAAAATACTGTATACCTGTAAATCCTAGTTTTACTATACAAAATGTTTAAGGGGTCAAAATTATATAGGCATGTTTTTCGTGATGTTGATTTTAGTAATTGTTTCATTTCCTTATTGTTTTAGATGTTATCAAGTTTTTAAGTAATTAGATTGCTTTTTTTTATAATTAAAATGATGTTAGTAATTAGATAAGCTTTTGTTATTACTTTCCATGCTATGGGCAAATTCAGCAGACAAACTGCATGAAAAATCAGATCTTATTTTCTAGGAAAAATAAGAAAATATTTCAACTCAGAACTTTGATAAAATTATTATTGTTAGAGTTAGATACCCTTGATTTGCTTAGAAAATTTATCTTATTTTGTCCGCTGAAATTTTTACCCAAATGCAAAGTGTTAAAATTAAATTGATGTTAGTAATTAGATTTGCTTTTGTTATAATTAAATTGAAGATAGTAATTCAATTTATTGCATAAAAGCAATGCTGAACGTTATTAACAGCTGTGCATTAATCGGCGAAAAGCTGTGTATTAACAAGGCCATTCACATGCTGTTAATGTAGGGCTACGAAACTTTCAATATGCTTGTATCGGGGCCACAGAATTGCTGCCGTCATGAGATGTGTACTGCCCTGCCCTAGAACGAGCATAGTCCGTGGAAATAGTGTTCACCTGACATTGATGAAAAGGCAAAACAAAATAGTGCAAGGAATAACATGAAATGTAGCAAATGTTTTCAGTTTTTATGCAATAATAGCAATCAATCAATGTTTTTTCAATGCATTAGCATTCGCCAGGTCCCTTGGGAGGTGTTGAAAACTGGGGCCTTCGGCCTTGGTTTTCAACACCTCCCACAGGTGAATGTTAATGCATGAAAAACCATGTTTGGTCCCTATATTACTTTTGTTACAGTGAGATGTGTATTTCTTTACAGGGCATAGATATGCTTTCTGCAGCTGTCAAAATTATGTTTTCCTCCTGTCTGAAAAGGGGTCTACTTAAAAAAGAAAGAATTTGCTTCTCGTGGTATAATTCTTCCTAAAAAAATTAAAAAATATCACAACCTACCCTACCTATTTTCTAACATGTTATCCTAAGCAAGTAGACATGCACATTTTTTCATTTGGCCTGATAATGGTATTTTATCAGTCTAACAGGGCCCGGTTGTTCAAAGCGTCGTTAGCTTAACAAGCTCGTTAAGGGTCATTTCGTTAACTGTTTTAGCGGATTCAATGTACAATATTCTAATATTTTTTGCTGAAAAAATGTGAGTAGCTTTTGCACTGCAAAAGCTACTCACATTTTTTCAGCAAAAAATTTCAGCATATTTGCGTATCACTCGATGTAAATTTTAACGAATCGTTAACTAACGACGTCGTTAGCTTTGAACAACTGGGCCCTGATTTTTTTTTCTCTCTCTTCCAGGTTCAGATGGCTTTCAAGTAGATTTATTAACAAAAAGGTCTCTATCAGAAGTCCAAGAACTAGTGTCATCAGCCTTACAGTCAGCTATTATTTGTAGACATTGTGGAAAGATGTTCTCTTTTCAGTCATACCTGGATATTCACATCAGAACGCATACTAAAGTCCGTCCTTATGTGTGTTCAGTGTGTCAGAAAAGATTCACAGTTAAATGTAACCTGAAAAGACATATGAAAGTACATTCTAGAGAGCACTTAATGTAGCAAGCTCAAATTTCTTGAACTTGTCAATAGCAATTTTGATGTTTATTAACCCTTGTCCTGCTGACTAAATTGCCACTCCCATTTCTAATTGTTAACCAGTCAGATTACTTGATCCAGATTGTGGATATAAATTTGCATACTTGATGACGAACAGTGCGATCCAGATCAACTGATCTGGACCTACACTGTTTTCAAAGGCAGGGCATATCCAGGTTCAGCAGGGCTAGGGTTAATGAATAATAAAATCATCAGTGGACTGAGATATATCAGTAAATGATATATCTTGATATAAATGAAGGAATTGAAAAATTCAAATGGGAAGTTGTAGATAGGGACAAAATTTTGTTTTCCATTATTTGCAAGCTTCCTAGGGCACATTGATTAAGTAGATATACTATTCCCACCATTCCATGAGAAAGGCTTATATCCTAGGACTGGTCGGTAACATTTTTGACATTAATGAATAATATAATTGTACTTTAATCAGCAGACTTAGATATATTAGTAAATGAAATGTCTTGATGTAAGTAAAGAAGATGAAAAATTCAAATGGGAAGCTGTATGTAAGGAGTATTTGGACAGGAACAAAATTTTGTTTTTATTCATTAGCTTCACAATGAACGTTGATTAATGTGGATAATATATTTCCCCTTCCTTTAGGAAAGTCATATATATTTGCTGGTGCAAGTGATGGACATAGTAATTGGCATGGTAAAATTTATAATGCAGCTTTAGTGAATAAGTCACTAAAGTTGCATAAGTAATTAAATCAAGCCATGTGACTGATGTAGTTATTGGCATGGTATAATTCATAATGCAACTTAAGTGACTGTGTCACTTAAGTTGCATACTGAATTGTACCATGCCTTCCATGCCATGTGACAGGCATAGTAATTAACATGGTATAATTCATAATGCAACTGAAGTGACTGAGTCACTAAAGATACGTAATGAATTATATCATGCTCTATGACTGACATAGTAATTTGGTATGATCCAATTCATAATGCAACTTAAGCGACTGAATCACTAAAGATGCAGTATGAATTATATCACACCATGTGACTGACATAGTAATTTGGTGTGATTTATTTCATCATGCAACTTTAACGACTGAGCCACTAAAGTTGTATTTTGAATTCTATCATGCCATGTGACTTACACAGTCATTTGGCATGATTTAATTCATAATGCAACTTAAGTGACTGAGTCACTAAAGATGCATTATGAATTCTATCACTCCATGTGACTGATATAGTGATTTGGCATGATTTAATTCATAATGCAACATTAGTGACTGAGTTACTAAAGTTGCATTATGAATTATACTATACTGTGTGACTGACATAGTAATTTTGTGTGATTTAATTCATAATGCAACTTTAGCAACTGAGCCACTTAAGTTGCATTATGAATTATATCATGCCATGTGACTGACAGTGATTTAGTGTGGTATAATTCATACAGCAACTTAAGTGACTGAGTCACTAAAGTTGCATTATGAATTATACTATGCCATATGACAGGCATAGTAATTGGCATGGTATAATTCATAATGCAACTTAAATGATTCAGTCATTAAAGTTGCATTATGAATTATACCATTCCCAGTGACAGACATAGTAATTGGTGTGGTATAATTCATAATGCAACTTAAGTGAGTCACCCTTTCAGCTCTGTAGACCAAAACATACGCTTATGCAAAAAGTGTAGATCCAGATATGGCTTGTAACAAGCCATCTCATCAGGATCTACACTGTTCGCCTTTCTGTTTTTATCGCACCTGCTTGTAGCAGGGTGCGATATAGGCGTCCGATTTTCCGTCCGTCCCGTCCGTCCGTCTGTCAACATTTATGTCGACGTTCAACACTTATGTCAAAGTTAGTATTCTAATCAACTACAAGACTAAACAACAATCAAACCTTGCATAAAACATCTCCCTGACCTCCTGACTTTGCGACATAGGCATACGCTTTTCCATATGTCTGTCCATTTGTCCGTCCATCTGTCAACATTTATGTCGAAGTTCGACATTTATGTCAAAGTTAGTATTTTAATTAACTACAAGACTGAACAACCATCAAACCTTGCATGAAACATCTCCCTGACCTCCCGACTTTACGACATAGGTGCCCACTTTTCCATTCATCTGTCTGTTCATCCGTCTGTCTGGCCGTCTGTTAACAGTTCTGTTATGTCGAAGTTCGACATTTATGTCAAAGTTAGTATTCTAATCAACTACAAGACTAAACAACCATCAAACCTTGTATGAAACATCTCCCTGACTTCCTGACTTTGCGACATAGGTGCCCGCTTTTCCATCTGTCTGTCTGTTCGTCCATCCGTCTGTCTGTTAACAGTTCTGTTATGTCGAAGTTCGACATTTACGTCAAAGTTAGTATTCTAATCAACTACAATTCTAAAACAACCATCATACCTTGCATGACACATCTCCCTGACCTCCTGACTTGGCAGGTATGTTGACCCAGTGACCTTGACCTATATTTTGCGCTCCATTGACTTTGACACAATTTACGTTGACGTTCCAGATCTTCTCAACTATAAGGCGTACAACTACCAAACCTTGCATAGTGCTTCTCCTAGATGTACTGACTTGGCAGGTACCTTGACCCGGTGACCTTGACCTATATTTTGTGCTCCAGTGACTTTGACATATTTTGCGTCGAAGTTTGTTATCTCCTCAACTATAAGGCCTACAACCATCAAACCTTGCAGTGTGCTTCTTCTCGATGTACGGACTCCGCAGGTACCTTGACTGGGTGACCTTGACCTATGTTTCGCGCTTCATTGACTTTTACACCTTTTACGTCACCCTTCCATATGTCCTCAACTGTAAGGCCTTCAACCACCAAACCTTATATAGCACTTCTTCTCGATGTACTGACTCGGCAGGTACCTTGACCTGGTGACCTTGACCATTATTTTGCACTCCAGTGACTTTGACACATTTTATGTGGATGTTCGGTATTTCCTCAAATATAAGACCTACAACCACTAAACCTTGCATAGTGCTTCACCTCATTGCACTGGCTTGGCAGGTACCTTGACCCTGTGACCTTGACCTATATTTGACACATTTTACGTTGATGTTTGATCTCCTCAACTATAAGGCCTACAACCACCATACCTTGCATTGTGCTTCTCCTTGATATACTGAATTAGCAGGTACCTTGACCCGTGACCTTGACCTATATTTCATGCTCCAGTGACTTTTACACATTTTACGTCAACGTTCCATTATCATTGGGCTAAATATGATACGAAAAGTCAGTGTTGAAGATATAGCCATTAGAGCGAATGGGACTGGCCTGGAATATATGTGCCCCACTAGGCACTTTGTCTACATTTTTTTCAATCCAGTTTTCCGACTAAGTACTTCTAAGAATGAAATAAACTTATTTAATAATCACGTTCTGATTGTGGCTCTTGTGACTTTTGCCCCAGCAGGTGCGATGACGCCTTCCGCGGAATTCTTGTTGATTTTTGACTGACATTCCAATTTGCAACAGTGGTTGTGCCCAAATTCTAAGATGGAAGGGTTCACTTTAAAAATTTGGGGATGAAAGAATTAATTCTGACCAAGCACTTTTTGTAGTGGTGGACCTTAACCCTTGTCCTGCTGAATAAATTAAGATGCCATCAAGAACTGGTTTAAACTTATCGAGTTTTGTTATTCACTTTTGGAGAATAGAAATAGTTATGCTTAGGGAATGCTGCAGTGAAAGATTACAACCTATCCAAATTGTTAAAGGGGCTGGGATCGATTAAGACATAAAAAGGTGCACCTTTGAATGGTACAGAAAGAAGAAAAGACAAATTGCAACTGAAGCATCACCTGGCAATGGTCAGCAATAATCACTTGGCGGGAGAGAGAGTTGGGTGGTGCTGAAAAGTTTTTAGCTCACCTGAGCCAAAGGCTCAGTATAAGCTATTGTGAGGGGGTGGTCGGGTGGTGCAAAGGTGTCCTGTATCTTGTGTCACCGGGGCATCCAACTGATATTGGCTTACAGTTGGGCTAGGCCTGCTATCCTTGTAGTAGGTAAAGGTAGAGGGGGAATGTTTTTATTTCTTCTGTTTCTTCCCTTTCATTCCTGTTTCTCTTTCTTCCCTGTTCCTCTCTTTCATCTCTTCTACTATCTCTTCTATCTCTTTTCTATTTTCTCTGGGAGATGACACAAAATGACCCACAAGGGTTGACATGTCATTAAACCCCAACACAGTCAATGAGCTATTGTGATCACTCCCCGTCCGTCGTCCGTCTGTCTGTCCGTTCAAACCTTTAAACTAATTCTCCTCTGAAACCCCTGGGCCAAATTTCTTCAAACTTCATGTGGAGCCTTGTATTAAAGGGGCATTGAAAATTTGTAAAAATTGTCACGGTCCGTAAATCAAGATGGCCGCCATGCCGATTTATAGCTCCCATAGACTTATAATGGGAAAAAAAATCTTCTCTAAAACCATGAGGCCCACAGCTTATATATTTTGTATGTAACAATGTTTAGTGGTCCCCTACATAAATCCTGCCAATGGAGCCCCTGGGGTCCAAACTGGCCATGCCCCAGGGGGTCGTGAACTCCCATAGACTTATAATGGGGAAAAACTTAAAAAAAATCTTCTCCTTGGAAACCATGAGGTCCAGAGCTGATAGATTTAGTATATAGCAGTGTTTAGTATCTTCTCGGACACCATGAGGTCCAGAGCTGATAGATTTAGTATATAGCAGTGTTTAGTGGTCCCCTACATAAATCCTGCCAAACAAGCCCCCTGGGACCCAAACTGGCCACGCCCCGGGAGTCATTAGCTCCCACAGACTAATAATGGGAAAAACTTAAAAAATCTTCTTCTCTGAAACCTTGAGGCCCAGAGCTTATATATTTAGTATGTAACAATGTTAAATGGTCCCCTACATAAATCCTGTGAGTCAAGCCCCTGGGGTCAAGACTGGCCATGCCCTGGGGGTCATTAGCACCCATAGACATATTATGGGAAACCATGAGGTCCACAGCTTATATATTTAGTATATAGACATTTTTAGTTGTCCCCTACATAAATCCTGCCAATCAAGCTCCTGGGGTCCAAACTGGCCACGTCCAGGGGGTTATTAGCTCCCATAGACTTATAATGGGAAAAACTTTAAAATTCTTCTCTGAAACCATGAGGCCCACAGTTTACATATTCAGTATGTAGCAATGTTTAGTGGTCCCCTACATAAATCGTGTCAGTCAAGCCCCTGGGGCCCAAACTGGCCATGCCCCGGGGGTCATTAGCTCCCATAGACTTATGCAAAAAACTTAAAAAATCTTCTTCTCTGAAACCATGAGGCCCAGAGCATATATATTTAGTATGTAGCAATATGTAGTGGTCCCCTACATAAATCCTGCCAATCAAGCCCCTGAGTTCCAAATTGGCCAAGTTCCAGGTGTCATATGCTTATATAGCTAAAGAACCTTCAAAAATCTTCTTCTCTGAAACCAATAGGCTGAGAGCTTAGATTCAGCTAAACGATGTTAAGTGGTCTCTTACATAAATCCTGCCGTCCATGCCCCTGGGGTCCAAATTGGCCACACCCAGGGGGTCATTATCTCCCATAGACTTATAATGGAAAAAAACTTAAAAGATCTTCTTCTCTGAAACCATGAGGCCCAGAGCTTATATATTTAATATGTAGCAATGTGTAGTGGTCCACTACATTAACCATGCCAATCAAGCTCCTGGGATCCAAACAGGCCATGCCCCAGGGGTCATTAGCTCTCATAGATTTAGAATGGGAAAAACTTAAAAAAATCTTCTTCTCTGAAACCATGAGGCCCACAGCTTATATATTGAGTATGTACCAAAGTTTAGTGGTCCCCTACATAAATCCTGCCAATCAAACCCCTGGGCTCCAAACTCGCCACTCCCCAGGGGGTCATATGCATATATAGCTAAAGAACCTTCAAAAACCTTCTTCTCTGAAACCATGAGTCAGAGAGCTAACAGGTTAAGTATGTAGCAATGTTTAGTGGTCTCCTACATAAATCCTGCCAATCAAGCCCCTTGGGTCAAAACCGGCCACGCCCCAGGGGTCATTAGCTCTCATTGACTTATAATGGGAAAAACTTAAAAAATCTATTTCTCTGAAACAGGTTATATATTTAGTGTGTAGCAATGTTAAGTGGTATCCTACATAAATTCTGCCAATCAAGCCCTGAGGTCTAAACTGGCCATGCCCAGGGGTCATTAGCTCCCATAGACTTATAATGGAAAAAACTTTAAAAAGCTTCTTCTCTGAAACCTTGAGGCAGCCAGCTTATTTATTTAGTGTATAGCAATGTTTAGTGATCCCTTACATAAATCCTGCTAATCAAGCCTCTGGGCTCCAAACTGGCCACACCCCAGGGGTCATATGTCTATATAGAGCTTTATAGCTAAAGAACATTCAAAAATCTTCTTCTCTGAAACCATGAGGCCCAGAGATAACAGATTAAGTATGTAGTGATGTTTGGTGGTCCAACATAAATCCTGCCAAACATACCCCTGGGGTCCACATTGACCGTGCCCCGGGGGTTATTAGCTGCCATAGATTTAAAATGGGAAAAACCTAAAAAGTCTTCTTCTCTGAAGCCATGAGGCCCACAGCTTATATATTTAGTATGTAGCAATGTGTAGTGGTCCCCTACTTAAATCCTATCAGTCAAGTCCCTGGGGTCATATGTTTATAAAGAACTGTGTATCTAAAGAACCTTCAAAATTTTCTTCTCTGAAACCATGAGGCCCAGAGCTAACAGATTTAGTATGTAGCAATGTTTGGTGGTCTTCTACATTAATTCTTCCAACCATGCCGCTGGGGTCCAAATTGGCCACTTCTCAGGGGTTCATTAGCTCTGCCTCGGTGGCTCAGTTGGATGCACCGTCCGACTGGAGACCAGGAGGTCGCGGGTTCAACCCCTGCCGAGGTCGGCAACATTCTTTCATGGAGATTGATCATGAAATATTTCCTAGGGTCATTCTCTCCCTTCCGCTGATTCAAGAAGGGCAGTTGTCAGTTTCTGACAAAAGAATGTGCACAATACTAAGGTGAGTTGCATAAGGAAAGCGCTTTCATGTAGTGCTCTGTAGCGATTTGTCCTTGCTATGCAACGGTCCGCTTGTTTGGAGCGCTTTTTAAAATGTCTGCCAAAATGACAAGATTTTCAAACTATGAATTTCTCGTAAAAAACTTGCTTCAGCGATTGGTTTTGTGTTCTATGGTCATTTCTGCACAATGCACGTCGTCTAAGGACAATAAAATAAGAAACATTTCATCTCTTAAAACGGACACTGACTACGTCGGGCGCCGCCATTTTGTTTTGTCTCTTTGCTATGCAACAGTCTGTTTCAGATAGCGAGTCAGCTCCGAACACAGTTACAAAGCGCTTTTTGGTAATGTACCGTTGCATTGCGAAGCGCTACAAAGCGCTCTGTAATGCTCGCTTTATGCAACTCGTCCCAGGTTAACCGCTTTGAGGACTAAGCCTGCCCAGTAAACGTGTGGTTAGGTAAACTGACTGCGCTCGACATGACCCCATTGGGTTAACTGGGCAGTAAAACCTCAACACAAACAAAATCATTAGCTCCATGGACTTATTGTGAAAAAAAAAAAAAAAAAAGAATCTTTTTCTCTGAAACTATGAGGTCCGCAGCTTAAATATTTACTATGTAGCAATGTTTAATGGTTGTGTCATAAACGGACGAGCGTTGGGCCAGTGACGATGGACTAGACGCGATCACAAGCAATCAGAGGATGACCATAACACTTTATAAATAAAAACAAGCATGTATTTAGAAAGTTAACAAAAAAAACAACAACAAAAAACAAACAAACTATGAAGTAATTTTCAAAATTTCAGAAATTGAATGTCCAGGATGTTTCTGGGATGCTGTCAGCTTCATACCAGGGCAAGTCAATAAAAAACCAGCCTAACTTATTTCTGGGTGAGATCAATCTCTTCTTTTTCGATGTTATTGCCTTCTAGAATGATGCACTTGGACCAACCAAGAAGCCAGGGTCCTTGTCTCTGACTCACTCCTCAACTGGCGCCACGACTTCTTCGTTGGACCGGAAATGACGTCCACGGATATCCTTTTTCAAGTTTGGGAATAGGAAATAGTCACTAGGAGCTAAGTCCGGAGAATAGGCGGGGTGCGGTATTAGCTCGTACCCATTCCGCTCTACAGCATCCATTGCAATTTTGCAAGTGTGGACTCTCACATTGACCTGTTGGAGCAGAATCCCTTTGGAGAGTTTACCTCGGCATTTTTCACGCATCACAATTCTCAGTTAGTCAAGCAAAGTGGCATAATACGCACCTGTTATTTTACTTTTCTTTGCTAGAAAATCCAACATAATAATGCCTTGTGCATCCCAAAATACAGTTGCCATCACCTTGCCAGCAGAGGGTTGCGTTTTGAACTTCTTCGGCCTCAGAGACCCCAGCCCTACACTCTTGCGACTTTGAGCTTTATTCTCTGGCTTATAATAATGGACCCAGGTCTCATCTACAGTCACCAGACGTGAAAGGAAATCATCTTCCTTTGACCTAAACGGCTTCAACAATGCGCTGTATACTGATGCTCTGGTTGCCATTTGCTCGTCGCTAAGGGATTTCGGGACCCAACGGGCTGTTAGCTTGTGCATACCCAAGTGATCATGTAAAGTTGTTGAAATGCTACCATGTGAAATGTGTAATGCATTCGCTATTTCTTCCACCTTAATTCACCTATCAGAGTACACCAGATCCCGTACTTTGTGACACATTTCTTCATCGGTGGCATCTGATGGGCATCCAGACCTGGGACGAGTTGCATTAGGCAAGCGTTACAGAGCGCTTTGTAGCGCTTTGCAATGCAACGGTACGTTACCAAAAAGCACTTCTTAGTGCTTTGTAACTGTGTTTGGAGCTGACTCTCTGTCTGAAACAGACTGTTGCATAGCAACGAGACAAAACAAAATGGTGGCGCCCGACGTAGTCAGTGTCCGTTTTAAGAGATGAAACGTTTTTTATTTATTTTGTTGTCCTTAGATGATATGCATTGTGCAGAAATGACCATAGAACACAAAACCAGTCATTGATGCAAGATTTTTTACGAGAAATTCCCAGTTTGAAAATCGTGTCATTTTGGCAGACATTTTAAAAAGCGCTCCAAACAAGCAGACCCTTGCATAGCAAGGACAAATCGCTACAGAGCGCTACATGAAAGTGCTTTCCTTATGCAACTCACATGCAACTCACCCCTGGTTTTGTCTTCTAAAGACGTTCTACTGCGTTTGAATTCCCCAACGCAGAATTTAACTTGTGCATACAATGGTGCAGAACTGAGAAGATCCATAAATATTGATCAACTCGCAGTGTATTTCCTGACCTGTTTTCCCTTTTGAATACAAGTACTAAATTACAGCATGGTACTCAACTTTTGACGGAAAGCTTACCTTTGCATCACTAGCCATGTTTGACATTCAATATCTTATGAGTGAATGACACGATAAGGGTGCAATTTTGCCCTCAGGCCTAAAACATATATTGAAACAAGGCATGAAAATCTTGAGTGTCTTGATCAATTGGAAATGGGATAGGCTGGTTACTTATTGACTTGCCCTACTAATTTACAATATGCTGATAAAATTTAAAAGAATAACATAACTTTTATTCACTGATATGTAGTACTGGTACTGTTGATATAAACGGATGTATACTTTATGCCATCCACCTGGTACCATTTTGTACTTGACTGGATTCAACTTCCAGAATAAACTTATTCAAATCATAGTTACATATGCAATGACATATATAGATACGTATACGGGACCTGAAAATAAGTATCATGTCCTAGAAATCTCGATATCAAACATTACAAGATATTGCCTTATTAATTTCCACTAGGTATACAGAGTGTGTATGCCAAAGCTGTAATTCAACAAGTCCATTGCAATTGATTATTATATAGCAAATCAGATCCAAAAACCACAGGGCCGCTGTTAATGACATATAATATTGTACATATATTCAACACAGGCAGACACACAGTCAGGACATATCTGACTAACACTCCCAATTCTACATTAATCGGAGGAATGGCATCTTGACGATTACATATTCTTACAGGAAGAACCCATGCGTCTTCCACTGTAAGAATCCTTTAGAACGCTAAAAGCTGCAATAAATTATAAATGCCATTACACCACAATGATTACATGATCACACATCATCCCCGCGTAATCATTGGGTACAATATTAACATGCCATGGTCATTGCCTCAAACATGACACCTTGCTGCTTGAGCCATTTAACATTATAACATTCGAGAAGACAGACTTGCGTATAATCAACCTGTATAGGTGTCTAAGGTAACTATCACAAGTGTCATTTGTGTAAAGTATTACAAATACAATTGTGTAAGTATTACAAATACATACAAACACAATTGTGTTAACTACTGAATGTGTGTGCAGTTAACATAACCCCTAACTGTGTCGTACATTCAAGCCTATATGTCTGGTAATCATGAACATTAAAATTATGTACTTGTCAGATCAGAATATGTTATGTTAAATATGCTATCATTGTTCTGATTCATTTATCTCTCTACTCAAGTAAGAATATTAACGTTTGCATTCTAATCCGAGTCTACAGAACCGATCAGGCTCACCTGACTGACCAGGATCTATAGAGTCAACCAAATTTAATTATGCCCCCAACTTCAAAGAAGTTGGAGGGGCATATTGCTTCTGGGTTGTTCGTCCGTCCGTCCGTCCGTCCGTCCGTTCGTCACGCTTTTTGATGCATAGCATAACTTTAAAACCGTGAATGCTACTGTTTTGAAATTTCATATATGGATTCCTCATGAAAAAATAGCTGACATGTATTTTTTTTCTTGACAGGATTATGCCCCTTTTCTGAGTTATGGCCCTTTGAAAAAATATGGATGCAATCTTGTCAGCAAAATATCTCAAAAACTATTAAAGCTAGAGCCTTGAAACTTGATGAATAGACTGGTAGTGATGAGTAGACAACCTGATTAACTTTTGAAGAAATTTTGAAAAATACTTCTTGAGTTATGGCCCTTTGTAATTTTGGGCAATTTTACCTTGTCAGCAAAATATCTCAAAAACTGTTAGAGCTAGAGCCTTGAAACTTAGTAAATGGATTTGTAGTGATGAGTAGATGACCTGATTAACTTTTGAAGAAATTCTGAAAAATACTTCATGAGTTATGGCCCTTTGTAATTTTGGGCATTTTTATCTTGTCAGCAAAATATCTCAAAAACTGTTGGAGCTACCGCCTTGAAACTTAATGAATAGACTGATAGTGATGAGTAGACAACCTGATTAACTTTTGAAGAAATTTTGAAAAATGCCTTTTGAGTTATGGCCCTTTGTAATTTTGGGCATTTTTACCTTGTCAGCAAAATATCTCAAAAACTGTTAGAGCTTGAGCCTTGAAACTTAGTAAATGGATTTGTAGTGATGTGTAGATGACCTGATTAACTTTTGAAGAAATTCTGAAAAATACTTCATGAGTTATGGCCCTTTGTAATTTTGGGCATTTTTAACTTGTCAGCAAAATATCTCAAAAACTATTGAAGCTAGAGCCTTGAAACTTGATGAATAGACTGGTAGTGATGAGTAGACAACCTGATAAACTTTTGAAGAAATTTTGAAATATACTTCTTGAGTTATGCCCCTTTGTAATTTTAGGCATTTTTATCTTGTCAGCAAAATATCTCAAAAACTGTTAGAGCTAGAGCCTTGAAACTTAGTAAATGGATTTGTAGTGATGAGTAGATGACCTGATTAATTTTTGAATAAATTCTGAAAAATACTTCATGAGATATGGCCCTTTGTAATTTTGGGCAATTTTACCTTGTCAGCAAAATATCTCAAAAACTGTTGGAACTAGAGCCTTGACACTTGATGAATAGACTGGTAGTGATGAGTAGACAACCTGATTAACTTTTGAAGAAATTTTGAAATATACTTCTTGAGTTATGCCCCTTTGTTATTTTGGGCATTTTTATCTTGTCAGCAAAATATCTCAAAAACTATTAGAGCTAGAGACTTGAAACTTGGTGAATTGATTGGTAATGATGAGTAGATGACCTGATTAATTTTTTTGTAAATTCTGAAAAATATTTCATAAGTAATGGCCCTTTGTAAATTTGGGCATGTTTCCCTTGTGAACAAAATATCTCAAAAACTATTGAAGCTGGAGCCTTGAAACTTGATGAATAGATTGGTAGCGATGAGTAGATGACCTGATTATGCCCCCAGTTTCGAATGAAATTGATGGGGCATATTATTTTGCCTTCATTTGTCCATCCGACTGTTTGTCCGTTCATCAAGCTTTTTTTGTGCATGCCATATCTTAAGAACCCTGCACGCTAGGGTTTTGAAATTTTATATTTGGGTTCCCAATGAAAAAATAGCCGACCCGTATTTTGTTTCTTGTCTAGCATGTTTATTTAAAGTTATGCCCCTTTGAAAAAAATCAGAATTAAATCTTGTGAGCAAGATATCTTGAAAAGTATTTAAGCTGGGTTCTTGAAATTCGATACAGTGAGTGGGAATGATGTGTACATTACCCGATTATATTTTGAGAGAATTCCATGAAAATATTGATAAAGTTACGGCCCTTTGCAGTTCTGCTCATTTTGACCTTGTCAGCAAGATTTCTCGAAAAGCACTTAAGCTAGGGTCTTGAAATATTATATGCTGATTGGGGATGATGTGGAGATTACCTGGTTTGTTTTTTAGGGAATTCCATGAAAAATTGATGTAGTTATGGCCCTTTGTAGTTCTAGGCATTTTGACTTTTTCAGCAAGATATCTCAAAAAGTATTTAAGCTAGAGCCATGATATTTGGTATACTGATTGGGATTGAGGAGGAGATCACCTGAATAAATTTTGAACCAATTAAATGAAATGTTGGAGTTATGGCCCTTTGCAATTTCGGGCCATTTAATGTCGTTGCTTTATTGTGTATAGCATAAGTTTAGAACCATGTATGCTAATGTTTTGAAATTTCATGTTTTGATTCCTCATGAAAAAATAGGTGATCCGTATTTTTTTCTTATCCCAATCATCTCCTATTTTAGAGTTATTTCCCTTTGATAAAATAACATTGAAATCATATATTTGTACTGTTGTTACCGACATGGCTAAGCAGTGTTGGAGTCAAACAGTGTTAGAGTCAGGCAGTTGGGGGCATAGTGTTTTACAAACACCAGCTCTAGTTTCCATATCTGGTTAGGGTCTACACACCCGACACAGCTTATTTGTCTGATCAGGGTCTACACATATAACCAAAGTGTACACATCTGATCAGGGTTTACAGATATGGTTGCAGTCTGCACATTTGATCAGGGTCTACATACACGTCTTGCACACCTGATCACGGTCTACTGAACTGAGCACAGTTCACCGTCTGATTAAGATCTACATATCATGCCGGGGCTTGTAAGTACGAACGATATATGAATCACAACATAGTAGATGTTTAAAAGCAATAAATTTACCTACTCGAATCTTAGCAGCAATAAAGACAAGCAAGAATATTGCAAGAATAAAATTAAATAAATTATTGACTTACCATGGTCAGATCCCCAAATACAGCACAACATTAACGTCTTCAAATGAAAAATGTGTGTACAGCTCTACTAAACCGGGGAACCTTTATAGTTATGTGGCACGTTTTGAACACGTGTCCACAAGAAACCCGTGATTTTCAAGATCTAAAAATAATATTCACAAGAGACCAGTGATAGTCAAAATTTAAAATAACCTGTTTGATTATCTGAACAGTGCAAAATCTTACACAGCGACTGCTCAAACTATGAAGCAAAAGACATTTTTCTCTCGGAATGCTACAAGACTGCAAAATTACGAAAGAAAATTGTCTCCCCATTCAAAAGATAGCCTTGAGACAAAAATCAATCCCAGAACAGTGAAGATATTGATCATTAAACCTAGGTTCACTCGGAATATACAATGTTCTGATAACCGTTCTAATATATAGACGTAAATAATCAAATACGCCCTAATAATACATATCTTGTGATTACCGTAATGCCATAACTTGAAAGCTGAAGTGTACCTACTCTCTGAAAAAGTAAAACAATCATAATCAGCACTCCAGTTACAAATGCAATAATCTAACCTGGTTAATAAAAATCAAAACAAATTTCTTTTTATACTATGTACATATAAAAATATATTCAAGATAAAACAGGGATGTGACAATGGTCCTCTACATAAATCCTGCCAATCAAGCCCCTGGGGTCTAAACTGGCCATGCCCTGGGGGTCATTAGCTCCCACAGACTTATAATGGGAAAACCTTAAAAAAATCTTCTCTGAAACCATGAGGCCCACAGCTCATATATTTAGTATGTAGCAATGTTTAGTGGTCCCCTACATAATTTCTGCTAACCATGCCCTGGGGTCTAAACTGGCCATGCCCCGGGGGTCATTTACTCCCACAGACATATAATGGGAAAAACTTAAAAGAGCTTCTTCTCTGAAACCATCAGGCCCACAGCTTTTGTATTTAGTATGTTGCACTGTTTAGTGGTCCCCTACATAAATCCTGCCAATCAAGCCCCTGGGGTTTAAACTGGTTTTACTTATGGCCCATTGAAAATTTCAGCATTTTAACCTTGTAAGCAAGATACCTCAAAAACTGTTTAAGCTATTACCTTGAAACTTGACAGGCTAATAGGAAACGATGAATAAATGACCTGATTAACTTACAGCAGTTACAGTAACTCAGGTGAGTGTTGTGGCCCATGGGCCTCTTGTTTAATGATACCAAACTCTTGTCTTGTGTTTTGTTGTGTTAAAACATGTTCAGTCAGCAATCAATACAGAAAACGAAAACATGAAATAAAAGAATCATCATTGAGACTCAACAGAAAACACTTACGCCAGAGATAACAGTTAGAAAAACTCCTAGCTGAACACTGAGGATTATGACCAAAGACAGAAAAATAAACGGAAGGCCAGCACAGGAGCGGAAGATTTTTTCTCTTTTTCAGCAGTCATCAGTGCATAGACAGAGACACAAAAGATAACATACGAAATGTCGAAACTGTATGGGCATTTGTCTCCTTATATTTTACAGGGAACCTTTATAGAAGTTAGTCTGAAGTATCCTTATAAAATTTAGTCAGAAGTACAAAGATAAGAATGTAAAGTTCCCTTTTGCTCCTTATTTTGTTCTCATATTCATGCTAATTTCACAAGAAAACTCTTGTAATTCTACAGAATTAACCAAGACAAAATGAACTTTAATCGGCTGGGTTGGAACAGACGCCAGTGTAAAAAGTCAGGTGTTTATTTGATCCTGGATTGTCCACTGGAAATGCAAACTACTATTTCAAAAATGATAATAAAGATACTGTGACGTCCCTTGTTACTAGATGAACCTCTGCCTCTCCAAGAGAGTGAAGCATGCATGCTGTGCAAGCAGACAAGGAGAGGGGATGGGGGGAGACGCCTTCCTTTCTCCAAATATACTTCGCAATACAATAGGGAGAATGTAAACAAGACTATGAGCCCATCTGCTGCTTAACCCTTAAAGCGCCAATCACAACAATTGTCGTCTGCTTTGTCTTCTGCTGGTTACTTTAAAAGTCATTGTTGCAAACAGTGTGGACCCAGATCAGACTGCTCCTTTAGGAGCAGTCTGATCTGGGTCCACACTGTTTGCCTATATGCAAAATGTAAGTTTGAAAAATTTGCTAGAAGATGCAGCAGACGACATAAGCAGACGACATTTTCAGGTGCAGATTTTCTTGGCGCTTTAAGGGTTAATCATTATTATTCCATTATTATGAAATTCACAGGTGATAAACTAGGAGATAATATGTAGATTGGGTGATGATAAGATGAAATCTTATAAGTAGGGTAACTAAGGTAGAGTAACTAAAGCTATGGGTAACGTGAATTACCGAGCGTCATCTAACACACACTCAACACAGACATGCAAATTACAGTATACAGGCTGTTACGCTACAGCAATATTAACCCTTAAAGCGCCAATCAGAACAATTGTTGTCTGCTTTGTCTTCTGCCGGTTACCTTAAAAGTCATTGTTGCAAAACAGTGAGGACCCAGATCAGTAGGAGCAGTCTGATCTGGGTCCACACTGTTTGCCTATATGCAAAATGTAAGTTTGAAAAGTTTGCAAGAAGATGCAGCAGACGACATAAGCAGACGACATTTTCAGATGCAGATTTTCTTGGCGCTTTAAGGGTTAATAAGCTATCACACTGTCTCACTAGTCACAGAACTGTTACGGAGATGGGCTTTGGGGTAGATTTCGTTTTGAGGGGAATTTGGTTTGGGTGTCAAGCAGTGAGCAGTATTATAATAATAATATAGGGCCAAGGGATTGGATCTCACAAGTGACTGAGTACATTCAGATTCCAAGCTGCAAGTTAATGAGAATTTAAGTACAAGCCCACATTTGGCCAGCTATGTGTGCCTATAAAGAAAGAATTAATCTAAGCATTCTGGATCCATGGTGGGGATATACATCTTTGACAAAAGTACCTTTGCGACAAAGGTAGTCCACTAGAATTTCACTAGCCAAACGGGCAGGGCTTAACCTCCTTCCTGTACCCCAGTGTCAACCACCCAATATCCACACAGTAAAACTTAAATGCATATTTCCCCAAATGGCTTAACATCCACCCAAGAGTGCTTCCACTGTCACTAATTTACTTCATAGCCTAAAATATCTCATGAAGCACTTCATAGCCAAAAAGCACATATGAAGTTTACAATTAGGACAATTACCCTCTTCATAGTACCTAATACACCTATGAAGTCTGACCGGGTGTAATAATCAACTTAAATGATTAAAGGCCCAGAATGCTTTCCAAGTAGACTTTCCCTAAGATTTGCAGCTAGAAACCAAAAAACTCGTAATCAGGTCATTTGGTGTTACTAAAATATTACTCACTTCGTAGCTTGACTTACTAGTTCAAAAGTAAAGGGTTGGGTCTTGGCCAGTCAACTAATGTGGAAATGCCAAACATGTTCTTGGTACAAAAGTTTCCGATGCAACGTTCCAAAGCCACAGTATATATATGAAACAAACCAAGGACCCATTCCAGGCACTCCAGAAGAGTCCTCGGATTGTCCATTCAAAACCCTGGGTCCTTCAATCAAGGCCGCACATTAGTTGGCTGGTTGCTAGAACTGTGCATGATTTAGAATGACCCACAGAGTCTAGACAGCCCAAAGTGGTCACTAGTTCTGCGCATGAAATATGGGTCATCGATTGTAGCGATTTCATTGGCTGTCAAATTCTTTGACTGAAAGAGAGCTGGCGGCCTCCATGAAATATCAAAACATGTTTCATAAAAAAAACATTGGACTAGAATTAAGGTTACAGCAGGAACTAGGACTGTTTCCACAGCATGGACTTAATATATGAACCAAAACTAATTTAAGGAAACTGGGAATAGGATGTGACACAAGTGTGGGTGTAAATAACTGGAAGGTAAAACATGAAAATGTTCCGTCTGCCGTCTTGCTGATTATTCGTGTAAATAAACATACCAAAAGGGATGTTTCAATACAGAGGAAGACAATGTTGTTGAAACACTAGTTTCAATAATATCTATGTTATGCTGAATCAGTGAACTCCTGCATATCTTTGTTCTCAATGTTCTGTATTCCTCTTTACAGAAAATAATATAGTATCCATAGAGTTGTGTCCAAAGAGTCAGCTTACCTTACATCGTACAGAATCTGGAAGAAGATCAAATAACAAGACAGTTGCTTATGCATGCAAAGATACCATTGATGAGGAAGTCGATACTGATGTTAATAATGTTGACAACGAAGTCAATGATGAAACTTACGCTCCAAGAGAATCAGGTATTTTCATGAAACTTAATAAATCCCTGTGTCCATGTAAAAAAAAACAAGTCTACAGTAGTCATGTAAAAAATCTGTCTAATCAAGTACAAAATATAACATTGTGCTAAAATGCATCATTTTTTTTTTCTGAAAAATTTTGGCCGTGTGTATATGATTTGAAAATGTGTTTTATTTTCCTTTGGAGAATCACAAAGTCTCGGCAGAAAACTAACGATTAGGCTATCACAGAGTGAAGCCTAGCTAGGAACCAGGATTGGATCTCTTTTAGTTTTACTTAGAAGATATCAATACAGGACATAAAATTGTGGGAGGAAGATTAGAGGTTCACATCCTTATATTATGCCAGCATGACTGTTAGAAGGACGTACTTTGTTGCTTGTCAAATTATATTATGAGTCAATAACTAGGCTGCTGATAGTAGTAAAAAAGGAGACACAAATGCAGATAGTTATGTATTTATTTGTATATCCTTGATTGTTTACTGTATTGGAATTTTTTATCCATTTTAAAATTCAGAAAACGACAGTGATTATGAGGAAGAAGAAATGGCTGAAGATCAGTTTCAGACAAAACCTAAGCATATAGTTTGTCGTGATGGAAGCAGAAAGTATTTGAAAACAGGTAAATGTTAAACAAAGCAAACTTTATATTATTATTTTACTTTACTGCAGCTGGTGTAGCCGGTATAAAGTGTCTTGTGGCGGTTGTTAAACGTCTCCCCGTTCTTTCCCAAGATGCATATTATATATTTATTCCCATTGGAATCACTGAGCACATTTTGTTTTGTATTTTAATTTTTTTTTACAGTTGAAGGTAACAAATATCAGATACGAAATTAATTATTGAGAGTGCTAAAAGCTTAATTTTAATGCTGAAAAACCTTTTTCAATGATATGCTGCATATACTGCAAGCATAAGTTTCATGGCATGCTGCCTTTCTGGCTGTTTGAATTGACAGTGAGAAAAAGGCAAAAGAAAAATTCAGGGACTGCCACAATCACAAGCTGCAGCCAGACACCCTTCCCAGACACCAAGAAAAAAAGGAAACAGACAAAACCAAATAGGTGCAAATCGAACAAACATACAAAAACACTAAGAAGTTGGTATCTAGTATTTCAATATTTATGTTATAGCTGACAAGTGCGTCTCTGTAGATCTACCTGATATGGACATGACTGACGAAGATGACAATGATGATGATATTAATGACGAGGATTCAATTCAGTATGAAACATTGTTAAAGAAACAGCTGGAAAAAGGTATGTATGTGATATATTTTATGCCAACTTTGAATAAGTTTTTTCTTGATCATTGTTACCTTTTATTAGGTAGTCTCATAGATTTGATTTATTTTTGCAGAAACAAAAAGTCTATCTCAGTTAATTATTGTAGTACTACCAGACTTTTCATCAGTTTTTAGACATAATGCAAGATGTAGAGTATCTGAAAATAAATAGCATATGGATATTGTATGTGTGAGTAAGAATAAACCCACATTCTAGCTTTATGCATGCCAATGACGCGTATATAAAATAGACTCATTATTCACGATCAGAATATAGTTTCATTTATTTTTCCTTTGTACAGTTATATCTGTAAAACATATTTGTACTCTACTGATCTTTAACAGTGCTTTAGTCATGTCGGGCAATAGGCTTTGGTTCAAATAAAAATCTGAAAAGTTGACTTTTGAAACAATGAACACATTAAAGATAGAAAATGGGAGTCTCAGTTTTATTGAGACTCTTCATAAGCAGTAATAAAGTTTGCAACACTGCTTATGCCTTGTAGTGTACACAGGAGCAGAACTTGAAAGACTCAAAAACAACTGGTTGCATTGAAAAGTAAATAAATGAACTGAGGAACTGATACAATCAGATCAACATCAAGCCCCCAACAGCACAGGGAAAGACAGACAAATACAATTAAGCAGCCACAAAATGAATAGATGGCAAGCAGAGCTGGCAGGTCTTTCTCAAAAAGGTGGCAACTATGTTACCCAAACTTAACTGAATGTATTTTAAACTTACACAATTGTTAAAAGAAAAACAGAAAGCTTAACACTACATAACAATTAACAAAAAAGTACCACAGTGATAATACTGCCTCAGAATGGTTAGTAATGACTTACTGGGGGCTTAAGCTAGCTTTACGGGATCTCAACATTCCCCATCAGCTTCCATGGCAGTGAAAGTTTATTCATATGGTGAAATACCCAGTGCAGCATGGTCACTGGATTAGGTAGCAAGACAAAGGCTCATGTTTTGTAAATACAATCTAAATTGTCAAGTATCTACTTTAAAAACTTATGTTAAGCATTGTAAATTAAAAAATGATCGTCCTCTCAATTGGATTTGTGCTTTAAATAAATTGCATTTACTTTTGAGAAAAGTGGATCGTATTTTTTCAGTTATCCTATTTCATCCTCGTCTTCTTTTAACTTTAGTAATGGTAATAGAAGGGAATACCCATAGAAAGGCACAGTAGCTTAAGTTATTGCAGCATAAGTTAATGCTCAGAGTCATCAAACCTTGTCCTGCTGAACCCAGATATACCCTGTCTTTACAAACAGTGTAGATCCAGATCAGTTGGCTTCTGAAGAAGCTAACTGATCTTGAAATGCACTGTTTGCCATTAAGTATTTGAATTTATAGCAACAATCCAGATCAAGTAATCTGATTGGCTGAAAATTAGAAGGGGGTGTGGAATCTTAATTTATTCAGCAGGACAAGGGTTAACTTTGTAAAAGACCGTCCCAAGGAGGTTAATCTGTTGTAGTCTCATATGTTGATCGGTTTTACAGTTTGGTACCCTCACACTTCTTTGTTTTTGTGTGTGCTTTCGTGTTGCCTTTTGTTCTTTTTTTGTAATGGCTTGTGATGGTTGTGGGCATAGGTCTAGATAAGAGTGAGTATCAGGTAAATAGTTTTCTTATTACTTGACAAAAACATATGTTGTGGGTACTCATTAGAAGTGCCTCAGCGAGGCACTTTTAATGAGTACCAACAACATAGTTTTTGTTGAGAAATAAGAAAAAAAAAAAACTTTTTGGTGGAAAAAAGCGCCTTATCAAGAGCTATGTGTGTGCTTTGATTATGGCTTTTTTCTTATTTTCTTAATATTTTTATACTCGGTCAGACCATATTGCGACTGGAAAATTCTCTTTGACTACCCAGCAGAAGGTAAAAGGGATCTGATTTATTCAGGGAAGTTTAAGGTGGCGAAAGAAGAGGGATGACTGTGCCTTACATATGCTATAGATTCTACTCAGTGATTCTCCACCAGTCACTGCACTTGCAATCAAAGGTCTATGAAACACACATACCTTTTTTACTCATATCTGTGTCAATAATTAATACATATTTGAGAATTATTCTGACTGTTAAAGTTTGTATGTGAAATTATTCTTTTTCTGAGATTTTCTATACATTTATATATATATTTTTTTTGTTTTTCCTTTTGATTACTTTCCAGTGACGATTCCAGTGTACCAGCGAAATGTAGATGGGTCACGGAATTACGCAAAGGCTAATTATTGTTTGTATTGTGGGAATAAATACATGCACAAACTGTCAGTTCATCTGGCAAGTTTGCATGTACATGAAGAGAAAGTTAAAGAAGCCCTTCTTTGTCCAAAAGAATCAAGCGAAAGAAAAAGGCTCTTGAAAATGATCGAGAATGAAGGCAATTTCAATCATAATATCAAGGTTAGTTGGGAATGAATAATTAAAATCATGTACATTTTATACAGTAAGTATACAGTAAGTAGTTCGAAAGAGTCTGAAAGTATTCAGTGTTGTTAAAATCATTGTTATGCAAAGAATGGTTTGTGTAGTTGCTATTTACATTGCTTCATTAAGCTTAAAGAGCCAGGTAATACAATGAAAATGAGCAAAATATAAGGCCACGAGTACATACAGAACTGTTATTTTACTGATGCATTACCGCGTGCCCAATACAAGACTGTATGGCAACATATAGAGCTTAAAAAAAATATTATTGTAGGGTATTTATATATCAGTAATTGTGGGGTATTTATGTATCAGTAGACATTTAACTTCATGATATGTAATTTTACAGGGGGCGGGCCCCCGTAGCCTAGTGGATAAGAGAGTTGACTCTTAATCCATTAGGTTTCTCACCGCTGTGGTTCGAGCCTCGCTCGGGTCATATGTGGGAAAGCCAAGTTCTGCTTACGGATGGTCAGGTGGTTTTTCTCCGGGATCTCCGGTTTTCGCCCACCTTCGATGAACGATCGGCTCGAAATAAGTGAAATATTCTTGAAAGGGCCGTAAAACCCAAATCAAAAAAAAAAAAAAAAAAAAAAAAATTTTACAGGGCATATATATATAATAATAATAGTTCCTCTGTCATTACTGACAATGACCAATCTCAATCACATGTGAGAAATGCTACTGTTTGTGTGTTCTAAGATGGGTGATTAGACCAATTCTAGCTCTAAACTTCCTGGGCCCAGTTGTTCAAAACTAACGATGATGTTAACGATTCGTTAAAATTTACATTGAGTAATATGCAAATATGCTGAAATTTTTTGCTGAAAAAATGTGAGTAGCTTTTGCAAAGCTACTCACATTTTTTCAGCAAAAAATATCAGAATATTGTATATTGAATCCCTTAAAACAGTTAACGAAATGACCCTTAACAAGGTTGTTAACGACTCTTTGAACAACTGGGCCCTGTTTTGCACATGGAACAACAGGGGTCAGAGCAAGACAGCTCTGTTGGTGATGCCTTAGCTCTGGCTTTGCACTGTGCATGTTTCTGCTTGGCTTCGCCGATTCTTTTTGCCATATATTCACTATCACCTCTTCTGATGAGGCCGCCCCACTTTGCTTGGTCCTGTGCAATTTGTTCCCATGAGTCTGTTGGTATGTTGAAATCCTTGAGGGAGGCTTCAAGGGTGTCTTTGTATCACTTCTTCTGACCACCATGGGAGCATTTGCCCATTTCTAGTTCTCCATAGGGGATTTTCTTTGGCAAACACTCCTCAGGCATCCTGGTAACATAGCCTGTTTATCTTTACTGTGCCAGTTTCAGAAGAATATGTACACCCCGTATCCCTGTATCCCTGCCCTTTTCAGGACCTGTGTCTGGAATCCTGTCTTGCCACTTAATCTTTAGAAGTTTTCTAAGGCAGCTTGTATGGGAGTGGTTCAGTCTTTTGGCGTGCCGTTTGTAAACTGTCCATGTTTTGCATGCATACAGTAGTGTTGGCAGCACCACAGCTTTGTAGACTTTCAGCTTTGTGTCAAGCCTGATTCCACTTCGATCCCAAACACTACCACGTAGTTGGCCAAATGCTGCAATTTTGGCTTTGGATTTTGGATTTGGCAATCCTGGCATTGACTTCATCATCAATGTGCAGGACTCTTGAAAATGTGCTTCCAAGGTAGGTGAACTTGTCTACCACTTGCAATCTTTGTCTTTTCACTGTAATGGTGTTCTCCTTGTAAGGCTTGCCAGGTGCTGGTTGATAAACCACCTCGGTCTTTTTTATGCTGATTCTGAGGTCATAGCTGTCACAGGAGTCAGATACTTGATCTACACCTTTTTGCATCTTCTCTTCTGTTGGAGCACCCTTTGCCATGTCATCAGCAAAGAGGAACTCATCTAGCACCTCTGTCTGCACCTTAGATTTGGCTTGCAACCTTCTTAGGTTGAAAAGCTTCCCATCAAAGTGATACCTAATAGGTATAACATTGTCACCATCCTGGAAAGCAGCTGTAAGCATGGCATCATGCTGAACAGAGTTGGGGATAGTACACAGCCTTGCTTGTCACAGGGAATGGATCAGAAAACACCATCATTTTGGACCCGTGCAAGCATACCATCATGGAACTGCCTCAACATTGCTATGAACTTGGTCGGACAGCCAAACTTCACCATAATTTTCCAAAGACTCTCATGACTGACTGTATCAAATGCTTTGGTAAGGTCAACAAAGGTCACGTAGAGGTCCTTGTTCTATTCCTGGCATTTCTCTTGACGTTGCCTTGCTGTGAAGATCATGTTGTTCACTGGCTTTTTGGTAGAAGCCCTGACTGTTCAAGGTGTTCATTCAGTCGGTTAAGTAGAACTCTTGCAAGGACCTTCCCAGCAGTTGACAATAAAGAGATGCCATGATGATTATCACACAACTGAGGATTTCCTTTCCATTTGAATAGGTGGATAATTGACGCATCTTTGAATTCTTGAGGGATGGCTTCTTTTCTTCACATAATGTGAAATAACTCTGTCATCTTCTTTGCAACTGGAGTTCCTCTTGCTTTGTAGAGCTAAGCAGGTATTGCATCCGATCCTGGAGCCTTGCCAGATGACAGAAGTTTAAGATTCATCTTAATCATATATATATATAGTATGTGCTGGTACAATGATGCTGAACCGAGTTAACAACTGTATATTCATTGGTCTTTCCAGTCTGTTATACATTTGGGTATTTTGTATTTGTATTCGATCAACTAAAGGCTATAAACCGTAAACTGTCTTTAAATACTGTAGAAACAAAATATATCCAATTACGCAGTTTTTACGTTGCATGTATTCTAATTTCCTTGGTTCTGATTGGTAATACAGTCGACTCGTTATCTCGAATTCCAAGGGACTCTCTGAAACACTTCGAGATATCCGTACCTCGACATATCAGATTTTCAGAATTGAGGAAAAAATAATCTGAACAACCACATTTAACAAATTTGTATGTAAGTGGACTTTTGACATTAGAGATATATTGAAAGTATTGTGGAAAAGAGCAATTTCTTCTCTTTTCCACAATATTTTTTACATGTTGTTAGATTTTCATGATTAAGTAGGGACAAGATTTTCACTTCGAGATGAGCGGTTATTTGAGATAAGCGAGTTTGAGATAACGAGAGTCAACTGTATATTGTGTATGATAATACTTGTTAATAAGGTGTATGAGATGAATATCTCACTTTTTATCAGGTGATCGAGGCTGGAGCGGGAGAATTAGTTGTTGCAAGACGACCAAATGAAAATGCTGAGAGACAGTATAAAGCCTATGATTTTCTTCCTTGTGAATTCTGCTTGGGCTTCTTTTTGAAACACTCTCTTTGGCATCATGCCAGCAAGTGCACATTAAAACCTGTCAATACACAGCCAGCAGCTAACTACGTCAGAAATTCTAAATTCATACTGGCTCCCTTTGTTTGTCTAGAAACGGGAGAAAAGGGTTTATTACGCAAAATTTTTAATGGAATGAAAGAAACAACTGCTAACCCCGGAATGCCTCTTTTATGTAAGAATGACCCTTTGATAGTAGAATTTGCGAGATCCTTTCTTGGTAGACTAGGAACAGAGGAGGAACAAAGACTAAAGGATGTAGATACTATACGAACAAAAGTAAGAACAGTTGGGAGATTATTAAAGCACCTCCACCAGGAACAACCCAGTCCCAAACAACTCTCTGACTTTATCACTGGACCAGATTTTGACCCCGTGATAGATGGAGTGAAAGCGCTAGCTAAAGAGACAGATTCTCCACAAATAGCTCTTCAGCTTGGGCACTACTTAAAACAGATAGCTCTATTAAAAGTAAGTGTTGCAATCCAAACAGAAAAGACTAACGACAAAGAAGAAGCCCGCAGCTTTCAGTATTTGTTTGAGGCTCACTGGAATAACAGAGTATCCTGTGTGGCGAGAAGGAGACAGCGACTACGACTGCTTAACAAACCCGCCCTCATTCCACTGACTTCAGATCTGGTTATGTTAAAGGACTGGTTGATAAAAGAAATGCAAACATGCTTAAAAAATGATAGTTCTGACGATTTGAAATGGATGGTACAACTTACCATGGTCCGCATTCTTATATTCAACAAAAGACGTGTGTCTGAAGTAGAGGAGATGAAAGTGAGTGACTTTCTGAACAGAATGGACAATGTGGACAATGAAGAGATCTTGGCAGCTTTAGATATTTCAGAAAGGCTGCTAGCGCAAAGGTAAAACATTTTAACCCTTAAAGCGCCAATAAAACCTGCATCTGAAAATGTCTGTTTATGTCGTTTGCTGAATATTCTTGCAGACTTTTCAAACCTATTTTTGCATACAGGCAAACAATGTGGACCCTGATCAGACTGCTCCTAAAGGAGCAGTCTGATCTGGGTCCACACTGCAAAAATGACTTAAAATCACAAGCAGATGACAAGGCAGACGACAATAGTTGTGACTGGCGCTTTAAGGGTTAATTCATCAAAGGAAATAGTTTTAGTCAACAATAATTTACTCTAATAGGAGGAAATACAAATATTGATTGCTAATAACTAGCCAGCCTCCAAAAACAGCTATCTGAAATAAATTGATCTTCAGAAAGCGCGAACAGCTTTATCGCCATGGAAATTTCGTCTAGACATGGACCTGAGGCGATTTTAATGAGTAAATAAAACATACACAAGAAAACATCATTAAACATCCGTAAATATTTATGTTCTTGAAGGATTAAAAAGTGAGTTAGAATCAGCCACAGTATACAAGCCATGGGGAGACATCGCTTCAGTGTTTGAATCATAGAAGTGTCACCGAATTTGTAAAAAAAACAGACATAAATCACTTAACAGGATAGATACTTAATGTACAGTTGACTCTCGTTATCTCGAATTCCAAGGGACTCTCTGAAATACTTCGAGATATCCGTAGTTCGACATATCAGGTTTGCAGAATTGAGGAAAAAATAATTTGATTAACCACGTTTAACAAACTGATAGGTAATTGGACTTTTGAAGTTAGAGATATATTGAAAATATTGTGGAAAAGAGGAGAAATTGCTCCTTAGGAGCAATTTCTCCTCTTTTCTTCAATATTTTCCATCTGTTGTTAGGTTTTCATGTATAGGCAGGGACCAGATTTTCACTTCGAGATAAGCGGTTATTCGAGATAAGCCAGGTTGAGATAACGAGAGTCAACTGTATTTATATTTGTCCTGTCTGTTTAATAAATGATTTTAATTTTAAAGAATGTATTGCAATGCCATGAATCTCTGCTTCTGCAATGTAGCTGTGCCATGAATGAATTTATATTAAAACCTTTCTTTTTTCATATTTTTACATGAAATATTTCCCAAAACTGCATTACAGGTAAGTGGGAGGTTTTAGAAACCTATTGCAGGTGGAGTAAAATAGAAAAAATACAAAATGCTTTATATCTTTTAAAAGCAGCACTTTGACACTATCTGATGGTTTAAGTTGATAGAAAATGCTTGTTATATTGTTACTTAATCTACAATGATTGTCATCTTTTAATTTTACTTTGTTTCATCATTATGTTTTCATCTTGTATTCCTTTTCATTTCATTATCTCAGAATGTGCATCCTTGAAGTTCGGGGAAAGTCAACAGGATCTATTCCTAGGGTATTTGTACTCCTCACCCCAGATATGGTACAAAGCATTGAATATCTTCTTAAGAAAAGAACAAACAACAATCCTTATATCTTTGGCAGGTATGTTTGCTGTGTTTCTACAATCTAAAATTCCTAGCCTAGGATGCTTCAGCTAAAAGTATTCGGTATCCAAAAGTATCTGGCTTCACTTTTCTTGAGTTATAGAACACTTTACAATAATATCAGGTTTTAAAACCTCGAGGGTATGAAGATGATTTTGTTTGACTATACTAGTGTCAGTAAAGTAATGCTGGACTTCAGTTCTTTGTGTGCCATTATTACATAAAAAGCAGTGTCGCCATGTATTAACTGGCGAAAAGCCGTTTATTAACAAGGCAATTCATGCGCTGTTAATGCACAGCTACGCAACTTTCAATATGATCGTACCGGGGCCACCGATTTGCTGCCGTTATGAGATATGTACTTCCCGGCCCTAGAAGGAGCTTAGTCAGTGGATGTTCCTTCGCGAAACATCGGTGAAAAGGAGAACCAAAATAGTGCAAGAAATAGCGTGAAATGTAGCAAATGTTTTCAGTTTTTATGCAGTAATAGCGATAAAACATGGTTTTTCAATGCATTAACATTTGCCAGGTCCCTTGGCCCTCCCACGGGACCTGACATATGTTAATGCATTAAAAACCATGTTTGATCCCTATATTGTAATTAGATTTGCCATCTACATACAGGCTTTTTTGTTTTGTGATGACTCAGTTTACAATGGGAAAAATGTATTGGCGAGCCTTTTCAGACCTACACAACTAAGCTAATAATAGATAAACAGGCATATCCAATATTCATAATAACTGCAAATATGAGTATCCAGGAAAGGCCACAACCAATAAATACAGCCTGACAAATGCACCAGCAAAGAAATCTCAAAACACAAAAACCAAGCATCAAACTGCCAACCGAGCACTTGCACCATCCCTGACATATATAGCAAAAAGTATATGTACAGGGGCAGGAACTGCAACATAGGATCCGCTTTGTTTGGCATGTAATGTTAACCCTTAAAGCGCCAATCACAACAATTGTCATTCGCTTTGTCATCTGCTTATGATTTATAAAAGTCATTTTTGCAAACAGTGTGGACCCAGATCAGACTACAGTCTGATCTGGGTCCACACTGTTTGCCCATATGCAAAAATAGGTTCGAAAAGTTTGCAAGAATATTCAGCAGACGGCATAAACAGACAACATTTTCAGATGCAGATTTTCTTGGCGCTTTAAGGGTTAACACTTAACTGGTTAAATGAAATTTGCATTTTTGGTATGTTGATTTAGATGGCTGTGAATGTGGATTTAGATGGCGTTCCCTATAGTGGAAAAATGGGTCATGACAGCTTTTTTATTTCGAAAGTATTTGATAATTAATATTATACGCTATGAACCAGTCACTCATATCAGAAGACTTTGGAGTATTTTAAGCCTGACAAAGTTTGGCCAATACATATAATGTATGGCTCTGCTGAGAAAATAACCAAATGGAGCAATCATTTATTCCGTATGTGATTATGGTCTCACAGTATATTTATGGAAATCTTAGATCTTATTTTCTGATTTTGTTTCAGGCAAAAAATTACACCATTAGATGGATGTGAGGCCATGAGGTTGGTAACAAGTTCTTGCCCGGAATTAAAGCACCCTGGCCGAATGAGGACAAGACAGCTTAGAAAATACTTGGCAACTACTGCACAGGTAAGCAAAATGTCTAAATAGGTTTCTCTTTAGATAGATTTTATGATGCTTGTATATGATGTGCTTTATTCAGTATGAAATTTAATATATGTAATATATGTTCATACGCATCAATAGATGCTTTTTTTTTTTTCATAAAATTGGCTCATGAAATGATTGAAATAAAATTATCTTCTAGATTGATACATTCAAAGCCACTTCGAAATTCCCGCTAAAGTGGAAAACAATGCTTTTGAAATGTATACTATTGGCATAAAGTTAAACATATATAACCAACAGGTTTATCACGTAAATATGTAAGAAAGTATCCTAAGAAATGTGGAAAAATTACTTATATCTGAAAATTGAAGCATGTCCATGTACCAGCCAAATGAGGCACATTAAAATAAACTACAGACAATAATAGAAAATTCAAAAGCATAACTAAATGGATTTGACAAACGACACGAAACGAAACGAAAGTACAGACAAACTTTTTCACATGTTTATAATCTGTGATTTGATGGGTTTGAAGGGTACCAAAATATTTATAAGAATTTGCTGCTTACTGCAAATAAAAGACAACTGCTGAAACTGTCTTCATGGACATAAACACCTGGGCCCAGTTGTTCAAAGCGTCGTTAGCTTAACGAGCTCATTAAGGGTCATTTCGTTAACTGTTTTAATGGATTCAATATACAATATTCTGATATTTTTGGCTGAAAAAATGTGAGTAGCTTTTGCACTCACATTTTTTCAGCAAAAAATTTCAGCATATTTGTGTATCAATCAATGTAAATTTTAACGAATTGTTAACTAACGACATCGTTAGTTTTGAACAACTGGGCCCTGGTGTAGGTGAATGTGGTCCATCATTAAACTAAAGTATCATTTCTGTATTTTAGGAAAAGTTCAGAGTGTGCTATAATCAACATGTTGTGTTGTTCTGAAGAAATAAAATAAATTTGCTTGATATGCGTTTTTGAAGCAAAATTTCAAAATGTGCTTAACATCATTTTCATAATGACAGTTTTTACCTAGATACAACTACGTAAAAACAGCACTGATGTTAAGAGAAGCTGGAAGTTTGTGCACTGGTTATGTTATATTCCATACATATGATATATTACTGATAGACTGGTCGCTGCTTATATATGTCAAAGATTTTACTTTGCACACACCTTAGACTGTGCACATTTCGTAAAGAAAATGTTTTGATTTTAACAAAAACAAAAGCGTTAAACCTTCCTGAAATGTCAGGAAAAACATCAGTGCTTTCAGTTTTCAGCAAATTCGATACACATAGAATATATTTGCTTGCATTTAATTACAAACTAAAATACATCTTGAACTATATGTTTATTGAAGCAGTCTCGGTGGCTCAGTCGTATGCATGTCTGACTGGTGATCAGGAAGTCGCCAGTTCGATCCCTGCCGGGTCCGGCAACATTCTTTGATAGAGATTGATTATGAAATAATTTCTATAGTCATTCTGTCCCTTTCACTGATTCACAAAGGAAAGTAGTCATTTTCTGGCAAGGGAATGTGCACAATACTGGTTCACCACTTAGAGAAATAAGCATGTCCAGGAAAAGAGTGTTTAGGTAAACTGGCCAGCTGGACATGACCCTAATGGATTGACTAGGCCGTAAAACCTCATCTTTATCAATCTGTTTATTGAAATATTATACAATCTGTTCTAGAAAATATTTTCCTTCATTTCTATTAAATTAAAAGTACCGAATATTCTTTTTATTTTTTTGAATTCTAAATTAATGTAGAAAATTGTTTGTCAGTCTAATATTCAGTGATAGAAGAAATTTTTCTGTATCATACCTCTCTGATTTCAGATCCTCGACATGAAAGACTCCGAGCTCAAAATGGTAGCCGAACATATGGGACATAACTTAAACATACATACAGATGTGTATCAACTACAGAGCTCTCTCATAGAAAGAGCAAAAGTAGCATCTGTCCTGATCGCTGTTGAAAATGGTACAATAAGTCACTTCCAAGGAAGAAAACTGGGAAACATTTCTGTTGAAGGTATAACCTTAATTTGCCAATTTTGATGAAATAATTGTTTACCACATGATGTATACATTTCATTGCCTAAACTGATTCAATGTAAGGAACCAAAATTTATGGTGAACGTACAAAGGTTGTACATCTAGTAACAAAAAGGTAAATCAGAAAGATCAAATATAAAGATGTCGTGCAGATGGACATACATGGGCCCTTTTAAAGAGGGTGTAACCAGACGTCCACGGATGTTAAAATAATTTTTCTGGAAGGTCTAAAGAAGTAAGAAGGCGTAGATAATGCAGTTAACTCTGTTAAATAATGCTAATGATAAACCCCAATATTACATGCATAACCAAGAAATACCATGATTTCTACCAGACATAAAACTGGTATTTTCCTTGTTTTCTAAGAAGAAATATTTCCTCTTAGCTGGGGAAATAAATCTCTTTAACCGGAACTACTTTTTTTTTTTGTAACATATGAAAGGCCTAGATTTTGACCCGTGGGATGATCTCAAATCCTTACTTACCGGTTGAAAATGTATAAATCCATATGCTTTTTTCGTTGAATCAGGTCACAAGCATAGAAATTAATCCTATCTGAGCACAGAAACACATAAATATCCATTTAAATGGGAATATTTTATCACTTTTCAATCTCTCAATTCGTTTAGTTTTTTCAAAATGGCGCCCGAGTGTTCATTGCTTTGAACTGTCAATGTCAGTGTATTACTACGCCGACACAAAATAGAAATGACAGCGTAAACAAACTGGCAGACTAGACTTGCCTCAAAAGCCTCTTAAATGGTGTACTCTATTGCGGCGAAATGCATGTAATATACAGTTTATTCATTTCTCCTATTTTAAATATGGGATTTATAAACCGAGGAAGGTAAAAAAAAATCTGATAAAGAAACGAGTGCAAAGCACTCGTTTCTTTATCAGATTTTTTTTACCTCTCTCGGTTTATAGCACTCGTTTCTTTATCGGATTTTTTTTTTACCTCCCTCGGTTTATAAATCCCATATTTAAAATAGGAGAATGAATAAACTCTATTTAAACTCTATGCCACCAAACAGTTATCCTAAAAAATGGTCTGCCCTTTACACCTGTACAAGATTCAATTATTCTTGCATCGCCAGTGGCGTCTATGGGCTGCTTGCTGTCTGGTGACTCGTGCAGAGTATAATTTTATTTCCTTTGAGATCATTGAGCCTATTCTGGTTACTTTGAGTATCGAATACCGCTTAAGCCGGTGTGCTAGGGGGTGTATGCAACCTCGTAAACCACATAGCTGTTTATGAAGAAACTTAATGAAATCAAGTCTCCAGTTCACATCCCTTTATATTTTCTTTATATCCAAAGGCAACCTTTTAGATTTTTATTATTCTTTAACCCTTAAAGTGCCAAGAAAAACTGCATCTGAAAATGTCGTTTGTTTATGTCGTCTGCTGAATATTCTTGCAGACTTTTCAACCTATTTTTGCATACAAGAAAACAGTGTGGACTCTGATCAGACTGCTCCTAAAGGAGCAGTCTGATCTGGGTCCACACTGTTTGCAAAAATGACTTTTAAAATCACAAGCAGATGACAAAGCAGACGGACAATAGTTGTGACTGGCGCTTTAAGGGTTAACACATATATATCTGACAATACAAATTAAGAATTACATGCCTATCTCTGATTAAATAAATGGAAAAATAATTAATAATTGTTCGAACTTTTGATCACTATATAACCTCACTTTTATTGGACTATAATTACCTAAAGGATATGATTTACATACAGGACAAATGGTTTAGGTGTTTTGCCATGAAAGGAGTCCTAAATTTAGTTTTGTACCAAACCGAGACTCCTAGTTTCTATCTGTAATGTGTTCTTTGTTTTCAAAGGTAACCTTTTTGATTTCTATTTTTGGACAGTATGTATTTTCTTTTCTTCCAGAACTCCCAGTTCCACTGACATATGATGATGCTTGGGTCCAGTCAGGTATGGTATTACACACAGTTTTCAAATAATTCCCTATCAACAGGCAATAAAATTGCGTCACTACTTACTCCTATTCTGCAATATATAATCTTTTGATCATTTGACTATCTTGTACGACAGATATTTATGGACTTTAGTGCATACACACTAGAGGGGTTAAGCAGTGTTACAAACTTCATTACTGCTTATGAAGAGTCTCAATAAATCCGAGACTCACATTTTCTAATCTGTAATGTGTTCTTTGTTCCGAAAAGCAATCTTTTTTACGTTTATTTTAAAGTGTATGTCCTACACGACTACTTTTGGCGTTGCTTACTTGCTTTTATATTCCCTGCAGTGTAAATGAAAATATTAAATTAATAGCATACATGGTTCCAGTTTTGTAACCGTTTAAATTAATAGCATACATAGTTCCAGTTTTGTAACCGTTTCTTTTGTTTCAAAATTCTTTGAACTATACAATGTCAAATCAGCTGTTGGGTATGTTGCTATGCTAGAGAGTTAATTTGCAGCTTTGTTTATAGATTTGAAGACAGATAAAGAAATTGTGCCCAAGAGGGATCCTAAAATGCAAGAATATGGCATAAGTTTGACAATTACTACAACTGATTTGTTGAAATTGTGGTAGTATATGGTAAGAGTAAGGTGTGCAAAAGTTTAGGTATAAATGACAAAACCAAATCATCACAACATCATTTGTGTAATATCTGTCTTAATCAGCTGCCTTTAGGATCATTTTTAATGTTTGAATAATCTAACTACATCTGCAGAATCTCAGACAGACGAGAGTGATGGTGATAATGATGATGGTGATGAAGAGACAGGTTCATTACAGTATAAAAGTGGTAAGAGATATACATATACAGTTGACTCTTGTTATCTCAACCTTGCTTATCTCGAATATCCTCTTATCTCAAAGTGAAAATCTGGTCCCTACCTAAATATGAAAATTTAGCAACAGGTAAAAAAATATTGTGGAAAAGAGGAGAAATTGCTCCACAATATTTTCAATATATCTTCAATATAACTTCAGGAGTCAAATCACATATTCATTTGTTAAATGGGGTTGTTCGATTTATTTTTTTCCTCACTTCTGCAACACTGATATATAGAGGTACAGATATCTCAAAGTGTTCTAGAGAGTCCCTTGGAATTTGAGATAACGAGAGTCGACTGTACGTCTTTTCTTGTACAGTTTTAAAAATACTGCAGATTCTATAGCAGTTTAACTATTTTTCTTCTATGAGTGTCTAATGTAATATCTGAATGTCTTTATGTTCCGAAAGTTTTTGCATGAAAAATAAATGAATAAATAAATAAATAAATAAATGAATAAATAAATAAAGGACAAATCAGTAATCCAGAGTTCACTGCAGACTGTTAGATACTACAAAGGGGATCCTCTGGAAGCAAGGTAATTAGGGCTGGCTAATCAGAGCTGAAAAGATAATCAATTACCAGTCTCGCCATTGTGATCGATAATCGATTAGTAATCACTGAAGATTTGGTCATAATTTTACCTGTCTCTGAGCATGACTCTTATCATATATTATACTTGACTGTACGTATTTGGCCAGACAGGCCTGAGCAAACAGTGTAGACCCAGATGAGATGCTGCAAAATGTGGCATCTCATCCGGGTCTACACTGTTTGCCAGTCATTCAGCTATTTTAGACGTGACATTGGGTAGTAAATTCTACTCGCTCAAATTTTAGACAAGGTATGGTAAGGAGTTGAAGTGTCTGAATACTTAGGGTAAAAATGGTAATGTAAAAGACACAAAAATCAAATGATCGATTATTAGCAAATCTGTAACCATAATCATTTTTGTGGAATTTATCGATCAATTAATTGATTATCTGATTAATTGTGCCAGCCTTAAAGGTAATGAAACCAGATAGGAATACAAGAGAGTAAGGTTGATAAAAAACCTTATTATGAGCAGTAATTGTTTATGTAAGACTGTTCGAACCGCTTAAATAGCAGATCCCCCCAACTAACTATATATTCGTCATAACACAGAATGAGCTCATTTTCCACTGTGGTAAAGTAAGTAAAAGACGTTTTATGACCGATGCCTGGTTACACACCAGCTGCAGTGAATCCGAATTAATTCTAAAACAAGTGTCCCTTTAAAGTAGGGTAATAAAACAAGATAGGAATATACCAGACTCGATTTGGTTGAACTTTATCATGAACAGAATTAGCTTGTGTAAAATAGTTAGAAAATGTTGCTGGAAGAGCCGTAGGTAAAGGCCAAAGCTATCAAAAGCCACCAAAAGAAGGAACAAAAGCTGGCACAAAAGCACACACATAAGCCAAACAGTGGGCGTATCAGCAATACAAAATCAACATATATATGAGACACTACAAAGTTAACAACCGCCTTGGGACGGTCAGATGAAACATTATTAGACAAGGGTTAAAGGAGGGACAGTGTAGCTTAACTGCGGAGTTTACAAAATTTCAACCTTCGATTAAAGATTACATATCCTGTTCTAAACGAGTCACAATTTTATTTACTATCTTTAAAGTGTTTGATGTTGTGTTCCAATCTTTCATTTATACCACTTTTCACTGTTATTTAAATTACAGTTTAACTGAAATATATAAATATTTATATGCAGTCAACTCTCGTTATCTCGAAATCCAAGGGACTCTATGAAACACTTTGAGATAGCCGTACTTCGACATATCAGATTTGTCGAACTGAGGAAAACAATTAATCCAACAACCACCCTTAACAGAATGAATATTTAATTTGACACCCAAGTTAGAGATATATTGAAAATATTGTGGAAAAGAGGAGAAATTGCTCCGAAGGAGCAATTTCTCTTCTTTTCCACAATATTTTGTTGCTTGTTAGTAGATCTCTGTGTGTGTCCAGATTTTCACTTCGAGATAAGCCGTTATTTGAGATAAGCGAGTTTGAGATAACGAGAGTCGACTGTAATTTATGTGCAAAAGCTTTCAGGCTTGTACTTGTCAGTATGTGTAATAACTTTATTATGTTTTATTTTACTATTAAATTTCATTTAGGTGAAACTGTGACCGTAGCTGATGATGGTGATGGAACGAAAACTGTGAAAAAAGAAATTGAGCCTTCCCAGAATACACAGATACGGGGAGCAAAAAGTATGTATTGATAACATTGTTAAATGGATCATATATATGGCAACTACATTTCCTAGCCAGTTTCTACCTAATGCTTTCTTCCATCTCATAAAAAAAAAACTAGCTCCTTCACAGATTTAGGAAAAGTTTTAGTTTTATAGTGTTCTGTATACTTTTGCAGCAGTCACCCTGATCAGGTGTCACAATATTCATTCTCAGTTTTTGGTTTATATTGTTTACCAGAATCATTTTTATGACATTAATCATTAACCCTTAAAAGGCCAGGCAAAATTTGTAGCAGACGACATTTATTTTTATTTCTTTAATTTTTCAAAGAAAACAAGTCTTGATATATTATATGACTCATCTGCCAAGCAGATGATTCACATGAAATATCAAGACTTGTTTCGTTTGAAAAATTAAAAAAAAAATTCAAAATGTCATCTGCTGCAGTTGTGATTGGTGCTTTAAGGGTTAATGGCCATAGAAAAGTTTGATAATAGTTCCATAATGTTTACATAAAAGCCATGTATTCAATGCATTAAAACAGAGATGAAGACTGGAAGAAATTGTGTGTTTTCTTCTCCTCTGTAATCGCTAGTTATAGTCAATAAATTATCCTGAGTAAAAGTCATGTATTCACCTGAAGTAAATAAATAATTCCTGATTATATTATAATAAAAATCTAAAAGGTTGCCTTTGGAAAAAGAACACATAGCAGATAGAAAATGGGAGTCTATGTTTTGTTGAGACTCTTCATAAGCAGTAAAGAAGTTTGTAACATTGCTAACGCCCTTTAGCGTATACATGAGCAGAACTCCATTTTCAAAGATATAAATTTAGTACAGAAATAAGAAAAAAATAATCATACCGCTGCAAACCACACTTTTTAGTATACAAAATTAAAATTGCTGGGATTGTCATCAGTTGGACTTCTTGTAATCCAAGAATTGAAACTAAATATTGGAATAATACAAACTGTCAGCCACTGTGAACGATCTTAAAATATGTGTTTCGTTTCCTAAATTTAGCATTACGAAAAATGCCTATATAATTTTGACCCCCTTCAACCCCACTTTTATATAGTAAAACTGGGATTTACATGGGTATACATTATTTTTCTTATTTCTGCTCAAAAACATAGTTTGAGGGTACCTGTTAGAACTGCCTCAGCGAGGCAGTTCTAACGAGTACACACAATCTATGTTTTGAGCAGAAATATGAAAAATATCAGAATTTTTTATCTGAAAATTTTCCTTTTTTTTTTGGTTGTAAAGTTCAATATATTTGAATAGGCATGTTTTTGTAATGGAAATTCAAGCTGAAGTGTTTGTTTGTTTTTTTTTATAGAGTGTTACCACAAGAAGAGACGTTGGAGCGACAAAGAAAATGCTTTATTCATGGATTGCATGGAAAAATACATTTCAGCCAAAAGGATGCCTCCAACAGATTGCATAGAAATTTTACAAAAGAATTTGCCGTATAGGACAGTACCTCAAATTAGGACTAAAGTTCACAACATAATTTCAAATAAACAGAAGAAAATTAATTAGTACAACTTTGAACAGGGCTGCGTTCAAATAGGCAAGCTAGTAATGAGAGATTTGTCCAGGATCCCTGCACCTGTTAGTGCTAGTCATTAGGTGCAGGGAACCAGAGCAAAACATTCGCTATCCCTTTGCATTTCTGGATGCAGCTCAGCTAAAAGGTTGCAAATATGCAGAAAAGGGTATGAACCCCCAAACAGAACCTCCAAAACCCTAAAACCCAAACCTGAGACAAACATTTCCACCCTGAATAGGGATGCTAATAAATTATGTTTCTATTTGTGTTCATTGTGGGTATAAAGTATTGAATAAAATATCAAAGAGAAAGGAATTTTACAGTGTGGGGAGTCCAGGTGACCAAATGACTAGGTACACGAAGTTTGTTACTATTATTAGCTCTGCACAAGGTAGGCTTTTTAGAATATCTCTGTTCATACCAAATGGAATTTGTTCAAATAATGTGCAGAGTACGCAGAAAATCAAGCTCTTTCTGGTGGTGTAAGTGCTATTCTGCAATCTGGTCTAATTCTTGAGAACACTCAAAGAATGTTTTTACTGTCAATCTGGGCTAACGGGACAGTGTACATGAATTTTGATGAAAAGCATTGGAGAATTAGACTAGATTGCAGAATAGCGCTTACACCACCAGAAAGAGCTTGATTTTCCACGTACTCTGCGCTTTATTTGAAAAAATTCCATCAGGTGTAAAGCGAGATGTTCTAAAAAATCATACCTGATGCGGAGCTAAAAATAGTAACAAACTCTGTGCACCTAGTCATTTGGTCACCTGAATTCCCCACACTGTTTAGACTAGACTATATTTGAAATTTGGAGCTGCATCTGAATTAAGGGCACAGTTTTGCATAAGTAAACTAGTTTAACCCCCAACCCCATACCAACACCAACACCACCACCCTAGTTTTTTTACTGACCCTTCCTAGGTGGTTCCTCTGTTGCAGTCATTCTTTCCTAGTGCTCGTGTTGTTTCATATATGGCATTTGTTTTGGCTTTATTTGTTCTTCTGTCTTTCTTTTGGTACCTAGGGAGTGCTGTTCTTTGGGATTGTGGCGTTTCCTCGGTATTTTAACTTATATTTTTGCAGTCAGATTTTAAACCCAGATTTATCATTGTGTAAGGTATAAACCTCCAAACCAGTTTTTCTCCCGTTTTCATAATAGTTTTGAATAATCTTTGATAAACAATCAATTTCGTTGCTACACAGGTATTTTAAATTTAGAAATAAGATAAATATGGTAAATTAAAATACATCAGAAACAATAAAGTGTTGAACTTGATGCTTAGCATATATTAATTCTGTTCCTCAAAATAGAATAGGTAGAAAATTGGATAATAACCACCATGTCTGTAATTCGCAGGAATGTGCCGAAATATAAATACTTAAAAAAATAATATTCTCTGTGCTGTTATATACAGTGTTAATGTTGGGCATGTGCTGATAACAAAGCACATATAAGCCTGCGCATTTATGGTTTGGCATACGCTGATAACAAATGCACAGATCAGCATGTGCACCCGTGCAGTCTGATCTTGACCGTTGTCAATCCCCCACTGCGAAGCAGGGAGGGAATCATGGGAAAGACCTTTGTCTCTCTGTCAATCTGTCCATACACACGACAAGGTACATCGGTGACTATAAATGTTTGGACATTTTGCCACTTAAGTAGTCAGTCACAAGTAAAAATGTGATTTACTTTGTAAAATTGACATTTAAATGGCAAAAATTTGCTCTTAGGTGGCTTGCCGCTAAAGAGATTTGGTTAAATGTTCGCCTTAGTAAGATAATGTGCAGAACCCATAACTCAAAAATGCCGACAAGGTCAAGGTCACAATTAAAGGTCACGTGTTTGAGACTTGAAGTTCGTGTCCACTTCATATCTCCTTTACCCCTGGAAGGATTTTCATAATATTTTGCTCAAATGTTTGGCTCAGTAAGACAATGTGCAGAATCAGTTGCTCAGCATGCTATCTCAAGGCCAAGGTCACAATTGAAGGTCCCGAGTTTGAACCTTTGATTTCCTGTCTGTTCCATATCTCCTTTACCACTACAGATTTTCATTAAACAGTCTAATGTTTACCTCAACGAGACTGACTGTATGCAAAACTTATGTTCAGCCATGCTGACAAGGTCAAGGTCACAGTTTAAGGCGGCGAGCGATATGCCTTCTTGTTTGTTGTAGTAGGTACGTTTATCAGTGTATCAGACAGTTGGTTCCAAGAATGCATCAGATCTATAAATGTCTTCTACGTGCCCATAGAACGTATTTTCATTTGTATGTACTGGCTGAGGGAGTAATTACTTATCCTGTAGACTATGACCATTGCAGTCAGTAACCATTTTTTACGTTTTAGTTTTAGAAACAGAATAGATATATAAATAATCGTCAAATTCAACATTCGAACATTTCTAATATAGCTTCATTTAGCCATTTATAAGTTATGTCTGTATTTGAAAGACCTGTATAAAAGAAATTTTAATGTTTCATCAAAGATTATTGTAAAAATAAAAGAAAACTGGAGTAAGTTTGGTTTGAGGGTTTCATTACCTTTGATATGATAAATCTCGTTTTAAATCCAAAAACAATACCAATAAAAATTCCTTTCTCATGGATATTGTTTATTTGCTACATCATAGTATAAACCCACAATGAACACAAATAAACAGTAATTTTAAGTTTTTTATGAAGGATGGAAGACTTTGTCTCGGGTTCGGGTGTCGGTTTTGGTGTGTTATACCCCTTAAATACACAAGGTTATGTACAAGGCTACAGACGGTATTTTGAAAGGCTTTGTAGTGCTCTAAATTTGCCTTTAAGAAAAAAACATGTCTCCTGGTACGGTACCATACCTAGAGACTGGTACTACTGATCACCCCATAGCACTCCAGACACCCCAAGGCTACCCACGGCACCATACGGCATCAAATATATGTATAGACCACTTCAGTGTTATTGTTTTCATTTGGGCTACATCTGGGCTACTAGTGGTTAAAAAGATCTATATTTACCATAAGATATGTGTTTTAGATGGACAATCATAGTATTGTAATACTTATCTTCATCTGAAAGAAAATAGCCAAGAATCAAAAAATGTGAGCGAGAATCTTTAATAAACAGTCTTTTGGGTGATGGTGATATAGTGGACGCCAACTGAACAGTAGATTTTTAAGTTGCGAACAACAGATTTTGAAGACATGCTGAAAAACAAATTCTCTGCATTTGAACAATACTACACTCAAAACTTGAAAACAAGACTGCAGAAATAAATCTTTGAGCCAACTTGTAAAGAAAATTCAAATAAAAACTGGACAAATAATAATGCAGAATCTGTTCAAAATATCCTTAAAGTATCTGTAGACTGGAGGCATAAACACACAGAAGTTTTTATTCTTAAATTATTCAGTGTAACTGAAGCACACATATGGATTATAGGAGTGCCCTTCATGAAAATGCTACTACACTACAACCTCTTTATAACACGATTTATTGTAACACGGTTTTGGATATAACACGGTTCAAAGATGGATCCAAAAAATGTATAGATCATTTTTCAATATGATCTATACATTTTTGTTTGGATATAACAGGGTTGTTTAATTAACACGGCTTATGCTATGGACCCCAACAATTAAAGAGGTTGTGGTGTATGACTTTGTCCCAGAAGATACATAGTATCATGTTCCTGACGCAGTAGGTGCTGCAAGTCAGAGGAAAAGAAGAGAGACATCTTCGAAAATGTTCTCTCGGAAAGTAGAAGAAAACAGAAAGCAAAATATGTCAAGTCAAAAGACGAAAAATTCATTGTGGTAAACACCACAAAGGGGACAGCTCGAAAGCCGAGACAGTGCAAATGTCCATTTAATGAAAGAATAAAGAAGCACTAATTTCATTATTATTACTTTTTGTTGTTGTTTTTTCGTTTGTTAAAGCTCTTTTTTGTATTCATTCCTCGTGTTGAAGAGATTGACTGATCAGTACACAGGTTTTCTCGGAATCCAAGAGTAATCCGTCCTGTTTTTCTGTTGTTTTTTTTCAGTCATGCAGTATACAGTATGACATAAGACTGTGATCTCATAGACTTACGTCGTGTTCCACTTAACGATCTTACAGTATTATTGTCATCTTCTTATTCTGCATATTTTTAATAATTTACACTGTGCTACACAACAAGGCTGGCTTGTCAGTATTAAACCTCACAATGTTGCACATATTTTCTCTAAAAGGAAGAGATCTTGGCCCAGTTGTTCAAAACTAACGATGTCGTTAGTTAACGTATCATTAAAACTTTGATCATTAAATATGGCAGATATGCTAATATTTTTGCTGAAAAAATGTGAGTAGCTTTTGCATTTGCAAAAGCTACTCACATTTTTTCAGCAAAAATACCTGTGAGTTAGCCTACTGGAACAGTTAACATTTTGACTGCCCAGTTAGCTCGTTAAGCTAACGATGCTTTGAGCAACTGGACCCAGATGCGCAACATGGTAGAAACCCATATGCCATACGTGAACAGGAAAGTCCAGATGAGTGTGCGCATCCGTGCAGTTTAATCTGGATATTCTCTGTTCATTGACATACACTTCAGTATCCATTGGTTCTGCAAGTGGCAATGCTGGCCTTGATCAGCTTGTGCAAATGTGCAGACTGATCTCGGTCAGCATTGTCCGCAAACTGTACAAGGGCCATTTTCATGCATTGAACATCATATGAGAAAAAGTTATTAATGTAATATATATCTTGTACATGTACATTTCTTTGTTTGAGTCTAAGCGGTGGCTGAGATAAGAACCTATACTTAAACCTTCATATGTTTTCTTTTAGGCAAAGCACTCCTGAAAATTATTTTTTCTTATGACAAGTGTAATATTTCGGAGTTCCGACTTTACACCGAATAAGATAAGGTGTAATATAACTTGGTACTGGGATACTGGGATTTTACAGAAACAAGACTACTCAAAGATACACAGACAAAGTGATCTCAAGTCCAAACTCTTATTTCAGCCACTGTAGGCTCAGTTATCATTTCTCTGTAAACACACCACATGCTTTTGACCTCGCTGCGGCGTCATGACTTTGTGACAAAGTCTAAACCACATTGTGATGTTGCTGTGTGTTTACTGGGTAATGAGTGCAGTATGCATTGCGATATGTACTGTCATGTAACATTTAAACTACTTTTAGTTATAAGTGATAGAGAGAGAAACAAAAAGAAAAGAAAAAATCAGAAAAGAAAGGAAAATAAAAGAAATGAATAAATTATAGATAAACCATGATTATTGTCGAGGTTTTGGGTATACTGTAAATTATACCATAGTTTGGTGACCTTTCACTGTCTGACCCCAAACGAGGCGGAGTCGAGTTTGGGTCAGACAGTGAAAGTTCACCAAATTATGATATTTTAAAGTATTTCAAAAACTGAGACAATAACATGTTTATCTGTTTTAACCAATGTATGGGACTGTTGGTTTTTTTCTTACAAAAATTATACTTTTATATATTTAGTGTATCTTTTTCAACTTATTTTTCTTTTTCTTTTTATTGTATTTGTTATGGTAAAGTGGTAACACCTGATCTGATGCAGTGCTGGACCTATTGACCTTGTGGACTTAAAACACCCCTCCTTTTTTAAGTTAAACTGACTGAGGCACTACTGTTAAAATCTGATTGGTTGCAATCATGTCAATCAAAAGAAATTACATCAGCATCTTAATTTGGTCAAATTTTGGTGCAATCTGGTTAGTCAGCTGTAGCTTTGGTCATTATAATATACTCCAGATAGACTGTCTGGTTTCATGTGTTTTATTCAACAAAAAATCGAATGTGTCATTTTTAAATAGAAAGTTGCTCAGTGCAGAAATTTGAAGTTCCTCTAACCTTTACAACTCTCTGGGCAAGTTCAGCAGACAGTATATTTGATGATACTTTTCTTATTTTTCCATCCAACAGTGAATTTGACATTTCATGCAAACTGTCTCTGTTGGAGACAATTTTCATGAAATCATACATGCCATATCTCACATTGTGAGATAAAATCTCACAGAATTTATCCCATCTGGAAGCCAGTTCCCATTAGATTTTTCAAATCTCACAGTATTTTCGACCAATCTTAAAAACCACCTGATAAAGAAATAAATAGAAAATCACATTTTTTTTGTATCTACCATAAGCTTTGTTCATTTAGATAAAGGCTTTTGACTATTTTGACATTTAAATAAAGGCATTTGATTATTTTGGTAGAGCTTTAAAATTATTTTTGTTAAAACCTCACAGAATTTATCAAATCTCCCTTAAAAATTGGCCAAACCTCACAGATTTCAGTCCACAGCTTATGGCATGCATGTGAAATGTCAAATCCAATTTCCTTGGAAAAATAAGAAAACTATTTCAAAATGTTATCTGCTGAAAATTGATGATTCAGGACTCAATATATTTAACCCTTAAAGTGCCAATCACAACAACTATCATCTGCTTTGTCTGCTGCCGGTTTCTTTAAAAGTCATTGTTGCAAACAGTGTGGACCCAGATCAGTCTGATCTGGGTCCACACTGTTTGCCTATATACAAAATGTAAGTTTGAAAAGTTTGCAAGAAAATGCAGCAGACATAAGCATACGATATTTTCAGATGCAGATTTTCTTGGCGCTTTAAGGGTTAAATAGGTTTGTTTTCGTAATGATAATTAGATACGCTCCACATATTATCTGTTAATGTACTTTACAAAAAAACAAAACAAAAAAAACTGCGCCTTCGATATGTCCAAACACCCGGATGTGAAAGTAGGAGGGTATTTTTATGTTACACATAGAAATAGGAGAATTTACATGCATGATAATCTTGTCTTTTGTATAAACATTTATATGTTGCATTTCTAATATAGGTCGAAACAAAAGTTAGTTTATTGATTTTGTTGTTCATTCTTCGTAATTTCTTCTCGTATTATTTTTCTTGCACTGATGTCTGTTCACATAAGTAATGTGGAGTCTTTGATGAATTGACCAAAAACCATGTTCAAATTTCAAAAGCCATGTAAAACAGTAGGATTGCAATTTCGTGTTTCTCACCGCTGTGGTTCGAGCCTTGCTTGGGTCACATGTGGGGAAAGCCAAGTTCTGCTTACGGATGGTCAGGTGGTTTTTCCCCGAGCTCTGGTTTTCGCCCACCTTTGATGAATGATCGGCTCGATATAAGTGAAATATTCTTGAAAGAGCCGTAAAACCCAAATAAAAAAAAAAAAAGAAACAAAAATTGTGTTAGTCCATTTTGTGTTAGTCTTTATCATGGGTCATACCTTGTTAACATGCCACTGTTTGACGTTATGTTCTGGCACAAAGTGAACGTTTTTATCTTCACTTTTATGAATTCCTGTGACAAAATGCACGATATTGGTCACACATTTTGTTTCATTACATTAAGATTTGCCAGGTCCCCTGGATGAAATTTAAACAATCGACTGATGTCTTGAATTCAGAAACGTTCCTCAGGATGTGACAAATACATATAATATATATATAAAATTTGAGGGATATATATATTTATGGGCCATAATAAGATAAGGATCATATATAGCAGTGAGGCATATATATTATATATATTTACACTACAACCTCTTTGTAACACAGGACATTATAACACAGTTTTGGATTGAACATGATTCAAAGATGGATCAAAAAAATGTATAGATTATATTGAAAAATGACCATAAATGGTCATTTTTCAATATAATCTATACATTTTTGTTTGGATATAACATGGTTGTATAACCAACACATTTTATGCTATGGACCCCAACAATAGAGTTATAAAGAGGTTGTGGTGTACAAAATGTATATATACCACATAGTTAGGTTTCAGGCACTGCCACACAATAAGGTTTTATATCAATACCTCATATCTTGGGTAATGCGTCTATATACATTTATTAAATCTAAATGCGATTTATTCCGTAACTGTTGGGTCCTCAAGTCGATTATTGGGTCCTATTAAGTCAATTGTTGGGTCTTTTTAATGGCTTTCTTAATGGAAATTTATAATGGGGGACCCAACATTTATGTATGTATATATATATATATATATATATATATATATATATATATTTTTTTTTTTTTTTTTTTTCTTTTTCTTTTTTTTCATAATTTTGTTGAAGCCATTTAATGGATAATTTTATCATTTTTGACTGCTGAGCCCTAGTGCTTTTAAGACAAACTTCTTCACCATTTCTTATGCTATTTCAATTCTGTTTCAAGAACACTGTTCTAAAGCAGTTCAGCTAAACATTGATATATCACATAAGCATCTTGAAATGTACCTCTCATGAAGTAGTCTGCTGAGCTTTCTTTAAAGTATACTGAACTTTCTTTAAAGGAAGATATTTTACTACAAGTTTTTTTTTTTCCAGTAATTTTGAAAAACCTCAAGCACTGAGTGCAGTAATAAGGTCAAAAACATATCATTGGGTATATGGGGACAGTGAAGACCCAAGATCACTGCCCCTGCAGCCTAGTGGATAGGAGAGTTGACTCTTAATACAGTAGGCGTCTCACCGCTGTGGTTCGAAACTCGGGCGGGTCACATGTGGGAAAGCCAAGTTCTGCTTAAGGATGGTCAGGTGGTTTTTCCCCCAGGTTGTCCAGTTTTCGCCCACCTTTGATGAACAATCGGCTCAATGTAAGTGGAATATTCTTGAAAACCCAAAATAAAAAAAGACCAAGATCAGCATGTGCATACATGTAATCTGATCAGGGCTTCACTGTTCACAGAATCATTGGATACTATAGAATGTATGAATGGAGAGCCATCATGAAAACATGCCTATATAATATTGACCCTCTTAAACCCCAGTTTTAAATTTGAAAACTGGGGTTTACAGGGGTATGCATTATTTTTAGCTCACCTGAGCTATGCTCAGGATGAGCTATTGTGATCACTTTTCGTCCGTGCGTCGGTCCGTCCGTTAACATTTTCAAACGACTTCTCCTCTGAAGCCGTTGAGCCAGTTTTGCTCAAATTTCATATGGAGCCTCCATAGGATAGGGGAACAAAAGATTGCTAAAATGGTCTCGGTCTGTCAACCAAGATGGCCGCCATCCCCATATATGGTAAAAACCTTTAAAAATCTTCTTCTCCATAACCGAGGATGCCTTGGGGCTGAATCTTTGCACGAATCATCGGGGACGGGAGGTCTACCAAAGTTGCTAAAAGAATTGTCGTATGTTGACGTTTGACCTTTTTACGGCAAGGTCAAGTTCGCTTCCCTATGCATTTGTATGAGCTCTATACATTTGAATGGGAAAATTGTTAAGAGTTTCAAACAACTTCTTCTCTGAAGCCTCTGAGCTAATTTTGTTCAAATTTCATATGGAGCCACCTTAGGTTGGGGAAACAAAAGATTGCTAAAATTGTCACGGTCCGTTGACCAAGATGGCGGCCATGCCCATATATGGTAAAAACCTTTAAAAATCTTCTTCTCCAGAACTGAGAATGCCTTGGGGCTGAATCTTTGCACAAATCATCGGGGACGAGAGGTCTACCAAAGTTGCTAAAAGAATTGTCGTACATTGACATTTGACCTTTTTACGGCAGGGTCAAGTTTGCTTCCCTATGCATTTGTATGAGCCCCATACATTTGAATAGGAAAATTGTTGAGAATTTTAGATTACTTCTTCTCTGAAGCCACTGAGCCACATTTGCTCAAATTTCATATTGAGCCTTCTTAAGTCGGGGGAACAAAAGTTTGCTAAAATGGTCGCGGTCCGTCGACCAAGATGGCCGCCATGCCCATATATGGTAAAACCATTTAAAAATTTTCTTCTCCAGAACTGAGGATGCCTTGGGGCTGAATCTGTGCACAAACCATCAGGGACAGGAGATCTACCAAAATTGCTAAAAAGATTGTCTTACGTTGACATTTGACCTTTTTACGGCAAGATCGTTTGCTTCCATATGCATTTATATGGGAAAATTGTTGAGAATTTCAGATGACTTCTCTGAAGCCACTGAGCCAAATTTGCTCAGATTTTTAGCTCACCTGAGCATGAAGTGCTCATGGTGAGCTATTGTGGTCAGTCAATGTCCATCGTCCATATGGGTTGTGCGGCGTGCGTCATGCGGCGTGAACAATTGCTTTAAAAGCCTACTCTTCCTACGCTCCTGGGCCAATTGACTCGATACTTGGTAGGAAGCATCAGGGTGACTTGTAGATAAAAAATAGCTAAAATCATTCCGATCGGAAATCCAAGATGGCCGCCATGGCCGCCATCTTGAAAATCTATTTTTTGCTTCTTCTCCTGAACCGAAAGGCCAATTGACTCCAGACTTGCTAGGAAGCATCAGGGTGACTTGTAGATCAAATATAGCTAAAATCGTGTCGGTCCAAAATCCAAGATGGCCGCCATGGCAGCCATCTTGAAAATATATTTTTCGCTTCTACTCCTAAACCCAAAAGCCAATTGACTCCAAACTGGTTAGGAAGCATTGGGGTGACTTATAAATAAAAAATAGCTAAAATCGTGCCGATTCAAAATCCAAGATGGCCGCCATGGTCACCATCTTGAAAATCTATTTTTCGCTTATTCTCCTGAACCGAAAGGCCAATTGACTCCAAACTTGCTAGGAAGCATCGGGATGACTTGTAGATCAAAAATAGCTAAAATCGTGCCAATCGGAAATCCAAGATGGCCTCCATGACAGCCATCTTGAAAATCTATTTTTCGCTTCTTCTCCTAACCTAAAAGTCAATTGACTTGAAACTTAGTAGGAAGCATCAGGGTGACTTGTAGATCAAAAAATAGCTATAATCATTCCGATCGGAAATCCAAGATGGCAGCCATCTTGAAAATCTATTTTTCGCTTCTTCTACTGCACCAAAATGCCAGTTGACTCGAAAGTTGGTAGGAGGCATTGGGGGTGACTTGTTTTACTTGTGATGTTTTGAAAATTTCAGCATTTTAACCTTATAAGCAAGATATTTCAAAAACTGTTTAGCCCATTGCCTTGTCATAAGAGTATTGGAAAAAGGTTGCATGCCATCTGCATATCTGCAGTGGCGGTTTCACTCAGGTGAGCGAGTTGTGGCCCGTGGGCCTCTTGTTCTGATTTCTGCTCAAAAACATAGATTGTGGGTACTCGTTAGAACTGCCTCGCTGAGGCGGTTCTAACATGTACCCACAATCTATGTTTTGAGCAGAAATATGAAAAATACTAGAGTTTTTTATCTTAAAAAAATTCAGTTTTTGTAGGTGAAATTTTCTGTATATTTGAATAGGCGTGTTTTTGTAATGAAAGGCCAGGATGATACTTTGGCCAAGCACAGGATGATCTGAATCTGTGCATTTTGCACGTTATTGGACATTTTTTTTCTTGATGCAGCCCAAATACAACAATATCCAATGCTAGTGTTATAAAATCATGATATATTTGCTTTTTTCAGGGAGACCTACAAAGTCCAGGAAATCTGGTAAACGTATTCTGAAATTGATATCTTGTATCTTCTGTGGCAAGGTCATTGTAGGACGTTTGACAAGACACATGCTTAACGTACACAGACAGCACGAAAGAGTTAGACTAATATGTAAACTTCCGTTGTATTCTCAAAAAAGAAAGTTAGCTCTGTCGTTGTTACTTAGGGAAGCATACTTCATACATAATAAAAGGGTGCTAGAGACTGGTGAGGGAAACTTAGCTATAGACGAAAGGTCTGCTAACGTTCCGGCGGCAGAATTCTTCCCATGTGAGAACTGCAAGCAGCTTGTTCTTAAGAAGAATGAAACAACACATAAGAATAAATGCAAATCTTACGAAATTGCCTTAGAAGAACTAAAAGAGATTTTAGCTGAGACTGAGGCAGGCAGTCATACGCAGGATCATTACCCAGAAGATCCTGAGGGAAATCTGCTTGAGGAAGAGGACCCAATAACAGAAGAAGATATGATTGAAATGGACCGACTTTTGCTGAATCCACCAAATGGTATGTTTTAACTGCCATTTTACGAATGCGCGAATCGATATGTTAGTTGCACGTTTTTTTTTATGAATGCGCGAAAAAATTACTATCATTTGCACGTTTCAATTGCGCGATTTTTAATTACTTTTACAGGTAACCAGGACACATGATATATTTTTGTATTATAATTGTATCTCATTATCAAAACCATAGAAGACATAACGAGATTCAACTATATTGCTTCCGTTCGCCAGGCGTTAAATTCAACATCTGTTGCCCCCTGCTCACCAACGGGGAGGTGGAAGTCTGAGCAGGATTTTATTTTTTTTATTTTTATTCAGTATATTAAAAGTGTTCATAGCACATGTCTATAAAATTTGATAAAACATATACACATGTCCATTCCTGACACATAGTTGGCAAATAGCGCAAGCTCTGTCCATCAATCAGAATACATTAATTTTACATGTCCATTCTTGGCATGAACCTGTATCCCAGAGTCTTTATGTAATCTAATCTGGTGATTTCCCGTGATGAATATTTCCTGTACTGACTATTATCATGATTATGTTCTAGGTTTATGGGATTCATTGTTGACATTGCACTGTCTGTTCTTACATGACCTTTACATTTCTTGTTTGTACACTGCCACTATATATCCCCGCATTTCAGAACAGTGTCAATTCTATATATATATCCATGGCACAGCAAGCTTTTCTTCCCTCTATTTGTGTCAGATATTCTAAAATCCATGGTTAAAATTAAAATTCCTGCTATATAAAACACTATATAAAAATGTCTAAAACCTCTAGAAACCTTCTAAAATATGACAAACATAACGGTGTTAGCTGAGCAAGGCAGGTGTGAACACAGGTAACTGGGCTATTATCTATATAATTAGCCTTAAGACCAGTTGCGCAATTGATAGCTCATTTTCTCGCGCATTTCATACAACGTCACAGTATGATTTTTGCGCAAATGATATACGGCCGTTTTAACCCTTAAAGCGCCAAGAAAAACTGCATCTGAAAATGTCGTCTGTTTATGTCGTCTGCTGAATATTCTTGCAGACTTTTCAAAGCTATTTTTGCATACAGGCAAACAGTGTGGACCCTGATCAGACTGCTCCTAAAGGAGCAGTCTGATCTGGGTCCACACTGTTTGCAAAAATGACTTTTAAAATCACAAGCAGATGACAAAGCAGACAACAATAGTTGTGACTAGCGCTTTAAGGGTTAAGTTAAAATACAGTTTATTCTACCATCATGTATTGATATTTTTTTTTTTTTTTTTTTCCATGAATATGTATGTTGTGGGTACTCATTAGAAGTGCCTGAGTGAGACACTTTTGTTGAGTACCCATAATTTAAGGCTAGCACAGTTAATCGGATACTCGTTTAATTGATCGATAAATTCCATAAAAATAAGTATCATTACATGTTTGCTAATAATCATTTGATTTCTTTGTTACTTTACCGTATTTTTCCTTAGTGTTCAGACACCTCAACTCCTTACCATATTTTATCTAAAATTTGAACAAGTACAATTTATTACCCAATATGTGTGTCTAAAAATAGCTGGATGAGTGGCAAACAGTGTAGAGTCTGATGAGATGCCCCATTTTTACGGCATCTCATCTGTTTGCTCAAGCTTGTCTGACCAAATACATACAGTATAGTATAACATATGGTAAGAGTCAAGCTCAGACAGACACGTAAAATTATGACCAAATCTTAGTGATCACTAATCGATTATTGATCTCAGTGGCAGGACTGATAGTCAATTTTCTTTCAGCTCTTATTAGCTAGCCTTACCATAATGTTTACATGGAGAAATAAGAAAAGAAAATTGTCTAGATGTCTTCTTTTCTAAAGCTCAACAGGATTTTGATATAGATTGGGTCATGCCATGTACCCAGTCAGCATTCTACGTAAATCTATATCGGGCCGTTATCGGCCCGTCAGGGTAGCTGACGGGCCGATAACGGCCCGATGTAGATTTACGTAGAATGCTAGCTGGGTACGTGCCTTCAGCACAAATTTGAACATAAACATCATACTTTTGGATTATGAGCCAGTATGACCAGAAGTTTGACTTTAAAATAAATGTAGGTCACACTGACCTACATTTCATGGTCCGTTAATTTTGCCGTATATATTGAAGAGTACTTGATGTACAGATATCATATTTATGGACTATGAGTCATTATGACATGAATTTTGACACCAAAATAAATGTAGGTCAAAATGACCTACATTTCTTGCTCCAGTAATTTTCCTAATGTTTTGAAGAGAATTTCATATATAAGTACAATACTTTCCAATTATGAGTCAGAATGACTGGAAGTTTGACCTCAAAATAAAGTAGGTCACAGTGACCTAGAATTCACAGTCCAGCAATTTTGCCTTGTGTCTTGAAAAATATTTCATATAAACACACAATTTTTTTTTATTTATTTATTTTTTTATTTATTTATTTTTTTTTTTTTTAATTTTTATGGTCTAGCCTACCAAAGGCAGCAGTGGGATATCTAGTGTTTTGGCTTAATGTTATGTCCAAACATGTGTATGTCACATTCATAACCAGTCTAAAATATAAAGGTTTACATTCAAATTTATATTCACATTTACATCTGCGTTCCTCTTGGAGGTCATAACTTGGGTACCTTTTGTGCTAGGAAATTGAAATTTGGTATGCTACTTACCTACACCTAAGCCTTCAGCTGTATACTAGAGCTGCCCTTAGGTCATGCTCTGGGGTGGGTCTAGGAGTCAAAATGTATAACAGGCCAGACTGAGCATTTTGAAAATAGTTGTGGCCATATGAGCAAAGAGCAAAGGACGGGCATTTGTGTACTTTGGACACATGTCTAGTTTTTACTACAAAACAAACTCATTTCTTCATAAAAAATAAATTGTAGGTACTCAATAGAAGCACTTCAGTGAGATGCTCCTGTGTACCTATAACATGTTGTGGTTATCACTAGAAGTGCCTCCCACAGGCATTACTTCTAATGACTACCTACAACATATGTTTTTGTGGAGAACTAACCAAATATTTATCTAATATCTTATTAGAATTGTTAGCAAATAATTCCAACTCAGCGCAATTACGCTGCTTTTCTGCAATTTGATTGGTCAAAAGCAAATTCAGAATGGCATTTATATTTAGATAAATCCACTGAGCAGGAATTGAAACTGTTATCTTTGGGTACAGTTTTCTTTGGGTACAGATTTCTTTAATAAGCTGTTTAACTCATGATTTCCACTCACATTATCTCGACTTTGTTTATCTCGAATGACCGCTTATCTCGAACTGAAAATCTGGTCCTTGTTTTAACATAGAAAGCTATCAGTAGGTAACAAAATACAGTGGGAAAGAGGAGGAATTGCTCCTTTGGAGCATTTTCTCCTCTTTTCCATAATATTTTCCATTATCTCTTACATGTCCTCAGTTCTGCAGAACTGATATGTCGAGGTACAGATATCTCAAAGTATTTCAGAGGGTCCCTTATACTTTGAAATAATGAGAGTTGACTGTATAAGAAATTAATTTCATTTTTGGTGGGTATAATTGATGTTTATTACATTTTCAGCAGTGGTTTACTGAGATTTTTTTAGTGATCACTGAGTGAATTATTTGATTTTTGACGTCATAATTGCTAGGGGACATTGCTGAAGTTGTTGCTAATAACTAAAGTTGATGTTTTTTCATATAATCATGGAAATCAGACTGCTGTTTTCACGTCCAGTTGGCATTTTTGAGGAAAGACCTGCAACACAAATATAAAGTATGATTTTCATGATAATCCAGTTCAATTTTCATGACATTGTTGTGTCTGTATTTCAAGCACAGGATAATTTTTGCATAAAGTGAAAACAAGATGGCAACTGATTTTCGAATTAAAATATGCCTTCTGAAATCCATGCACTGACTGGAACTATTTTGGTAGGAAATCATTATGGCTGAATGTAAAAATACAAAGGTAAAGCATGAATGAAAATGTAATAAACAATTTATTTTGTTGTTTTTGATTGATTACGAACTTAACGGAAAGCCCTTAGAGTTTTATTGAGTTTGTGATTGATTCTTGGGCATTTACACATTGATAAAATCCATAACAGTTCTGAACATTTAATTAGAAAACTTGTTTGTTAGAATACTTAGTGTATAAACAGTAATGTTGGAACCAGTACACGACAAAACCTTTAAGACCTGTGACCAGCAAGGACTCGGATCAGCCTGTACATTCACCCATTATGGCAATGGTTCTTGGTTATCCCTCTTTGAATATAACGGAGGCTGTGGAAAGCACATGCTATCAGTGATCAGACTATGAGGATGTGCAGGCTGATCTTAATCTTCACTGGTCGTACAAGTCTTATTGTAGGTTTTGTCATGCGCTGGCTCATTTGTCTGCATTTCAGGGCAAATACAATTCGCTCCTTGGCTATCGAACAAGGAAAAAAGAATTTGGAAAAAGAACTTTTGTGTATTCTGTGGCCAGAGCAAACGCAAACTCCATCGTCATTTTTTAGGCGCTCATAGAAAACAGAAGCGTATCACTGAACTACGGAAATTTCCAGTAGGCTCCTGGGATCGTTTGACACGGATTCAGATTCTCATTAATGAAGGCAATTTCAAACACAACCTGAATGTCTTGAAGTCTGGAACTGGGTCTTTGGTTGTTAATAGACATTGTAAAGTTATTAACTCTAGTCTCAAACCTGAAGACTTTGCTGTATGTAAGGATTGCAAAAGTTTCCGTAGGAGAAAGAACCTGGCTGAGCATCAGAAGCTGTGTGTGGTAAAAAACGAGAAATCTTACCCAAAAGAAAGTGGCAAAGAAGAAGTAACAGAACTTCCAGAAAATTATCTGCAGGTTACTGAGAAGGATGTTGAGGAATTTAATGCTTTGCTCATGAACTTTTCAGAATGTAAGTTTCCTGCCTACATCTAGAATTATAGTTAGAGTACTTTCAGTCACCTTATCTGGAACACTCAAATATTTTGGAATATGATAAGTGTCCTGAAATTTCATACACCAAAGTTGCTGACAAAATGGCATATTCAGACAGTGCAGAGTCTGATCAGGGTCTAAACTGTTTGCCATTTATGTATTTTAAGAAACAACTGCATAAAAAGTAAACTTTAGGCAAAATAATTATGGAATAAGGTGTTCAAAATTTTAGGACATTTTCATTTTAACACTAGTCATGCTGAACCCGGATATGCCCTGCCTTTGCAAACAGTGTAGATCCAGATCAGCTGGCTTCTGAACAAGCCAGCTGATCCAGATTTTCACTGTTTGTCATTAAGAAAGTGAATTTGTACTAACAAACTGGATCAAGCAATCTGATTGGCTGAAAATTAGAAGTGGGTGTGACATCTAGATTTATTCAGCATGACAAGGGTTAAATACCCAAATGAAATGAAAATACCCAGTTACATTGAAAACGAGTGAGTAAAATACTCAGCTGTTCAAAAGTTTATCTAGGGTGCTGATGTTATATGACACTAGAAAATCAAGCACACAGCAAATTTACCGTATTTACCTAAGTATTCGGACACCTCAACTCCTTACCACACTTGTTCTAAAATTTGAACAAGTGCAATTTACTACCAGTTGTTGTGTCTATAAATTGCTGGATGAGTGACAAACAGTGTAGACCCTGATGAGACATGATTGAGACAACTTGTATGAAATGTCAAATCCTGTTTTCTGGGCAAAAGAAGAAGAAAAATATCAATTTGTCATTTGCTGAATTAGCTCAGAGTGTGGTAAAGGTTAATTTATTATGTGCTTCAGGGTTTGGTCAGCTTGTTCTTAGGTGAGTGAGTCAGGCCCACTTACACGTCTTGTTATTTTGGTCTAACATACCTTGTTTGAGACAGTGAAACAATGTCGAGTGGACTCTTCTACCATAACTCTTTGGACCTGTCTACCTCCAATAGCAGGGTGTATGGTAAATTTTTATATTACTATCAGAGGAATTGTTAAGGAGGACTATTTGATGATAATTCTGGGATAATTTTTCTTATTCCTCCATAAAAACATATGTTGTGGGTACTCATAAGAAGCGTCTTGGCAAGGCACTTCTAATGAGTACCCACAACATATGTTTTCATGGAGAACTAGAGAAAATTATCCCATAATTATCACCAAATACTCCTCCTCAACAATTCCTCTGACTACTGATATTTTATAGAAATTCCTTTAATTAATGTAAAAAAATGTAGACCCTGATCATTTTGCTGTGCATTGTTTGCCAATTACCCTTTCAGGGATTCACTGATTAAAATGGGTTTAAGAGCCATTCAAAATTAAAGTAGACAACATTCTAATTTGTCTTCAGGAGGGAAAATAGGGTTTGACATTTCATGTGAATTTTCTGGGCAGAAATGTCTGCTAGAAATATCATCTTTAAGGTGATTCACCATGAAATATAAAGCTCTATTTTCTCATAGAAAAAAAAAAAAACGGTTTTAACCCTTGTCCTGCTGAATAAATTAAGATGCCACGCCCATTTCTAATTTTCAGTCAATTAGATTACTTGATCAAGATTATTGATATAAATTCACATACTGAATGGCAAACAGAGCAGATCCAGATCAGTTGGCTTCTTCAGAAGCCAACTGATCTGGATCTACACTGTTTGCAAAGGCAGGGTATATCCGGGTTCAGCAGGACAAGGGTTAAATTTTATGATATTATCTGCTGCTATAGAGACTGGGGCTTTAAAAATTTCAGCAGCTGACATTTTAAAATATTTTTCTTGTTTTTCCTAGAAAACAGGATTTTACATTCTTGCAAGCTGTCTCCATTAGCAGGCAACATTTTAAAATATTTTTCTTATTTTTCCCAGAAAAATGGAGACAGTTTGCATGAAATGTCAAATCCTGTTTTCTGAGGAAAAAAAGAAAAATATTTCAAAATGTCATCTGCTGAATTAGCCAAGTGAGTGGTAAATGTGAGGGTAATAGCAATTTTTTTTTTTTATCTTCTGCACAGTGACTCAGTTGGTAGAGTGTCCACTTTGTGACCGGGAGGTTGTAAGTTCTATAACTGGCCGAGTCATACCAAAGTATTAAAAATATTACTAGCTGTTCTTTCGCTTATTGTTCAACATGAAGAAAGTAGAGCTAGGAAGCAGAGGTCAGCCCGATGTCAGTATAATGGGACTTGATGGAATATCAGTCCTAGAAAGCATGATATTTCAGTGAGGAAGCACTCTAAGTTGAGCATTGATATCCAGATATCATCACGATATGATTGAAAGATTGTTGAAAGTGATATTAAACCCAAATAAAACAAACAAATCATTTCATCTAATTTGTATATCTGCAGGGTTGCAGAATTATCAAATTTTATTACTTGTCCACGGACAAGTAAACAGTCAAAATCCACTTGTCTAACCAAGATTTATTTTCCCAAAAATTGACAGTTTTTCTTATTTCTAGAAGAAAACATTTTGTTTTGGGTACTCAATAGAAGTGCTTCAGTGAGGTGCTTCTAATGAGTGCCCATAACATATGCTATCTATATAGGGATCAAACATGGTTTTTCATGTATTAACATTTGCCAGGTCCCGTGGGAGGTGTTGAAAACTGAGGCCAAAGGCTGCGGTTTTCAACACCTCCCAAGGGACCTGGCGAATGTTAATGCATTGAAAAATCATGTTCGATCGCTATTATTGCATAAAAACTGAAAACATATGCTACTTTTTGCATTATTTCTTGCACTATTTTGTTTCGTCTTTTCACCGATGTCGCGCGAACGCTATTTCCACGAACTATGCTCATTCTGGGGCAGGGCAGTACATATCTTGTGACGGCAGCAATTCTGTGGCCCTGGTAGGAGCATATTGAAAGTTGTGTAGCTGTGCATTAACAGTGCGTGAATTGCCTTCTTAATACATGGCTTTCCGATGATTAATGCATGGCTGTTAATAACATGCGACACTGCTTTTTATGCAATAATGAGAAATAAGAAAAATGTATATCTCATAATCTGGAAACACTTCTTAGCTAGAGCTATGAAGTCCCTGTCCCTGGACAAGTAAATTGAAATTTCTTACCTGTCCTCAGGGAAATGGGACAAGTTGGACAAGTCAGGCATGGTATTTCCATACCTCTTATTTCTGTTTTGCAGCTGAAAAGGAATCTGGTGGCAAAGCTTTGGTGACTGTTTCCAATCGCAAACTTGGTCATGAGTGCCTGTTCTGTGGAAAGAAGAAGGCCAAAATAGGCAGGCATATTTTGAGCCACCATAGAAACAACAAGCATGTTGATTATTTGTACCACCTTCCCAAGTTGTCTGAGGAACGGAAGGTGCTCTTAGACATTTTACTTCATGATGGAGATTTGAAACGCAACATGAAAATTTTAAAGGCTGGGAAAGGTGCAATAATTGTAACTCACAGTTCACCTAATTTAATGGAAACAAGTCCGTCAGACTACTTTTGTTGCATATACTGCAGGAAGGTTTTACTGAAGAAGTCATCTGAGTCTCATTCTCATTTACGCCATTGTAAAGCTAAGAAATATATGTTTGCAGAAACACCAAAAAATACTCATAAATTTGGAGATGACAAAATTAGCATCTCTGAAGATCCTATTGGTGCTTTTGTATGGCACGAAAAAGGTGAGTAAATGTAGCTCATAGCTCTAGATAAAAGAGATACCATATTACCCTAAATAGGCACATAACATCAGATAGGGTAATCTTTTTTCACCTTAAAAGTACTGATATTTTTTCTTATTTCTCATTGAAAACATATGTTTTTGGTACTCATGAGAAGTGCCTCATTGAGGCACTTCTCATGAGTACCAAAACATATGTTTCATGGCCAAATAAGAAACATGTGGATACCCCCTCTTATCTGGAGCTATGTTTCAGGCATCTTAGCCGGCCTTGTGCTTCCAGCTGGTGATCAGGAGATCACAGGTTTGACCCACTCTGAGTCTGGCAACATTCTTTGGTGATCATGAAATATTTTCTGTGGTCGTTCTCTTGCTTCCGCTGACTTAAGAATGGCAGTCGTCAGTTTCTAGTTAAAGAATGTGCACAAATACTGGTTAGTGGCTTACAGGACTAAGCCTGCCCAGGAAAAGTGTGGTTTGGTAAACTGATCGGCTCAACATGATCCTAATGGGTTGACTGGGCAGTAAAACCTCATCTCATCTTGATAGAAAATATAAGGATGACTTGTAGATCAAACATAGCTAAAATCATTCTGATCTGAAATCCAAGGTGGTCTGCATAGCTGCCATGTTGAAAATCTGTTTTGAACTTTTTCTCTTGAACTGAAAGGCAACTTGACACTTAACTTGGTAGAAGTATCAGGGTGACTTGTAAATAAAAATTAGCTAAATTTTTTCTGATCGGAAATCCAAGCTGGACGCCATGGCTGCTGTCTTGAAAATCTATTGTGAAATTCTTCTCCTTAACCCAGAAGACTAATTGAGTCAAAACTTAATAGGAAGTATTAGGGCCACTTGTAGACAAAAAAAGGCTAAAATCATTCCAGTTGGAAATCCAAGATGACAGCCACAGCCGCCATCTCGAAAATCTATTTTGATTTTATTCACTTTAAACAAAAGGCCAATTGACTCAAAACTTAATTAGATGTATAGAAGTGACATGTAGAACAAAAAAAAGATTAAATGGTTCTGATTGTAAATCCAAGATGGTTGCCATGGCCACCATATTGAAAATCAACTTTGGAATTCTTCTTAACCCAGAAGGCCAATTGATTCAAAACTTGATAGAAAGTATTGGAGCCACATATAGATAAAAAATCCAAGATGGTCGCCATGGCCGCCATCTTGAAAATTTATATTGATCTCCTGAATCGAAAAGGCAAATTGACTTGAAACTTTTCTGGTAACCAAGTGAGCGATAGAGGGCCATTTTGCCATGCTTTTAATTTTCATATAGTCATCATGACAAACATGCCTGTAAAACTGGGGTTTACAGGGGTATACATTATTTGTCTTATTTCTGCTCAAAAACATAGATTGTGGGTATTTGTTAGAAATGCGCTGGGGCAGTTCTAACAAGTGCCCGCAGTCTATGTTTTGAGCAGAAATATGAAAAATATCTGAATTTTTATCTGAAAATTTTAATTTTTTGGTGGTAAAATTTTCAGTATATTTGAATAGTCTTGTTTTTGTAATGTACACCCTTTAGTTGAGTTTTCAAATGGAATTCATGCCTGCTCCATTACAAACAATGTACATGTATATCCTGGTCAGAAGTAGCAGCTTGTGGTAACTGATCTATGTCTACAGAGTTTGCACAGACCTGTCTGTTCCCATACTGTATTGTAAATATGTAAAATTAGCTGGGTGATACTAAAGGCATAGCTCTTGATAAGATGCTTTTTCCAAATCCAAAAGTATTGATATTTTTCTTACTTCTCCAAGAAAACATGGAGAAATAAAAAAAAAATGAAAAATATTTACCTGGGCCCAGTTGTTCAAAGCTAACGATGTCATTAGTTAACGATTCGTTAAAATTTACATCCAGTGATACGCAAATATGCTGAAATTTTTTGCTGAAAAAATGTGAGTAGCTTTTGCAGTGCAAAAGCTACTCACATTTTTTCAGCAAAAAATATCAGAATACTGTATATTGAATCCACTAAAACAGTTAACGAAATGACCCTTAACGAGCTCGTTAAGCTAACGACGCTTTGAACAACTGGGCCCAGATATCCACTCTTATCTAGATCCATGCATGATAAGGTGCTTTTTTTTCTAAAAAATATTGATATTTTTCTTATTTCTTCACAAAAACATATGTTGTAGCAAGGAACTTCTGAGTGCCACAACATATGTTCTTGTGGAGAAATAAGAAAATAGGCCTGGAACTCTCTCTGGACGAGAGCTATGGTGATATCCAGATTTTGTGTTTCTCCAGGGAAACTTATCCCTTGTCCTGCTGAACCCGGATATACTCTGCCTTTGCAAAAAGTGTAGATCTGAAGAAGCCAAGTGATCTGGATCTACACTGTTTGCCATTCAGTATATCAATTTATGTCAGCAATGTGGATCAAGGAATCTGATTGGTTGAAAACTAGAAGTGGATGGGGCATCTTAATTTATTCAGTTATCTTGTAAGTACTCATTGTAATCACCTCATCAAGATGATACTAGTATATTCCTAATAGATATATATCTTATTTGTTTCATTTGTTACGAAACAGAAATGGGCTTATAGAAAAAATAATTGAAAGACTAAGATTAGTATCTGTTTTAACTTCGTAATACATTAACCTATAGATAATGTGCTATTCTATTCTGTTATTCACTCCCTCCACAGAAAAAACGACCTTTCAGTCGTTATAAAGTCTTAATTCAGAAGGTCCCTTTAACAGTTACCTGTATGACGTAGTTCCTCCCGCTCAAAAGATCACGTGTCAGTTTCTTTTCTGTGGACTTTGAATGTTCAAGGATTATTATTCTGTGTTAGAAAAAATGGATTAAAATTATTCTACACGGTTAAAATTTTTATATCCTTGACTTTCTCTGGTTCTATATTCACTCCTTCTACTATCTATGTACTTATTTTCGAAATATCGATCTTAGATTTCTTGTTTTCTCAATGTTAAATTTCTTCCTTTGTTTCCGCGTCAGTCGATGCATTTCGCCCGCGGCAACTGTGGCCATTTAAAAGCTAAATGGGATACACATTTATCATGTCTAACTTGTAATTCTTGCACACGTATCTCTCCGTGTTATATTTGTAGTTCCTGGACAGAAAAAGTTTGGAACCTAGCAGAAAGAAGACGCCTTCATGCTACTAGAAAATCAGTTATGACGCAGAAGAGAAAACAGAAGAAATCAAAGAAATCCAAGAAGTCCCAGTCAGACATGTCTGACAACGGGACAGTTGATGGGAGCACCGCCCCTCATAGCTTTACTGCTCGGGGCAGGACCCATCAAGGTGGCAGCCTGGCGGACTTAGAGTCTGACCGGGCACTAAGCCCACCAGTCACCAGTCACCAGTCACCAGTCACCAGTCAACCAGTCACCAGTCAACCAGTCACCAGTCAACCAGTCACCAGTCATCCAGTCACTGGGCAACTTATCTCCGTTCATCCAGTCGCCAGTCAACCAGTCACCAGTCAACCAGTCACCAGTCAACCAGGCACCAGTCAACTAGGCTCCAGTCAACCAGGCATGGGTTTACAGTCATTCCCGTATGACCTACAAACACAAATTCCGCCTGGTTATATTCCTATAAATGTGCCTGTACAAAGCTACGCTCCGTCCATAAGTAGCCATATTTCACAGGGTAGTGTCCACAGACTATCCAATGTCTTTATTCCTGGTTACGAACGTTCTAATAGACTAGAACTTCCTAATCCAGCTTCTTCCTCTAGACAGATTATTCCACTCGAACCTGATTTTTCGCAGGTCTCAGATCCGAGTGTAATGATTGAGCCTCCAAATTCAAATGATTTATCTATCTCCAGACCTTCAAGGAAGGATCAGTCTAAAAGAGAGCATAAATCTAAAAAGAGAAGAAGACATCGATCGTCCTCTTCTTCTATCTCTACTTCCAGATCAGACTCTTTGAGTTCTTCTCGGCGAAAGAAAAATTCAAAGAGATCTAAGCACTCTCATAATAAGAGAAGAAGACGATCGATGACGCCTTCTTCTTCATCAAATTCCTCCCAATCTCAACTTGACATTGGTAGATATACAAGGGCTCATAAATCTCCCCAGGTTGTTCAAACGCCAACTCCAATACAACCTGAGGAGACTAATTTTAGTCAAATCACAAATCAACCTATTAATTACGATCAGATTCAGCCGAATCTCACTCAACAGAATAAGGAGTCAGATTCAGAAACTGAATCCGAAGTCTGGTCATTTGATCGTGCGATTAACGAGGTCTTCCGGCTTCTTCCTCCTGAGTTATGCCCCAAAACTCAGCAGGATCAAGCTCCATTAAAACCTCTCTCTGGGATCGAACAATTAATGGAGTCTCGTTCCACTCCATTACTTGTCCTCCCACAATCCAAATTAGTACAAAATACAACAAAATATATTCAAAATAGACTAGAATCGGACAAATGTTCAAGAGATTGGATTTGTCCGCAAAGCTTGGTTTCGGCTCTTGCTCCGACTAAATTCTACAAGAGCCAAAACCAATATTTGCCAACTGATAATATCCCTCAATTAGAAGCGGATGAGTTGCTCCTAGACATTTCTAATAAAGGAAGAGCTTCTATTCCGCTCAAGAATCTAGAAGCATGGGAAAGGAAGGCTAGAAAACTAGTCGCTATTAATTCTCATGCTGATCTATTTTCTTCAGCTGCCTTCCTTTCATTACAACAGGAATCGATGTCGGTTGCGGCCCTTTCCAGACTTCTGGAGGCCGTAGCCAAATCGATTAAACATGCTACTGCCATGTCTACACTTTTAACTACTGAATTATTCCAAGCTAGGAGGGACGCAGCCCTAGCTTCGTCTAAACTACTACTCGACAATTCCACATACGAGTTAAGGAACGCTCCTATTAACTCAAAATCCTTATTTGACGGCAGGATAAAAGAAATAGCTAAATCAAACTTCGAAGCTCAACAGCAAAGGTTTCTAGCTTCTACATCCATTCAGTCACAATCTCATTCTTATAAGCCTCCTTCGCAGAGCAGAGCTTTCAAGATACCTAAATATCCTGCTAAACAAACAACATCCAGACCTAAACCTACGCAGTCGTATAGGTCCAAAAATATTCCTCAAAGCTCATCTTCTCACATTAAGAAAGATAATATCAAGAGGACTGGTAACATCCGTCAGTTCCCCTCCTCTAAACCTGCCTCTTCCTCCGCAAGATTATGAAGGCCCGCCCTTTCCACTGCCTGCTCTTCCGCTCGCGGACATTCCAGTGGGAGGACGATTGGCCCATTTTGCGGAAAAATGGGAGGAAATAACAGACAACAAATGGGTCCTCTCTATCGTACGAAACGGATTCAGGATACCATTCATCAAAATTCCTCCTTTGTCATCTGTTCCGATCAGAATGAGTCAATCCTCCTCCCCGTTTCTCAGAGAAGAGATCGAAAATCTTCTCAACAAACGGGCAGTGGAAAGGGTACAGAATCCGGAAACTCCCGGCTTTTATTCCCGGATATTCCTTGTGCCAAAAAAGAACGGAAAGTTTCGTTTAATATTAGACCTGTCTTTATTAAACAGTTACATAGAGAAACAAGCATTCAAAATGGAGACAGTCAAATCGGTAAGACAAGCGATGAGACTCAACGATTGGGCTGTCTCCATAGATTTAACAGATGCATATCTACATGTGCCGATACATCGTCAATCCAGGAAGTATCTTCGTTTCGTACACGAAGATCAAGTATATCACTTTTCGGCCCTACCGTTCGGAATGTCCCTAAGTCCGTTAATTTTCTCGAAACTGATGGACGTTATTGCAGCTTTTCTACGCCAACGTGCCATATCAGTTTTTCCATACCTAGACGATTGGCTGATAAAAAATCTGATTCACAACCGTCTGATTACTCAGACAAAGATTTGCATTCAAACTATTCAAAGCCTAGGTTTTCTGCCAAATCTCAAGAAGTCAGACCTCTTTCCTGCTCAGAAATTCACCTTCATAGGTATGGAATTTCTGACGCAACAAAATTTAGTCAGGGTTCCAGCGGATCGTGTACAGAACCTAATTCTAACAATCAAGAAAATAATGTCAGCAAAACATGTATCGGCACGAACTTTCCTTTCTCTTTTGGGCAAACTCAGTGCTGCAGCAGACCTTGTTCTCCTGGGCAGACTGCACTTACGTCCTCTTCAGATGTGCCTGCTGTCAGTCTGGAAACCTCATATTCTTCCTCTCGATCACCCGATCTCGATAAACGGCATGATTCGATCTCACTTACAATGGTGGATAAACCCCATTCGATTCGAGACAGGGACTTCAATCCATCCTCCAGACCCCAAATTCTTCCTTTATACGGATGCCAGTCATTACGGATGGGGAGCTCATTTAGAGCCGACAACACTGTCCTTTCATGGTCGCTGGACAGAAAACCAATCCCAGCTCCATATCAATATGTTAGAAATGATGGCCATACGATTAGCACTGAAACAAGCCAAAACATTTATTCACCATTCTTGCATCATGATATCCACAGACAACACAACGGTGGTCTCATATATCAACAAACAGGGTGGCACTCATTCCCCCAATCTTTGCGTAGAAGTTTGGAAAATACTCAATTGGTGCCTGGAACAAGACATAGTTATCAGAGTACGTCACATCCCAGGCAAATTCAACATTCTTGCAGACCGCCTCTCAAGACTAGACAAACCTATCAAGACAGAATGGGCTCTGGATCAAACAGTTGCGAATTCAGTATTCCAGATGCTCAACTTCCCAAACGTGGATCTGTTTGCGACAAGATTCAACCACAGACTCCCATTATATGTCTCTCCAGTACAAGACTACAAAGCACTAGCGATAGATGCCCTGTCCATGGACTGGAATCATCTTCATGCATATGCTTTTCCTCCTTTTATTCTGATACCTGCTGTTCTAGAGAAAATCCGACAACATCAGTGCAGAATAGTTCTCATAGCTCCGTTCTGGCCACAGCAACAGTGGTTCTCAGAACTTCTTCTTCTATTAGTGTCAGCTCCGATTCGTCTGCCACTAATTCCAAGACTACTGACTCAATCCAAAGGAAGATTTGTACATCAAAACCTCCCAATTCTCGACCTTCACGCTTGGGAGTTATCAAACAATCAATCAGAGATAAGAAATTTTCACAAAACGTTGCAGATTTTGTCTCCAGATCAAGAAGAGCATCTACACAAAAAGTCTACGATGCAAAATGGACCATCTTCTCTAATTGGTGTCATACAAAAAAGGTTAATCCGATCTCGGCCCCTATTACAGTTATAGCCGATTTCTTAATCTTTCTTTTTTCGGAAAAGAAATGTCAGATTAGTACTATTAAAGGTTATAGATCTATGATCTCTAACACTTTAAAATTCAAAACTGGTAATAGAATCGGATCTAATCCAGTTTTATCTGAACTTATCAGATCCTTTGAACTTCAACGACCAGTACAAAGATCTCTTACACCTAAATGGGACTTATCATGGGTTTTAGTATGTCTACAAAAACCACCTTTTGAACCTCTTGATAAGGCTTCTAAATTTCACGTTACTATTAAGACAGCCTTTCTCTTAGCTCTTGCCACTGCTAAAAGGTGTAGTGAAATACATGCTCTAGCTATGGATTCACAACATTTAAGATTTAATCAATCTGATGGTTCAGTTTCCTTGATTCTTAAATCTGGTTTTTTAGCAAAAAACCAGCTTCCTTCTGTTAAACCAGATCCTATTGTTGTTCCTAGTCTTGCTCGAATATGTAAATGGGAACATACTGACAGACTTCTTTGCCCCGTTAGGGCTCTGAAATTCTATCTCAAAATGACTAGCTCTTATCGCCAAAATAGAACTAGACTTTTTCTTCCTATTAAAGGCAATAAGGATATCTCTAAAGATACTATCTCGAGATGGATATCTTACACTGTTAAACTTGCCTATAGGAAACTCACTAAACGAGATATCTCTTTCCTTAAAATCAAAGCTCATGAAGTTAGAGCTCTTTCCTCTTCTTGGGCTTTCTTCGACAAAGTTCCTCTCAATGATATACTTCAAGCAGCGGTTTGGAATAGTTCATCAACTTTTGCCAAATTCTATCTCAGAGACATGTCTCAACAAGCACAGAATCTCCAAAGTTTGGGCCCCATTGTAGTGGCCCAAAAAGTGGTGGGGGGCCAACAGCAATCAGCTATGGATGTGTAGACAACGTCAACAGCCCCCCTAGACCTGATGCTATACTAGAGAGGTACTAATTATATCTTTATTATATATATATGTTAACCCTGGATTACTTTATCCTTGGTTAAAGGATCTTATTATTGCCTTAAGCACTAATTATGTCCTCATTATATATATATAAAAAATAAATCCTTTTATTAAGCCTTAATTCAGAAGTTGGGACTAACTTATTAGGAGAAATCCTCCCTCCTATTCTACAAATTCTAGCACATTATCTATAGGTTAATGTATTACGAAGTTAAAATGAAGTTTTTTAAAAGTAAAACATATTTTAACGAGTAATACTTAACCTATAGATAAGTATTTATCGTCCCACCTCCCTTCCCTCGCTCCTTTCTCCTAATTGTGTATTGTTTTACACATAAAAGAAACTGACACGTGATCTTTTGAGCGGGAGGAACTACGTCATACAGGTAACTGTTAAAGGGACCTTCTGAATTAAGACTTTATAACGACTGAAAGGTCGTTTTTTCTGTGGAGGGGGTGAATAACAGAATAGAATAGCACATTATCTATAGGTTAAGTATTACTCGTTAAAATATGTTTTACTTTTAAAAAACTTCATTTTACTGTTCCATTTCATTTCGCCCTGTTTAGTAACAAGCACTGACCAAGGTTATAGGTCTGTTTCATTCTTTTCATTTGTTACGAAGCAGAAATGGGTTTATAAAAAAAAAGTATCTGTTTAATTGTTTCACTCTGTTTCGTAACATTCATTGACCAAGGTTTTTGGTCTGTTTCGTCCCATTTCAGAGTTTTCCCTATATATCTTATTCATTTTATTTGTTACGAAACAGAAATGGGTTTATAAAAAAACAATTGAAAGATTAGGATTAGTATCTGTTTCATTTCATAACAATCACTGACTAAGGTTATAGGTCTGTTTCATTTGTTTCTTCATTTGATAGGAAACAAAAATGGGTTTATAAAAAAAAGTGAAAGACTAGGAATAGTATCTGTTTCATTGTTTCATTTCATTTCACCCAGTTTCATAATGAGCATTGACCAAGGTTTCTGATCTGTTTCATTCTGTTTCAGAATTTTCCCTTTATATCTTATTTGTTTCATTTGTTATGAAACAGAGAAGAGCTGATAAAAAAAAAAAAAAGGGAAAGGCTGGAATAGTATGTTTTAATCTGTTTTATTTTATTTTGCCCCATTTTGTAATGAGCAATGACCAAGGTTTTTGGTCTATTTCATCCTGTTTCGTAACAAATGAAAATGACCATCAGTGAGAACTGCTATTGGTTTGTTTCATTCTGTTTCAGTCCATTCTGTTTCAGACCCCCCACCAACCATACCTCCCCCTTCAAAAAACCTGCATGTTTTTTGTGCAGTATCTGTTATTTTGTAGGTGGTGAAAAAAAACTAATGACAGAGTTGTTTACATCAGTTAAGATAAGAAGAAAGGATGGATCACAGTTTTGGCATTATTGTCCATTTTGTGGGAATCTTATCGAGGAAAAGGTGTTTAGGCACCTTGAACAGATGCATAATGACCTGGAGAGTGTTCGTTTTATTCTTCGACTCCCAAAACATTCTGTGGAAAGGCTGTTACAAGTGATCTTACTTTTGAACATGGGAGACTATAACCATAACATGAATGTACTGAAGGAAGGTCAAGGTGAAATGCTTGTTTGGTGGAAAGGTCCTGACACAGCAGATGGCAAATGTTCACCATGGGATTTCAAGCCGTGTACATTCTGTAAGAAATTTTTACACAAACTGGAGTTGGATCATCATGGACGCAGCTGCAAAATACGGAACTTCTATCAGCTGGAAATGCAGACTGACACAGGGGCTGGTATGTAAACTCCATTTTGTATACATCAATTTTGCCCCCATTTTGCAATGATACCTGTTTGTTCATTTGTTAGTTTGTTTATCATGCTTTTCTTGGAAGTGAGACGAAACTTGATGTTGGATCTGAGGAGAGGGTCACCTGTTTAACTTTATAAAAAAAGGAGATTAGTTTTGTGAGAGTTATGCTCCGTCTCGAGCGCATAACTGGGGGCATAGTGTTTTACAAGCACATTAGTTACCCAAAATATTTGGACACCAACCCCTTCCCTTTAGAACTTCTTAAAAATTTAACCCTTAAAATGTCAGTAACAACAGCACAGATGACATTCTAAAATATTTATTTTTATTTTTCAAGAAAATTTGGCTTGACATTTCATTTGAATCATCTGCCTGCATGGAATTTCGAGGCCTGTTTTCTAGGGAAAATAAGAAAAAATATTCCAAAATGTTGTCTGCAGAAAATATTACCCAGCATACTAAATGTTAAACTGAGTCTGCTGATATCATTTCTTTGAAGTGTTTCTTGTTTCCAAAGGCCTTTCAACAGAACATTTTTAATCCTTAACATTCTATGGGCTAATTTAGCAAACACCCTCATGTGTTGATGCACTTTTAAATATTGAACTTGTCAGCATCAGTTTAGCAGAAGACAATGATATTTTTCTTATTTTTCACAGACATAAAGGGTTTGATATTTCATGCAAATTGCCTCCTTAGGACAAATATGATATATTTAGAGATATTATGGTAATCATAGCATCAGATTAGAGGACATGTCAGCCTGGGCCCAGTTGTTCAAAGCATTGTTAGCTTAACAAGCTCGTTAGTGGTAAAAATGTTCACCGTTCTAGTAAGTACAATATCTGATTCACTATTTTTGTTTAAAAAATGTGAGTAGCTTTTACAAATGCAAAGCTACTTACATTTTTTCAGCAAAAATATTACCGTATATGCCATATTTAATAAAGTTTTAACGATACGTTAACTAACAAAATCATTAGTTCTGAACAACAGGACCCAGTTGTTCAAAGCTAACGATTTTGTTAGTTAACGATTCGTTAAAATTTACATCAAGTGATACGCAAATATGCTGAAATTTTTTGCTGAAAAAATGTGTGTAGCTTTTGCAGTGCAAAAGCTACTCACATTTTTTCAGCAAAAAATATTAGAATATTGTATATTGAATCCGCTAAAACAGTTAATGAAATGACCCTTAACGAGCTTGTTAAGCTAACAATGCTTTGAACAACTGGGCCCTGGTCCCTGATATTTTTTTTTTTTAATTTCTCCATGAAAGCATATGTTGTTAGTGCATATTAGAAGCTCCATGGTGAGGCGCTTCTAATGAGTGCCACAACATATGTTTTTATGAAGAAATAAGAAAATTATCATTATTTTTCAGTTGCAAAAAAAAGTGTATCTGGAGTTATGGTTATGTATATTAGACAGATGTCATAAGCCTTGTTTTCTTCTAAACAGGTGAGAAATTCCTTCAAAGAAAAGCTTCTGTAACCATCAGAGTAAGAGATAGAGATGAAACCATGAAATGGCACTATTGTCCGTTTTGTGAGAATCTAATAAAAGAAGCAACACTTAACCATCTAGAACAGTTTCATAAAGATAGCGAACGTATGCATTTGATTTTTCAACTTCCGAAACAGTCTATGGAAAGGAAGCTTCGATTAGCTTTACTGTTGCGTGAGGGAGATTACAGACACAACATGACTGTATTAAATGAAGATGTAGGTGAGATTCTTGTTTGGCTGAAAAATTGTGGTGCAGCAGAAGACAGATGTAGACCATGTGATTTTGCTGCATGTCCATATTGTAAACTGTTTTTGTACAAAGAGGGGCTTGATCATCACAAGGAAATATGTACAATAAAGAATTTCTTCCAGCTTGAATTGCCAGAGTTTGAGGATAGAGATGATGAAAATGTGCCGCCAAGTAAGTACAAATTTATGCTTCTTGATTGGTTGGATTGAAGTTTTATTGGCCCAGTCAACTCTAATAAGGTCATGTAGAGCTGGTCAGTTTATTAAACCACACTTTGCCTGGGTAGACTTATTTACCTAAGTTGTTAACCAGTATTTGTGCACATTCTTTTGCAAGAAACTGACAGCTGCCTTCTTGATTCAGCAGAAAGGAGAGCATGACCATAAAAAATATTTCATATCAATCTCCACAAAAGAATGTTGCCATACCTGGAATCACCAGTTGGACGTACATCCAACTGAGCCATCGAGGCCAAATTTATGCTTCTAGCTGCTCTCCAGATTATAATGATCTATCATTGGTGTGAGGGGTAGATAGAACAGTCCATCCCGAAAATCAATGTCTGGCATCACGAGGCTTGCCGAGTGATGCCAGACTGTGCTCGCGAGGGACAGATTTTTCTATCTACCCCTCACACGAGGGCTCTAGAAAACTGAAAAATAGCCGGTCTGAACCGAAAATAAGAATCCCGGTTTTAAATACCCACAAACGCTAATAATTCGGTCCAACAGGGTCGTTTCTTGGACGCCACTTTTTCCCCAACCAACCAATTTTCACGAATCAATGATGTATAAAAATCACAAACGGTCAAGTCTTCAAAAACTGATAACATCTGCACACCTTTTAAATACAATATTATGGTTGTTAAATGGCTCCAAACGGTCATTTGACATATATATTGGAAAGTCAGATGAATAACGGCAACTTACCGCAACACAAATTAATTACGTCATTATCCAAACATTGTCAGAAAATCAACACTTCACTGCTTCACTGTCCTTTTTGCGGAAAACAAGCCATTAACCTGAATCATCAGTATATACCCTGCTCGTTACGAAAAAAAAAAAGGATCTATATTTCATTGTTTCATTTCTTTTCACCCTGTTTCGTAACAAGCAGTGACCAAGGTTGTAGGTCTGTTTCATTACGAAACAGAAAGGGGTTTATAAATTAAAGTGTCTATTTCATTGTTTCATTTCATTTCACCCTGTTTCGTAATGAGCACTGAACAGTTTTTTGGTCTGTTTCATCCTGTTTCAGAGTTTTTCCTATATATCTTATTTGTTTCATTTGTTACAAAACAGAAATGGGTTTATAAAAAAAAGTATCTATTTCATTGTTTCATTTCGTTTCCCCCTGTTTCATAATGGGCATTAACAGTTTTTTTGGTCTGTTTCATCCTGTTTCAGAGTTTTTTCTATTATCTTATTTGTTTCATTTGTTAGGAAACAGAAATGGGTTTATAAAAAAAAAAAGTATCTGTTTCATTGTTTCATTTCATTTCGCACTGTTTCATAATGGGCACTAACAGTTTTTTGGTCTGTTTCATCCTGTTTCAAAGTTTTTCCTATATATCTTATTCGTTTGATTTGTTATGAAACAGATGTGGGTTTATAAAAAAAAATGTATCTGTTTCATCGATTTATTTCATTTTGCCTTGTTTTGTAACTGGCACTGACTAAGGTTGCAGGTCTGTTTCATTTGTTACGAAACAGGATGAAACAGACCAACAATCTCTGAAACATGATGAAAAAGACTGGAAACCTTAGACAATGCCTGTTACGAAACAGGGTGAAACGAAATGAAACAATGAAACAGATACTTTTTTTTTTTTTTTTTTTTGTAATAAAGGAATCAGTGAGAACTGCTATTGGTCTGTTTCATTTTTTTCATTCTGTTTCAGTCCATTTTAGAGTTTTCCATATATATTTAACCGTTTCATCTGTTTCTGTAACAGAGAAAAAAAACGTGTCCAAAAAAAACCTGCATGGTTTTTGTGCTGTATATATAAAAAACCCATCCATAATGCTGTTAGGCATTTTTCTTGTTACAAAGTTCAAAAGGCCATATCTCCAAAAGTAGGTTAACCAGAGTTACGGTTCTTGTCTTTTGCACCTCGTCTCATGATGCTTTACATTTGTGTGAAGTTTCATAAAAATATATGGAACCATTTTCAACTTACAGAGCGGACACGAGTACATAGTTGAAACGGCTATTGTCAGTATCTACTGTGTTCAAAGCGCCGCAACTCCAAAAGTAGGTTAACCAGGTTTATGTTTTTTTTTGTGTTCTGCAATGTCTCATGGTGCTTTACATTTGTGAGAAGTTTCATCAAAATATCTGCAATGGTTTTCAACTTACAGAGCGGACACGAGTACATTGTAGAAATGGCTATTTTCAATGTTCAGAAGGCAATAACTCAAAAAGTAGGCAAACCAGAGTTATGTGCATGTGATCTGCACATCGTCTCATAGTACTTTACATTTGTGTGAAGTTTAGTGAAAATATCTCAAACGGTTTTCAACTTACAGATCAAACGTGTACATGGTAGAAATGGCTATGTTTCAATGTTCAAAGGGCAATACTTCCAAAAGTAGACAAACCAGAGTTATGGTTCATGTGTTATACACATTATCTCATAGTGCTTTACATTTTTGATAAGTTTGGTGAAAATATCTCAGACGGTATCAGAGTTATGGAGCGGATACGAATGATGGAAGTGCTGACGGACGGATGGACACTCAAAATTTCAAATGTATAACATAATACAATCCCCACTTTTTGTGGCGCAGCATGAAAATGTGATCAGTAACCTATGAAAGTATACCTTACGACAGCAAAGACTCAGACTAGTCTAAGTAATCTGCATGGTTTTATCAAGGCTGGCAGTAAACAAACATTGAAAGCCCTGATCAGATAGTGATAAATATGCAGGCTGGTTTGGACCACATTTGTGTGCTGTGTGAAAAGGCACCTTTTCAAGTATTTCAGCTCATGTATCTTAACCCTTGCCATGCTGAATAAATTAAGATGCCATGCTCACTTCTGATTTTCAGCCAATCAGATTACTTGATATAGGTTGCTGATACAAATTCACATTCTTAAGAAGCCAACTTATCTTGATCTACACTGTTTGCAAAGGCAGGGCATATTAGGGACAAGCAGGACCAGAGTTAACGTAGAAACTTTGAAACTTTATTTAATGTTGAATATAATATAACAATGAACATAAGACCTGTATGGCTTCAGTTTCGACAAACAATTGTAGAGATGATTTAAAGCAGCACAACATTATTATGTGTTCATGGAGAAATAAGAAAAAAGTAATCTCCAGGTAAGACCTTTTTTCAACCAGAAAGTGCCAGCTTGGTTGCTCAGTTGGATGCGCGTCAGACTGGTGATCAGGAGGTTGCGGGTTTGACCCCTCCCAGGTTGACAACATTCTTTCGTGGAGATTTGATCATGAAATATTTTCTACTGTCATTCTCTCCCTTCCGCTGATTCAAGAAGAGCAGTTTTCATTTTCTGGCGGAAGAATGTGCACAATACTGGTTAACCGCTAGAGGACTAAGCCTACCCAGTAAAAGTGTGGTTAGGCAAACTGACCGCTCTCGACATGACCCATTTGATTGACTGGGCTGTAAAACCTCAACACCATCAAACAACCAGAAAGTACTGATATTTTTTTTTATTTTGTCATGAAAACATATGTTGTGGTACTCATTAGAAGCACCTCACTGAGGTGCTTCTAATGAGTACCCAAAACATATGTTTTCGTGGAAAAATAAGAAAAAATATTTAATGGATACCCCCTGTTATCTGGAGCTTTGAAAAAATATCAACATTTTTGGTTGGAGAAAAAAAGTCATATCTGGAGTTATGATCAGAGTTGATACCTGTTCAGTTATTAGGTAGGTAAAGTCAGTGCTTGGTAATTGCCAGAAATATGGCCAGTGTCATATAATATTTTGACCGAAAGGAAAACACTAGCTCTTGCCTGAACCGATTTGCATTTGTAAGCTTTTTGAGCTCTGCTAACCATTGTAAAGTTTTTAAGGAGAAATAAGCTAAAATATTCATCTGACAGCATATGTCCTTATTCTAGAGAACTTGTTAAACCTGCAGATTTTTCACCAATTTTAACAAGGGAGATAACTTTTGTGACTTCCTGTTTGCTTGCCTGGTTGCCAAGCCCCATTCTGAAAAAGAGATTTCCTATTAGTTCGAACACACGAATAATTCGAACACCCCTTACTGTTTTGAAATCACCTCCTGAAAATTACTCTTTTAGTCCGAACAGTCACGTATTTTTGTCAAACTCATTTTTTAATAGTTCGAACACGTGAAGTACGATTCACAAACTGTATATGTATATTTCGTTGATGAACATTACGTACCTCGAATTTCCATGTGCAATCCGATGAAAAAAAATGATACACATGAATTGTTACACAAAAAAAAAATAAACTTAATTTAACAAAGAAAGCAGTCACCAACAAAAGTACCTCGCCGCTTATGTGACTGATCAAAATAGTGACCGAAGCACTCGGGTCAACGCACTCTCACAGGCTGTTGAAAATTTATGTAATTTGTAAAGCTGATTCTGAAGAGCCTAAAAACAAATCAGAATTTGTTTTTTAAAGCGCAGACTCATCTGGGTCTCTGTATTTTGCAATGGTTATAAGGTACAATTTTCGTCGTTGCTATTCTGCAGGTGGTCATTAAATACTGAAACCAAAAAAGGTATCTTGCCGATTGTAAAAAAAAAAAAAGCCAAAAATAGGGCAGGGTGTCACATCGGCTTACTCCGATCAAGACCTACTCTGTTAGCTTGACAGAGTTTGCAGGGCCTAGAAACAGAGCGTCGTTTCAAACAGTCAATGCGCAGGCTGGTCCAGGTCATTGTATCTTGCCCAAAAAGTAAGTTACTATTTTGCGGATCATGAGTCTACCTCTGCATGAATCCCATGCAGCGTCCTACTGACAGGCTTACAATATTTCTGTTCTGACAAGTCAAAAAAAGTACCTTATCGCAAATATGAAAAAGGAAGATCCAGATTAATGTGCTTATATACGCAGTCCGATAAGTCTATTTTATTTATTGTGCATACTTACAAGGCCTGACATTCTTCATGTATAATATTAGTGGTTTTATTATTCTGAGTAGCCTGCGCAGCCGATCTGGTTGTGATTAATTTGTATGAACAAAATAAGGTCTGTTTATCACAGTTCAAATTTCTAGTAACATCAAAGGGATTATAAAAGTGGCCGATTCCTTTGATGGCAATAGGTTTGTTCACCCGTCAATCATGTGGCTAGTTGGTGAATGTGTCATTGAAATGTATATGATTAACCTTTACAGCTCTGTGGGCTAATTCAGCAGACGACAAATTGATCACATTTTTCCAAGAAAACTGAATTTGACATTTCATGCAAAATGTCTTCATTGGAGATAACTTGCATGAAATGTCAAACCTGTTTTTGGGACATATATGCATCAGAAAAAATATTTCTGAAGTAATTTTGCCCAGAATGCTAAGAGTTCAGTCTTTTTTTTTTGTCTTTTTTTTTACATCTAATTTCCTTACCCGTTTTACCTAATGGACCAATCCGAAAAGTCTGTGCAATTATTTCCCGTCTTCATTGTAAGGAAAAATGAATTGGTTTTAGTGTTCCTCGGGGATGGATAACATTTTGGAACATAATGTGATTTTAATTAGTCTGGATTAGTAAATTTCTGTCAATGGACGAAGGTAAACATTATAGCTTTCTACCGGCTTCGATGATCAGCACTTTCCGTGACCACGTGGCACCACCGGACTTGCCGAAAATACCGATATGGCCGAAGATCTTGATAATATAGATGGGTCTGGTTTTTGGGGGCATATTTTTTTTTTTTTTTTTTTTTTGTGGAAAAATCACAGTCTTATAGGCGGATTATTACAGTAACCGCAATGGACAGAACCAGGTTGATCCCCGAGGAAAAAAAAAAAAATCGGAAATTGCGGGGAAAAAAAAAAAAATGAGTTGCGGCGATTTTTGCGGGTCGGTCAGAGCACAGCAAACTTACAAAAGTTTAAGGATGGCCTTAGTTCTTCTTTTACACCCAAGAAGCCCAATTCGTTTTAGAGTAAATAAAATTCTGTTCGCTGAAATGAAAAGACCCGCAGAGAAGAGCGGGAGACCAAAATGCACTGAAAAGCTGGAAATCAGTGTTTTAGCATTGGTGTATTAGCGCTTTATAATTATCGCTCAACCCTTTAAGAGCCAAGCAAAATTTGTAGCTGACAAAATTTTTATTTTTTAGCCATTATTATTTTTTTTATCAGAGAAAAAAGTTTTGATATTTCATGTGAAGCATCTGCTTGACTGATGATTCACAAGAAATCTCAAGGCTTAGTTCTCTGAAAAACTTAAAAGTAAAACTGTTTTCTGCTGCAGTTGTGATTGGCGCATTACGGGTTAAATGAAGTAATACCCTTTACACGCTCTTGCATTTCTAATTCAGCAACTTATCTGTATCTCCGTTAACCCTTAAACCGCCAGTCTCAACTGCAGCAAACAACATTTTTTACTTTTTCTTATTAGTCAGAGAAATTAAGCCCTGACATTTCATGTGAATTGTCTACTTGGTAGACAATATTGGTAGACAATTCATATGATATGACAAGACTTGTTTTCTCTGAAAACAAAAAAAATAAATACCACAAATTTTGCTTGGCACTTTAAAGGTTAAATGTCTTCACAACGTGATCTTTGAACAAACTCTAAATGGCAGCCAGCTTGGATTTATGATTAATTATGTTTTCATGGAGAAATCAGAAAAATCCTTACCTGATACCCACTCTAATCTAAACCTGTGGACACAAAACCGTGTAGTAAAATGGATTTGTTGAAGAGAATATTTCCTAGTATTTAACCCATTGTAGTCTGGAGACCCCTGAAAGGGTAACTGGCAAACATTGCAGACCCAGATCAGATGTGGCAGAATGCGGCATCTGATCAGGGTCTCCACTGTTTGCAAATAGTTTAGCTATTTTTCCTTAGGAGCAGCTAAGTCACATAGCCTGACATAACCTAAAATTGAAATTGGACTATTCCAGTATATACTGAGGGGAGAGTTTATTTAGTCTAAACCTGACATAACCTAAAATTGAAATTGGACTATTCCAGTATATACTGAGGGGAGAGTTTATTTAGTCTAAAATGGGCTAAGGTAAATATGCTATCTTTTGCTTTTCAGCACATGAGGAGGGACTGTCAGAGGGGACTGAGTGGAAGAAAACAGTTGTACACCACTCCTGTTTGTTTTGTGGAAAAATATTTGGACAAATATTTCGACACCTTTTTGACAGCCACAAAGATGAGCTTAGTGTAAAAATGGTTTGTGAGCATCGGCGGGACTCACTAGAGAGAAGAGTTAAACTGGCTTTACTTAGGAACCAAGGAGATTACAAGTACAATATAAAGGTGCTAGAGAAAGATTGGAGCAAAGGGTTGGTTCTTTCAAATTACCGTAGCCCCTTTGAACCAGGCCATTGTTTTCCTGCAGATTTTGCTCCATGTGAGTATTGCAGAGGATTTGTATGGAAAAAGTGGATGTCATGCCACTTAAGAGGGTGTCAAGTGAAGAAATTCTACAACCAGTTTGATCTTGGCAAGTTGCAGGATGCAGTCGGAGCTGAGAGTTCATCTGTTGCTATCTGTGAAGATCAGAATCTGCCAGCCAGTACTGGTGGAAATTTTCCAGGTAAATGGAATACCTCCAAATAAGGTGCTTTTTTCAGCCAACCAGCACAGTTGCTCTGTTGGAAGAGTGCCAGAAAGACTTTAACCCTTAAACTGCCAATCACAACAATTGTCATCTGCTTTGTCATCTTGTGATTTTAAAAGTCATTTTTGCAAACAGTGTGGAACCAGATCAGACTGCTCCTCTAGGATCAGGGCCCACACTGTTTGCCTGTATGCAAAAATAGGTTTGAAAAGTTTGCAAGAATATTCAGCAGACGACATAAACAGATGACATTTTCAGATGTGTGGCATTTTAAGGTACTAGCTGTTCTATCAACTGGCCCTCAGCATTAAGAAAGTAGAGCTAAGAATTAGAACTGGTCAGCTGGTGTCAGTGGTTGGAATATCATGTCATGTGTCTTGGGTGACTGGGTTGATTATCATGTCATGTGTCTGGGGCATAATATTTCAGTGAAACAGCACTCTAAAAGTGAGCATTGAGCTACCTGTCACATGCAGACACCATCATGATATGACTGAAAGATTATTGAAAGCGATGTAAAACCAGATTCAAATAAAAAAAAAAAATTCAGCCAAAAAGTATCCTGATATTCTTCTTATTTCTCTGTGAAAATGTTCTTATTTGAATCATCTCACTGAGTTGCTTCTAATAAGCAGCCACATAATACATTTTCTTAGAGAAATAAGAAAAATATCTAGGAAGGTGCTTCTAACAAGTATCCACAACATGTTTTTGTGGGGAAATAAGAAATTTATTTACCTGGGCCCAGTTGTTCAGAGCATTGTTAGCTTAACAAGCTCATTAGTGGTCAAAATGTTAACTTTTCTAGTAAGTACAATATCTAATTCACAGGTATTTTTGCTAAAAAAATGGGAGTAGATTTTGCAAATGCAAAAGCTACTCACATTTTTTCAGCAAAAATATTAGCATGTATGCCATATTTAATGATCAAAGTTTCAACAATACATTAACTAACGACATCATTAGTTTTGAACAACTGGGCCCTGATTCCTTGCTATCTGGAGCTATTTAAACAGAGTGGCCAGCTGACTGTACTTTATCTTATGTTTTTTATGCCCCCGTCATCGGCATGATGCTGGAGGCATATAGTGTTCAGGTTGTGCGTATGTATGTACATTATTTGGTACATCCATATATGATCCTGTTAGACACAATGTAAGATTTTTGTTAGAGGTAGATTTCAGGGTTCCTATAATTGTAGGAACTTGAAATTTGGTATGAGGATTTATATGAGTACAACAGGAATATTCAAGAATCAGGTCACGGTGACCCATACATCAGGGTACACTGACTTCTGACTACGACCCATACATCACAGTCCACTAACTCTGACTTATGTTATTTTGCTAAGTTGAGATTTTTGTAAGAGGTAGATTTCAGGGTTCCTATTATTGTAGCAACTTGAAATTTTGTATGAGGACTTTATGACTTTGTCTTTGCGCAGTTTTATGAAGGTACCAAAGGTGGAGGCATCTGTGTACTTCAAACACATTTCTAGTTATATACTCTAAAAGGAGAGAATTTAATCTCCTTAGGAGCGTATGGAAAAGCAAATTCTTTCCTCTTGGAGAAGACCACTTTACAGAAGACCAGCTCAACATGACCTTAACCCTTGTCCTGCTGAATAAATTAAGATGCCATGCCCACTTCTAATTTTCAGCCAATCAGATTACTTGATCCAGGTTGTTGATACAAATTCACAAACTTAATGACAAACAGTGCAGATCCAGATCAGTTGGCTTCAGAAGCCAACTGATCTGGATCTACACTGTTTGTCAAGGCAGGGTATATCTGGGTTCAGCAGGACAAGGGTTAACTTTTTAAAATAGTGGTCTTCCATGAGCACATATCAGCGAGTCATTTAGTAAATAAAACACATGAAAATTGTGTGGTAGGAACAAGAATAACAAAAAGTTATACAAAAAGATTTTCCTATTCATATGAAAACAAAAGTTTATATTAAATGTAGATTTGCTGTTAATATTGGATAGGGAGGTTTTGGATTTATTGACTAAAACATGGGCTCAAAAACAGTGCTGCATGTGTGAATTGATATAAAAAAAGTGAATAATAATTTTATATTACCTAAGCCTGCTGTGTGAAGTCTGATTAAATATACTAAAATATTTAAAAAGGTGTACCCGTCAAATGTGAAGTCCCTGCAAGCATATAGGAGCTCGCTTTTTATAGCCCACAGATTGAGGATGGTGCCCTCATTCAGTTTGACATCATTGTGCTGTTTCAGAGCAACCATGCATGCAGTTTGCTTTCATAATTGGGCTAATGACCATGCATACAGTTTGCTGAATCGGGCAAATAACCATGCATACAGTTTGCTGCCATAATCGGGCTAAGAATCTTGCATACAGTTTGCTGCCATAATTGGGGTGATAATCATGCATACAGTGTCCTGTCATAATTGGGTTAACAATCATGGACACAATTTGCTGCCATAATTGGGTTTACAATCATGCATACAGTTTGCTGCCATAATTTGGTTAACAACTATGCATACAGTTAGCTGTCTTAATGGGTTCACAATCATGCATACAGTTTGCTGCCATAATTTGGTTAACAACTATGCATACAGTTTGCTGCCATAATAAGTTTTCAATTATGCATACAGTTTGCTGCCATAATTTGGCTAACAATCATGCATTCAGTTAGCTGCAGTTAAACAATTATGCATGCAGTTTGCTGCCATAATTGTGTTAACAATTATACATACAGTTTGCTGCCACAATTAGTCTAATAACCATGACTACACTTTGCTGCCATAATTGAGTTAATAACCATGCATGCAGTTTGCTGTCATATTTGGGTTAACAATCATGCATACAATTTGCACCTGTAATTGGGTTTACAATCATGCATGCAGTTTGCTGCCTTATTGGGTTAACATTTATGTGTACAGTTTGCTGCCATAATTGGTTAAATAACCATGCATACACTTTGCTGCCATAATTGGATTAACAACTATGCATGCAGTTTGCTGCCATAATTGGGTTTACAATCATGCATACAGTTTGCTGCCATAGTTGGGTTTACAATCATGCATGCAGTTTGCTGCCATAATTGGGTTAACAATTATGCATATAGTTTGCTGCCATAATTGGTCTAATAACCATGACTACACTTTGCTGCCATAATTGGGTTAACAACCATGCATGCAGTTTGCTGCTATAATTGGGTTAACAATCATGCATACAGTTTGCTGCCATAACTGGGTTTACAATCAATTATCATGCATGCAGTTTGCTGCAATAATAGGGTTAACAATTATGCCTACAGTTTGCTACCATAATTGATCTAATAACCATGCATACACTTTGCTGCCATTATTCGGTTAACAACCATGCATGCAATGTGCTGCCACAATTGGGTTAACAATCATGAGTACAGTGCTGCCATAATTTGGTTTACAATCATGCATGCAGTTTGCTGCCATAATTGGTTTAACAATTACATGTACAGTTTGCTGCCATAATTAATCTAAAAACCATGCATGCAGTTTGCTGCCATAATTGGGTTAACAATCATACATACATTTTGCTGCTGTAATTGGGTTTACAGTCATGCATACTGTTTACTGCCAACTATGCATACATTTTGCTGCCATAATTTGGCCAATAACCATGCATACAGTTTGCTGGGGGTTATCAACCATGCATTCATTTTGCTGCCATAATTGGGTTTATATTTATGCATACAGTTTGCTGCCATAGTTGGGCTAATAACCATGCATACAATTTGCTGCCGTAGTTGAGTCAACAACCATGCACACCATGCACACAGTTTGCTGCCATAATTGGGTTAACAACAATGCATACAGTTTGCTGCCATAATTGGGTTAACAACCATGCATACACTTTGCTACTGTAATTATACCCCCGACTTAAGAAGTAGGTGGAGGGGTATATAGTTTTTGCCTTTCCATTCATCCGTTTGTTCCTTCGTTCCTTCATCCTTCCGTCACTTTTGTGTAACTAGGGTCAAAGTTTTTGCATCAAAGTTTATAAAACCTTACATTTTAAGGACCCTTTGATGAATTTTATTTATGCTTGGCATGGTGGTAGATATAGGTCTAAGTAAACTGGCTGCAGTCAAAATTGGGTTGACTGTGCCCTAAAACCTCAACACAAACAAAATCTACTGAAGTTGTCTTGTCACATACCAAAAGCAAGTCAGTGTGAGAGTCTATGGGCCTGTGACCTACATTTTAGACAAAAAAAAAAAATCACTTATCTGGCGTATACCTCCTGTACTTTAATGGGTAGCATGTGAGGTAAAAAGTTCAGAAGACAACATTTTGAAATATTTTTTCCCAGAAAATGGGCTTTTGCATTTCATGGAAATTGTCTTCATGGTAATTGTCTCCTTAGGAGACAATTTTCATGCAATATCAAAGCCTGTTTCTTGGAAAAATGAAAAACAAATCATTAGTTTGTCATCTTCTAAATTAGCCCAGAGAGTGGTAAAGTTTAAAGCTTAGGCTGACTAAATTTGGATACATATTTCAGCTGGTTTGGGACAGTGAATTTTTCTAGAGTAACTTTCCTTCTTTTGTCTGCATGTTCGCAATATCCTTGATATGTTGGCATAGCCCCATATAAGAGGGGTTTTCCAGATAATATTTTGTTATGGCGCCATATTGGGATCCGCTTTTCATCCGTTTGCCCATCCATCCATTCATTCATTCGTCTATCTGTCAACATTTGCATCAAGCCTAACATCAACCCAAATGTTCAAATTCATTTCCCAAGAACTATAAAGGCTACAGTGATTCTTGGTATAAGCTAGCACTTAAGGATGACAACTCAGACAGCAGTATCCATATTGACCTTGACCTATATTTCATGGTTCACTGACTTTGCTCCATTGCAGGTGCGACATAACCTTCAACAGAATTCTTGTTCTTATTTCAGCACAGAAACATGTTTTGGGTACTCATTAGAAGTGCCTTGGTGAGGCTTCAAATGAGTACACACAGCATATGTTGTTGTATAGAAATAAAAAAAAAAAAATATCAGTACTTTTCAGATAAAGAAAACACCTGGAACTATGTGTAGGATGTGGGCTTGCCGGCAGGGCCATTGCTGACGGCAGTTTTCAGGTTAGATTTTTGCTGACCTTGACCTGATTTTCAAGGTTAGCACAGGACAAATGAGCCAGGGCACAGCATTTCTTACAAGACAGGGCCCAGTTGTTCAAAGCTAACGACATTGTTAGTTAACGATTTGTTAAAATTTACATTGAGTGATACGCAAATATGCTGAAATTTTTTGCTGAAAAAATGTGAGTAGCTTTTGCAGTGCAAAAGCTTCTCACATTTTTTCAGCAAAAACTATCAGAATATTGTACATTGAATCCGCTAAAACAGTTAACGAAACGACCCTTAATGAGCTTGTTAAGCTAACGACTCTTTGAACAACTGGGCCCTGGTTGTGTGCAGCAAAGAATCATATCAGTTTACACATCTGCTCAGTCTGATCCGAGCCTTCCCAGGGCACTGTTGGTAGCCAAGGAGCTAAAGCTTCTTCATGCTGATAGTGAAGACGGATCAGTCTGCACAGCTGCTCAGGCTGATCTGAAGTCTTTACTAGCCGTACTTGCAGTCTTGTAGGAAATGCTGTGCCCTTGTTCAGGTAGATTTACTTGGCGAGACACAGTGGACTCCTCATTTATTTTCTTAACCCTAGTCCTGCTGAACCCATATCTGTCATGCTTTTACAAACAGTGTAGATCCAGATCAGTTGGCTTCTGAAGAAGCCAGCTGATCTGGATCTGCAATGTTTGCCATTTAGTATGTGAATTTATATCAACAATCTGGATCAAGTAATCTGATTGGCTGAAAATTGGAAATGGGAGTGGCATCTTAATTTATTCAGCAGGAGAAGGGTTAAGCTGAAGGACAAATGTGCTGCGGCATCAGAAAATGTATCTTTGGACATGTACACCTAGCAAAAAAAAAAAAAAAAACATTCCTGATTAATATCTTCTCTTCTTTAACAGTACTATTTTCTGAGGCAGAGAAAAAGTTGTTGTGTTCCATCAGACCATACAAGGTCTTCCATCGCCAACATCGCTGTACTCTTTGTGGAGTGTTAATAGGGAAATGGCCGGGAAGACATATACTTACAGCCCATAAAACCACAGATATCATCAAGTCGATTCTGAAGCTTCCCAGAGACTCAGAGGAGAGAAGAATTAAAATGATGTTGCTGTGGACGATTGGTGAATACAAACACAACATGAATGCGTTAAGAACAGGGCAAGGCAAATTACACGTGAACCGCTTCAGCAAAAATGATTACAATTCACAGAATCTAATTTGTATTCCTGCAAAATTTGCTGTGTGTGAATTCTGTAGAAAGTGGTATATGAAAACCCGGATTTTAGATCACTACAATGTCTGCCAGGTGAAGAAAGTATACAAGCAGCTAAACCTTGAAAAGTTCTGTGAAGCGGTTGATTCAGCATCTGTGACTCCACCTACAGGTACGTCCCATAGGATTTTACAACGGGAAATGACCTAAAATTTTCAAACATTTTATTCCATTCATTTTTGGCCTATATTATCCTTTTTGTCGCACCTGCGTGCTAACGCAGGTGCAATATAGGTGTGCCGTGACCCGTCCATTTGTCCGTTCGTCAACAATTGACTTGTGAGCGCAACTCCTCCTACAGTTTTTGGCCAATCGTTTTGAAACTTCACAGATGTTTTGGCCATGGCATGTAGATGTGCATATTGTTTGCTCATAATTCTCAGTTTTTTTGTTGTTTTTTTTTCAACTTTTTCCGCTTTGTTAACTTAGTCGTTTTTTACCTAAAACCCTTATAGTCAGTGGGTGTCTTGTGAGCGCAACTTCTCCTACAGTTTTTGGTCAATCATTTTGAAACTTCACAGATGTTTTGGCCATGGTGTGTAGATGTGCATATTATTTGCTCATAATTCTCAGATTTTTTTTTTTCAACTTTTTCCGCTTTGTTAACTTAGTCAGTTTTTACCTAAAACCCTTATAGTCAGTGTGTGTCTCGTGAGCGCAACTCCTCCTACAGTTTTTAGCCAATCATTTTGAAACTTCACAGATGTTTTGGCCATGGTGTTTAGATGTGCATATTGTTTGCTCATAATTCTCAGATTTTTTTTTCACCTTTTTCCACTTTGTTAACTTAGTCAGTTTTTACCTAAAACCCTTATAGTCAGTGTGTGTCTCGTGAGCGCAACTCCTCCTGCAGTTTTAGGCCAATAGTTTTGAAACTTCACTGATGATTAGGTCAGGGTCTGAAGATTTGCATATTGTTTGCACATAAATCTCAGTTTTTTTGTTTGTTTTGGGTGTCTCATGAGCGCAACTCCTCCTACAGTTTTTGGCCAATCATTTTGAAACTTCACAGATGATTGTTTGCATATAAATCTCAGATTCATTTCAGCCGAGTTAGGGGCCCTTTATTTATGCCCAAAATTGGTTTCCGCTCAATATCTTGTGAAAGAATTGATGGATTAGGATCATATTTTGCATACATATTGTTGTTAACAATACCTAGCTTTGGATTGCCACACGACATTTTTCGTCAATTTTCAGCTGAGTTACTGGCCTTGATTAATGGGCAAAAATGATATCCGCACAATATCAATATCTTGTGAAATAATGGACAGGTTTAGATCAAATTTTGCAAGCCAATATTCCAAATTTTCTACTTTGTCCATTTTTCTTACAAACTAACCCATCAATTTCTTGAATACTGCAAAATAGGTTTTTTTCAATACAAATAGGAACTTGCGACATCGCTGTCCGCGGATTTCTTGTTATGCAGTTGTTTCTTAACCCTTAAACTGCCAATCACAACAACTGTCGTCTGCTTTGTCACCTGCTTGTGATTTTAAAAGTCATTTTTGCAAACAGTGTGGACCCAGATCAGACTGCTCCCCTAGGAGCTGTCTGATCTGGGTCCATACTGTTTGCCTGCTTGCAAAAAAAGATTTGAAAAGTTTGCAAGAATATTTAGCAGACAACAGAAACAGACAACATTTTCAGATGCAGGTTTTCTTGGCGTTTTAAGGGTTAAAATACTTTGTGGAATGGTCAACTTTTTGAGTTTTGACATGATAAACTATTTTAGTTTTGCACTGTTTTAAACAGTGCAGACTCTGATCAGACTGCTCCTTTAGTCTGCACTGTTTGCATGAGCCAATGGGTCTGCACTGTTGCATATGGCATTTTGTCAGAAACTTTAGTGTATAAAATTTTAGGGCATTTCTCATCTGTCCAAAGTAAAATTTAACCAAACAGTGATTGTCCAAAAATTTTGTGCATCTCTTTTCTGACAAAATAGCATATGTAAACAGTACAGGGGCATTCGGATCTGGGTCATTCTTTTGCCTTTCCTTCAAGTATTTTGTGAAGCAAATGCACAAACAACAAAATTTAGGTAAAAAAAGATCTGATACAAGGTCTGAAATTTTAGGACATTGCCATTTAATATGGCATAACAAAAAAACTTAGGTGGTTGTTAGAAGTTCATTGAGTTCTATGCAAGTCTAGACATCAATTAGGTTGACCTTTGACCTTTTTTAGCAAGGCCAAAGTTGCTTCCCTATACATTTCTGTGGGGAAAATCATAGCTCCAAATAGAGCTCTTTTTTTCAGCCTAAAAGCATTGATATTTTTTTCTCCATGAAAACATATATTGTGGGTACTCATTAGAAGTGCCTCAGCACTTCTGTTGAGTACCCATAATATACCTTTTAATTGAGAAATAAGAAAACTATTTTCCTGATAATCCCTTATATAGAAAATGTTGACTACTGTCCTTTCGACATCATTTGGAAAGACATTTTTGCTTGGCATTTCATTTTAAATGAAAATATTTTGTTCTGATTGGTCATATCTTATCAGAACCCATTTGTCTTTTCCATTTCTGTGTTTTGTTCTCAAATATTTACCCTAAAATTAAATTAATGGCCAAAAATTGGTCTGATCTATGTAGTTAAGTGATTTTTGGAAATTTTGACTAAGAAAATATTTTTTATTTTTCTTTGCTGAATTTGAATTATTGATGTTTCACAACAGTATTGTGAAAATTTCAGAAAAAATTGAACAAGCGGAAGTTGATGAAAATCTGCCTCCAAGTTACCTACCCTACAGATTTCTGCATAATTTGCATTCTTTTTTACTATGGGAAAAAGTGAACATATTTGATTTTTTATTAACCAGTAGTATAGGGAATGGGGGTTCTAGAGCACTTCCAGATCGGACTGCAGAGGCTCCCACTTGCGGCGGGGGATTCTGGACCACCTCCCAAATTAGGTCCAGTAGACCTTCCCGCGTAGATAGATTACTATGGCGCATTTCTTGTCAGGGCTACCGATGTTTCGGCTACCATATAGTGGGGGTTCTGGGCCACCCCTAGATCGGGGCCCAAAAAGGGATCCCAGTAGCAGCGCGGGGTTCTGGACCACTTCTAGATCCGGCCGGCCCCCATGCAGACAAACAATTGCCGGCCTGTGCCCCGAGAGGCCTGGATTCCCTCTATCTGCCCCCGGGGCAGTTCTCGCTTTGGAGGCATGGCTGTCTCCCAACACATCGACTATGTCCCATACTTCCTCCACCTCTCTAGACGGGAAATCCTGGAAAGTGCTTGGCAAGTGCTTGGCAGGTGCTTGGCAAGTGCTTGGCAGGTGCTTGGCAAGTGCTTGGCAAGTGCTATGTAGACATGGGAAGGTACTTGTCTTTGCCCTGCAAGCGCCGTGTAGGGACAGGAAAGTGCTTGTCTTTGTTTCGCAACAGGCGCTTGTCTTTGCTCAGCACTGGAAGACGCTTGTCTTTGTTTCACAAGTGCTGTGCCATGCCCCCCAAGCAAGTGCTGGGCCATGCCTCCAAAGCGAGAACTGCCCCGGGGGCAGATTGAGGGAATCCAAACCCCTCGGGGCGCGGGCCGGCAATTGTTTGTCTGCGCGGGGGCTGGCCCGATCTAGAAGTGGTCCAGAACCCCATGCTGCTACGTGGGATCCCTTTTTGGGCCACGATCTAGGGGTGGCCCAGAACCCCCACTATATGGTAACCGAAACATTGGTAGCCCTGACAAGAAATGCACCATAGTAATCTATCTACGCGGGAACGTCTTCTGGACCTAATTTGGGTGGTGGTCCAGAATCCCCCGCCGCCATGTGGGAGCCTCCGTGGTCCAATCTGCAAGCGGACTAGGTTTCCCCTATTCCCTATACTACTTAACCAATGACTAGAGTAAAACTTTTTATGCACAGGTGGTTACGACAGATGGGTTTGCATTAAATCAAGACAAAAGTTTGCAAATTTACTTCCTCTGTGTAAAGCACCAAGCAAAAAACATCTTTCTGAAATATGTTGAAAGTGCAGCAGTTAGTAGATTCTAAAAGAAATGACCCTTGAGAGCAATGAACACACTCACAGGAAACAGCTGAAGTGTGGAAGTCTTCTGGGTCAAACTAGCTACTTTCAAAATGGTTTCAGTGCAGAAGTATACGTAATGAAACTTATCACAAGTCATTGCCTCATATATCACTTTGACCTATCCTATGTATAAAAGAACTAAGGTAAATGTTCTAAAATTTCGTACATCAAGTTTCTGACAAAATGGCATATTCAAACAGTGCAGAACCAGATCAGTCTCATCAGGATCTACACAGTTTGCCATTCCACTAGGTATATTAAGAAACAACTGCATAAAAAGCAAAATTTAGGCACAATAAGTATTGGATAAAAGGTTCCAAATTTTAGAACATTTACTGTATGCCAGGGTTGTGGAATTATCAAATTTGTTTACATGTCCACTAACAAGTATAGGTCAAAATCCATTTTATTTGTCCAACCAAGATTTTTGGCGAGGCACTTCTAATGAGTACCCACAACATATGTTTCCTTTGAGAAATAAGAAAAATATAAATCTCATAATCTGAATACTCTTAGGTAGATCTGTGAAGTCCTTATCCCTGAGGACATGTAAATTGAAATTGCTGGTCCTCAGGGAAATGACTGATTATTTGGCAGACTTATTAGGGCTGAGGAGTAGATCACCTGAATCATTAATGAAAAAATCAGATTAATCTTATGAGTTATGCCCCTTTTCAAGTTCATTATTTAACATCCCTTATACTTGTGTAGGGTCAAGCATATATATAATTTGGAGCATAGTGTTTTACAAACATACATATATGATTTATTCAATTTCAGCTGAAGATGAAACTAAAGTGACAATCAGATTTTGGAATGGGAAGTCCAAGAGAAAAGCTGTAAGATTTTGTCCTTTCTGTGAAAAGCTTATCCAACAGGAGATAAGTACCCATGTTTTAACAGTGCACAAGGACTCTGATAATGTGCGTCAGATACTTCAACTTCCGGAAGGTGCTAAGGAAAGGAAAATGAGATTAAAATTACTGACACATGAAGGTACTTATAAACACAATATGAAAGTAATGAAAAGGGGCTGTGGTGATTTTTATGTTTCACAAAAGAAGCGCGACAATCTGGGAAGCCAAGATTATACACTAGAAGATTTTACTGCCTGTGAGTATTGTAAACTGTTCATGTGTAAGAAATTGGTTACGCAGCACCAAGGAACATGTCGAATGAGGAAATACTTACATCCAAAACATGAACCAACAGAGATGCCGAAACACAAACCTGCAGAGATGCCAGGGCTTAAATCCAGGGAGGTGCTAGGGCCTAGACCAGCAGAGGACCTGGGTTCCAAATCAGTAGAGGTGCTAGGGCCAAAACCAGTGGAGGTCCTGGGGCCAAAACCAATCAAGGTGCTATGGTCCAAATTAGTGGAGGTACCAGAGCCCAAATCAAGGGAGATACCAGAACCCAAACCAATAGAAGTTGTGAAAAAGAAAAGATTCAATATGAATCCGAGGAAAAGTCTTCCTGGTTTGGCTCTACTAGGTATGTACCTCATTAAGTTTTGGTCAGATATGTTTGAGAAAACAATGTGAACTCTTTATTCTTAAGAGCCCTTGTCCTGCTGAATAAATTAAGATGCCATGCTCATTTCTAATTTTCAGCGAATCAGATTACTCGGTCAGGATTGTTGCTTTAAATTCACATACTTAATGGCAAACAGTGCAGATCCAGATAGTTGGCTTCTGAAGAAGCCAACTGATCTGGATCTACACTGTTTGCAAAGGCAGGACATATCAGGGTTCAGCAGGACAAGGGTTAAAATGCCAGGTAAAATTATGATGAAGTTCTAATGTTTTACATTATTTTTCTGAGAAAGGAAGGTTTGATGTTTCATGGGAATTTGCATTGAATATTGAACCTTATTTTCTCTATCAAAATGGCATCTCTGAAGTGTTGACTGGCTCTTTAAGGGTTAAAAGGGCCAGTCACAATAATAGCATATGACACTTTTATGTTGTTTTTTTTTGTGTTTTTTTTTTTTAATTTCTGAGAAAATAATGCTTGACATTTTATGTGAATGGTTTTCTACGCAGATGATTAACAGAAATGTCAAGCATTATTTTCTCAGAAAAAACAAAACAAAACAAAAAAAAACCCATATTTCAGAATGTCTTCTGCTAAGCGTTTATTTGTTATCAAACTTGCAGATAACTAGGACAGGCATAACATCTGCACCAAGTTTGAATTTTAATCAAACAGGCCCGTCGCTGGGAAAGTGGTCCGGCGGAGGTTAGCGGCGAGTGCCAAAGGCACGAGAGGGGGAGGAGAGCACGAGAGTGGGGATTTTGAATTATTGACGCCTGTAATGCATTTTAATGCATTTTGGAAGCTTTTGGGGCCAGAATTTCAGTCAATCAAAGTCAAAAAGTTTTATACATAACTTGCCGACCGACATGTTCTTTGATTTAGAATAATTTGAAAAATAGATTGAGGGGATTTAAACTTTTTTCTATGGCACTCTTTAATACATCCTGGATCAAAGCTCAACAAGTTTATCATGTATTTGAGATATCATCTATTGATACTAATCCTTTAAAGATAATGAATTAAATCTAACAGGTGTCATTATAATTATTGCAGTGTTTGGCATGGCATGTGACTGTTTTGTTTTCACACCTTTGACAGGCTTACAGGTGAAACGAGCCACGAGCATTATTGATAATTGCATTAACAAAACAGGCATTAAATGCAGCACATTTGATAATGCAATTAAACAATTTCACAGATAAGCACAACAGAAAAGGCTGAAATAAAAAAAAAAGTGGTACGGCCGAAAGCATGTTCGGCCAACAGGGGTGTAAAATTCCACTCGCCCGCTCGCATTTCCGAGTAAATTTTAAGGCAGGGCAAGTGAGATTTTCAGAACTTTCTTCTCTTTTTCTTCATTTTTAGCATCTAAATGAAAAATTCAGACCATAAAGGCGAGTAAGTTTTGAGGGAATTTTACACCTCTGGCCAAAAAAGTTGTCCGGCGCTTGCCGGGCAGCCGCCGACAGCCTTGTCAAATGGGACAATACACTTCAGATTTAAAAACAAATTTTTTTCAACAGACATATAATGAGGAAAACTTGTCTGATCGATAATGTTTTCATGTTTTTATTGGAAGTTGATCAGACTCGCTGATAATGAGTCTGTTCATCCATGGACACTTTGAAAAAAAAGGTCCTTGTATCTCAGCCTCCATAGCTGCTAGACCCCATCAAACTTAATCAGTATATTTGTCTTACAGTCCTAGTTGACCTATTACAAAACTTGGCTATCTCGACCTACTTTTGCAAAAAAATCAACACCTAGTCAGTCTACCTACTCTAAGTCTTTGGACAGACAAGCTTGAGCAAACAATGTAGACCCAGATCTGATACTCCATTCCACATTCTCAAGGTGCTTCTAATGAGTACCATATTAACCCGTTATTGGACAGACAGGCCTGAACAAACATTGTAGACCCAGGTCAGATGCTGCAGAATGTGAGGTCTGATCAGGGTCTGCACTGTTTGTCACTCAGCCAGATATTTTTAGACAAATCTGTCTGTACAGTGAACCCTCGTTACAATGACAACATTTGTTCCCAAAGACATTGCCTTAAAATGAATTTGCTGTTGTACAGAATACTTCATGAGCAGATTCATATGTAAGAAAGATCATATTTTGTTATTTTCTAATAGATCATATGTTTTGGATATTTGTTAGAATTGCCTTACTGAGGCAATTCTAACAAATATCCAAAACATATGTTTCTTAAGAGTATTAATTACAATATTCGTGCATAATTTTAACTAATTGTTAACCTTTTAGCAAAGGTTTCATGACATTCATATTGTCATTATAACAAATTTTGTCGTTATATCAAGTGTTGGTACAAAGAGGGTACAAAGAGTAGTAATTTGGACTGATTCAAGTTTTACAACGAATATAGTAACGAGTTAAGATGTCGGATATTTCGGGTAAATATGGTACCAACAAATACATTTTTTGTGGAGAAATAAAATATTTATTTTGATATTTCTCTTATCCAGGGCCCAGTTGTTCAAAGCATCGTTAGCTTAACAAGCTTGTTAGTGGTCAAAATGTTAAGTCTTCAAGTAAGTACAATATCTAATTCATAGGTATTTTTCTGAAAAAATGTGAGTAGCGTTTGCAAATGCAAAAGCTACTCACATTATTTCAGCAAAAATATTAGCGTATTTGCCATATTTAATGATTAAAGTTTTAATGATATGTTAACTAACAACATCGTAAGTTTTGAACAACTGGGCCCTGAGGTATGAACAAACTAAGCTGTTTGCTGTTTTGTTTTTCAGATGAACGGAAAAACAGTATAAATGAGTTGAAGGAGCTGTCAATTGAAAAAAGAGTGTTACCAGGTAATAATAAAAATGTAAAATGGTAATACCCCGTCATTATTGTATTGCAGGCAGATAACGCTGTCAAAAATAGATGAAATTTGCCCATTAGCATGTTGCAGGCAGATAAGTCTGTCACAAATTGATGAAATCTGCCGATTAGCAATCCCAAACCAGATCACCACAATAGCATTGCATATACCAAGTTTCGTGAAAATCCATCGACATTTACTCAAGTTATTGGCTGGAAAGGAAAATATGGACATATCTCATGCAGATTACTTCATTGGCAAAATTTGCCCATTAGCAGTCCCGAACCAGATCTCCACCATATCAATGCACATACAAAGTTTGGTGAAAATCCATTGACATTTTACTCAAAATATCGTCCAGAAATGAAAATATGGACAGATGGCTGACGGACAGACAGACAGACATGACAACCAATGTGATACCATAATACCCCGCCATTATCGTGTGGTGGGGTATTATAAAGTGTTAGGTGAAGAATTTTGTTTTTACCCTGAATGCTTAGCTTTTATTTTTCCCAGAAAATAGGCTCTGACATTTCATGCAAATTATCTCCTCTGGAGGCAATTTGCATGAAATGTCAAAGCCTATTTTCTAAGAAAAGTAAGAAAAATATCATCAATTTGTCATCTGCTGACTTTGCATAGAGAGTGGTAAAGATTAAAGCCCTGATCACACAGCAGATGGCACTTTGACATTTTTTTTTTTTTCAGAGAAAATAAAGTTTGATATTTAATGTGAGATGTCAGCCTAGCAGATGATTCACTTGAAATGTCAGACCTGGTTTTCTCTGAAAAATAAAATCAGTTTTAGAATGTTATCTGCTACAAATTGCTTAGCACTTTAAGGGTAGATTTTTTTCCCTGTTTTATATAATTATTTTCAGAGAATTGGCATTTCATAGGAATCATCTACTAGGCAGATGATTCACATAAAAAGTCAAGCCTTATTTCTCTGAAAAAAAAAATCAAAATGTTGTCTGTTGCAGTTTTTATTAGCACTTTAAAAGATTAAGTCAGTTACAGGACATTATTTCTGACAGCTGAATTCATATGCTTTTTTAATGATCCCTAAACACATTACATTTTTTAAAAAAAATAGCATTTATGCTTTAATTTTTATACGCCCGTTTGAAAAACGGGACGTATTATGTTACGGGGTATGGCGTCCGTCCATCCGTAAACTTTTTCATTTCCGGCTAACTCCTCCTACAGTTTACATCCGATTAAGCTGAAACTTAGTATATTGTTAGACCATGATGTGGCGCAGCGCATATTGTTTCCAGGTTACAGTCCACCAAATATTTGCAGAGTTATGTCCCTTAGAAAATTTCTGTAAACTTTTCATTTCCGGTTAACTCCTCCTACATTTTACATCTGATCAAGCTGAAACTTCATATATAGTTAGACCATGATGTGGAGCAGCGCATATTTTTCGAGGTTACAGTCCACCAAATATTAGCAGAGTTACGCCCCTTTGAAAATTTCAGTAGACTTTTCGTTTCTGGCTAACTCCTCCTACAGTTTACATCCGATCAAGCTGAAATTTGGTATATAGTTAGACCATGATGTGGCACAGCGCATATTGTTTCAAGGTTACAGTCCACCAAATATTAGCAGAGTTATGCCCCATTGAAAATTTCAGTGGACTTTTCGTTTCCGGCTAACTCCTCCTACAGTTTACATCCGATTAAGCTGAAACTTGATTTGTAGTTAGACCATGATGTAGAGCAGCGCATATTGTTTCAAGGTTACAGTCCACCAAATATTAGCAGAGTTATACCCCTTTGAAAATTTCTATTAATTTTTCGTTTCTGGCTAAATCCTCCTATAGTTTACATCCAATCAAGCTGAAACTTCATGTGCAGTTAGACCATGATGTGGAGCAGCGCATATTGTTTCGAGGTTACAGTGCACCAAATATTAGCAGAGTTATGCCCCTTTGAAAATTTTAGTAAACTTTTCGTTTCCGGCTAAATCCTCCTACAGTTTTCATCCTATCAAGCTGAAACTTGATTTGTAGTTAGACCATGATGTGGAGCAGCGCATATTATTTCAAGGTTACAGTCCACCAAGTATTAGCAGAGTTAAACCCCTTTGAAAATTTCTATTAATTTTTTCATTTTCAGCTAAATCCTCCTACAGTTTACATCCGATCAAGCTGAAACTTCATAAATAGTTACACGATGATATGGAGCAGCACATACTATTTCGAGGTTACAGTGCACCAAATATTTGCAGATTTATGCCCCTTTGAAAGTTTTTGTAAACTTTTCGCAGCATGTTGTTTAGATGTAATAGTGTGCAAATTTTATTATATAATAGGTATATTTTTTGCAAATAACTAAAGTTTTGGTCATATGGTCAAGATATTGATTTTTTTTTTTTTTAACATCTTCTTTTATTAGACTTGCAAGGAAAGGTTGTCATTATTAAATCTTTATAAATACATAATTCTTTTTGAATTTTTTTTTTTTTTTTTTTTTAATACTCTTCTGATTTGGCTCCCTTGAAGAACAAAAATAAAATCAGTATTAAACAAGTTAATGGTTTACAAAAAAATTTCTTGCAGCATTTTTTTTTTTTTTTTTTTTTTTTTGGTTGTTTATTTTTGTTTTGTTATTGTTTGGTCCGATATTGAAGTATAGGAAAAACATTCAGCTCATATGAGCTTATAATATAGCCATGCTTCTGTGGTGTGTCCTCTGTCAGAAAGCACTTCTCCCTAGAAGCAGCAAACTTCTCCCTATTTTCCCAGGAGGGAGAAGTCACTTCTCCCTTAATTTCTGGGCCAGCTTGGACCCTTAGGTTACAGTTCACTAAATATCAGCAGAGATATGCTCCAATGAAATTTTTTAAATTTTTTTTTTTTTATAATTCCACTTACAGTTTATATCCGGAGCACTGAATTATGCAGGAGCCAGTTTATGTGCTACATCTTATTACTTGCCACGGGTGTATAATGCCCCGCTTGGCGGAGCTCTTGTTTGACTAAAGTCCTCAGCAAAACACTGAAAATTGGTTTCTGTGTAATTGTTTGAAGAGTCAGACTTTGGCCCCTAGTGATCTATCTTAGTGGTTCAAAATAAAACAGGTGACACAAAATTTTTTTAACACCCTACTTGTTGACATTTGTTGGCAAGGCACTTCTAATAAGTACCCACAATATGTGTTTTTATTGAGAAATAAGAAAAATATTAATAGTTTTTGGACTGAAATTTTAGATTTCAGGATTGATTATTAGCGACGATTCTCATCCCTGCATATTGCTTTTGAATCAGTCTTCCATCCGTTCATCCTACTTTAATCTTGACAGCATGATCTCTTGATAACTGTCTGAGCTAGGGCCTTCAAACATGGGGAGCTTATTGGGACTGAGGAGTAGATCAACTGATTAACTTTTGAAAAAATCAGATGAAATTTTTAGAGTTATGCCTCTTTTTGGCATTGGCATTTTGTAGGGACAAGCATATTGTAGGACAGTTGGGAGCATAGTGTTTTACAAACACATTTCTAGTCCTTTACACGAGCAACCTTTATAGATGTAGTCAGGCAGTGAGGATAGCAAACAGTGTAGACCCAGATCAAACTGCTCCTGAAGAGCAGTTTGATCTGGGTCTACACTGTTTGCTCAGGCTTTTCTGTCTGAATATTTAGGATAAATATGGTAGCAAGTTTTTATGCTGCTGCCATTTGAAGAATGGTGGAAAGGGCATATAGCCTTACCCCTGCCCGTCCAAGCCTATGAGTGAGCATATATTAAGTAGGCATATATTGGGTACTCTACATAGAGTTAGCTTTATTCCGTCCTCACAGATGGACACTTATTGGGTACTCAATGTTAAATTTCCTTAGACAAATAGTGTAAAAGTACTCAACAGTAGAAAAAGTACCCAACAAAACCCGTCATTTTTTATCATTTTTATGGATGTCTGTCTCCCTTCGCGTCCAAGATGGGGTTAGAAATTTTAAGTTTTTCAGGTATTAGCAGTTTGTGTTTAAGTTTTTCAGGCGGGAGTGTTCTTGTCCTTTGGACACATTTCTAGTTTTTAACTATTTTACAGTGAGGGCAGCAAGAGCCAAGCGAGCTCGCCTTGAGGTTGAGGAGGAAAGTGAAGAGGATGACTCTGAGGCTGGTGAAGGCGATAAACTGAAGACAATAAATGTCTCTGAGAGTGAGACAGAAAGTAAACATCAGAACACTAAAATAGCCAAAGATGAAGAGGAAGACAGTGATTATGATTTTGAAAGGGATTTTGTGACTGATCCAGACTATATGAGGGATATTAATCGTGGCAAAGGTAAGGACTTATGTATGATTTGTTTACAGAGCTCTGCCGGCCTCGACGCCTCAGTTGGATGCACGTCTCACTGGTGATCAGGAGGTCAGGGTTTGATCCCTGCTGGGTCCAGCAACATTCTGTCATAGAGGTTGATCATAAAATATTTTCTACGGTCATTCTCTTCTTTCCGCCGATTCAAGAAGATAAGTTGTCAGTGCTTGGAGAAAGAATGTGCACACGTACTGCTTAGAGAACTAAGCCTACCAAGAAAAAAAGTATGGTTAGCTAAACTGACTGTGCTCGATGTGACCTTAATGGGTTGACTTGGCCATAAAACCTCAAAACCAACCAACTTTTTTTCTTTTTTTTTTTTTTTTAAATAAAAAACAAAAAAAAAACTTTACAGAGCTCTGGGTTAACCAGTGTTTTCAGGATGTTGCTACAGTAAAAATCAAATGACTCATATCTAGAACAAATTTCCCCAAGATGTTTGAACCATAGAAGTTTGACTGTATTCGTAACTTGCCTAAGACAGTTCAGGTAGTTTTTCTTGTCACCACTATATCAGTTATATCATTATTGGCAGCACAGGTTGAGTTTTTTTGTTTTTTTTTCTAACCCTTGTTATGCTGAACCCTACCTTTGCAAACAATGCGGATCCAGATCAGTTGGCTTCTTCAGTTGGCACTGTTTGCCATTAAGTATGTGAATTTATAGCAACAATCCAGCTCATGTAATCTGATTGGCTGAAAATTAGAAGTGGGTATGGCATCATAATTTATTCAGCAGGACAAAGGTTAACCTTTACCATTCTCTGGGTAAAGTTGTCAGCAGATGACAGATTGGTTATATTTTTTTTATTTTTCACAGAAAACAGGATCTGACATTGGAGACAATTTGCATGAAATGTGAAATCTTGTTTTCTGGGGAAAATAAGAAAAATATTCTAAAATATCCTCTACTGAGAATTTTACCCAGAGTATTAAAAACAGTATATCTCCTGAATGCCATAGTGGATTTTGTTGATATATGGACTTATTTTAGATACTGGTCCGGAGTTTTGTTTAATATAAGCTCCCCCACTCCACCCCAAACCTAAGTGAGATAATGGTCAAGGTCATGGACAGACATTTTCATAATTTTCATACTAAAGCATAAAAATTTATACCTTGTGAATACCTTGATTATTTGGCTGATATTTGGATTGGAGAGATGTTAGTTAGTGGTCCAAAGTTTGTTCATTGTAAGTCCTGCCCATCACAGTGACCTTGAAGTCAGTGAAGTGAAGGTCATAGATACAGAATTTTCTCATTAGCCAGGCAGGAGTCCTTTCTGACAGGTCTTGTTTAGAACCATATTTCCCAGATGCTTAGGTAGATTTGGTCACTACTAGAACTATTGTTTAGAACCATATTTCCCAGAAGGCTAGGTAGGTTTGGTCACTACTTGAACTGTTGTTTAGAATCATGTTTCCCAGATGTCTAGGTAGGTTTGGTCACTACTTGAACTGTTGTTTAGAACCATATTTCCCAGATGCCTAGGTAGGTTTGGTCACTACTTGAACTATTGTTTAGAACCATATTTCCCAGATGCCTAGGTAGGTTTGGTCACTGCTTGAACTTTTGTTAGATACTGGTCCAAGGTATTGGTCAGTATAATACTTACCCATTCTGAATGTCTGAATGGATTTAGATAATACTTTAGATAAAACTTGCATGATGTTAACACCTGGGCTTGAAAAATTCAAACTGAAAATTGCCAACCAGTCTAGTCATTTTTGGCCGCATTTCCAGAGTTTGCCGAGTCATTTTCAGTGCATTTATGGAGTTTGCAGGCGGAGATCTCGATATTTTCCATAATGTTAAATAATTTCAGTATTGGAACTTCCGAATGCAGATGCTGCTTTATTTTTAACATAAGGAATGACAAACCAACATAGCTTACAGTCACTGAACTTTTACATGGCATAAGTATCATCATTATAAACAGCATTATTGCATAAAAAGCAGTGTCGCATGTTATTAACAGCTGTGCATTAACCAGCGAATAGCCATGTATTAACAAGGCAATTCACGCGCTGTTAATGCACGGCTCGCGCTGTTAATGCACGGCTACGGAACTTTCAATATGCTCATACCAGGGCCACAGAATTGCTGCCGTCACGAGATGTGTACTGCCCTACCCCAGAACGAGCATAGTCCATAGAAATAGCGTTTGCGTGACATCGGTGAAAAGGCGAAACAAAATAGTGCAAAAAATAACGCGAAATGTAGCAAATATTTTCAGTTTTTATGCAATAATAGTGATCGAATATGGTTTTCAATGCATTAACATTCGCCAGGTCCCTTGGGAGGTGTTGAAAACCACGGCCTTCTGTTCTCCACTTCTTCTCCTGAAGCGAAAGGCCAGTTGACTTGAAACTTAGTAGGAAGCATCAGGGTGACTTGTAGATCAACAAAAAGCTAAAGTTGTTCTGATTGGAAATCAGAGATGGCTGCCATGGACAATATCTTGAAAATCTATTTTTCACTTCTCCTGAACTGAAAGGCCAACTGACTTGAAACTTGGTAGGAAGCGTGGGGGTGACTTGTAGATCAAATATAGCTAAAATTGTTCCAATCGGAAATACAAGGTGGCTGCCATGACTGCCATGACTGCCATCTTGAAAATCTATTTTTCGCTTCTTCTCCTGAACCAAAAGGCTAATTGGCTATATGGTAATCAGGTGAGCGATACAGGGCCATCTTGGCCCACTTGTTCTGTGGTGCCATTGTTGTTTTTTTTTTAAATATTACTTGGAACTTTAAATATTATTTAAATCCCCATAATTTTATTCCAGACTGCAAATTTTGATAAAAAAAAGTAAATATTCTATTATTGTTGATTGAAAATGTAGACTTTATATTTCAAGCTAGCATTTTTTTTAAATAATGAAAAGCTAATTTAATTTAAAGTAAAAAATATTTAAAAAAAAAATATATATATATATATATATATATATATATATATATATATATATATATATATATATATATATATATATATATATATATATATATATATATATATATATAAACTGCAAGATACAGAACACTATGTTGGAAAAATGCTTAATATCAAGACTAGATAAATTTTTTGAAAATTACATTCTGAAAGATTATGACAAAATCTATATAAAATTTCAAAAAAGTAACTTCAGAAAATGGAATTTAAATCAATTTCAAAATTTTACTAAAATTTAATTTTTAAAGTTAAATTTCATTTATAAAATCAAACCGATAATGAAACTGTACAAGCACTGCAGCCTTACATAAAAATATGGAGGATATCTGTTTCCCTTTGCATACATTCTTTGAATATTTTCAAATTAAAATTTCTAAAACAGTGGTTGGATTATTCATAAGAACCGTGACATCACTGGTTCCTCATGAATATTAATGAATTGCAAATGAGCAAAACTTAAAATCTTAATAACTCTGTCAGTATTTGAAATATTTCAATGGGGTCTTTACCTCTGGACTCACAATCCAACTGACTTTCTTTTTAGTATATATATAGAACTCAAAAGTTGAAATTAGGGGATGTATCCTCTTTAACATTTACCACTTTCTGGGCAGATCCAGCAGATGGCAAATTGATATTATTCTTCTTATTTTCCCTGAAAATTGGCCTTGACATTCCATGCAAATTGTCTCCGACAATTTGCTTGAAATGTCAAAGCCTATTTTCTGGGAAAAGTAAGAAAACATTTCAACATTTAGCTTTAAATGTTAACATTTTCTTGTTCTGATTACTTTAGGCAAGAAATGCATACATAGGCCTTGGTCATCCGAGGCAAAAGATTTCCTCCGAAAACAGTTTAAGGATGCTATTGAAAGCAAATCATTAGCTGGAGTGGGTAAAAAACAGATTGAGAGAAAAGCTGGACGTTTATTGGGAGACAGAACCTGGGTACAGATCAAATCCTGCATCAAGAATATGATAAAGAAGTCATGATAACAGTTGGTGGGTAAGATATCTGTGTGTGTGTGTGTGTGTGTGTGTGTGTGTGTGTGTGTGTGTGTGTGTGTGTGTGTGTGTGTCTCTCTCTCTCTCTCTCTCTCTCTTGTGCCGGCTTGGTGGCTCAGTTGGATGTGTGTCAGACTGGTGATCAGGAAGTTGCAGGTTCTACCTCCACTGGGTCGGCAACATTTTATCATGGAGATTGATCATGAAATATTTTCTACAGTCATTCTCTCCTTTCCACTGATTCAAGAAGGGCAGTAGTCTTTTTCTGATGAAAGAATGTGCGCAATACTGGTTAACAGCTTAGAGGACTAAGCCTGCCCAGTTAGGTAAACTGACTGTGCTCAACATAACCCCAATGGGTGGACTAGGCCATAAAACCTCAACACAGACAAACTCTCTCTCTTGTTAATTTAACCCTTGTCATGCTGAACACAGATAGACTGTTTTGCAAACCGTGTAGATCCAGATCTGTTGGCTTCAGAAGAAGCCAACTGATCTGGATCTACACTGTTTGTCATTCAGTATGTGAATTTATATCAACAATCTGGATTAAATTATCTGATTGGCTGACAATTAGAAATGGGCATGGCATCTTAATTTATTCAGCATGACAAGGGTTAAATAAAATGTACAGTCAAACCTGTGTTAAGCAAGCACCTATGGGAAAGCCAAATACTGGTTGCTTAAGACAGGTGCTTGCTGAAGACAGGTAGATATCCACTTCTTTGCCTTTAATGGGATCTGAAAGTGACCTAATAAAGGCAGGTGTTTGCTTAATACAGGTGGCCTTTAAGACAGGTTTGACTGTACATGCATTCAAACTTCAACATCTTTGGGACCATACAGACTGGCTCCATAGTTCAGTCGGTAGTGATTCTAACTACAGATCCAGGCTCACAAATTCAAATCCCAGCTCACTCACATAACTTACATGGAGATTGATCATGAAATCATTTCTCCCCCTTCCGCTCATTCAATAAGGACAGTTGTCAGTTATTGGCAAAAGTATATGCACAGAGTACTGGTTAGACACTTCGAAGACTAATAAGGTTTGATATAACCTTAAGAATATTGACTGGGCCATAAAACTCCAAATTGAATCAGTCAAAATTTATGTGACACTTTTTATAGCACTGCTTTTGAAAAACAGGTGTGGGAGGCTTGGGTGCAATACTTAACCCTTAAAATGCCAAGAAAACCTGCATCTGAAAATGTCGTCTGTTTATGTCGTCTGCTGAATATTCTTGCAAACTTTTCAAACCTATTTTTGCATACAGGCAAACAGTGTGGACCCAGATCAGACTGCTCCTAAAGGAGCAGTCAGATCTGGGTCCACACTGTTTGCAGAAGTGACTTTTAAAGTAACCAGCAGAAGACAAAGCAGACGACAATATTATTATTCCATCATCATCTTTTTTTTTCTTACTTGGTCTGCTATGTGAACTAAGTTTTCTCACTTTTTTATAATACTTTACTTTATTGATGATATTTTTATTATTTTTCCTAGAAAATAGGCTTTGACATTTCTGGAAACAGTTTTGCATGAAATGTCAAAAGTCTGTCTTTTGGGAAAAACAAGAAAAATGTTTATCAGTGGTTCAGTCGGATACATGTCCAACTGGTGATCAGGAGGTCATGGGTTTGATCCCCGCCGGGACTGGCAACATTCTTTTGTAGAGATTAATCATGAAATATTTCCTACAGCATTCTCTCCCTTCTGCTGATTCAAGAAGGGCAGTTGTCATTTTCTGGTGAAATGAACACAAATACTGGTTAATTGCTTAGAGGACTAAGCATGTCCAGGAAATGTGTCGTTAGGTAAACTGACTGGCACAGCATTACCCTAAAGGGTTGACTGGGCTGTAAAACCTCGACTCTGTTAATCAAAATTTTACCCAGCATGCTAAGCCTTACTGACAAACCCTGCTTCTGTTGAACCTGCACTGTTAGTTTACATCAAGAAAAACAAGCCTATATAATTTTGACCCCCTTAAACCCCACTTTTATATAGTAAAACTGGGGTTTACAGGGGTATACATTATTTTTCTTATTTTGCTAAAAAAACATAGATTGTGAGTACTCATTAACTAACGAGTACTAACGAGTACCCACAATCTATGTTTTGAGCAACAATATGAAAAACCAGAATTTTTTATCTTTTTATCTGAAAATTTTCCATTTTTGGTTGTAAAATTTTCAGTATAGTTGAATAGGCATGTTTTCTTAATGAGGCATGTCAGTCTGAATAGTTATGGTAAATAAAATTCATTGCTTTTCCTTTTTCTTCAGCTAGCATCCTTCAACACAAGAAAATGATTATGTCTGTTGGAATTAGGTTTGGGTGAAACATCAGCTGGAAAACAGTAACTTGATGGAACTTAATAAACCTAGCATCTGAACTGATAACAGCATAAACTTTTCACCAGATACTAACTATAGTTAAATGTTTAAGTTCCCAATTTCAACAGCAGCAGTCCAGATTCAAAATTGTTTTTGCCTTTTTCCCAGGAAAATAAGTCTTGACATTTCAGACAATTCACATGAATTGCCAAAATTTATTTTCTCCTCTGCTGCAATTTTGAATGACGCTGTAAGGGTTAATCATATTATTAAAGAGGAAGAAGGTGCTCATATTTACAACCAACCAACAACAAAGACATAAGGAGACAGGGCCTTGACTGGAGAATCAGGGTATCCGATTCATGACCCCAGGTTAACAAGCAGTTTGATCATAATAGAGTTAAATATAAACAAAGTCATTCTGGAATTAATGAGAAATAAAGTCATACTGGAGTTAAAGATAAACAAAGTCATACTGGAGTTAAAGCTAAACAAACTTTTTGTTCTACTGTTGGTAAAGAGAAACAGTTGTACTGGAGTTAAAGATAAACAAAGTCATAATTGAATTAAATAGAAACAAAGTCATAATGGAATTAAAGAGAAACAACCATACTGGAATTAAAGAGAAACAAAGTCATAATGGAATTAAAGAGAAACAACCATACTGGAATTAAAGAGAAACAAAGTCATACTGGTATTAAAGATAAACAGTCATACTGGAGTTAAAGAGAAAGAAAGTGGTACCAGATAAACTTATGTTGTGAGTACTCATTAATTTAACCCTTGTCCTGCAGAACCCGGATATACCCTGCCTTTGCAAACAGTTTTCTTGATGAAATAAGACATATTAATACCCTTTAGTTAAAATAACAAAAAGCACCTTACCATGAGCACTGCTATTTGAATCTTTAAACAGGATTTTCAAGATGATCACAAGTTGAATCATTGGATTGAAAATCAAGTATTGCTGGAGGTCAGATTGTATGGGATAATTTCTTCCAATTATGGAATAATTTCTTCCAGTTCTCCATATAAAAATATGTTGTGGGTACTCATTAGAAATGCCTCAGTGAGGCACTTCTAATGAGTACCCACAACATGTTTTTTATGCAGAAATAAGAAAAAATATCCCAGAATTATCACCAGATACTCCTCATTAACAATTCCTCTGGAAGTCTTAATAGAGATAAAGAGAAATAGTCTTACTTGAGTAAAGAGGTTACAGAGAAACAGTCCAGAGTTAAAGAGAAACAGTCAGACTGGAGTAAGGAAGTTAAAGAGAACCAGTCATACTGCAGTTACAGAGAAACAATCATACTGGAGGAACTTAAAAGAGAAACAATTATACTGGAGCAGACCTGGGTCGATTACTTTCAAATGTAATTGATTACAATTACAATTACTTTTGAATTTCACGATTACAGATTACAATTACTTTTGAAGTGAATATAGTCGATTACAATTACAATTACTTTACAAAAGTAATCATGATTACTTTATGATTACTTGTGATTACTTTCCTTAGATAACCTTATTTTTTGTTGGAGAATATATAACTTTGCTATATCTTCTCTGTATGACTTACAGAGGAATGAATATGAATGAAAAAGAAATATGTTGCAACAAGTGATTTAATTACTGCAATATTCATTTCTTCAAGTAACTATCATACTAACTGTTAAACTAATAAATAGTCGTTTTCTGCAAAATGACTGATACTTATCTTTATGCCTGCATAGTATGAAGTTACTTGAAATCATACAGACAGCAATAACAGATAAAACTTTATGCCTACAGACATGCTCTATCCAGTGTTTAAAATTTAAAGAAGGGAAGCATTAAAATGAAACACTATTGACATAAACATTATTTAGTCATCACTAAGTTCATCAATAGCACTGTCCTAAAATTCACAGACACAAAAAAAACTGGCTCTTCCAGTGGAAGCTTATTTATTTATTTTCTTTGGAATATTGAACAAATTTCAAAATTCAAATATGCCTTTGCAGTGAAATAGAAACAGCTATCTAGATTACATTTTAGATGGAACTTAAGGTTACTTTTCTTAATTCTGCTCAAAACATGTTTGATGCTTTGTGATGGAGCAGGAATAAAAGAAATAACCTTTTTAAACCAACTTTTCCACATGTAAGCAAGGGATTTACTTGGGTATTCTTTGCACAGACTTATAAATGTGATGTATGCTTTTCAGACATTTTGTAACTATAGGAATGATCAGAGTTTTGCATTGTTATTATCATAGCACATTTGTCTGTACATGTATAAAATTAAGATAATGTTCTCATGCAGCTTTGAGTTGTAATTATCACATTTGATTGAATAAAACTGAGCTTGAGCAATTATATTTCTAAGGGTTCATTTGATTTTCCTATAAGTCCGAGTGCTAGAGTGACTGTGCAGGGGCATTTTAAGAATATCGTCTGTCATGCTAAAAACTCTTTTCTTATGCGTTGGCTCAGTCATAAGGACCCTTATTTCCCTAAAAGGTTTGGATACTTATTTTAAATGCTATGCAGTTATTTTAGGGAATATAAGGTAAATAGAATGCATTGAAAGTAAATTTACAGCATATTTCAGACCAACTCCTATCTCTAATTAACGACTATTTTGACACCCAGGGTGACCCTACATATATGTTGTAGTCTATCCAGATACAATAAACAATTAAGTGTCAAGTAACAGCAAAACAAACAAACTGATGTGTGAATAACAAAATTAATGATCTGCCAGCACAGAGTGGGTATCTGGGATGATAAGATCTCTGAAATTTTGGAAATAGCTGAAGACCTTAATTACAACCCATTTTCAATGATTAATTGAGTATTAATTTGTCTTGTTAGGGATAAAGAAACAAGTTAATTTCCTTTCTATCTTTAACTGGTGCTTAATTTCCCTTTCATCTACTGTGCAGTGAAATAAAACCTGCTTTTCAGCAACAATACATCCTTTTTATAACTGTAACATAGTAACAGAACTGTATATTATTAATTTAAGATATATGAGTTTGATCTGTTATTCACAAAACACAATTTAGGACATTTCACTGTCAGTTTCAAAATGTAATCATAAAGTAATCAAAAAGTAATCATAATTACAAGCCATTTTGCAATGTAATCGATTACATTATGATTACTTGTAATCATAAAAATTCATGATTACTGATTAATTTGCGATTACTCAGAAAATGTAATAGATTACAAGTAATCATGATTACAGATTACAATTACCCCAGGTCTGTACTGGAGTTGGAGTAAGGAAGTTAAAAAAGAACAGTCTGGTTTTAAAGAGAAACAGTCATATTGGAGTAAGGGAATATCGCCTTTAGAATGCTGTTAAGCCTTGTGACCAATGTTGATGATGTAATGTCACAAAACTTACTGATGTCATTTGATAGTGTCCAAAGAGCATTTAACAGAATCCGAAGGGAAAAATCTCTTTATGATACGTAATATACATGTATAAGTTAAAATACAGGAAGACTTGCAGATTCTATAAACAAAACAAAAAAAAAAACCAACAAAAAAAACCAGTGCTATCACATTGATTTGTTTAATGGATTTGCAACTATCTCAGGAAATATTCCCTGTATTTTAAGGTCAAGCTGTAGTTAATCTATATATGTCCTGACAGTTCTGAGTTCATGATTAACCCTAGTCCTGCTGAACCTTGGTGTGCCCATCCTTTACAAACAGTGTAGATCCAGATCAGTTGGCTTCTGAAGAAGCCAACTGATCTGGATCTGCCCTGTTTGTCATTATTTATGTGAATTTGTATCAACAGCCTAGATCAAGTAATCTGAATGGCTGAAAATAATAAGTGGGCATGGCATCTTGATTTATTCAGCATGACAAGGGTTAAAGGGACAGAATACATGTGGTAGTTATGCCCCTAACTTCAAAGAAGTTGGAAGGGCAAATTGCTTTTTGTTGCAAGTGTTTAGCAAGCAGAAGCGACATAGGGGTCACTTTCACTAATAAAGCTTCATACACACATCTGCCATGATGGGCCCTGCCCACTGCCATCGACGATTACCTACTTTTCATGCTTGGCTGAACAATATTTAGTCTCTGCATTTAGCTCTGTCTTGAACACCATTAGCAGTCGCAACATATCCATTCAAAGATTTTCTTGTGGATTCTTCATTTATCCATCCATATGTCGTGCTCTTCTTGTGAGCGAGATATCTTGATGATTGTTTGAGCTAAGTCCTTGAGCTTACTGGGGCTGAGGTGTAGATAAACTGTTGAAAAAAAAAAAAAAGAAAATCCAACTGTCAGGATTCTTCATTTGTCCATCCATTCGTCATGCTCTTCTTGTGAGCAAGATATCTTAATGATTGTCTGAGCTAATGCCTTGAGCTTACTGGGGCTGAGGAGTAGATCAACTGATAAACTTTAAAAAAAAAAAAAAATTGACTCAGAGTTATGCCCCTTTCCAGCTTTGGCATTTTGTGTGGACAGGTGTATAGTTGGGGGCATAGTGTTTTACAAACATATTATTGCATAAAAAGCAGTATCGCACATTATTAACAGCTGTGCATTAACCGGCGAAAAGCTGTGTATTAACAAGGCAATTCATGCGCTGTTAATGCACAGCTACTCAACTTTCAATATGATCGTACCGGGGCCACAGATTTTCTGCCATTACGAGATGTGTACTGCCAGGACCTAGAATGAGCATAGTCCATGGAAATTGCATTTGCAAGGCATCGTGGAAAGGCGAAACAAAATAGTACAAGAAATAACGTGAAATGTAGCAAATGTTCTCAGTTTTTATGCAATAAAAGCGATCGAACATGGTTTTTCAATGCATTAACATTTTCCAGGACCCTAGGGAGGTGTTGAAAACCGCGGCCTCCAGCCTCGGTTTTCAACACCTCCCTCGGGACCTGGCGAATGTTAATGCATGAAAAACCATGATTGATCCCTATATTCTAGTTTTTCTGTCATGTTTTACAAGGGAGACGACTTTTTCATTACTTCCTGTTTGCTTTCCTACATACCATGCCCTTTCTCAATAGGGGCCTACTGTTAAAGAAAAGAATTTGCTCCCAGCGGGAACAAATTCTTTCCATTTACAGAAGACCCTTTTTCAGAGGAAGGCAATATAGTTTTGTCAGAGTTACCTCCTCTGAAGGTGTATCCATTCCTTTGAAGCAGAAAAAAACCTGCTGCTTACAGACTGAACTGTTTCTGTCAGAAAGAATTTTTTTTTTTTTTTTAGAATTCCATTACATAGCTCCAGATAAGGTGCTTTTTTCAGCCTTAAAAGTACTGATATTTTTCTTATTTCTCCACAAAAACATATGTTGTGGGTACTCAATAGAAGCACCTCCATGAGGCGCTTCTAATGAGTACCACCAACATATGTTTTCGTGGAGAAATAAGAAAAATATTAAGTGAATACCCCTCTTATTTAGAGCTATGTCATTATAAAACTTTTTTTTTTTTAATCTCTAAACATTATTAACTTTCTTAGCTTTTATAGGATTTTGATCAAATACACCTTAACCTTTGTCCTGCTGAACCCGGATATACCCTGCCTTTACAAACAGTGTAGATCCAGATCAGTTGGCTTCCAACTGATCTGGATCGACACTGATTGCCATTAAGTATGTGAATTTATATCAGCAATCTGGATCAAGTAATCTGATTGGCTGAAAATTAGATGTGGGCGTGGCATCTTAATTTATTCAGCATGACAAGGGTTAAAATGCATGATTTGTCAAGAACTTTTAGCTAAGTTACGTTCTTCACCAACATTGCCTTTTCTTATAATTTTATAGATACATATACTCATTGTAATACTAGTTTGATACTATTTGATAAATTAAAATAAAAACAAAACTCATTTAGGGTCTTTTAGTGTTTGTTTAGAAAGAACCTATGAAAGAGATAGTGGAGCCTAGCTTATCTATCAGAAGTTGAAGACCTGTCTATTTATACCTTTAACGCTTAGCATTCTGGGTAAAAATTTCAGCAGACAACATGTTGAAATAATTCTCTTATTTTTCCCAGAAAACAGGATTTGGCATTTCATGCAAATTGTTTTCCATTGGTGACAATTTGCATGAAATTTTAAATTCTGTTTTCTGGGAAAAATAAGAAAAAAATATCATCAAGTTGCCATCTGCTGACTTTGCCCAGAAAGTGGTAAAGGTTAAAGTGCTTTTCTTATTTTTCACTGAAACTAAATAACATTAGATTCTAAAAAGAATGACCCTTGAGAACAAGTCCTGTCACTTCACTCAAATTGTCTCCAGGAGACAAGAGTGAAATGTCTTGCTTTATTTTCTGGGGAAAATTAGTATAATATCTATACCTTAATAACACTTAGTATTTGGACAGTTTTGTTTTGTTTGTGTTTACGTTTTACTGCCCAGTCAACCCAATTGGGTCATGCTGAGCACGGTCTGTTTACCTTACCACACTTTTACTGGGCAGGCTTAGTCCTCTAAGCGCTTAACCAGTCTTGTGCACATTCTCTTGCCAGAAACTGACAACTGCCCTTCTTGAATCAGCAGAGGGGAGAGAATGACCATAGAAATTATTTCATTATCGATCTCCACAAAAGAATGTTGCCGACCCGGCGGGAGTCGAACCTGCAACTGCTGGTCTTCAATTGGATGTGTATCCAACTCAGCCGAGGCCACTGAGCAAACAGTGTGGATCCAGATCAGTTGCTGCATCCAGCAGTTTTTCAGACACATCAGTAGGTAGTAAAATGGACTTAACCCTTGCCATGCTGAATAAATGAAGATGCTACACCCACTTCTAATTTTCAGCCAATCAGATTGCTTGATCCAGATTGTTGCTATAAATTCACATAATGGCAAACAGTGCAGATTCAGATCACTTGGCTTCTTCAGGAGCCAAGTGATTTGAATCTACACTGTTTGCAAAGGCAGGGTAGATCCGGGGTCAGTATGACAAGGGTTAATAAACTTTTAGGACAAGTGTTTGGGCCAAATAATGTTGTTGTCTACTGATTTAGCCAATATAGACTAAATAAAAATAATAATAATAATAATAAACTTTTCAATATTTACAACATCCAAAATTCTGAATTTGAAAGTCTGAATGTACATGTTCCCAATTTCCCATAGTAATTCCGACATTAAAAGTATGTATATTATGAGTATGCGGTAGAATCAGTCCATTTCAAACACCAACATCTGTAATAAATTGTTTACTAAAAACACGGAAAAAAGACATAAAAAAGGATGTGTTGCAAGTTTGATAGCAAAGCAAGCACATATTTGCAGATAGACACTAACACAAAAAAGTTTTCATTTTACTCACAATGATACATGAGCCACAATGTGAGTAAAAGTACCTATGGACATGTGCACCCAATGAAGATTCGATTCATTACAAAAACATGCCTATACAAATATATTGAAATTTCACCACCAAAAAACTGAAAGTCTGCAGATAAAAATTCTGATATTTTTCATATTTCTGCTCAAAACATAGATTGCAGTAATCATTAGAACAGCCTCACCGAGGCAGTTCTAACGAGTACCCACAATCTATGATTTTTAGCAAAAATAAGAAAAATAATGTATACGCCTGTAAACCCCAGTTTTACTATATATGTGGTGTTTAAGGGGGTCAAAATTATATAGGTATTGTTTCACGATGGCTCAGTCGGATGTCTGTCCACCTGGAGATCAGGAAATTGCGGGTTCGATCCCACCAAGAGGCCATTCCGGCAACATTCATTTGTTGACATTGATCATGAAATATTTTCTACAATCATTCTCTCCCTTCCCTGATTCAAGAAGGGCAGTTGTCTGTTTCTGGTGAAAGAAAGTACAAAGATTCTGTTTAAACGCTTAGAGGACCAAGCCTGCCCAGAAAAAAGGTGTGGTTAGGTAAATTGAGCTCGCTTGACATGATCCCTTTGGGTTGACTGGGCCATAAAACCTCAAAACAAACAAAAATTGAAGATTCAGAACACAAGAACCATAACTCTTATCTATATAGTTTTGTAGTTATTCCCCTTTGAAATTTGACAATGGTCATTTTGTGTCTGCTCTATAACTTGAAAACCATTCAAGATATTTTCATGAAACTTCATAGAAATATAAAGCATCGTTGACGATGTGCGCAACACAATAACCATAACTCTTGTCCATAGTTTTGTAGTTATTCTCCATTGAAATTTGACAGTGGTCATTTTGTGTCTGCTCTATAACTTAAACCTTCAAGATATTTTCATGAATCTTCATAGAAATATAAAGCATCATCAGACAATGTGCACAACACGAGAACCCTAACTCTTGTCTATAAATTTTTGGAGTTAGTCCCCTTTGAAATTCGACAATGGTAATTTCATGTGAAAACCATTCAAGATATTTTCATGAAACTTCATAGAAATATAAAGCATCATCAGACAATGTGCACACCACAAGAACCATATTACTTGTCTACATTTTTGGAGTTATTCCCCTTTGAAATTTGACAGTGGTCATTTCTCGTCCACTCTATTACTTGAAAATTGTTCAAGATATTTTCATGAAACTTCATAGAAAATAATATAAAGCATCATCAGATGACATGCAGATTACAAGAACCGTAACTCATGTCTATATATTTTTGGAGTTATTTCCCTTTGAAGTAGTTTCATGTCTGCTGTATAACTTGAAAACCATTCAGGGTATTTTCATGAGACTTCATAGAAATGTTAAGCATCATCAGATAGCATGCAGGATTTTTGCCTTGGATTTTGTGTCTCCTTCATATCACCTAAAAAAATGCAGCAAAGGAATTTGGTCATGTTTACCTTAATGAAGAGTGAAGAATCAAGGTTCATACCAACAACAGAAAACCATTTGCACCCCCTTATCCCCTCTGTGTATGGGCTTGCAATGATGATAAACAATTAGTATGAGTAAACTTTCTATACGTGAGTGACAGCTTGGGGTGAGGTGGGTGGTGCCTCACACCCCCCCCCACCCCAAGGGGGGGTGTGTGGGGGGGGGTGGGGGTTGGGTGAGGCAGACATATGTTATTTTGTTAAAAACAACTCTAGTTTGTCCTTGTATTAATTTTGAATAATAAATTATTTGTCCCTGTATTCTATGATTTAGCCATACTTGGAACCATCTTAACTTGGTATCCTTTGTTATTATACATGGAAGATTAAACATTTAATTCCAGTCAAACTTTTTGTATGCAGGTTAATTTGGAATCCATAAACAGATTTACATCCACCATTCCTGACCCTCCTTTATCATAATTTTGACAGACCACTTGGCCGTTTTATATTATATGGATCTTTTAACTTGAAAGTTATCATAAAATGTATTTTGAATATCCTTAATATTTTTTTCATAGGATTTGGTAATGCCAAAAATCAGATAAGATAATAGATAAGGCTAGACTCTTGACTATTTTTCCCTTGGGGGGGTTAACCCATGTCCTGCTGAACCCGGATATACCCTGCCTTCGCAAACAGTGTAGATCCAGATCAGTCAGCTTCTGAAGAAGCCAACTGATCTGAATCTGCACTGTTTGCCATTAAGTATGTGAATTTATAGCAATAATCCAGATCAAGTAATCTGATTGGCTGAAAATTAGAAGTGGGTGTGGCATCTTAATTTATTCAGCATGACAAGGGTTAAGATTCTTTCAGACTAGTTTGAAATGTTTTTTTCATCTTCTGTTTTACTATTCAGTTCTATAATATCCTTAAGGTCTTTGGGGAACATAATACCTTTTCAGTTTGCTCCCAATGTAAATTATCCTCTAGACATGACTATATTTTTCCAAATCAACCTGCACATTTTGTGTCTTTATCATTCACATGTATACTGTGTCCTGAAAAATCTTATAATTTTAGTGTTCTACAATAAATGATATGTATGTCCCATTTACAACAATGGCTGTGTCATCTGCCCATTTTAACCATTAAAGTGCCAAGCACAATTTGCACCATAAGATATTCTAAAAAAATGTCTTTTTTTGTTTTTTATTCCAGAGAAAATAAGTCTTGACATTTCATGTGAATGATCTGCAAAAGACGTTTCACACAAAATGTCAAAACCTACTTTCTTTGAAAAATAAAAACTAGAATGCGCAGTCGATGGTGCGTCATTGCATAGATTCATGATTCATGTGCTCGTTGCTAATGTTGCTAATAGCATGACAGACAGATGGATGCTCTCCCACACCCTTACCATGAGGGGAGGTCATGTAGCAAGTTTGGTTAAATTCTGCCCAGTGGTTTAGGAGGAGATAGCCTGACAGACAGATGGACAGACACATGGAAAAATAATGTTGCTCTCGCACACCCCAACCAAGAGGGGAAGTGATATAGCAAATTTGGTAGAATTCCGCCCAGTGGTTTAGGAAGAGATAGTGTGACGGACAGACAGAAGTGTCCATAATTTTAAAACACACAACCTGCGGACGGATGGATGGTTGGACAGACAGATAGATGAAGGTGTTAACAATATCCCTGTCGTGTTTTAAAAAAAAGCATGGGGATAATAGGGATAATAAAGTATTTCAAAATGTCTGCTGCAGTTATGATCGGCGCTTATGTGTTAATATATTTTAAAATATAATTATTTCTTATAAGTATGACCAGCATCTCGGCAGATAAAATAAATAAATAATGTGATAATGGATCTCCTTGATGACATCCCGACAGCAGATAAAGCCATTCCGAAAGAATAGGAGAATGTACTCAGCATGTGGGTAAATAATCTGTGTCTCTTACTTCCCTTGAACATCTAGGTTTGCTAATTTAGCAGATGACAAACTGGTGATCATAGAAAATGGGTTTGCAAACTGTCAAAGCCTGTTTTCTAGGATCACCAGTTTGTTATCTGCTGAATAGACTTTGGCATTTTGTCAAACCTATTTTCTGGGGAAAATAAGAAAAACACTTTAAAATGTCTTTCTGAAATTTTTACACAACAACGTTCTGGATTTTTTTTCTATCACCTTCCAGGGGTTACAACCAGTGTGAAGGACAGTGTCCAATCCTGATTGGATTGGAGTTTAATAAGAGTCAGCTCCATCTGGTGTTGCACAAGGTTCGGTCCTGGAAACTTAATTAATGATATACCATACTGGATTATGTCTTCTGATTGCCTCTTTGCTGATGACTCTCGTCTTTTATGAAATATTTTGAAACAATAGATTGCTAGATAGCCTACTTCAAAAAGAGCCGGATAGCCCGGTACAATACAAGAAAAATAACAAAACAAAACAAACAAATGAGAGTGTAGCACATTTATTAGCCTTGATTGTGTTAAACACCTAAAGCATGCAGTAAAAGCCATTTTTATTTGACTGAAATCTCAAATTGGCTTATATACACAGCCATCCGTAAAGATCAAAGTGATGATTGAACAACTAGTGAGAGACAAACAGACAGGTAGGTAGGTACCATCATAATAATTACATATATAGTGTATTTCGTATTCCTATTATACCTTGTGGTATCAGTCTTATCAAACCTTTCTCACAAATGCGCTTTTAATCTGCTTTGATACATTCTAGGCAATGTGGCCTACCATAAAAAAAATTTGTGGAGACAACTGACTATTCCTTATGATGATATTTCAAGCTTTGTAATGGTTTGTGATAGTGGCCTTTCATTACAACGCACATGGCTAAAAATTCAGTACAACCCAGAGGCTACTACTCTGTTGTTTTTTTTCTGAAGGAAGAATGGTCGTTATATTGACAATCCATGCTGAGTGTTTTAAAAGGATAAGAACTTTATTTCAGAAAATTGGTCATACTGGCCCTTGAGCTCTATATAAATAGCAAAGCGTGTACATAATCCGGTCTCAGTTGCTCAGTTGGATGCGCGTCCTACTGGTGATCAGGAGGTTGCGGGTTCTACCCCCGCCGGGTCGGCAACATTCTTTCGTGGCGATTGATCATGAAATATTTTCTACAGTCATTCTCTCCCTTCTGCTGATTCAAGAAGGGTAGTTGTCTGTTTCTGGTGAAAGAACCTCCACTGTACTGGTTAACTGCTTTGAGGACTAAACCTGCCCAGTAAAAGTGTGGTTCGGCAAACTGACCGCACTCAACATGATCCCATTGGGTTGACTCTGTCGTAAAATGTGAACACAAACAAACATAAGGGCGAATATTTGTTAAAATTATAAATGAAGTTACCCAGGAAGTTACCCCCATCATGAAGCATTAAATTGAGCATTACCTATAATTACCAGTAATTGTTTTGTTAGTTTTTATCCCCCCGACCAATAGGTTCGGGGGATATAGCGATCATCATGGCGTCCATGCGTCTAGATGCATCCTTGTGTTCCCCATAATTTTGATACCCTTAGACATATTTCGATAAAATTTGGTAGGAATATAGAGGAGGACCAGTAGGCATGTCACGTGCAAGAGAGATGACTCCTACTGTCTTAGTTATGTAGTTATCTCCCCTGAAGTTGAAATCTTGTGTAGGCCATTACTCCCATACTGTTTGAGATAATTTGATAATATTTGGTAGGGATGAAGAGGAGATCCAGTAGGTGTGTCTTGTGCAAGAGAGACAACTCTCACTTTATTTGTTATGTAGTTGTCTCTCATTTTATTTGTTATGTAGTTATCTCCCCTGAAGCAGGAATTGTAGACTCATCCTTGTGCGCTCCATAACTTTGATACCCTTAGACATATTTTGGTAATATTTGGTAGGAATAAAGAAGAGGACCAATAGGTGTGTCTTGTGCAAGAGAGACAACTCTTACTCTCTTTGTTATGTAGTTATATCCCCTGAGGCCGTAATCTTGTGCAGGCCATAACTCTTATACTGTTTGAGATAATTTGATAATACATGTATATGGTAGGGATAAAGAGGATAACCAGTAGGTGTGTTGCATGCAAGAGAGACAACTCTCACATTATTCAATATGTAGTTATCTCCCCTGAAGCAGAAATTGTAGACTTATCCTTGTGCGCTCCATAACTTTGATATACTTAGAAATATTTTGGTAATATTTAGTGGAAATGAAGAAGAGGACCAGTAGGCATGTAGCATGCAAGAGAGACAACTCTCACTGTTCTTATTATGTAGTTATCTCCACTGAAGCCGAAATCTTGTGCAGGCCATAACTCCCACACACTTTGAGATAATTTGATAATATTTGGTAGGAATGAAGAGGAGGACCAGTAGGTGTGTCACATGCAAGAGAGACAACTCTCACTTTATGTGTTCTGTAGTTATCTCCCCTGAAGCAGAAATTGTACTCATCCTTGTGCATTCCATAACTTTGATACCCTTAGACGTATTTTGGTAATATTTGGTAGGACTTGAGAAGAGAACCAGTAGGCATGTCACATCTCTCACTTTCTTTGTTATCTCCCCTTAAGCTGAAATCTTGTGCAGGCAGTAACTCCAATACTGTTTGAGGTAATATGATAATATTTGATAGAAATGAAGAGGAGGACCAGTAGGCATGTCTTGTGCAGGAGAGACAACCCTCGCTTTCTTCATTATGTAGTTATCTACCCTGAAGCCAAAATCTTGTGTGCTCCATAGCTTTGATATGTTAGACATATTTTGATAATGTTTGGTAGAAATGAAGGGGACGAGTAGGTGTGTTGTGTGCAAGAAAGACAACTCTCACTTTCTTCATGTGGTTATCTCCCCTGGAGCCAAAATCTTGTGCAGGCCATAACTCCCATACTGTTTGAGATAATATGATAATATTTGGTAGAAATGAAGAGGAGGACCAGTAGGCATGTCATCTGCAAGAGGGACAACTCTTACTTTCTTCTTCGTTATGTAGTTATCTCCCCTGAAGCAAAAATCTTGTGTACTCCTTAACTTTGATACCCTTAGACATATTTTGATAATGTTTGGTAGAGGCATTGGTAATGACCAGTAGGTGTGTCACATGCAGGAGAGACAACCTCTGCTGAGATTGTTTTCTAGTTACCTCCCCTGAATGAATTTCTAAGCCAAATTCTTGAGTATGTGGATTGAAATAATTTGTTAATGTTTGGTAGAGGCATAGATAAGGACCAGTAGGCATGTCGTGTTCAAGTGTACTCTCACTTTCTCCATTATGTACTTATCTCCCCTAATGCCAAAATCTTGTGCAGGTCATAACTCTTATACTGTTTGAGGTAAATTGTTAATTTTTGGTAGGGACATATTTCAGGTCAAGAAGGTGTGTAGCATGCAAAAAGGAGAACTTTTACTCTGTTGATTTTTTACCCCAATAAACATACAGCAAGTTCCTTTACCTTTACAAGGTATTTATTTTTGCTATTATTTCTGAATATGTACACTCACAAATTCAAAGTATTTGCAAATATTGTGTATCCTGCACAAATTATCACATCAGAAGTAACTATTAGATGATTTTGACAAAAATAAAAAAAAAAAAAAATTAAAATAAATGAACACACAAAAATAAAATCATTAACAGTACATTTATTATTGTTTTCACTTATTATTTTGGTCACATTTCATACTATCTGTGCATTTTTTTACTTTGCCCTGATATATTTCCATGATATCAATTAAAATACACTAAATTTAGAAACGACGGGTTGGTCAGGGGATTTGCCATCTCCTCTGATGGCTATTTTTCACATATGTAATACACGTATTTTACTTATTAGCTTCTCGATCATCATTATAAAAGTATGTTAACCCTTAAGATGCCAAGAAAAACTACATCTGAAAATGTCATCTTATTATATCATCTGCTGTATCTTCCTACATACTTTTTGCATATAGGCAAACAGTATGGATCCAGCTAAGATTGCTCCTAGAGGAGCAGTCTAATCTTGGTCCACACTGTTTGCAACAATGACTTTTAAAGTAACGAGCAGAAGCGATTGTTGTGTTTGGCATTTTAAGGGTTAAATTTCATAGAAGAATGAATACCAGCAATTTATACAATGTAGCAAATCAGTAATAGTAAAGTCCACTTTGGTTTGAGCCGGGGCACGGCATTACTTCAAGGTTGCAAGATCAGGCTGTGTGAATGCTTGCCCCGGCTCATTTTATAGAAAAAATATATTAAAAGTGATGTCTAAATTTAGGAATGTTTACCTACCATAAAATGAAAACAAATGTGGAGATAGCAAGGAAAAGGTCACCATCACGAAACGCAGCCCTCCAATGCAAATGAACATTTGTAGTCAAAGTAAAACGCCAAGCAAAACGTGTCTGTCCAAGTCATGTCCAAATGTTACCAGTTGCACTATCATTTGAGCCCTACAAAACTGCATGTGCTCCGAATGAAGCCATGCTGATCAGTCTTTGCTGTCCGTCTCAAGACGCTTTGGATCCTTGACTACCTACAGTCATAGCTCTTGATAATGTGCTTTTTTTCCACCAAAAAGTGTCTATATTTTTCTTATTTCTCAACAAAAACATATGTTGTTGTAACTCATTAGAAGCGCCGCAGTGAGGCACTTCTAATGAGTACCAACAACATAAGTTTTCGTCGAGTAATAAGAAAACTATTTACCTGATACTTGCTCTTATCTAGACCTATGTACAGTGGTATGTGAAGACTGATCAGACAGCATGGATGCGCAGGCTGATCTGTCTTCGCTAGACGCACATGCAGTCTTATAGGAAATGCTTTGCCCCAGCTCATTTCTTCTCTTTCACGTGGCTACATTAGGTTAACTATATATTTCTTAGCCATAGTTTTTTTACCATAAAAGATCAACATTCTTCTTAATTTCTCCACAACATATGTTTATTTGGAGAATAAGATAAAAACATTTAACTTTATACCCTTTTTACCTAGAGTTACGCAAGACATGGTATTTTCACCATATTAAACAGAAAATGAGGAAGGGTTTGGTTACTAAGCACTTTCAGACAGTTTTATGCAGTAAATTGGTTTTATGCAGAATTCTGAAAGTCTTCAAAGAACCTGCATTATGAAAACACACCTATCCAAATACATTATGAAAACACGCCTATCCAAATATATAGAAAATTTTTTCTCCAAAAACTGAAAATTTTCAGATAAAAAACACCCTGATATTTTTCATATCTCTGCTCAAAACATAGATTTTGGGTACTCCTTAGAACCACCTCAATGAGGAGGTTCTAACGAGTACCCACAATCTATTTTTTTGACCAGAAATAAGAAAAATAATGTATACCCTGTAAATCCCAGTTTTACTATATACGTAAAACTGGGGTTTAAGGGGGTCAAAATTATATAGGCATGTTTTCGCGATGGATCCCAGCATATCCCTGTTTTCACTATATATCATTGGGGTACACATTACTGTGACCTTTTAATGCAATTGCAGGCTGGTTGTTTGCAATGCCTCTTTTAGAATGTCAATGCAAATTATGTTTGTTTGTTTGACGGTCTTTCAATCATTATACTGGGTATAAAAACAACTTTTCTACATGGTCCCCATATCCTCTTCTAACCGAATCAGACAGCCTCCAGTCAGTCTTCTACATGGTCTGTGGTATTGGGTTAAGAAGATTTTCTTTATAAAGTGTTGTTTGAAATGCGTGTTATATGCCAGGGAAAATTAAACTAGTCTACTCTGCTTTGGACATAGTCTTTTCATGCCCCCGCCTGCCAAAGGCAGGAGTGGGTTATATAGCATTTGGCCATGATGTTACGTCCTTCCGTGCGTGCGTACGTCTGTCACATTCTTACAGGAGTCATAACTTGGATACCTTTTATGCTAGGCAGTTGAAATTGGTATGCTATTTACCCAGTCCTAAACCTTCAAATCTGCTAGAGTAGCTCCTGGCTCATGCCCTTATTGGGACTAGGGGTCAATGTTAAAGTTTACATTCAAGTTTAGTTTACATTATATTTACGTCCGTGTTTCTCTTGGAAGTCATAACTTAGATACCTTTTATGCTAGGAAATTTAAATTTGGTATGCTTCTTACCCAGACATAAACCTTAAACTTTTTGCTAAGGTTGCCTCTGGGTCTTGCTCTGGGTGGGGCTAGGGGTCAAACTGTATAACAGGTCAAACATGGGTACATTATATAGAAGGAAGTTGGATTTGGTATGCTACTTAAGTCATAACTTGGATGCCTTTTATGGTAGGAAGTTGAAATTTTGTATGCCACTTACCCAGACCTAAACCTTCAACTTAGTGCTATAGTAGCCTCTGGGTCGTGCCCAGGGGTGAGGCTAAGGGTCAAAATTTATAAACGGTCAGATTTTACATTGACATTTACATCCGCGTTTCTCTTGGAAGTCATACCTTAGGTCCTTTTATGCTAGAAAGTTGAACTTTGGTATGTTACCAGACCTAAACCTTCAACCATGTGCTGGAGTTGTCACTTCTGTCATACCCCAGGGTGGAGCTGGGGTCCAAAAGACAGGCTAATTTGTGTACATGAGACACATGTCTAGTATGTTCAAGTTTTTCAAAAGTTCATATCCCAACAACCTCTCATCGGAAAGTACACATATTTAGACCATAGGTACCCACAAGGACCAGCTTTCATTTCATGGCATAGATCCCAGGGTCTCACCCTGGGGTGGGGCTAAAGGTCAAAATCTAGGACACCTGTAAAAACTTACCGGTATGTTTTTTTTTTGTTTTTTTTTTTCTACTTCCCTATTGTGAAAAACAACTTAGATACTTAGTAAGACATTGGTCAACCTTGTGACATTGACTTGTAGGTCATGAAGTGAAGGTCAGCATGACCTATATTTCTTGGTCCAGTAATAGTAATTTTTCCTTATATTCTTAAGAGTGTTTGCGGTCCAGTCCAGTTTGCCTAAAATCTTGAAGAGTATTTCATGTATAAACACCATACTTTCTTATTATGAGTCAGTATGACCTGAAATTTGACTTAAAAATAAATGTAGATCATCGTGACCTATATTTCATGGTCTAGTGATTTTGCCTTAAATCTTGAAGTGTATTTGATGTATAAACATCAAACATTTGGATTATGAGTCAGTATGATCCAAAGCTTCACCTCAAAATAAATTTATGTCACAGTGACCTACATTTCACAGTCCAGTAATTTTGCTTTATATCCTGAAGAGTATTTGATGTATAAACATCATACTTATATATTATGAGTCAGTATGACTTGAAATTTGACCTCAAAATAATGTAGGTGAAAATAAATTTAGGTCACATTAACCTACATTTCACTCTCCAGTAATTTTGCCTTATCTTTTGAAGAGTATTTGATGTACAAACATCATATGTTTAGGTTATGAGTCATTATGACTCAAAGTTTGACCTCAAAATGAATGTAGGTCACAGTGGCCTATATTTCACAGTCCAGTAATTTTGCCTTCTATCTTGAATATTATGTGATGCATAAACATCATATTTATGGATTATGAGTCGCTATTACCCAAAAGTTGACACCAAAATAAAACCAATGACCTATATTTCTTGCTCCAGTGATTTTGCCTGATCTCTTAAAGAGTATTTGATTTTTTAAACATCATACATATGGATTATGAGTCAGTTTGGCACGAAGTTGGTCAGATTTTACATTGACATTTACCTCCGCATTTCTTTTGGAGGTCATAACTTGGTTACCTTTTATTCTAGGAAGTTGAAATTTGATATGCTACATTGTACTTACCCAGATCTAAACCTTCAACTCTCTGCTAGAGTTGCCCCTGGGTCTTGTCCCTGAGGTAAGGCTAGGGGCCAGAATGTATAACAGGTCAGGTTGAGCATTTGGAAAAAAGGTTATTGCCATATGGGCAAAGACCAAAGGGTGAGGACATTTGTGTATTTTGGACACATGTCTATTTTTTTTCTGCATGGCACTTTTCAGAAGACGCAAATTTGCAAACGTTTGTCTTGATTCAATGCAGAACTTTTTACCGCGAATATCTATCACGCCTATGCACCAAAAGTTTTATTCTATTCATTGGTTTCAAAAATTAATTATTTTCATTTTTGCCAAAGTAAAAAATGCTGCAAATTTAAAAAAAAAAGGTAGATAGGTAGATGCGTTGCATCCAGGTTTTCAACAGTATTACTGTCAAGCATCAGTAATTCAAAATCAATGGAGAAAAAAAAAATTGCTTCCATAAAAACTACAACAACAACATCAACAATAACAGTTCTCTAGAAACTGCACAGGTGAGACCAATTTTGATCATAAGTTTTGAATGTGGAGTTTACCACAATAATATCCATTAGTTACTATTCAGCAGTGAGTTAATCTTTTAACCTGAAATAAAAGTAAATTCAGTTTAAACAGATCATAACTCCGTTTCAGTTTCTGTATGATCTGTTTTGCCCCATGTCTAGCTCTCAATCCAAATTCATATTTAATATCCTAAACCTTCTTTCGAGTATTATTAGAATTTGGATCACAGATATTTAGGCTTTAAAAAGCACTTTGGGCTTTCCTGCAGTCACATTTACATGTATTGCTATCAATTTACTCTGCCCAGTATGTTATAGCTAACTGGAATAATATAATGACAGTGGAAGTGGTTGGGAGGCATAGAGAAGAATTTGAGAGAAATGCATAGAAACATAAATGGTATCCAGTGAGACATATTTCTAATCAGAGCATATGATTTTTTTTATCATTTCAAATAACTGAACATAATCGCCATAGTTCAGTTTCTTCTTAAATTTCCTGTCGAGGCACCATCATCCGGTGTGAGGGTTATTATTACAATGAGCTCTTAATGTTTATATTAAGTTCATAGACAAGTGAAGGTATATGTATAGCTTGTAACATAACTACAACTTTTTACAGGTGATTTATGTGTCCTTGCGCTGTGAAATCTGGTTAAGTTTTACAATCTCAAATCTCACAAAATTTGGCCCATCTAGAAGGTAATTCCCATAAAATTCAAATCTCACAGAATTTTCAGTCCATATTACAAAAAAAATTATGAAGAAATAAACATAAATCACATGCTGTAGTGGTTTTTGCAAGCTTCTCACATGAAAAAAAAAAAAAAAAGACTTTAGACTATATTGGGGGAGCTCCAAAGTGATGGAAAAGCGCACAGAATTTTGTCAAATCTCCCTTAAAATTTTGCCTTATCTCACAGATTTTATCCACAGCTTACGGCATGTATGATAAAAAGGAAAACAACGTCTTTCCATTCTGTACTTGGCATGTCTTCTGTACTCGGCTTCAACAGTACTTTCAGTGCTTTGATCTCAGTCAAGCTTCAACAAGAAAAATCAAAATAAACAACGATTGGCTGAAATTCAAATCGTCATGACGACAGATGTTGTTGCGCACGAGATTGGGCCAATCGCCTCACGTGACAATTAATTGCAATCAATTCTATTTCAAAGATGGCTGACGTTTACTAGAAAGTGCATGGAAACAGGATAATTTTGTTTATTTTTCACATTATTTGGAATATTTCAGGAGTAAAATCAACATGATAAGTTGATAAAAGTTAAGAGCTATCGGTGTTGCCACGTAAAGGAGTTAAAAAGGCCGTTCAGAACCGGAAAGTCGAGGAATAAACATTTGACCCCTGTTTTCAGTTTCAGTTCCTCGACAAGTATTAGACATAAATATCGCGTTCAAATTCTACCTCAGACATGGCGGATGAACATGATATCATCGGCAGTGCTTCAGAATTCATAAAAGGTAACTTCCAATCAAAAGTATACCATTTTTGTGAGTTAACTTGTCCATATCACCCTAAAGTTTCGCTGTGTTTTGCAACTCCAAAACAAATACTACCGCTCAAACAGCTGTCAAACAGATAACTATCCTTTAGATGATGCAGTTCTTACCCATAGATGATTATTGTCCATACATAGTTTTATTTGTTGTGATCTCAGGGGCAGATCCTGAGCAGCATGACAGTTGAACTGCCAAAACATTTTGATTTCAGGAGGAAATTTTAAACATTAACATGATTTTAAAAGAGAGTTGCATAATTTTTACTCAAAATTGGTACACACTGACTCCCCCTTTCTGAAATCTAGACCTTGGTTTACTGATCAGACATTTTGGATAAAGATGCCATGCAATAAGGTACTTGGTAAACCTAAAATAATTCTTACAGGGTCATTTTCTGGCCTCTGGTGCTAGAGCACTTAGTTAGATCCAACAGGATGAGAAATTTTCTGAGTCTAAACAGGTTCTGTAAACACCACTGGCAGGAATGATGTTACTTAGATGCACATGCCTTCAGATCTAGATCCTTGTGCAGAAAGAGCTGATACCAAGAGAAAATGGTCGGGTATGAAAGCCACGGCCGAGCTGCCGAGCCGAAAAAGCCGAGCCTGATATAGTGTTTTCTTGTATTCGTTCAAGCGCATTTGGCCGGCCTCGGTGGCTCAGTTGGATGCGCCGTCTGACTGGAGACCAGGAGGTCGCGGGTTCAACCCCCGCCGAGGCCGGCAACATTCTTTCGTGGAGATTGATCATGAAATATTTTCTACGGTCATTCTCTCCCTTCCGCTGATTCAAGAAGGGCAGTTGTCAGTTTCTGGCGAAAGAATGTGCACAATACTGGTTACCGCTGAGAGGACTAAGCCTGCCCAGTAAACGTGTGGTTAGGTAAACTGACCGCGCTCGACATGACCTTATTGGGTTGACTGGGCCGTAAAACCTCAACACAAACAAAAAATCAAGCGCATTCGTGATACTTATTTCTTTTAATCTTATATTACCATATATGTAAAATGCTGTATTCACAATTAAAATTTGTACAATAACTTGCTTATTTATGACTTTATATTCAATTTTCCATTTAACAGGGGTATGAAAGCCACGGTCGCTAAAAGGGATATGTTTTGGCCAGTTTGTAAACAAGTGGCGATATTTTATAATCTAAGCATTTGACAGAGGTTGCAAAAAAATAATTAAAATTGCTTTGAGTCATAATAACATGCAGAAACTGTTTATATATCCCACTTTTCTTCTTTTTCCTCCAAATAACGAGGATTGGCAGAATCTAAAAATAGAATAGATTTAAACTAAACGAAAATAACTGATACGGTTGAAAGAGCCTAAAGACTTAAGTGATCTAATAATAAAGTCATTTATGACTCCACATCTATAACAAATGATAGTTTTTCCCATTAATGCTGGTCATCATACTGGTATTAGATGTAATTGTTAAGTTTAGGCCCTTTCAATGCTCTTGCTTCCCGTTTCGGTTATTTTCATTTAATTTTCACAGTTCTATATTTAGATTCTGCCGATTCTCGATATTTGGATGAAAAAGAAGAATTATGGGAAACATTAACATTTTCTGCATGTTATAATGATTCAAAGTTGTTTTAAATATCTTTTTGCAACCTCTGTCAAATACTCAGATTTTAAAATATCCCCATTTGTTCACAAAATGGCCAAAATGTATCCCTTTCACGGTTGTGGCCTTCATACCCCTGTTGAATGAAAAATTGTAATTACGTCATAAAAAAGCAAATAATTATACAAATTTTTATTTTGAATACAGCATTTTACATATATGGTAATATGAGATTAAAAGATATAAGTATCTTGAATTTGTTTTTCGGCTCGGCTCGGCAGCTCGGCCGTGGCTTTCATACCCGACCAGAGAAAATTGCTCCTTAGTGGGCCCTCCTTCAAAATTTGCCCACTGCAAAGAATGGTCAAATACGACAGTCAAGGTAAGAAGAAAGAGGAAAAATGTCCCATGGAGGATCAAACCCATGAACCCCTTCTTGCCTCAGTTTGTCTACCAGCTGAGTTAGCTCCAGGACGACAGTCTAGCCAGCACTCCTCCTTTGAACAGCTGTCCTCTGTGCTCAGTGACCTTCGGATGCACATCTGATTGGTGATCAGGTTGTGGGTTTGATTTTCGCCGGGTCTGGCAACATTCTTTCATGGAGATTGACTATGAAATATTTTTTATGGCCATTCTCTCCATTCTGCTGATTCAAGAAGGGCAGTTGTCAGTTTTTGGTGAAAGAATGTGCACAAGTACTTGTTAATGCCTTGAAGGACTAAGTCTGTCCAGGAAGAGTGGATAGGTACAATGACCATTGAACTCCAGCCCAACCAACCATTGAACTTCTTTTCTTCAAGTGCCAGGAGACTGTCGCTGATGTCAGTTTTCTTGCATAAGAATGTGCACAAGTACTGGTTAACTGCATAGAGAACTTAGCCTGTCCAGGAAAAGTGTGATCAGGTATTTAAACTGACTAGCTGAAAATGACAGTAATTGGCTTAATAAAACCACAGCTCAAAAAAAATTTTGGTGAAACTCACTAATTTTTGTCGCTAAAACTCGCAGTACAAAACCCATTTCTCGTTGAATTGGGTATGATCAGGACTTTTCTTTTAGATGCAAGAAATAGTGATCTGTGGGTATATGTATTTACTCCATAATGGGTAAGGTTTGGGCCCAGAGAGTTTGTTGAACCAGGGATCTTGCACCAGATGCCAGCACATTAATCACTGTTCTCTGGGATTCAGATTACCATGCTCACTGATCAAAGAAGTTTTATAAAAAAAAAATGTCACTCAGGAGTGACTGTGAATGTGGTAGGAGTTTTCCCACTGAGATGCATAGCTCCAAATATTAATACGGCACCTTATTTTTTTCAACAAAAAGTATTGATATTTCTCTTTATTTCTCCATGTGAAAACATAAATGAATGTGATATTGTTACTCATTAAAAGTGCCTTTGTGAGCACTTCTAATGAGTGCCTACAAAATATATTTTTGTGGAGAAATACATATGTAAGAAAGATATTTATCTGGATATCCCCTCCCCATTTCCCACTCTTATCTGGAGCTATACTGAGAAGATGAACTTTACCTCAGCCCTAAGATATTTGAAATTTGCAATACATGTGCATATCTTTGTCTGAAAAGATTTTAAATTCATTGCCTTCCATCCCACAAAGAATGATACAACCAAAAAAAATACTCATGTTTCTGGTTCCCTGACCCTGTTTTTTTGAGGGCTGATCCTGAACTTATTTATCACAATTTTCCAAGGAAGAATGCTGATGGAACAATGATACTTCAGAGTTCTCACTAGGATTTTGAAAGCAGGAGTTTAAGAATCCATCTCTGAGAAAAGTTGGAGTTAAAATTGAAAAATAGGAGTTTGACCTAGAAAACTTGGAGTTTTCGGCTAAATATGATAACTTAATATTTAAGGATATTGTCTGGACAACTTCATTTTTCAGCATAGTTAACCTTCAGGGGTCATCCTAGAGGGCGATTTGGGAGAAAAAGTCTCCCTTAGCTGGCTGACTTCTCCCTATCTTGAGCTGAGGGAGAAGTGAAAATGTATAGAATGTATAGGGAAATCCTAAATTTGGACCAAAAGTTCTCTCTAAAATCCTGAAATTGTTGCAAAACTTCTCCCTCTCTGAAAGCTCCAGGATGACCCCTGACCTTGACCACTGAGTGTCTGGTAAGGATCCAAAAGCTTTTGGGGCTTAGGAAATAGTGACAGGTCTTCCATTAACTTCCAGACTCAGGAAGTCCCAGACTTCCTACCCTTCAAATTTGGAAGTCCCACAGGAAAATCTAGGAAGTCCCGCTTTTTTCCCTGCTGCGGCAGTCTGCCCTTTCTTTAGTAGAACAGAGGTTCTTAATTCAGTGTCACACAGAATCATCATGATATACACTTCTCTTAGATGTGTTTTAAACATATCCTTATCGCTTATTAAAATTCGATCGCATCTTTTTGGAATGCCTGTACTTGTATATCGGACCTTAGAGAAAGCATCAACATTGGTCCAACTTCGCGTTCGTTTCAAAGCCCTGAGAAAGAAAGAAAAGAAAAGAAAATACATGAGAGAAAACACCCAAAACATGTTTTCTTAAAAACAAACTGTGCAGAAATTATTTTGCAGAAATGTATTTAATGAAATATTTGCTCGGACTGAAGCTGATCAACACGAGCGAGCGAGTTGCTTACTTCACAAAAATTGCGGGAAAACGGCGCCGACTCGTGCAACAACAAACAAATAAAAGGCAGCTCTCGATGAGTTACCAACAGCAATACGTTCGTTAGCGGAGAATAGCAAGCAAAACCATCGCAATTCGCCTATATTTAGACTTACTTTGCGTCTTTTCCGCGCTGGGAAACAGCGCAGCCGGAACAAGGTTACGACTTTAGAAACGGGTTTTCCGAAAATTTTGACGAAAAATATGTTTTCTTCTCATTTGAAAAATTGCTTTTGTTGTCATGACAAACATAAGCTTCTAAATTAGAAAAGATTTAAATTTGCGTTCTGTGCATAATTGTTATTTATTTATTTAATTTCACTCGGTAACTCCCGGAAGTGTTGATGTGTTTTCAGACGACACACGTTCTTAGCAAAATAATAATTTAAGATTTTAAGACGTGAATATTTAAAAATAATAATGACTTCATATAATTTCACCGAATATTTTCGGGTGTCGCAGAAGAAAGTTTAATTATACAAACATCAATTAATCAACTCAGCACGCGTAACAAATACACACAGTGATCACGCAGCCATCAAAAGGGTGCCACGACGCTTGACACCGATGTCAATAAAACTCCCGCAAGCTGAAAGTGGGACGTCCTTAAAGCTCAGTCAACACAGGTAGCGAATTTCCAATAAGTAGGCGGGGCAAAGATCATACAACTCGTTAAAAGTGGGCGGGCTTTTTGACAATGTTTGGACATCTCGGGTATGGATTTCGACGGACAAAAGAAATTTCGGAAGTCCGCGGTACGTCATTGAAGTTCAGTTTGGACGTCCTGTGGCAATAGCGCGTAAATGAGAATCCTCGGACGGATTTTACTCGTACAAAAGCAAAAATAGGCGTTAAAAATACGCCGGATTCGGCGTTTCCGAGAATTCTGTACTTAATTTTAACTTCATAATACATTAACCTATAGATAATGTGCTATTCTATTCTGTTTTCACACCTTCCACAGAAAAAACGACCTTTCAGTCGTTAATTAAAGTCTTAAACCAGAAGGTCCCTTAGGCAGTTACCTGTGTGACGTAACTCTTCCCGCTCAATTGACCACGTGTCAGTTTCTTTTCTGTGGACAAAGAAATTCAACAAGGATTATTTACCTGTGATATAAATTTGGATTATTTCTTTCCTCACGGATAAATTTATGTATCCTTGTGTTTTTTTTGTTTATTTATCACTCCTTTCACTTTCTGTGTTATTATTTAAAATTTTCAATTTTCGATTTCATGTATTTTTGACTGGTCTTTTTCCACATGCGTTTTGGCGACTCTCGCTATTCGGCACAACGCTCGTGCGCGATCGGTTCGATAGTCGTGTTTATATATGCAGAATATTTTTGTTCTTTTCGTTCCAGGTTATTCAGCAATTACGATATGTTTTTCCTGGACTTTTGTTTGCAGAGATCTTCAGTTAGCTAAAGATTCTCATGGTGGAGAAGCTGATTGTAAAGAACTTGTCAACCCTTGATGGGTTATAAGACAATTCTTTACTGATGGGAGCCCCACCCCATATGGCTATACTGCCGGGGTAAGACCCATCAAGGTGGCATCTTTGGGTACTTAGTATCCTATAAAGTCTAAGTCCACCAGTCACCAGTCATCCAGTCACCAGTCAACCAGGCACCAGTCAATCAGCTTCACCAGTCACCAGTCAATCAGGTGCCAGTCAACCAGGCACCAGTCACCAGTCATCCAGGTGCCAGTCAACCAGGCACCAGTCACCAGTCACCCAGTCACCAGTCACCAGTCACCGATCAACCAGGCACCAGTCAACTAGTCTCCAGTCAATAATTTAATTATTTTCTGGAAAGACTTAGTTTCTGACATATTTCACCGGACAAAATAGTCACGTATACTAACTTCCGGTCATTATGTCTAATTATTAAAAAAAATTTTCACTGGGCAAAGTATCAGTAATATTTCTGATACTTATACCCGGTCATATTATTATATTATTTCTGATTTTTCACCAGGCAAACTTTTACAGAAAGTGTCTGGTCAGTTTTTGCCTAATAATTAATTATCTTCGGGAAAAAGTTTCAAATACTTGTGCCCGCTCAGTTTTCATATATAATCTCCCTTTTTCATTGGACTAGAGTTACGAATACTACTATCCGATCAATTTGTCAAATTACTTGTAACTTTACCGGGCAACAGTTACGAATATTAGTGTCCGGTCATTGTGTCGGGTAACTAGTGTCAAAATAATGATTACTAATTCCCGAACAATCTATTATCGTTCATAGAGCTCCATTCACGTTTAAGTCAATGGATATAGGTTATTAAGTGAAATACATAATAACTTTTTATACAAAAAAATTCTGTACAGTCTTTCCCAAATCAGACTAGAATTTTTAATATTCCATTGACTTATTATAGGTGTGTAATTCCATTAATATTTTAAATTAACTTATGTTTTATCTCTTTTATCCGCTAGAAAGAGTTAAACTTTCGACTATAACAAAATTCTTACCGGGCAGCAGTTCGTAGACTAGTGCCAGGTCATTCAAATGATGTTTTATCTCTTTAATTCGCTAGAAAGCGGTTAAATTCCGGCTCTAACGAAAATTTCATCGGGAGGCACTTCGTAGAGTAGTGCCAGGTCATTCTAACGAAATTCCACCGGGCAGTAGTTTCATAGACTTTGTGTCGGATTACTAGTGTGCGAGTAGTAGTCACTAGTACTCGCTCAACATATATTCATTTATAACCACTATAGACATGTATAGTCTTGGATTATAGGTTATTGAATGACAGCGATGGGTTCTAATACCTAGTAGCCATTTATATTGTTGAATTCTGTCCAGTCACTTTTGAACTTGACTTAAATTCTATATATATATTTATTATTGAAAATGAATTAAGAATTATCGGTTACGATCAAATTCGCAATTCATTCACTAAGTGTAGAAGATACTTCCAGCTATAATTATATCTCTTTTACTCGCTACAAAGAGATTAACTTCTTTTATATTCACCTTATTCGGCTCTAGGGCAAAGGTGAACTATAAAACTATCGTTATTTATAAGAAGAAAAATATACACGAAATATAAAAAAATTTTCTTCTTTCCTCCCCTGTTTTTCTTCTACATGCTCCGATATGTAATCAGCATGTAATCTAAGGAGTAAATTGACAAGAAAGTAGCAATCGATCTTTTCTACTTTCTATTAATTTTTCATTCTTAAGGTATCGGAAATTTACACCAACCAGATAAATAGATTAACAGTTTATTTATTTATTCGCTACCTCTCTAGATTACTACGATTTAAAATTCTAGTTGAGGTACATATTTTCCTTTTGCCTTTTCTACATGGAAAATAGTTGATCCGATAAGCTATTATTCTATTTTATACTATCTTTTGATTGATTATATTAGAGTCTAGGTCAGTCGTGCTCTGTCTAAACTCTGCTATAAAATAATAAATAAGAAAAAAATCTTATATTTAGGCATAGATATAATTCGATACGTTCTTTACTTTGCCTGTTTTATTTTTTCTTCTGGATCATTTAAGACTACGAAAGCAATATACCAGATATTTTTGCCTCAGTAAGAATCTATTACGCTGAAGATTCTTCATATTGGAATAATAATTTTATTATGATTATAATTCTAGACCCAATTAATCCTCGTATATTATAGGTCTACTTTATCTTATTGAGGAATAGTTTTGCTTCGACTAGCTCTATACCTCTAATATTTTATTTATAACTAGAGTCCATGTCAATCAAAATTTTCTTGCACTTTGGTATTGACAATGGATACATATTTAGTAAAGGCATTAATTATTCAGTACGTGACAGATTATTATTGCCTAAATTAGATTTTATATACAATACTTTCCTTTTGATATTTTGTTTTATTGACTTTGTAACTATTCAGAAACTGCCAAAGTCAATCATTTCCTTCCTCTAAACTTACCGAAGCTCTAGATTATGTTGATATATATTTTTGATATATGCTTAGAGGTTAATTAACGAGAGTTTACCTCATAATAGCAGATATTATTATAATTATATTAATCAATCTATAGTCTAGGCTTAGACAAAAGGGAAAACATCCTTAATTATTAGTATACGAGCCGGTAAAGAATTAAGACACTCTTAATTATCTCTTTACCCCTCCTTTATGTTTACATTCGTTAAAGGGATCATAGTAATTCTCGCTAAGAGTTCAAGTTCAGTTTGCGAATAATGCAAAGATTAATATCTTGATTTCCAGTCCGCATCAAAAATGGTCTATATATATAGATAAATATCTTTCCGAAACTGGATATTTATTTATTTTTCCACACAATAAGTCATTTCAAGATGTCGATGATTTTGAAATGCACTGCTTCAATTTATAATATAAAATATGTTTATATTAACTTCACAACTTAGTAAGTGCTGCACCTACGTTCCTGGTCAGATCTTACTTTTGTGATACGTTTTTGAACATACTGAAAGTTTTCTCCGATTATACATTCGGTAAATAAACTTTCGAGTAGTATTTATGCTTTTAAACATTCAGATTATTTGATAATTGTTGGAGATAATATATTATTCCGATATTTATATATCTATCTTCATTATTTATCTTTCTCATCTTACTTTTAAATTAGATTGACCTTCTCGCTACGTTCCAGGTTTAAATCTAGCTAACATTGTGGAACAGTCACTTTTTTATTTCCTAAACAATATTTTAACATTTTTCTCAGTATTCAGAGTATAACGACTTCATGAATACTTGAAAATAATTCAATTCTACGCTTGTTAAACTAAGCCTAAAACAAGCCCTAGTTTTTTAGAATGGATATTATCCTTCGATTCAGTTCATGGAGATACATCCTTTTAGATCCCATTATCTCTATTTCAATCATTCAAAATTCTAATGACTAAGTACTCCTTTTCTACGTACGAATACAGAATATCGAGTCACTGTTGCTGCATATTGGTTAAAGATTAAACAAATTTTATCTTAAACCTATATGACGTTAAATTAATTATTATCTCTTTCATATACATGTTTTTACCCTTCCGTCAGGGATCGCGGTAATAATATTATTACTCTCTATGGTTTACACATAGATCTCGAGAGTATATATATGTTTTTTCTTCCTGAACTCATTTGCGAGTACGTAATTTGATATTTCAGGAATTACCAATTATGCAGACATAGATTTTATTCTGTTAATATTCAATTCTAAAAAATTTGATTGAATGTTTATCTATAAAATTTCCGGGCAGTAATTTTATAGAGAGTTATATGTTTAATAATTCCTTGCTTAAATAATAGTTACGCTTAACCTATGATTTATAGCGGGAATTTTGTTCAGTAGTATAATTTTTTTTTTAGTATTAATATATTTCTTACTATTCTTAAATATGCGTATAGAATAGTAATACTATCTCTTAACTTTTAAATTAAGTGTTTTTTGAGATTAATAATCAGTATTATTGTATAATCTTTCTTCAGAGATTATCACACTATTACTTTTTCTCTGAGTCCTTCTCTTTTTATGAACATTTTGATTCGTATCAAAGTGGATTTTTAACATTTCTTGATTTCCATGATTATTTACTCAGGAGTACTTTTCATGGCAATCTTCTGGTATAGAAAGATTCTATCCAGCTTATTTATTATTGTATAATCTTATCAATACGGTAAGATTTAGCCAAACTATGACCGTCATACAGTTTGCTGCGATCAACCTTATTCTTATCTCTCTTATTCTCTGTCAAACTCTTTAGTTATGATGTTGACAGTTTATTCTTTATTTTTTTGTCAGGACATCAAACGCTTTTATATGTCTATGACAAAACTAATTATCAATGGTTTAGGTTGTTTTTTCTTCCCAGCAGTTATATGCAAACTCTGTATTATTTTATTGCTTGACTAAAAATTCGTGATACAATTAGTCTAGCAATAGTTTTAACCATTATGTTTGTCTATACTTTTTTTCTTCTGATGGATAACTTAGTTATAGTTAAGTTAACTCCATCTACTTTTATTATCTCCCCTTCTTTAATTTGATCAAGGGAAATAATTACACATTATGGTTATTTTAAGTCTGTGTCTGTTCATCGGAAACTGTCCTGTCGCTCCAATTAACAGTTAATTAATTAGTTTATAATTCTAATAGCTTAGACTATTACAATTACATAGCTTCACATATCTAGAATTTTATCCAAAATATCTACATATGTCAGTTATCTATAGGAAACTCCACCGAGTAGACTTTTCCTTATTTATTCAAGATCCTACATAGACTACTTACAGTGTATGGTCTTGGCTTTTTGTTTTACAAATTTTGTTTTCAAAATTTTTCTATATTCCTAGCTTACTTTGCGATGGAATATTTATGTTATGTCTCAATGACTCCCTTTTCTTTTTGAAGCCAATTGTTGTTTCCCAAAAAGAAAAAAAGAGGGGGGGGGGGGGGGCCAATGTTAGGTCTCTGAGACTTAAGAACTGGCTTCCTCTAGAGTCTACTAATATATATAAGGTTGTTAGATCATAACACCTTAAATGTATGCTATTTTGTAAATCTAGATCATTCTTTCTATTAAATATAGAATTAGAATGTATCTGATTCCTTTGAGTTTCCTGAGTCTTAACCAGAAGTGGTGAGATATTATTGGTGTTAGAATTAGGAGAGCACCTCCCTCCTATTCTGCAAATTCTAGCACATTATCTATAGGTTAATGTATTATGAAGTTAAAATGAAGTTTTTTAAAAGTAAAACATATTTTAACGAGTAATACTTAACCTATAGATAATCAATTATCTCCCTCCGCCCACCCTCGCTTATCTCTCCTAATTGTGTCTATTGTTTTACACATAAAAGAAACTGACACGTGGTCAATTGAGCGGGAAGAGTTACGTCACACAGGTAACTGCCTAAGGGACCTTCTGGTTTAAGACTTTAATTAACGACTGAAAGGTCGTTTTTTCTGTGGAAGGTGTGAAAACAGAATAGAATAGCACATTATCTATAGGTTAAGTATTACTCGTTAAAATATGTTTTACTTTTAAAAAACTTCATTTTTTTTGCTAGCTGGAAACTTATGAACTGCTGATTTCTCAGAATACGGTAAAAATAAAAACTGAATCAATGCTAAGCAGTCAGATGATGTTTTTTTCACCAAATCTGTGTAGTAAAAGTGTTATATGTCAGCCAGTATAGCGAGACAGCCACCATTTAACTTATGGAGTGCCAATGATGATCATCACTGGTACATCTGTAAATATATATAAAATACATTTACTATTTCACAGTATGGAAGTACATGTATCAACTGTACTAGTGTACATCTTTATGGCGAATGCACTGATCCATGCATTAAAACATGCATAAAAAGTGATTCGGTTAGTATATAACAAAACATGCTATATTACTCACAGTATTAGTATTATGACTATTTGTGGAGGGTGGGAGATGAAGTGCAAAAGGGAAAGAGTTGTAACTGGGAAACGTTGGTATACTTTGGGGACATGTACATTGTACATGTATAAATGTACTTGAAGTAACAGTTATGTAATTACTGGTTAATACAGTGCTTGTCTATGATTTCAGATCGGCTGTATTTTGCAACATTACGAACACGGCCCCGGTCATCAGCTCACACACACTACTTCTGTATAGATGAAGAGCTGGTGTATGAAAAGTAAGTAAACCTGTGTCAGAAAAATTCTGAATTTAACTAACAAGTCTGTTTACTGTATTCAACCTAATTACCGCAGTGCTTCTTTAAGTGCACAGTCAAGCAATTTAGCAGGGGTCATCCTAGAGGGCAATTTGGGAGAAATAGTCTCCCTAAGCTGGCTGACCTCCCTATCTTGAGCTGAGGTAGAAGTGAAAATGTATAGAATGTACAGGGAAATGCAAAATTTGGACCAAAACTTCCCTGAAATTGTCGCAAAACTTTTCCCTCTCTGAAAGCGCTAGGATGACCCCTGATTTAGTAGTCTTAAGATTACAGCCAGGTTAACAGCTTGTTGCTACAAGTCAAGGCAATTCAGATCGAGTACCAACAACATATGCTTTTATAAAGAAACTGAAAGTCAGAAAAATATTGGGTTAGTATCATTAAATATGCCCCTCACAAAGTTCTCTGCTGATCTTTCTTTAAAGTGTACCTGTATAAGAAACTGAAAGGATAATTTACTACATGTGCTTGTAGTGATTTAAAAAAAAAATAAAATAAAATAAAAAAATAAGTGCACAGTGCAGTAATTAGGGTGAATAACCTATAACTATATATTTAGAGTACATTGGCTGAAACTTTCCCATATTGTTCCCAAATCCTGAGTCCAGTATTGGAAAGCATTGTTTGCCTAATTACCTGATTACGAATGCCTATGTGTACATATCTATGTGTTTTTGAGTGAATTAAGAATTATATGTTTACCTTTGATAACTCAACTGATGGCATGTTTTTATGCATACTTTTAACATTTGCATATAATGCAGTTACCAAGGCAGGGTGGGCATCTGTATGTTTGAATACTATTTTCATTCTGTTATTCCTACAGGGCAAGTGATTTTTCTTGCATCTGATTACCTGATTACCAGGTACATGTGTGATTGATTTTAATGCTGGTCCTGCTGTACTCGAATATGCCCTGCCTTTGCAGAGTAGGTCCAGATCAGTTGGTGATCGGTATCTGCACTGTTTGTCATTACATGTAAGTACTGTATGTAAATTTGTATCATGAGCCTGGATCAAGTGATTTGATTGACTGGAAATTAGAAGGGGATGTGGCATCTTAATCCTTGTCTTGCTGAACCTGGATATACCCTGCCTTTGCAAACAGTGTAGATCCAGATCAGTTGGCTTCTGAAGAAGCCAACTGATTGGGATCTGCACTGTTTGTCATTAAGTGTGTAAATTTGTATCAAAAACCTGGATCATGTAATCTGATTGGCTGAAAATTAGAAGTAGGTGTGGCATCTTAATTTAATCAGCAGGACAAGGATTAATTTATTCAGCATGGCAAGGGTTAATTTCTCACATACTAGCCCTGTAGGATGAGTGACTTTTGAGATCATTTTACTATTTAAACATGCTAAGTAAAAAATTCAGAAGATGGACCCGAGATGGTACTTTGATATATTTTCGCCAGGAAATAGGCTTTGACATATCATTGCAAATTGTCTCCTATGGAAAATGTCATCAATTTTGGTATCTGCTGAATTTCATATTTTGTCCAGAGAAATAGGTAAAGCCCCCTGTCTGGGTAACTATAGTGGACTTGCAAATGTAATGTATAATTTCATAGCTCTAGATAAGAGGGATATAAATAATAATCTGTCAGGAAAATATAGAGGAATTGTTAAGGATGAGTATTTGGTAATAATTATGGGGTAATTTTCTCCAGTTCTCCATAAAAAACATATGTTGTGGGTACTCATTAGAAGTGCCTCAGGGAGACACTTCTAATGAATACCCACAACATATGTTTTTATGCAGAAATAGGAAAAAATTATCCCAGAATCATCACCAAATACTCCTCCTTAACAATTCCTCTGAAATATGTTCCTTATTTCTCCACAAAAATATGTATTGTGGATTCATTAGAAGCTGCTTCCAAAGGCGCTTCATATGAGTACCCACAACATATATTTTCATGGAGAAATAAGAAAAAAATATCAATAGGTTTTTGTAGAAAAAAAAGTACCTGATCTTGCTATGTTTGCCTGGAGAGTGGTAAAGGGTAATCCCTAGCTAGGTCATAGGTCTAGATAAGTCTGGGTATCGGTAAATATTTTTCGTATTTCTCGATGAAAACATATGTTGTGGGTATTCATTAGAAGCGCCTCGCCACAACATATGTTTTCATCGAGAAATAAGAAAAATATAGATACTTTTTGGTTGAAAAAAGCGCCTTATCAAGAGCTATGTAGGTGTCTATGGTGGACTTGTAAGTGAACTGTGATGTGTATCATATATATTATTTTCCTTATTTTCAGCTTCTATGCAGACTTCGGTCCTCTGAACTTGGCCATGCTCTACAGATACTGTTGTAAATTAAACAAGAAATTAAAGGTATGATATATACCCTGCTGAGCAATGAAATATACACATTTTGGTCCAAACTTTTGGAATAAATATGGGCTTTGACAGTGACGTAGATGCATCCGAACATAGCTTCAGATAAAGCGCTTTTTCAACTCCACAGTATTGATATATTTCTTATTACTCCATAAAAACACTGAGCAAATTCTTGCCTTAGTGTAGACCCCTTTTCAGAAGGGATTGGTGTGCATGAAAACAAACAGAAAGATGCAAGTCTCCCTTGTAAAAATGACTGAAAACATAGGAATTGTTAAGGAGAAGTATTTGGTGATAATTGTTGGATAATTTTCTCCAGATCTCTATAAAAACATATGTTGTGGGTACTCATTAGAAGTTCCTCGTCGAGGTGCTTCTAATGAGTACCCACAACATATGTTTTCATGGAGAAATAAGAAAAATTATCCCACAATTATCACCAAATACTCCTCCTTAAATTGTCTGTGAAAATCTAACAAGTGTGTCCAGTCCTTATCAGCAAAAAGTCATGCTGAAAGACTAGAAGGCAATTTAACCAGCCTCCTGCCACCACTGTGCGGGTGGTGGTTGGGGGGGGGAGGGGTGGGGTGGCTAATATTTCAAATGCAGGTTAAAGTTCGGAGTAGCGTTAATCAGACAACACCTGTTGTTTTGGCTGAACTTATATTTTCACAGTAATAAATTAGGACTAAGAAAAAATTGCCTAAAGGTGCTTGGCTTGAATCCATGGAAATCATGCGTAAATCCTAAAAGTGGTTATCAGATAAATATTTTTTTCTTATTTCTCCATGAAAACATGTTCTGAGTACTCATTAGAAGTGCCTCATCTAATGAGTGCCCACAACGAATGTACCATATTCGATCTAATTATCGCACATACCCCCTCAGGGATCATTTTCTGGCGCGATTTCGCGATATTCTCGCATTTTTTTGCAAGAAGTCGCATCAAAATTCCCGGAGTGAGAAAAAAAAATCGCACGCTGAATTTTTCTCATTTCGCGCCATTAAGTTCCTATTTTGCACATGCGGTTCCAGTGTTAGAAATTAACTTTTTTCGCAAGTAGCGAGTAGTTGCTACCTGGTCTGAAAGTAGGTAGCAAAATGCATCTACGTGGCAGCAAAAGGTGTAACAATGCCTCCGTGCCATGGATTAACCATTAAAATACCAAGAAAACCTGCATCTTAAAATGTCGTCTGTTTATGTCGTCTGCTGAATATTCTTGCACACTTTTCTAACCTATACTTGCATACAGGCAAACTGTGTGGACTAAGTCTGATCTGGGTCCACACTGTTTGCAGAAATGACTTTTAAAATCACAAGCAGATGACAAAGCGGATGACAATTGTTGTGATTGGTAGTTTAAGAGTTAAACCATCAAGCACTAAGCATATTTAGCAGACAGCATTTTCAGAGTATTTTTTTCTTTTCAACAAAAATGAGGCTTGACATTAAATGATTCATATGAAATGTCAAGTCTAATTTGCACTGAAGACATTCACAACACAAAGTTGATAGTGTTCGGGGCACTATAGCAGGTAGCACCTGTTTGCTACCAAGAGTTTGACCAGGTAGCAAACTGAATTTTCAGGTAGCAAATTTGCTATTTGCTACTGTTAATTTCTAACCCTGGGTTCATTTCGAGACTATCGGACTGCTCTGTTTGACCGGTTTCTGAATTATTGTGGCTTCAAAATTCATTACACATACAACCGCAGGTAACCATAAATTAATCTGTATCATTGAAAAGCTTTATCGTAAAAGCTCATTGTCGGTCTCTAGTTTAAGTAAGCGTTTTTTATCGCTACCTCGAGTCAGCAAAAACATGTCCGCCGATTCGGAAAAAATAAAAGAGAAAATTATCCGCCCCAAAGCTGTCCAGTCGGGATGGCAACATGTTAAATTACCTTGTTCGAGCACAACCCAGCTCGACTGAAGCGGCCACGCTCTTCTCCCCTGATTCGGATGACAATCAAACACAAGACCGAGATGAGCCTGAATAACAATCCCACTCCCAAGCTCATGAAGCCCTTATTCAGCCGTTTACATTTTGTTACGAGCCAGGCGTAACGATAAAGAAATGAAAGTGAAACCAGCAATAAGCTTTAAAATTATTTACAGTATTTGTTGATAACAAAAAATAAGAAACTGTGCAAGACAGAAAGATAAAAGTAAACAGTACCTTTCAAGATAATGTCACAAAATCCCTCAGAAATATTCCAGAAGTATTTCTGAAACAAATCCTTTGAATTGCAGTTTCTGATCCCACAATTTAAGTCCCTGAATTCAGAGTTTAATTTCAGAATTAATGAAACATTTAAGTAATCCAGTAAAGAATGAAAGAGTACAGAGATGCTCATATGAAAATCTTCTCTCCTTATATAATATCAAAGCACATCCTAAAAAAAAAAAAATAATAAAGTACTAGAGACATCACTTATTCTCCAGTATTTGTCAAGAAAATTTTAAATGTTCTGTGACATGCCAAATATAGCTTAATCTAGAATATTCCATTTGGAAATTCCAAAAAGAATATAAACAACTTATTATTGTAAACATGAATTTCCAGAAAGTTCTAATTTATATACTAACACTTTCAGTAAACATGAAAATAACAATACTTAAAATAATCAAACACCCTATATATAACAATTTTATTAACCTGATTTACTAGTAGAGTACATTACAAAATAAGCAATAATAATACTTATACATACAAAATCTGGCCTTTACAAAAAAAAAAAAAAATTCTCAGTTTGTCTGAGCGAGCGAAAAAAAAAATCTCAGTGAATTTGAAAATCTCTCACTGTTTTTGTCCAAATGGGATTTTTTCTCTCACAAAAATCGGGGGCCAGAATAATCCCTGCCCCCTATAAGCGCACAGTGAAACAATTCGGTACTATTCAGATTGCAGCCAGTGTACTTTCTGTTTACTTCTTTATAAAGGCATATGTTGTGGGTACCTATTTGAATTGTATTTACAAGTCCATGCAATTCAAATGAGTACCCACAACATGTGCTTTTATAAAGAAAATCAGAAAAAAAAAATGGCATTGACATCATCAAATAAGTTCTTTGCTTATCTTTTTATAACCACCCTCCCCATCCACCCCCACAATAGTGGCGGGGTATTATGGTTTCATGTTGGTCGTCCGTGTGTCCGTCTGCCCGTTTTTCGTTTCCAGATGATAACTTGAGTAAACATCAATGGTTTTCACCAAACTTGGTATGTGCATTGATATTGTGGAGATCTGGTTTGGGATCGCTAATGGGCAAATTTCGTCACATTTTTACGGAGTTATCTGCCCAAGATATGCCCATATTGGGTTTCCGGACTATAACTTGAGTAAATTACAAGGGATTTTCACAAAACTTGCTATATGCATTGACATTAAGCAGATCTGGTTTGGGATTGCTATTGGGCAAATTTCATCTAAATTTTACGGAGTTATCTGCCTGAGACACACCCATATTTTCGTTCCCGGACGAAAAACTTTAGTAATTATTGTGGAGCGCTGTGGTGCAGTGGTAAAGCGTCGGACTCGAGATCGAGAGGTATGGGGTTCTATCCCCACTAGCAGCAAGTGTTGTTTCCTTGAGCAAGAGACGTTATCCACATTGCTTAGTACTGGTTTCTACCCAGGAAAAAAGAGGGCCAAATGGAAGATTAGTACTAGATTACTAAATGTGATACCAGCCTTCATGAAATCTTTCCAACAGATGCAGGACAGCTGTCAGATAGACTGAAATTTTTGGCAGGACAAAATAAAATTCTGCAGGACAGGAGGCTTGTCTGGTATCAAATTACTATCTCTTTTTGCCAGAAATCACAGGACATTTGTCAGACAAACTGAAATTTTCTGCAGGACAGAATGAAACTTTGCCAGTTTTGTCAGACAGTCCTGCAGTTTTCGCAAAGACTGTGATACCCTCTATAAATAAAGTCGATTATTATTATTATTGTTATAATTATTATTATTAAAATAACAAGGGATTTTAACCAAACTTGCTATATGTATTGACATTAAGGAGATCTGGTTTGGAATTGTTAATGGGCAAAGTTTGTCAAATTTTGACGGAGTTGTCTGCCCATATTTTCATTTCTGGATGATAACTTGAGTAAATAACAAGGCCTTTTAACCAAACTTGCTATATGCATTGATATTATCAAGATCTAGTTTACCATTGTTATCTGTCCATTGATATTATCAAGATCTGGTTTAGGATTGTTAACTGTCCCTCCGTCATTTTCTTTCCAGACATTTTCGCAACGATAACTTCAATACATAAACAAATAATTGCTATGGCGGGGTATTATGCTTGCGGTGCTTTTATTTGAAGTATACCCTCAGTAGGTAAATACATATTTTACCACAAGATTTCCTAGTAAGTTTGAAAAATCTAAGCACACAGTGCAGTAATTAGGTCGAATACGGTATTTGTGAAGAAATAAGAAAAATATCAATACATTTTGGTGAAAAAAAGCAACTTATCCAGAGGTATGATGTATTTAGTGTTATGTACATGTATATGCTGTGTAATGTAAGAAAAAGGCTCTTGTGGCATATGTTCAAATCAGCCTGTGAATGTTTAACCCTTAAAGCACAAATTACAACTGCAACAGATGGCAATTTTTTTTTTTTTTTTCAGAGAAAACAAGTCAAGACATTTCTTGGCAGATGATTCACATGAAATATCAAGACTTGTTTTCTCTGAAAAATAAAAAAAAAGAATTTGAATGTCCTCTGCTACATATTTTGCTTGGCGCTTTAAGGGTTAAAATCAATTCACTTAGTAGCGTGTTCAGTGTCTTTGTTGCCTGCTATCTGGTCCATTGAATACTATAGAATATCAACAAGAAGAGGAATATGAAGATTTGAACAAGCCCACAACAAAACCTACAATAAGACCTGTGTTACCAGCAATGTCTTAGATCATCCTGTACCATAGGTCTAGATAAAAGAGTGGGTATCAGGTAAATATTTTTCTTTTTTCTCGACGAAAACATACGTTTTGGGTACTCATTAGAAGCACCTTGCTGAGGTGCTTCTAATGAGTACCCACAACATATGTTTTCATCGAGAAATAAGAAAAATATAGATACTTTTTGGTTGAAAAAAGCACCTTATCAAGAGCTATGACTGTTCATGCACTCAGTATAACAGGGGTTCTCGTTTTGTCACTCTTTGGATAGCCTGGTGGCTGTAGAAGGCACATGCGATTAACGAAGACTCTGATCAGACTGCGCGAATGATCTGTGTCTTTGCTGGTCACACAAGTCTTATTGTAGGTTTTGTCGTTCGCTGGCCTATTTTTCTCTTATTTCGCCACAAAAATGTTTGTGGGATTTCATTAGAAGTGCTTCTAATGAGATCCCGCAACATGTTTTCATGGAGAAGTAAGAAAAATATCAAAATTTTTTGGATGAATAAAAAAAATCCCCATATCTGGAGCTGCCTTATTTAACCTAAATATTTGAACAGACAAGAGCAAACTAGGGCCCAGTTGTTCAAAGCATCATTAGCTTAATGAGCTTGTTAAAGGTCAAAATGTTAATGGTTCTAGTAAGTACAATATCTAATTCACAATATCTAATTCACATGTATTTTTTGCTGAAAAAATGTGAGTAGCTTTTGCACATGCAAAAGCAACTCACATTTTTTTCAGCAAAAATATTAGCATATTTGTCATATTTTATGACCAAAGTTTTAACGATTTAACTAACAACATCATTAGTTTTGAACAACTGGGCCCAGCAGTTTGTGAACACAACAACAGGTGATAAAATTGACTGGTTCAAATTTTAGAACATGTCCGGTAAAAAGTTAAGATCATGTCTGAATATTTAGTGTTAATATAGTAGTTGTACTTGAGAATGTGCCTAGAAGTGCTGGAAAATTGGCAAGTGGGTCTAACTACTCTGGGTCTGCATTGTTTGCTCAGGCAGGCCAGTCTGCCCAAATATTTAGAGTATAAATACATTAGAAAAACTTGTTGACTAGCGTAAATGTCCTTGACATGTTTACCTGTATCTGATTGTTTACTACTTCTCTCCTTACATCATTGCATGGCTCCAGATACAAGGAGCTTTTTCCATAAAAAAAAGTTGATATTTTTCTTATTTCTGCATAAAAACATACATTGTGGGTACTCATTAGAAGTGCCCCAGCGAGGTGAGTACCCACAACATACGTTTTCATGCAGAAAAGAGAGAACTGTTTATTTCAAAATCTGTCTGATCTATTGCTGATAAGTGTATGCTACCTGTTTACTTGCCTCTCATTATGAAGAGGGATCCAACAGTATTTATGAGTACCAGATGTGCTAGGAGGTGATCGTCATCAGATGTCCATTTTCTTAGCTATTTGGGAGAATCAGCGGCCAAGTAGATTATCATACTTATGCTCAATATTCGGACAATCAAATGCCTGAGCAAACAGTGTGGACCAGATTGGGCTGCGTCAGATCTTGGTGGTCACTGTTTTGCTATTCTGTCTGCAAATTGATCACTACTGACAGGGACAGTTTACAAAATTTAGCTGAAGCTAGCATGTATTTTGACAGTGATAGGTTATTTCTGATGGAAGCAGAATTCAGCTCATGACTGTAATTACTATCAATATCATTACAGTATATTAATTATAATCTTATTAGCATGTAGATATGAGGTCTGTCCGTATTAAAGTTTTTTTTTCTTTCTTGTATTTCTGCAAAAAAACACGGGTACATGGTGTGGCGCTTCTAACGAGTGTCCACAACCCTTGTTTTCCTTGAAAGAAAAGCAAAAAGAGAAGCAATGCTTTTAGGTGGAATAACAGTACCTGATCTGATCCAGAGCTGCATTCTGACAATAGATTGAGTGGTTTAACACTTGACGATAGATTGAGTGGTTTAACACTTGAAATGCTCCAAGCATAACCTGCAGATGACAAGTCTTAAGTACAGTGTACATGTACCATGATTACCCTGAATATTTGGACACCTTTATTCCTCATTCTTATTCAAATAAGGCATTTTTTATCAACCAAAAAATATTGATTTTTTTTTCTTATTTCTACATGAAAACGTATGTTGTGGGTACTCATTAGAAGTGCCTCAGTGAGGCACTTCTAATGAGCACCACAACATGTTTTCGTTGGGAAATCAGAAAAATGTTTACCTGATCTGGAGAAATGTGAGATAACAGGAAAACAATATTGCCAAACAGGGAAATCCCCACAAAACCTTAAAAAATTTCAGGGACGGTGGTGAATAATTAGGCACAGTTGGGTAACCTGAAACACACTTTTTTTTTTTTTTTTTTTTAGGCCTGAATATTTTTGCCCCTTTTTTTTTTTTTTTTTTTTTTTGCCAAAATAATTTCAGCTGGTAAATAATGAAATTGATACTCGATACTTTTCGGTTGAAAAAAAAAAAAAAAAATGCCTTATCTGGAGCTGTGAGAAATTGAATTATTTATGTCAAGAGCTCATCACACAGATCTGTCATAAGCTCCTTGTTTATGTAAATAATATTTTCTGATATATATTAATTACAAATGTATGCAGATATATGACATGTTACATGTCTTAGTGACATAAGTCTGTCTTACCTGTTGGCTAGGCATATTACCAAGGTTACTATGTTGAAAATGACCTACCGTATTTACTAAGGCTGGCTAATCGGAGCAGAAAAGATAATCGATTATCAGTCCTGCCATTGTGATCAATAATCGATTAGTAATCACTGAAGATTTGGTCATAATTTTACCTGTCTGAGCATGACTCTTACCATATGTTATACTTTATTGCATATATTTGGTCAGCCAGGTCTGAGCAAACAGTGTAGACCCTGATGAGATGCTGCAAATGTGGCATCTCATCAGGGTCTACTCTGTTTGCCACCCATCCAGTTATTTTTAGATACAACAATGGGTAGTAAATTGTACTTGTTCAAAGTTTAGATTAAGTATGATAAGGAGTTTAGGTGTCTGAATACTAAAGGTAAATACGGTAAAGTAACGAACACAGAAATCAGTTATTAGCAAATCAGTAATGATAATCATTTTTGTGGAATTTATCGATCAATTAATCGATTATCCGATTAATCATGCCAGCCTTAGTATTTACACGAAGTATTTACATGAAGTATCTAAGCTTCTTACCATACTTGTCAGAGGACTTGTTAAGGAGAAGTATTTGATGATAACTCTGGGAGAATTTTTCTTATTTCTCCATGAAAACTTAGGTGGTGGGTACTCATTAGACTGGCTCCCATCTAACTGATACATAAATCAACATAAAAACTATTTATATTTAACAAAAATCCAATCTTTTGGAATGTCCTTCTCTCTGATTTGGCTGAGTTTCTGACTGGTAAGGGAGATGATATGTGTAGAAAAATAGTCTAGGGGGAGTATTTTACCTTAAAATTTGTTAGATTACAGGGGTCATCCTAGAGCTTTCAGAGAGGGAGAAGTTTTGCGACGATTTCAGGATTTCAGGGAGAAGTTTTGGTCCAAATTTTGGATTTCCCTATATATTCTATACATTTTCACTTCTCCCTCAGCTCAAGATAGGGAGGTCAGCCAGCTTAGGGAGACTTTTTCTCCCAAATCTCCCTCTAGGATGACCCCTGGATTAGAAATGTAAAACTCATAGAGTGGTGCCAGGCTATGTACTCATTAGAAGCCATAAAAACGTTGTGGGTACTCATTAGAAGCGCCTCAGCAGCCATCTTGAAGCGCTTCAATCGTTAGCTTACCTGGAGCTTTGCTCCAGGCCAGCTTATGCTGTGGTCTGTTAACCATGGTCCGTCCCTCATCCATATGTCCGTCTGTACTTTTCACATTTTCGACATCTCCATCAGAATGATATCCATGATGGCTGGTATAGTGACTATTTTGAAAGTCTTCAGTTGTTATCTCCTCCTGAACCGTAAGTCGGATGGAGCAGAAACTTTGTGGAAGGCATTGGGTCAGCATGGAGATTTAGAATTGCTAAAATGGTTCTGTTCTGTTATCAAAGATGGCCACTATGGCAGCCATCTTGAAAATCTTCAAATCACATCTGCTCCCTAACGGTAAGTCTGATTGAGCTTAAACTTGATGGGAGGTATTGGGGTGTTATGGAAATTCAGAATTGCTAAAATCGTTCTGTTCCAAGGTGGCCGTGGCAGCCATCTTGAAATTCTTCAAACCACAACTCCTCCCAAACAGCAAGTCAGATTGAGCAGAGACTTGATGGGAGGCATCGGGATGACTTGGGAGATTCAGAATTGCTAAATCTTTTAAGTTCCACTAGCCAAGTTGGTGGCCATGGTGGCAATCTTGAAACTTTTCAAGCAACATCATATTCTGAATTGCTAAAGACAATTTGATCTGATAGCTAAGATGGTCATTATGGCACAGTGTAGCATATCATGATCAGCCTTATCCAGGCAAGCGATTTCTGGCCCACTTGGGCCTCTAGTTTCTAAAAACTGCTGGATCAGTGATAAGCTTGTAGGCCCTGATCTGCAGCATCAGATCTGGGTCTACATTGTTTGTTCAGACCAGTTTGTCCAAATGCTTCATTTTTTTTACTGTAAATATGATACCTTGTAATATTATCATAGTACATGTAGGTCACAAACAGATGTTGTTATAGGGTTTAACCCTAACAGCGCCAATCACAACTGCATCAGACAACACTTTTAAATTTTCTTTTTGAGAAAATATGGCTTTACATTTCCTTTGAATCGTCTGCCAAGCAGATATTGCAGATGATTTGCAAGTATTGTGAAGTTTTTTTTTTTTTTGTTTTTTTTTTCAGAACCCCCCCCCCCCCCCCCCCCCCCCCAAAAAAAAAAAAAAAAACAACACAAAAAACAAAATTGGTGGGTTGGCACCTTAAGGGTTAACCCTTGTCCTGCTGAATAAATTAAGATGCCACACCCACTTCTAATTTTCAGCCAATCAGATTACTTGATCCGGATTGTTGCTATAAATTCACATACTTAATGGCAAACAGTGCAGATCCAGATCAGTTGGCTTCTTCAGAAGCCAACTGATCTGGATCTCCACTGGTTGCAAAGGTAGGGTATATCCGGGTTCAGCAGGACAAGGGTTAAGTTTAGCCTTGTTGACATATTGTCAAATATAAAGTGGAAATTAAGATAATATGCTCTGTTTATCTAACAAAATACACCATTAAAAAAAATCTAGGATAGAAATAGATTTATACTGCCACTAATTTATCAACCTGCTTTTCTTCCTTGCCTGTTGGCAAGGTTTGTTCAATTTCTGTTTGCTACAGGTGAATACAATGTATGTCACAGTGCAGGATGAGGTGTTTTTTTAGTAAAAAAAACCAAAAACAAAACAATATTTTTGTAATTTTCCATGGAAAAGATACATGTACGTGTATGTTGTGATGTCTCCCTCGTGTATAAGCAACTGTTGTTGCTATTGACTGCTGGCTATCTGTTCTTCATCCCCACCCCACCCCCCTTGACTGTCTTATGACAGTCAGCTGTCGACAGCTATTGCCAAAACATTAACCATTTAAGTGCTAATCATAACTGCAGCAGACATCATTGATTTTTTTTTTTTTTTCAGAGAAAATAAGGCTTGACATTTTATGTGAATCATCTGCCTAGCAGACCATTCTTGTGAAATGCCAAGTCTTATTTTCTCTGAAAATTAATACTAATTAAAAAAAAAAAAATAAATAAAATGTCAAATGTTCAGGGGTCATCCTAGAGCTTTCAGAGAGGGAGAAGTTTTGCGACGATTTCAGGATTTCAGGGGGAAGTTTTGGTCCAAATTTTGGATTTCCCTATATATTCTAAACATTTTCACTTCTCCCTCAGCTCAAGATAGGGAGAAGTCAGCCAGCTTAGGGAGACTTTTTCTCCCAAATCTCCCTCTAGGATGACCCCTGCATGTTACGATTTTGATTAATGCTTTTATGGTTAACAATACATGAAAATTAGAAGTGGGCATGGCATGTAATTTATTCAGCATGGCAAGGGTTAGATTCTTGTACTTCATACAGGCAAACAAAAGATGGTGTCTTCTTTCACATCAGATGCATATTTTTGCCAAGAAATAATATTAATATGTTGGGTTGAGTTACCAAAAATCATGTAGCTCACATTTATATACGTGTATCTAAACCACACCACAGAAAAGTATTCTTCGTAAAATAGACCATAGTGGTTATTGTATCAAGAACTAAAAGAGTAGACGAACTTGGATATTAACTCTTGAAGTGCCAGTTGCAACTGCAGCAGATGACATTTTTAAATATTTTTTTAAAAAATTTTTAGTCAACATTTCACATGAAATGCCAAGACATAACTTTCTCAAAAAAAAAAAAGGACGCCATCTGCTACAACTAATGCGTGGCGCTTTATCATTAGTGTATTTATCTTTCAATGTAGGATCTGGCTCCAAATAATCGTGTAATTTTGTGAAGTGTCTACAGGGCTTCCATTAACTTTCAGACTCAGGAAGTCCCAGACTTCCTACACCTCAGATTTGGAAGTCCCACAGGAAAATCTAGGAAGTCCCACTTTTTCCGTGCTGCAACAGGCTGCCGTTTGTTTTGCAAAACATAGGTTCTTATTTCAGTGTCACACAGAATCATCATGATCTATAATTCTTTCAGGTGTGTCTTAAAAACGTCCTTATCGCTTAAAATTCGATCGCATCTTTTTGGAAAGCCTGAACTTGTATGTCGGACCTTAGAGAAAGCATCAACATTGGTAAAACTTCGCATTCGTTTCAAAGCCCAGAGAAGGGAAAAAATAAAATAAAATATATGAGAGAAAAGCCCCAAAACATGTTTTCTTAAAAATAAACTACCCGGTATGCTGAAATTACTTCGCAGACATGTTTATAATGAAATATTTGTTCGGACAGAAGCTGATCAACACGAGCGAACGAGTCGCGTCCTTCACAAATTTGCGGGAAAACGGCGCCGACTCGTGTGTAACAACAAACAAATAAAATGCAGCTCTTGATGAAATACCAACAGCAATAACGTTCGTTCGCGGAGAAAAGCAAGCAAAACCATCACAAATCTCCTAAATTTAGACTTACTTTGCGTCTTTTTCGCGCTGGTAAACAGCGCAACTGGAACGAGGCTACGCATTTAGAAACGGGTTTTCCGAAAACGTTGACGAAAAATATGTTTTATTTTCATTTGAAAAATTGCTTTTATTGTCATAGCATTGTAGGAAAGACAAGCATAAGCTTCTAAATTTGAATAGATTTCAATTTGCATTTTGCGCATAATTATTTATTTATAGAATTTCCCTCGGTAACTCCCGGAAGTGTTGAGGTGTTTTCAGACGACACACCTTCTTAGCAAAATAATAATTTAAGATTTTAAGACCTGAATATTAAAACAATTAATGTCTTCATATAATTTCATTATTTTCTTCCAAAGATCATTTGTGTCAACGCATTTTTGATGTTTATTTCTGGTTCTGAATTTATCTATTTCCAGACAAGGAAAATCCGCTCGTCTAAATTCAATTTATTAGTGCTTCTTGTCTTTGTTTAACTTGCATAATCTGTTGAACGCGTCTTCCTGCTAAACTGGTGCGCTGGAAAGATTTATTTATTTCTCATGCATTCTTTGTGTATTTGTTAGGTTTTGGAACTGATAAGGTTGCCAGGAAGTTTTAGAATATAAAAACGCAACCTGGAAAATTCCTCCCGACCGAAAATTTTCGGGTTCATTGGTCAACGTTTTGAACGCGCGTGAACGAATATTTCGGGTGTCGCAGGAGAAAGTTAAATTATACAAACATCAATTAATCAACTCATCACGCTTGACAAATACATGCAGTGATCACACAGCTATCAAAAGGGTGCCGCGACACGTGAGACGGCTGTCAATAAAACTCCCGCAAGCGGAAAGTGGGACGTCCTTAGAAGCTCAGTGAACACAGGTAGTGAATTTCCGATAAATAGGCGGGGCAAACATAATACAACTCGTTAAAAGTGGGCGGGGTTTTTGACAGTTTTGGACGTCTCGGGTATCGATTTTGGACGGATAAAAGAAATTTCGGAAGTCCGCGGTACGTCTTTGAAGTTCAATTTGGACGTCCGGTGGCAATCTCAGGGCGTAATATACGCCGTACGTCCGCTTAAAGGAAGCCCTGGTCTAGCTGGCCGAGTATTTAGTGTTCTTTAACCCATTGTATACTGAATAGACTCTCCCACAAGATATATATTGGAAGAGTTCAATTTCAAGTTTAGGTACACCCAGCTATGAGATCTACATATTCCTAGAGAAAAATGGCTAAACTACTTGCAAACAGTGAAGACCCTGATCAGACGCTGCATTTTGCGGCATCTGATCTGGGACTGCATTGTTTGCCAGTTACCCTTTTACGGTTCTCCCAACGACAGTGGGTAAACTCACATCACGAGATCCCAGTGTTTGAACCTAGCTAGAGGCAGAATTCAGCTCATGACTGTTCAGCGCTTCATTCCAAAGAGCCTTTCATAATCACCCATACAGGGTCTCGTTATGACGTAATGTTGAAAGGGATGTATAACACCAAACTATCATGATGTAATTATGTGAAAATTTTGGTGAAAGAAGCAAAATTTCTTCCTGGTGCAAAACCGTACATGTATAGGTATGTTTGTATTGGGTGACAAGAAAATCGACCGATTTATGCAAAAGTATTTGAAACCTTTTCAGACACAATCTTTCAATAATAACATGTAACCTTTATTGTTCTCTGGGGTAGTGCAGCAGATGACAAATTGACAATATTTTATTTTTTTTTGCAGAAAAATAGGCTCTGACAATTCATGCAGGTTGTCTCCTTTGGGGAAAAATAAGAAAAAAACATTTTAAAATGTTGTCTGCTGAATTTTTTACCTGGCATGCAGAGTGTTAAACACTTGTGTGGGTATTGTGCAAACAGGCCAAACCTCAAAGTTTATTCCTACTGTTGAATGTATATTTCTATCCTTTTATCTCCTTACAAAGGCGAAAGTACGATAACTTGTCAACTTGGGGATTATCCTGCTGGCAGACTGCCATAACGAACACTCTAAAGGACGGTATTAACTCATTCCCTGCTGGTGGCGACTTTTGTCTTCTGCTGATAACTTTTGCAAACAGTTAGGACCCAGATCAGGCCCAACAAAACGTCTGGCCTGACATGGATCCAAATGCTCATATGATATTCCTAAAAGATTTATTTTGAAAAAGTTCATTTAAAAAAGAAATCCACAGACAACAAAAAAGCATGCAAAATTACCCAGCATGCAGAGTTAACCCTTAAAATGCCAATCACAACAGCAGCAGACATATTCAAAAATATTATATCATTTTAAGAGAAAAAATAAGGCTTCACATTTCATGTGAATCTACTGGCAGACAATTCACATGAGGTGTCAAGCCGTTTTCTCTGAAAAAATAGTAAACTTCTTGAATTTCGTCTGCTATAATACTTGCATGGTGCTTTCAGAGTTAAATCTTGTATGCCATGCCATTAACCCTTGTCTTGCTGAACCCAGATATACCCTGCCTTTGCAAACAATGTAGATCCGGATCAGCTGGCTTCTAATTCTGCACTATTCAGTATGCGAGTTTATATCAGCAATCTGGATCATGTAATCTGACTGGCTGGAAATTTGAAATGGGTGTGGCATCTTAATTTATTCAGCATGACAAGGGTTAACCCATTGTAGTTGGGAGACCCGTAAAGGGTACATTTCATTGGCAAACAGTGCAGACCCAGATCAGATGCAGCAGAATGTGGCATCTGATCAGGTTCTCCACTGTTTGCAAATAGTTTAATGCATTTTTCTCTAGGAATATGTATAGGTGGACATACCTAAAATTGAAATTGGACTCTTCCAATATATTGTGTGGGAAAGTCTATTCAGTATACAATGGGTTAAAAATGGGTCTTCAAGTTCTACACAATCATTGATGGCCCAGAACAGTCACCTCCTTAAAACAACCAATTTTCTGATATCCCAAGGTGCATTTTACTTCTATACAACGAACACCACTCAATAACAGCCTGTATTGTCTGTTCTTTGAATTTTGTATATTCTCTAATGATATCTATATATATAAGTATAACAGTGCTTGCATTAAAGGCTCCATATTCCTCAAAAAACAACATTTCATTCTACAAAAATGATTTAATAAATTTATATGTGGTATTAATACAATCATAAAATGTGGCACCTGACAGCCTGTAAAATTTCAGTTAGTCTCTGGTTTTAGAAGTGAAATGATTATCGTATCTCTGAATTAATGCTGCAAACATTAATTCAGAGATACAATAAAAAATCATTTAATTTTTGATCCAGTTCAAAAATGAGAGACTAACTGAAATTTTACAGACTGTCAGATGCCACATTTTATGAACATTTTAATACTATATATCAATTTATTAAACCTTTCTTGGATAAATGAATGTTTATTTTGTTGGAGGAATATGGAGCCTTTAAGGAAATTCTGGGAGTCAGAGATCCCTAAAAGAATTTCCCAGGAAATTCTGGGAGTCAGAGACCTCCAATTTTAGATACATCCCGTCATTCATAAAAGTAAACTCAGATTTAACTTTCATATTGTTTAGCTCAAAAAATGATATGATTGTGTTACCTATAATTGGAAGTAAAACAACACTAGAGGAAATTTTTGATACAGTTTAAAAAAAAATTTTTTCAGCTTGACTTATATTTAACCCTTGTCATGCTGAATAGAAGATGTCACGTCCACTTCTAATTTTCAGCCAGTCAGATTACTTGATCTAGATTATTGAAACAAATTCACATTCTAAATGTCAAACAGTGCAGATCCAGATCAGTTGTCTTCTTCAGAAGTCAACTGATATGGATCTACTCTGTTTGCTAAGGCAGGGTATATCCGGGATCAGCAGGACCAGGATTAATGAAGCAAGGAAGTCCCAGGACTTCCTATTTTTGATAATTAGTGTATACGCTGCATACATGTATACATATAAAATTTACATGTACAGTTACAGCATAGTTTTATATTATATATAATCCTTCATGATTCTCGTTTTTTGTTTCAGTCTTTTTCCCTAGCAAAGAAAAGAATTGTTCACTATACAAGTTTCGATGCACGAAAACGAGCAAACGCAGCCTTCCTTATAGCTTCATATGCAGTAAGTATATCAACCAGAACAGCCGAAACTCTAATCAGCTGATGCATATTCATGATCTGATCATAGCTTCAGTCGAGATTTTTTTTTTTTTAAACGAAAAGTATTGATTTTTTTTCTTATTTTTCAGAAAAGCATATGTTGTGGGTACTCATTAGAAGCGCCTCATCGAGGGGCTTTAATGAGTACCCACAACATATGTTTTCATGGTACCCCCACTTATCTAGAACTATGGTTTGATATACAGGGCCCTGTAGATGCGGGGAAAAGGAGTACTTGATAAGACAAGGTTGTTTTTGCATGGAAACATAGCTCTTGGTAATTCCATTGAGTACCCACAAGGTATGTTTTGATAACAAAAATAACAAAAAGTACCACCTCAGTTATCTGAAGCTGTGACAGGCTGATCAGGGTTTGGCTTTTGCAGTCCAGGTTTCCAAGCCTGGCAATCCAGACCAGACTGTGAGGTCTTCTGTCAGACCTTCTGGCTTTTAACTGTTCATGACTGAACACCTTTACAGTTCTGTGGGTATATTCAGCATATGACAAATTCATAAATTTTTTCTTATTTTCCCGGAAATTAGGCTCTGCATGCAAATTATCTCCTGAGACAGTTTACACAAAGCCAGAGTCTATTTTCTTATTTTCTGGGAAAGGATTTCAAAATATTGTCTGCTGAATTTTTTTACCCAGCATGCTAAGCGATAAAGTACCTTTTTATGATGACTTTGCTGAAATAAAGAGGCAGTACATTAGAAATAGTATGACATACAGTCAGTGGACATACTTTTTGTCATTTTGAGACATAATCTTTCAAAATAATGCATTTCTACATTTTCTGTAGAAATTCTGCACAGTACCCAAAATCCATGTTCAGGGATCAAGCTACAGGGCGACTGGGGCGAAATAGTCGCCCTAGAGGGCTCAAAGTCGCCCTGGGAAGCCCAGAGGGCGACAAAAACTTCGCCCTCCGTTTTTGCAACTTTTGAAAAAGCTAGTACTTGTGCAAAACGAACTTCTTGGAGGAAATCCAGTGAAAAATGAGCAAACATGCAAAGGTAAAAATCTGTTGAAAAATGTTGTTAGATGTATCAGAAATGCCACTGAATGAAAGTCTGATGTGATTTAACAAGTTTTGGAGGAAAACTGTTCGCCTATTAAGTGACCAAAAGATCGTTTTCATCAATGTCATTAGTTTTCGTGGGTGTCCGTTTTTTCATAAATGAACAATTTACATGCTGAAAATTGGCCAGAAACAGCATTAAAAGTGCAAAAACTAAGTTTAGAAGTTGGCAGACACTTTAGTTTAACAAATTTATTATTATCATTATGTTTATAGCTTACTTACCAAGCCACAGACCTTGATGTTTTGACTGTATCTACTCAAAAGAATTGTCAATTTCCAAAGAGATATGAATGAACTTATGTGTCCAGATATAATGTAAATTTGCCCTACTCATGTCTGTGTTACTTTGCATCATTTAATTGGTTTAGAAGTAAGAATGAACAGGTCTACAGTAAAATTTGTTTCCTTCTTTGTTAATTCCCAAGACAATATGGTAAAAATTCCCAAGACAATGCAATAAAGTGAGTCGAGAGTCCTAAATTGTCGAGCTTTCAGTAAGGCGATAGGTGAACCGAGTCTTGACTTCTCCATCATCCTATAAAACTTCTCCCTGTTTTGTCTGGAGGGAGAAGTCACTTCTCCCTAAATTTCTGAGCCAGCTTGATCCCTGCATGTTTTGAGCAGAAATATGAAAAATATCAGAATTTTCAAATATGAAAAATATAAAAATTTTCATATGAAAAGTTTCCTTTTTTGGTTGTAAAATTTTCAGTATATTTGAATAGGCTTGTTTTCGTAATGTTTATACATGGGATCCTCTTTATAAGACAGTTCATTATAAGATGGTTTCGGATATAAGATGAATTAAAAGTGGCCCCCAGATGTGTTGTATCAAACAAAAATGTATAGATTATATAGAAAAATTACCTTTTATTATCTATACATTTTTGGTTGGAAACGTTTAACATGATTTTTGCTTTGGATCCCAGCGATAATGTTTTAAAAAATTTGTGTATTTTTAATATTCAGATTGTTTTGTACATGAAGATTTGAGAATGCCCATTCCTTCTAGCTTTTTATCTTGAAGTAATCTAGTGCAATAAATTCACAGCACCAGATAAGCCGCTTTTTGTTAATTAATCCAAAAAGTACTGATTTTTTTCTTATTTTTGCACAAAAAGTTATGTTGTGGGCACTCATTGGAATTGCCTCTGCTGAATGAGTACCCACAACATAGCTTTTTGTGCAGAAATAAGAAAAACAATTATTATCAAGAGCACAGATTAATTTATTGTCAGAAATCAATATGAGACTAAGATCACACACCTTTACATCTTTGTACAAAAGTAGGCCAGTTCTTTAATAATACCTTTATATACCTACCTACATATTTAGTATTAGATTTAATTATATCATAATCACTGGCTGTATTAATTTCATTACCTCCAAATACCTTCGAATAATGTAGTATTTAGCATGCTGGGTAAAAATTTCAGCTGATGACATTTTGAAATATTTTTCCTAGGAAACAGGATTTGACATTTCATAAATTGTCTCCAATGGATCCTGCTTTCTGGGAAAAATAAGAAAAATATCAGTTTGTCGTCTGATGAATTTGCCCAGAGAGTGGTAATGGGTAATACATGTGTATGTATCGGCCCATAAAATCAGTTTGGAAACTGATAACAGGGAGGTGTTAGATCACAGCTCCAGATGAGGCACTTTTTTCAATCAAAAAGTATTAATATTTTCCTTATTTCTCCATGAAAATACATGTGGGGACTCATTAGAAGCACCTTGATGAGGCGCTTCTAATGAGTACCCTCAACATATGTTTTTGTTGAAGATTAAGCAAATTATTTACTTGATATACCCTCTTATCAGGAGCTACAGTTAGATTTGGCAAAAAATCAATGTACTGACTTTAATAGCTAGTGCTTTCTGCTTAGCTCCAGATAAGGTCTTTTTATACCCCTGATTCACACTTAAGGCAGTCTTTGTTCCTTGGCTTACCGTATTCGCTCTAATTACCTCACTGTGCACTTAAGTTTTTATCCCCCGACCGATAGGTTCGGGGGATATAGCGATCAGCATGGCATCCGTCCGTCTGTCAGTCCGTCCTTAGAGATATCCTTTTGCGCTCCATAACTTCGATACCCTTGGATATATTTTGATAATATTTGGTAGGAATGTAGAGGAGGACCAGTACGCCCATCATATGCAAGAGAGACAACTCTCACTGTCTTTGTTATGTAGTTATTTCCCCTAAAGCCGAAATCTTGTGCAGGCCATAACTCCCATACTGTTTGAGATAATTGGATAATATTTGGTAGGGATGAAGAGGAGGACCAGTAGGCGTGTCCCGTGCAAGAGAGACAACTCTCACTTTATCGTTATGTAGTTATCTCCCCTGAAGCAGAAATATTGTAGGCTCATCCTTGTGCGCTCCATAACTTTGATACCTTTAGACGTACTTTAAAATATTTGGTAGGAATGTAGAGGAGGACCAGTAGGCGTGTCGCATGCAAGAGAGACAAATCTCACTGTCTTCATTATATAGTTATCTCTCCTGGAACTGAAATCTTCTGCAGGCCATAACTCCCATACTGTTTGAGATAATTTGATCATATATGGTAGGGATGAAGAGGAGGACCAGCAGGCATGTCTCATGCAAGAGAGACAACTCTCACTTTATTTGTTATCTCCCCTGAAGCAGAAATTGTACTCATCCTTGTGCACTCCATAACTTTGATACCCTTAGACATATTTTGGTAATGTGTGGTAGGAATGAAGAGGAGGACCAGTAGGTGTGTCGCATGCAAGAGAGACAACTCTCACTGTCTTCCTTATATAGTTATCTCCCCTGAAGCCGAAATCTTGTGCAGGCCATAACTCTCATACTGTTTGAGATAATTCGATAATATTTGGTTGGGATGAAGAGGAGGATTTGTAAGCGTGTTGCCTGCAAGAGAAACAACTCTCACTTTCTTTGTTATGTAGTTGTCTCCCCTGAAGCAGAAGTCTTGTGCAGGCCATAACTCACATACTGTTTGAGATAATATATTATTTTGGTGGAGATTAAGAGGAGGACCAAAAGGCATGTCACATGCAAGAGAGACAACTCTCACTTTCTTCTTTGTTATGTAGTTATTTCCCCTGAAGCCAAAATCTTGTGCACTCCATAACTTTGATACTCTAAGACATATTTTGATAATGTTTTGTTGAAATGAAGAGGAGGACCAGTAAGCATGTCACATACAAGAGATACAACTCTCACTTTATTATGTAGTTACCTCCCCTGAAGCCAAAATCTTGTGCGCTCCATAACTTTGATACTCTTAGACATATTTTGATAATATTTGGTAGAAATGAAGAGGAGGCATGTACCATGCAAGAGAGACAACTCTCACTTTCTTGATGTAGTTATCTCCCCTGAAGCCGAAATCTCGTGCAGGCCATAACTCCCATACTGTTTGAAATAATATGATAATATTTGGTAGAAGTGAAAAGGAGGACCAGTAGGTGTGTCGCATGCAAGAGAGACAACTATCACTTTCTTCTCCATTATGTAGTTATCTTCCCTGAAGCCAAAATCTTGCGTTCCATAACTTTGATACCCTTAGACATATTTTGATAATATTTGGTAGAGGTATTGGTATTGAACAGTAGGTGTGTCACATGCAAGAGAGATGACCTCTGCTATGTTTTCTAGTTACCTTCCCTGAGTGAATTTCTAAGTTAAATCCTTGAGTATGTGGTTTGAAATATTTTGATAATATTTGTTAGAGGCATAGATAAGGACCAGTAGGCATGTCGTGTTCAAGAGTACTCTCACTTTCTCCATTATTATCTCCCCTGATGCCAAAATCTTGTGCAGGCCATAACTCCCACACTGTTTGAGATAACTTGATAATTTTTGGTAGGGACATATATCAGGTCAAGAAGGTGTGTAGCATGCAAGAAGGAGAACTTTTACTCTGTTGACTTACCCCAATAAACATACAGCAAGTTCCTTTAACTTTACAAGGCATTTATTTTTTTTTATTATTTCTAATTATGTACACTCAAAAATTCAAAGTATTTGCAAATATTTTTCTAATTATGTACACTCACAAATTCAAAGTATTTGCAAATATTGTGTATCCTGTACAAATTATCACATCAGAAGTTATTATTAGATGATTTTGGCAAATTAAAAAAAAATAAAAAAAACAGATAAAAGAACATGCAAAAATAAAATCATTCACAATACACCTATTTTTGTTTTCACTTATTATTTTGGTCACATTTCATACTAATTTTGCATCTTTTTACTTTGCTCTCGTTCAATATATACATGATATTGATTGAAATACAGTAAATTTAGAAATGGCGGTTTGGTCGGAGGATTTGCCATCTCCTCTGATGGCTATTTTTCAAAATTACTAGAAAAACTTGTAGTAAAATAGCCTGCTAATTCGGGTACACTTAAAGAAAGATCATCAGAGAACTTCATGAGGGGCGTATTTAATGATACTGACGCAATATTTTTCTGATTTTCTTCATAAAAGCATATGTTGTTGGTACTCATTTGAATTGCCTCGACTTGTCGAGGCAATTCAAATGAGTACCAACAACATATGTTTTTATAAAGAAGAAGAGAAAAGTACACTGGCTGTAATCTAAAGACTACTAAATTGCTTGACTGTGCACTTATAGGAGCATGTGCGGTAATTAGGTCGATTACGGTAGTCTTTTTCCCTGAGAAATTTGAACAAATCCATTTCACAACTAGGTGATGTGTCTAAAACAAAGGTGCTGGCAAAATGAAAACAAAAAAAAAAACAAAACAGAACAGCCAGGGTCCATAGCACACTCGGTGACTGCAGATCCAAGGTCGCAAATTCGAATCCCAGCTCAGCCACATAAGTTTGGGGGAGATGATCACGAAATAACTTGGCTGTAAACCCTCAACACAAACAAACAAATGAAATCATATTCCCACCGTTTAGCTGATTCAAGGAGAGTAGTTGTCACTTACTGGCAAAAGTATGAGCACAAGTAATGGTTAACTGCTTCGAGAACTAAGACTGGTTTGAAAAGTGTGAGTAGGTTAACTGACCGGCTCAACATGACCTTAACAGAGTTGACTGTGCCATAAAACTCAACTCAAAACTCGAACAAACAGTGCAAATTTTTTAGTCTAGACTGCTTATTATTAAAAGCAGCTCTGTCAAAATATTTTAGTTAAATATGGTAAATAATGTAGATCAAACTTAAGATATAAGCTATTCATTTTCTAGGAGTGTTAACCCTTAAAGTGCCAAGAAAATCTGCATCTGAAAATGTCGTCTGCTTATGTCGTCTGCTGCATCTTCTTGCAAACTTTTCAAACTTACATTTTGCATATAGGCAAACAGTGTGGACCCAGATCAGACTGCTCCTAAAGGAGCAGTCTGATCTGGGTCCACACTGTTTGCAACAATTACTTTTAAAGTAACCGGCAGAAGACAAAGCAGACGACAATTGTTGTGATTGGCGCTTTAAGGGTTAAACTGTTTGCTGTATATGTTGACATTTCCCCAGGATCCAGATCAGATTAATTTGTGGATAAAAAATATAAGGCTATTTGTCTGTGAAAGCCTGATATGTTCTTGGCTATTTATTAGAATCTAGGCTGTCTGTTTGGGTTGTTTTAGATGTATGCTGAATAAAGGTGAAGTTGATAAAAATAGTATGCTGAAATAAGAAAGAATATATTTACTTGAAGTCCACTATTAGGCATTGATCAGTTGGTTTTACAAAACAAAAGATGGACTTTGAAATTCTGGCCTGCTCCCAAAACTACCGAGGTCAGTATAATGTGACTGGTGGTAGTATCCTGTCAGTGAGTCTAGGATGTGATACTGAAGGGAGGCCGCAAAATAAAAGGGCACCAGTTCCCATCTTGACATGATGAAAAGAGATTGTTGATGGTGATGTAAACCCTAAACTTGAATAAAATCAAGAGGACAAATCAGTATCTTTTCCCACAAAACAGGAGATATTTTTCATGAAAAGTCAAACCCTATTTTTGAGGAAAATAAAATATTTCAAAATGTCTGCTGAATTTTTTTCCCTGCATGCTGCGTGTTAATAGTCTGATTCATAGGGGTATCAGATAAATATTGTTCGTATTTCTTGTAAAAAAAAAAATGTAGGTACTCATTAGAAGTGCCTCGCTGATGCACTTCTAATGAGACCCGCAACATCTGTTTTTGTGGAGAAATAAGAAAACGTTCAACACTTTTTGGAAGAAAAAAATGCCTTATTCAGAGCTATGTGGTTGAAAGAGAATAAATAGGTTTGTTTATATCCTGTTTTGTCAGTGTTTATGTTGACAGAAAATATTTAGGTGATGAGTGATTGTCAAGATAAAAATATCACCGTAAACATTTCAGCAGACAGCATCAATATTTTCCTAGAAAATAGGCTTTGACATTTCATGAAAATTGTCTCCATATTTTCTGAGAAAAAGGTAAGAAACTATGGGGACAATTTGCATGAAAAGTCGTAGCCTATTTTCTGAGAAAAATAAGAAAAATTTCAGCTGTTTGACCTCTGCTGAATTTGCTCATACAGTGGTAAAAGTTAAGCCAAAAAGTATACATATTTTTTCTTATTAATAATATTAATTAACCCTTGTCCTGCTGAATCCAGATATACCCTGCCTTTGCAAACAGTGTAGATCCAGATCAGTTGGCTTCTGAAGAAGCCAACTGATCTGGATCTGCACTGTTTGCCATTGAGTATTTGAATTTATATCAACTACCTGGATCAAGTAATCTGATTGGCTGAAAATTAGAAATGGGCGTGGCATCTTAATTTATTCAGCAGGACAAGGGTTAAGCCTCAAACTTCAAAAAAGTTGAATGAGGGGACTGGGGACTGGGGCTTATTGCCTTTTCTTTGTTCTTCTGTTCTTTCATTCATTACAATTTACTTTGTGTTCAAAATATCTTAGAAAGTATTTGAACTGAGGCTTTGATATTTGGCAGATTTATTGGGGCTAGAGAGTAGATCACCAAGGCCCACTTGTTTAAAGCATTGTTAGCTTAATGAGCTTGTTAGACTGGCTCCAGTCATTTCTGAATTTTTTTTTGTCATTCTTTATCACTTCCTGTCACTGTATTTGTCTCTTTAATCCCATTTCACTGTTTTGCTACAGAAACAACTCTATCTTTTCCACTAAGGGACATAACTTATCAAATCATTATAAGCTGTACTAGATTGTATACCTTTGAAAAGAAAAGAGAAAATGACAGAAAAGATAGAGTCTGGAGACAGACTATGAGCTCGTTAGCGGTCAAAATTTTAACTGTTCTGGTAAGTACAATATCTGATTCACAGGTATTTTTGCTGAAAAAAATGTGCGTAGCTTTTGCTACTCACATTTTTTCAGCAAAAATTTTAGCATATATGCAGGGATCAAGCTGGCTCAGAAATTTAGGGAGAAGTGACCCCAGACAAAACAGGGAGAAGTTTTATAGGATGAGGGAGAAGTCAAGACTCGGTTAACCTATCACCTTATTGAAAGCATGACACTTAAGGACTCTCGACTCGCTTTACCGCATTGTCTTGGGAATTAACAAAAAAAGAAACAATTTTTACTGTAGATCTGTTAATTCTTACTTCTAAACTAATTAAACGATCCACAGAAACACAGACGTGAGTAGGGCAAATGCATCATATCTGCACCCGTATCTTTTTGGAAATTGATCTTCTCAGTCAAAACATCAAGATCTGATAAGCTATAAACATAATGATAAAATGAAATTTGTTAGCTAAAATGTCTGTCAACTTTTAAACTTAGTTTTTAGCATTTTTAATGCTGTTTCTGACCAATTTTCAGCACGTAAATGGTTCATTTATGAAAAAACGGACATTCACGAAAACTAATGACATTGACGAAAACGATCTTTTGGTCACTTAGTAGGCAAAAAGTTTTCTTCCAAAACTTGTTTAACCACATTAGACTTTTATTCTTTGGCATTTCTGATACTTCTAACAACTTTTTTTTTCAAAAGAATTTTACCTTTGCATGTTTGTTCAAGTTTTACTGGATTTCTCCTAACAAAAAGTTAGTTTTGCACAAATATTAGCTTTTTCAAAAGTTGCAAAAATCGAGGGCGAAGTTTTTGTCACCCTCAGGACTTCCAAGGGCGACTTAGAGCCCTCAAGGGCGACTATTTCGCCCCGGTCGCCCTGTAGCCTGATCCCTGATATGGCATATTTAATGATCAAAGTTTTAACGATATGTTAACTATTGACATCGTTAGTTTTGAACAACTGGGCCCAGATAAACAGTGTTCAGTAAATCTTTCCTATGCCTCTGTCTTGTCTATGAAAACATATGTTAAGAGCAATTTATTAGAATTGCTTCATGCTGATACTTACCATAAATTATGATATGAGAATGGTGGAGAAATAAGAAAAAGGTTTAAGGATACCCCTCTTATCCAGACTATGGTTGTATCTTTTTTCTATGCCTGTGGGCACAGACAATCTAAAGTTTGCTTTTGCTTCAAATGCATGTTATACAAAGTCATAGACTGGTCCAATGCTATTTTCCCTGGACTGCTCTTCTTTTTTATAGCCAAGTATTTGCTTTCACAAAAAACTTGGTCTACGCTTAGCACACTTTGTGTGCTAAGCGTAGACTCAACTTTCTGTGAAAGCTAATACTTATAGAGAAATAAGCATAAAGGTCTGTTTTTGTCACTAAATGAACTTTTCATCTGGAGAATTAGGTAATTGATTCTTGGTTTGACTTGTTTCTTTGCCAACTTACCTGAACAGGTAGTTAGTTCCTGGGCTCCAGATAAGAATCATATTTGGGCATATATTGCTCTTATTTCTTCATTAATATGTTAAGGGGTCTTTTTGGCTTCTCATTGAGATTCCAGATCATTTTTAGTTTGTTTTTTGTATTGTTTTAAAAAAATCAAGTTACTTTATTAACTTTTCTGCAGCACTGCTGAGTGCATTTCGGTGCATGTTCTAGTCTATATATATAGTGTCATATTATAGATATTTATATATGTACCCATGCTCCAGGTAAGTGGGGTACCGTATTTCCCCTAAGTATTTGGACACCTCAACTCCTTACCAAACTTGCTCTAAATTTGAACAAGTACAATTTACTACCTGATGTTGTTTCAAAAAATTGCTGCATGAGTGGCAAACAGTGTAGACCCTGATGAGATTCTGTGTTCTGCAGCATCTCATCTGGGTCTACACTGTTTGCTCAGGCCTGTCTGTCCAAATACATACGGTAAATAAGATATCCACATATATGTTTTTCTCATTCAGTGCCTTAGATAAGCAACTTTTTGTAGGTATTTACCCAATTCATATTTCTGAAAAAGCAATTCAGATTAAATTTATGGGATAAATACCCACAGATTAGTAATTCTTGCACCCAGTAACAGAACAGGGTATCCAAGAAGAAAATCCTGATATCCAATTCAATGAGAAATGGGTGGGTAAAAATAGCCAAAAATTACCAACTTGCTCAAAACTTCATAAAATCATATGTTGTGGGACTGATGTCTCTAAAAAAACGTGTGTTGTGGTTACTCATTAGAAGCACCTCATCGAATAAGTACCACAACATTGTTTTCATAGAAAAATTAGAAAAAAATATGTCATTTTTGGTTGAGAGCGGTGCCTAAACTGGGGGTTTGACATACAAAACCATATGTAATGTTATTATGTACATACATGTAGTGGCTTAGTTCTAGATATGCGATGGAGTTATCCTCTTGAATATTTTTCTTATTTCTCTATAAAAACATAGGTTGTGGGTACTCATTAGAAGTGCCTCGGCGAGCGAGCCACTTCTAATGAGTGCCCATAACATATGATTTGTGTTGTTCAAAGTTTAGGACAAGTATGGTAAGATGTTTAGGGAGAATATGGTTTCACCAAATACTCCTTATTAACAAGTTAGTAGGGCCCTTATCTAGAGTTATGAGGACCAGTCTGTTGACACAAAATGGATTTTGTATCATGAGGTCTGCGGTACCGTACGATGACTGTGGAGATGGTATTCAGCGCATGACTGTGTGGTGCTTCATTGCATAGAGCCTTTCATTATCATCATGCCATTGTCTCGAAATGACTTAACCCTTAGAACGCCAAGAAAACCTGCATGTGAAAATGTTGTCTGTTTATGTCGTCTCCTGAATATGCTTGCAAACCTTTCAAACCTATTTTTGCATACCGGCAAACAGTGTGGACCCTGATCAGACTGCTCCTGAGGAGCAGTCTGATCTGGGTCCACACTGTTTGCAAAAATGACTTTTAAAGTCACAAGCAGATGGCTAAGCAGACTACAATTGTTGTGATTGGCAGTTAAAGGGTTTGATAATATTGAAAGGGATGTAAAACACCAAACCATCATCATCGATAGCTTCACAGTCTTAGGACCAAGTGCCTACCTATTTATTGCACAATTGTTCAGATAAGAGGGGGTATCCACAAAATATTTTTCTACTTTCACAGTGAAAAGATATGGGTGTGTACTCATTAGAAGTGCCTCAGCAAGGCACTTCTAATGAGTACCAAAATATAAGTTTTTTGTGGAGAAATAAGAAAAATATCAGTACTTTTCAGATGATCATCATAAACAAAGTTTGTATACCCTACTGATGCAAATGATCCTCATGGGTTGATGTGTCATTAAATCAGAACTCATCATTGTCACAATTATGATTCATCTGACCGGTCTTTGCAGATTTGTAGGATAGATAGGTCCTTTCTGGATTGTTGTTTGTTCGATAGCATGCAAAGTATATTATTTTTGCATCTAAATCTCCTGAGCACTAATTTGCGGACTTGCCAATTCTTTGATCAATGAGTATTTGTTCTTGTCATCACGTGTATATTTTCGGATTAAAGGTATTGTGTTGTATTGAAATGTTTACCTTTAGATTGTAGATTAAGTTTTTGCGCACCAATCACAACTGCAGCAGACGACATTTTGAAATAATATTATTATTTTTCAGAGAATATAAAACTTGACTTCATGTGAATTGTCTGCCTAGTAGACGATTCACATGAAAAATCAAGTTTTATTTTCTCTGAAAAAATAACAAAAGAAAAATTTAGAATGTCGTCTGCTGCAGTTTGGCTTGGCACTTTAAGGGTTAAGAGAGTAGTCTGGTTTTGTCAAAACATTTATTCAGAATATATACATATCGTATTTACCCTAAGTATTCGGGCTGACAGGCCTGGGCAGTGTTGACACATGTCAGACACTGCAAAATGTGGCATTTTATCACGGTCTACACTATTTGCCACTCATCCCGTAGAACTTAAGATCTATCAAAATGTATTTAAGTTGGCTGGTCCAAAACTTAGGCGAAGTATTGTACGGAGATATGGTGTCCGAATGATTTTAGAGTAAAGATGGTCAACATAAGTAGCTTAACACTAAACATGCTGGATAAAAACTTCAGCAGATGACATTTTAAAATGTTTTTCTTATTTTTCCTGGAAAACAGCTTTTGACTTCCATGCAAAATGTCTCTTAAAGAGAAATGTCAAGCCTATTTTCTGGGAAACATAAAAAAATATTTCAAAATGTTATCTGCTAAATAATCCCAGAGAGTAGTAAAGGTTAAATTTATGTATGCACAATGTCTTATGGTTTGATCAAATACTTGATAGGATCAGTAATCCAAAATTATACGATATTGGCAGTAATAATTATACATGTATGTGTTCAAAAGAACAAGCACCAGACATATGTTGTAGGTACTCATTAGAAGTGCCTCACACCTGACTCGGGCACTTCTAATGAGTTCCCACAACATACGTTTTTATGGAGAACTGGAGAAAATTATCCCATAATTATCACCAAATACTCCTGGTGGCTCAGTTGGATGTGTGTCGGACTAGTGATCTGGAGGTTGCGAGTTCGACAACATTCTTTCGTGAAATATTTTTCATGGTCATTCTCTCCCTTCCACTGATTCAAGATGGGCATTTGTCAGTTTCTGGCAAAAGAATGAGCACAATACTGGTTAACAGCTTAGAGGACTAAGCCTGCCCAATAAAAGTGTGGTTAGGTAAACTGACCATGTTTGACATGACTCCATTGAGTTGACTGGGCCATAAAACCTCAACTCAAGCTAAACTCATCCTTAACAATTCCTCTGGGGGTACACTGTATTTACCCTAAGTAGTCAGACAGCAAACGAGAGTGGTTTGGTTTGGTCAAATTTAGTTTTAAGTCTAAGAATAAAAGGCTAAGCAGATGACATTCTAAAATAGGTTTTATTATTTCTTAGATAAAATAATGTCATGGGAATTGTCTTTATTTTCCAAATAAAATAAGACATGTCATGTGAATTGTCTTCTAGGCAGACCATTCACATGAAATTTCAAGGCTTATTATCTCTGAAAAATAAAAAAAATATTTCAGAGTGCCGTTTCTGTAGTTATGATTAGCCCTTTAAGGGTTAAGAATATGAAATTTAGGAGACGAAAAATCAGAAATCAAGTTTGTCGTCTGCTTTATTTGCTGAGTGGTGAAGGTTTAAAGAAGTTCCCCATCTTGTTATGAAGTAAAATTTTATTATTTTATTTTCAGATTATTTATTTAAAGAAAACTCCTGAGGAAGCATACAGACCTTTAGTAGCGGGGTCAAATCCTCCATTTTTACCATTTAGGTAAGTAGAACATGGAAGATTGATTGTTGGGTGAGCCATCCTTGAAAAACAAAATGAGCAAGGGCACATTTCCTACAAGACTGCATGTGCTCCCAGCAAAGACAGATATATGCAGGCTGATCAGTGTCTTCACTGTTCACATGAATGCACTTAGGTCTTTGCTACCCTACCCACAGAGTGCCCTGGCAGGACATGACCAAGTGATTGTTTCTTAGAGACACCTTCAGGGGAGGTAACCAGTGATTTATTTGCAGTTTGGTTCTATTGAGTCCCAAGTACTTACATGATTGAAATTCATTGAGACCTTTGATAAAATCATGAGACTGTAACATATTTTAGTGCAGTTGTTAACTGCATTTAGTGAGTTCAGGGACTCGTGTATATAAAGTGAATCCCATAGAAAAAATATGAGTATATGAAGTGGGACTTGCAGGTAAAAAAATGGCTGGGTAACTGTCAAAATTGTTTTTGCCTAGCTTCAAAAAAGTAATCTATTCTAAATTCTATTTCTTTTTAGAAAAAAAACCCATTTTCAGAAGGGCCTTGACATGCAGAAGGGCAAACAGGAAGTCACAAAAGTTGTCTCCTTGTTTAAAATATGGTGGTGTACCCACTCCCTAGCCTTGGTGGCTCAGTTGGATGCATGTCCTACTGAAGATCAGGAGGGTCCAGCAACATTCTTTCGTGGAGATTGATCATGTAATACTTTCTACGGTCATCCTCTCCCTTCCTCTGATTCAAGAAGGGCAATTGTAAGTTTCTGGCGAAGGAATGTGCACAATACTGGTTAACCACAAGAGGACTGAGCCTGCCTGTAAAAGTGTGGTTAGGTAAACTGACCAGGCTCGATACGACCTAATTGGGTTGACTGGGCCGTAAAACCTCAATGCAAACAAATAAACATTTATTAGCTTTCACAAAAAGCTTGGTCTATGCTGAGCGCACAATAAATGTTTCAGCTGATTGAAGATTGACAGAGGTCAGTGTGACTCATATTTCACGGTCCAGTCTTTGGTCATATTTGTGGAGACTGCTTTATGGATTAAAATGAAACTTGACTCTTTGCTGTCAGTCAGGTTTAACATTTATTGTGTACTAAGTATAGATCTGTTTTTTTTGTTAAGGCCAGTATATGGTTTTCTGAATCTGCCAGATACCTCAAACAAAAAATGAGTTTACATGGAGTGTGAATCACGTTGAGCAGTTGATGGATTAACTTCAGTCAGCTTTAACATTTATTGTGTGCTTAGTGTAGATCAAGCTTTTTGTGAAAGTTAATACTTGATTACAGTAACATTGAGAAATCTATGAAAAATAGCATTAGACAGGTCCATGACCTTTCATAAAGTGCTTCCTGAGCAATGGCAAATATATGTTGCGCACTGGTGTAGACAATAAAGTTAACATTTTTAAGTTATATATAAAGATGAATTAAAGTACAATACAAAAAGAAAGAAAGAAAAGAAAGGAACAAAGAAAGAGAAATTACTTCATTTCGCTATATCACATTTTAAAATTCCATTTCACTTTGTTTCGGAAATTATGAGTTTGTTGCATTTCGCCCATTTTGTACATTAAAATTGGCCTGTTCAGATTCAATATTTCCGATTCGCTTCAATTGCAATATTAGATCTGGTTCTGGTTTCTGGTTAACTTACATAAGGTCAGTAATGTATTGTGGATCAACAATGGATTCACTGCTATGTCTCTCATCATCTCTGATTGTCTATGCCTATGGGCTTCGACAATAAGTGTATCCAGTAAATTAACCCTTGTCCTGCTGAATAAAGAGGCCACTCCCACTTCTAATTTTCAGCCAATCAGATTACTTGATCCAGATTATTGATATAAATTTACATACTTCATGGCAAACAGTGCAGATCCAGATCAGTTGGCTTCTTCAGAAGCCAACTGATCTGGATCTATACAGTTTGCAAAGGAAGGGTATATCCGGGTTCAGCAGGACAAGGGTTAAAGAGATAACTGTTCTGTTGTTTTTATGTAAATTCTTACGCGTTTATGCCATGCAGGCATACATAGATATTCATCTTTCGAAAAAGAGAACTCTGTATAAGTGAGTTGCAGGAGTGGTTGGGTGAGGCTAAGGTGTTGGGAATCTTGCATCACTGGGGTGTCCAACTGATACTGGCTTACAGTTGGGCAAGGCCTGCTATCCTTGCAGCAGGTAAGAGTAGAGGGGGAACGTTTTTGTTTCTTCTGTGTCTTCACTTTCATTCATTTTCCTTGTTTTCCCCTGTCCCTCTCTATCATCTTTCTTCTCCATTTCTCTGGGAGACAACACAAAATGACCCAAAAAGTATCTATATTTTACTTATTTCTTGACGAAAACATGTGTTAAGGGTACTCATTAGCAGTGCCTCAGAGAGGCACTTCTAATGAGTACCCACAACATATGTTTTGATCGAGAAAAAAACTGTTTACCCAGTGATTTTTTAGGCGTGCGTCCTGCGTCCTGTACGCATAATTTCGCCAGAGGACGCAAAAAATTAGCCTCGGTGAGTCCAGTGGACTCATAAAATTCTCAAAGGTACGTACGTTTTTGCTTCTTGAAATCTACTTTCATTTTCGGAAAAAGCGAATGCACAAGCGGTGTTTCAGTACAGTATTTGGTAAAAGCCAATACTGAAAGGCATCGTATCTCTACGGTACACCGATTTTACCTATACAGTCAAATAATCAATACCAAGTTGTCCAGTACCGGAGGAAACCGTAGCGGACACTAAAGTATTGGTTTTCAGTCTGCTGAGAACTATCGTAACACCGTTTGACCTTGCAATTGTCAACAGGAAACAGCGATCGTTTTTTAGCTCGCCTGTACGAAGTACAAGGAGAGCTATTGTAGTCACCCCGGTCGTCCACGTTTGCGTTTGCGTTCCCGTTCCCGTCACACTGCGTTAAAGTTTTTCAAATGCTTATATCTCAACAGTCACTCCTCACAGAGGCATAAAATTTGGAACTTAGGTACCTTGGAGGGTCTTCTGAGATTCCAAGAGAATAAACCCCTGGGTTCATGCCCCTGGGTGGCGCTAGGGGTCAGAATCTAGGACACCTTTGTAATACTGTGTTAAAGTTTTTCAAATTCTTATATCTTGACTTTCACTCCTCATAGAGCATTCATATTTAGAATTTGGGTACCTGGACGAGTCTTCTGAGATTCCAAAAGAACATACCCCTGGGTTCATACCTCAGGGTGGGCCTTGGGGTGGGGCTAGGGGTCAAAATCTAGGACACATTTGTAAAATCTTATATGCCTACAGGTTATAGACACAACTGGTTATACATCAGCTAACTATGTGACATCCGTTTAAGTGTAAGAGAGTGAAGGTCATGGTGACCTACATTTTACGGTCCAGGTCACCTAGATTTCACGGTCCAGTGATTTTGCCTTATATCTTGAATACTATTTGTTGGATAAATGTCACACCTGGGATATTACTTCCATGTGACCCAATGAATGACCACTTACTATATCTAGGTCATTGTGACCTATATTTCATGGTTCAGTGATTTTGCCTTATATCTTGAATACTATTTGTTGGATAAATGTCACACCTGGGATATTACTTCCATGTGACCCAATGAATGACCACTTACTATATCTAGGTCATTGTGACCTATATTTCATGGTTCAGTGATTTTGCCTTATATCTTGAATACTATTTGTTGGATAAATGTCACACCTGGGATATTACTTCCATGTGACCCAATGAATGACCACTTACTATATCTAGGTCATTGTGACCTATATTTCATGGTTCAGTGATTTTGCCTTATATCTTGAATACTATTTGTTGGATAAATGTCACACCTGGGATATTACTTCCATGTGACCCAATGAATGACCACTTACTATATCTAGGTCATTGTGACCTATATTTCATGGTTCAGTGATTTTGCCTTATATCTTGAATACTATTTGTTGGATAAATGTCACACCTGGGATATTACTTCCATGTGACCCAATGAATGACCACTTACTATATCTAGGTCATTGTGACCTATATTTCATGGTTCAGTGATTTTGCCTTATATCTTGAATACTATTTGTTGGATAAATGTCACACCTGGGATATTAGTTCCTTGTGACCCGATTATTGACATCAAAATATATCTCTGTTGGTGTGACCTATATTTCATGGTTCAGTGATTTTGCCTTATATCTTGAATACTATTTGTTGGATAAATGTCACACCTGGGATATTAGTTCCATGTGACCCAATGAATGACCACTTACTATATCTAGGTCATTATGACCTATATTTCATGCTTCAGTGATTTTGCCTTTTATTTTTATTACTATTTCATGGAGAATTGTCATACCTGGATTATTATATCTATGTGACAAAATGATTTACATACAAATACATCTAGGTCAGTGTGACCTATATTATATGGTTGAAAATTATTTCATAGATTATTTCATTTTGATTTTCTTAATGATAAAAATGTTACAATATAAAATGTACCCAGCAGGCGAGCTACGCTGTCCTACGACAGCTCTTGTTGTTTCTTTTTTTTTTTTTTTTTTTTTGAAAGAAGAAAAAGATGCACCCTAAAATGATAATAAAACTAGACCCCTTACAGCAAACGCTGTTCGGTCAGCTAGGTCAGCAAATCAGACTCACACCGACAACAAAGTCTGTGACTGCCGATGATGGCGATCTCAATAACGAAAACCCCCAGTTGTTCCAAACTGAACCCACAAAGCAACAGACAAAAAAAAGTATCTGCTTTGTATTACGGTCTAGTCAAAACAGACAAAATGTCTGTCCTTAATTATGTATCACAGGTATTTGATCATCTGTCACAAAAACTGAAGTTTTATGAAAACATTTTCATAAACCTGTAGGTGAAAACATTTTCTTAACACTTCAGTTTTAATAGACACTGGTACTATAGTTTCATATTTCTCAGGAAGTTTTCTGGAAAGAATTAAAGCAACTCAGTCACCACTATTTACTTTTATTGCACATCCAATTAAAATACTAAGAAAGTAATTATAAAACACTGTTACACAAGTTCAAATGAAAGGTCTAAGACGCAACAAAATATTTCACCACGAGTCCTAGGCTGGATGCATAGTTTGAGTTTGGGATGCATGAATTCTGGACCTAGCGAGTCCCAGGACCCATAAAGGCAAAATTGTAAAAAAAATCACTGTTTACCTGATACCCGCTCTTATCTAGACTTATGTCAGATATGATAATAATAGACACAGAAATCAAATAATCAGTTATTAGAAATCAAATAATCAGTTATTAGGAAATCAGCATCGATAATCATTTCTCTGGAGTTCGTTGATTAATTGATCAGTTATTCGATTGATCATGCCAGCCTTAATCATGGTACTGTATCATCTGAAAAAAAATACCTGGATATATTGATGCATCAGTGATAACGCCCCAGCTTTTATCATGTACATGTATTGTATGTGAGTAAAATGTGATTATTTTGTGATTTATTTGTTTTTCTTTTCAATTTTAGGGATGCATCTTTTGGAGCTTGTACATACAACTTAACTTTATTAGATTGTTTACATGGTTTAAATAAGGTAAGAATCTTGTCAGTTGTTTCTTCTCTTTTATATACAATAAATATGCAAAATAATTGGATAAAATAATTCCTTTGGCCAAAAAAATAATAATAGTGGCCACAACCAGCACTTGCAGTAAAATTCAGAAAAACGAAGTACCGTATTTACCATCTGTATTCGGACAGACAGGCCTGAGCAAACATTGTAGACCCAGATGAGACGCCACAGAATGTGGCATCTAATCAGTGTCTACAATGTTTGCCACTCATCCAGCAGTTTTTAGACACAACATGAGGTAATAAATTGTACTTGTTCAAATTTTAGAACAAGTATGGTTAGGAGTTGAGGTGTCCGAATACTTAGGGCAGATATGGTAAGAGGACTTCTAGCATTTTTGTCTGGCAGTACAGCTGAAGTACCCTTAAAGCCCCAAACAAAAGTAGTAATGTTTTGAAGTTTGAGGTCCTGAGTTCCAAACATTTATGTTTGGAAGTCCCATGGCAACCCTTGGCCCTGAAGTTATAAAGCTTTTTTCATGCTCAGCTCAGCTGAGCATGAATTTTTCTCCTGCTAATAAATGTGAAAATGCCAACAATAGTTGGCATTTTCATATTTATTAGTAGAGAAATTTTCATGCCCAGCTATGTTTAGCAAGAAATAATTTGCAATTGTTAGTAATTTAAGATTTATTATCAGCTGAGTTGAGCATGAAAAGAGTTTTATAACCTCGAGGCCAGGACTTTACTTCTTTATTCAGACGATAAGTGGGGAAATAATGGGTTACACTGTTTACTGAGGCATGAGAACATGAATATTTAGTGTAAATATGTTGGACCATGATAACTGCATGTATTGGGGCAGTATCTTCTGAACAAATGATGTATACGCAGATCAGGCTGCCCATAAAGAGTGCTCTGATCAGCATCTGCATTATTTACCAATCAGCCCATAATTTTGCGACACGTAAACTTACAGCCAAATCAGCCTTGGCCCAGTAACTGTTATTCAAAACTTAATGAAGTTGTTAGCTAACGTGACATTAAAATTTTTCTCTTGAAATATGGCAAATACATTGATAGTTTCGTCTGCTTTGTGACCTAGAGGTTACAGGTTCGATCCCCGGCCGGGTCATACCAAAGATTTAAAAAATGGTACTAGCTGCTCTTTCACTTGGCGATTAGCATTAAGAAAGTAAAGCTAGGAATCAGAACTGTTCAGCTCAGTGTCAGTATTATGTGACTGGGTGGAATATCATGTCAAGTGTCTGGGGCATTGTATCTCAGTGAGGCAGCACTCTAAAAGTGAGCATTGAGCTCCCTGCCACATCCTACAGGAATCATACTACAGGAAATGGCACTCTGAAATTTTTTTTTTTTTTTCAGAGAAAATAAGCCTTGAAATTTCATTCAAATGGTTTGTCTAGAAGACAATTCACATGACATGTCTTATTTTATTTGAAAAATAAAGACAATTCCCATGACATGTCTTATTTAATTTAAAAAATAGTAAAACCTATTTTAGACACCATCGCGATATGACTGAAAGATTGTTGAAAGCCATGAAAGCCCAAATAAAACAAACAAACATTGATATTTTTTGCTGAAAAAATGTGAGCTACTCACATTCTTGCAGCAGAAATATCAGTGTATTTGAAAATACCTTAGCTACAACAGTCATTTGTCAGTTAACGTGTTTGTCATTAAAGAGCTTGTTAAGCTAACAATGCTTTGAATAACTGGGCCCAGATTTAAATGTTTTGGAGGAACTATGATAGGGTGAGATGTCTCAATTATTTAGAGTTACTTGGATAAAATGTCTTAAAATTTCGTACACGAATATCTTCTGACAAAATGACATATGCAAACAGTGCAGACCCAGATCAGACTGCTCCTGAAGGAGCTGTCTGATCAGGGTCTTCACTGTTTGCCATTCCATGTAGCATTTTCTGAGACAATAAAATTTGTATTACATTTACCATATACTAAAAATTGTGAAATGCAAACAGTGCAGACCCAGATCAGACTGCTCCTGAAGGAAGCATCTGATCAGGGTCTACACTGTTGGCTATTCCAAGTTATGTATTTTGTAAAACAAAGACATGAAAAAAAATAAATTTAGGTGAAAAAATATTAAATAAAGTGTTGGAAATTTTAGGACATTTAATGTAGGATATGTTTTTTCTACTGTCATTTCAGGCATTAGCAAATGGTTTCTTTAGTTTCGACACATTCTATGTGGATGAATATGAACATTACGAGGTAAGTTTCCATGTGATATACTGTACTTGTTTTCATAATTTTAATCTTGAGCAAAACAAAAAATACTTACGATGTGATAGTTCCATCAGATGTGTAAACTTCTGGAGAAATAAACTGAGTTTTCTATGTTTTAAGCATTTATACATCTGTGTTTATGCACATAATTATCGTATTGGATACTGTTAAAAAAAAAAAAAAAAATAAGAAAGAAAGAAATACAGTCGAACCTCAATGGCTCGAACATCTTTGGGACCATGGAAATTCGTTCGAGACATGGGTAGTTCGAGCCACTGAGGGTTAATCATGGCACTAGTTCAGGAAGCAAATAGCAATAATTTATGGAAATCTTTTTGATTTTCTAATCAATGATTGTATGCTGAGTACTCATTAGAATCACCTCAATGAGGCGATTCAAATGAGTACACACAACATACAATTCCATGATAAAATAAGAAAAAATCCCTAAATATTTGTTTTCTTGAGCTATTGGAAGAATTTTGTAGGGACTGAAAAAAGAATTTGAATCATCCACGGTAAACGAGCCATCCGCGTTCGAGCCATTGAGGTTATACTGTAGCTAGGGCCAGGGTTATGCTTTTGTAAAAATGTGAATATAAAGATATATATGTTCATGTCTGAAAATGTCTGTTGCCACCGCCCTTCACACAATAAAAATCAAATGGTCAGTCCCTTTGAATATGTTTGCAAGTTAAGTTTTATTACCTAACTTTGTCATTGTGAGGAAGAGCATTATTCAAGTTGTGCGGATAGTGTCTTAAAGAAAATTACAGTTCCATAGTGAAAACATTCACTGTTCGCCATTGTCCCTTTTATGGGATGTTAGGCATTAACAGGTTAATAGTTTTTGCTTCAAAAACAAATCTAAAAAAATGTACAAAAAACAAAGCATTGGCGCTGACAGAACCAAGTACTTGGAAAATGCTAAAAGGTTTTCAGTCTTGGAGGAAAAACAAATGCAATTTTAGAAGATGTGACATAATGCATATGCTTCTGCATGTGTCTGTTTCTTATAATAGCAGAAAAAACAACAACAACAAAACCCATCACACAAACAGATTTGGTATAGGAATTTACATCACAACAAAGGTAAAGTGCATCTTCATAATAACAAGTATTGGCTTTCACAAAAAACTTGGTCTATGCTTTGCATACAATGTATGCAAAGCATAGACCAAGCTTTTTGTGAAAGCTAATACTTGGTTGTAATATAAGATTGAGCAGTCCATGGAAAATATATAGCATTGCACTAGTCCATAACCTTTCATAAAGTGCTTCCTGGGCAATGTCAAACTCTAAGATCATCTACGCCCATGGGTGTAGATAATAATTTTGTCTTATTTTGCCAGGATCACGTTTTATGTCTGTTTTATCGCATAGCTCCAGATAAGGGGAGTATGCAAATAAATACTTTTTCTTATTTCTCGATAAGGTGCTTCTAATGAGTACTACAACATATGTTTTCTTAGAGAGATAAGAAAAATATCAACACTTTATTTGTCTGGAACTTTGTGTCATGTAATTAGCTGGGTCATGGCAAAATTTATGTTATGCTATATATATAAGCCTAGACCATCCATTGCATTCTTGTGCCTTCACTCTTTTTACATGAGCCAACGTGTGACAAAACCTACAAAATGGCATGTGCGCCCAGCGAAGACTCAGATCAGCCTAGGCATCCGCCCAGTCTGATCAGAGTCTTTGCTGTCCGCATGAAGAAAGCTTGGGTCATTAGCTACCCATTGGGACACAGTGAAGACTCTGATCAGACTGGGCAGATGCCCAGGCTGATCTGAGTCTTCGCTTTGCGCACGTCATTTTGTTGGTTTTGTCGCGCGCTGGCCTATATATATATATAAGCCTAGACCAGCCATTGTATTCTTGTGCCTTCACTCTTTTTATATCTATCATAGGTCTATATAAGACATTTTTTTTCTCATCTGCTTTAAGAAGCAGTGACATAGGAATCACTTTCTGGCGGCGGCGTTGACATTGTCATCATTGGCATCAACAATGTTAAGTCTGTGCATTTAGCTCAGTTTCTCAAAAACCAAGGCCCTGTTGTTCAAAGCGTGTTTAGCTTAACGAGCTCGTTAAGGGTTGTTTCATTAACTGTTTTAGCAGATTCAATATACAATAATCTGATGTTTTTTGCTGAAAAAATGTGAGTAGCTTTTGCACTGCAAAAGCTACTCACATTTTTTCAGCAAAAAAATTCAGCATATTTGCATATCACTTGATGTAAATTTTAACGAATCGTTAACTAACGACGTCGTTAGCTTTGAACAACTGGGCCCAAGTCTTCTAGGCTAATGAAACTTCATACACACATCTGCCATGATGCACCCGTCCGCTACTGACTTGACTACTTTTGGCTGAACAATGTTTAGTCTGCATTTAGCTTCATTTCTTGACCTACACCAGCAGTCCAGACATAGCCATTCGGTAAGTTTCTCATTATTTTCAGCCAAATAAGTGTTGATATTTTTATTTCTTTCCACAAAAACAAGCATTGTGGGTAATCATTAGAAATGCATCCCCAAGGCTCTTTTGATGAGTACCCACATGTTTTCATGGAGAAATAAGAAAATTTTCATTTGGAAGCCTCTTATATAGGGCTAAGGCTGTTTAGATTTGGCGAATTGTAAAGTCTGTATTTGAATGGTCATGGATTTTGTGGCTATGTACGTGGCGTAATACAAGTTTCCCATGGCTTGACTCAACTGTTTTACTTTGTGATGAATGTTTGTCATAGCTCTTGATAAGATGAGTATCAGATTATATTATTCTTATCTCCGCACAAAAAATACGTGTTGTGGGTACTCATTAGAAGAACCTCACTGAGGCACTTCTATTGAGCACCAGCAACATATGTTTTGGGTTAAATAATGCCTAATCTGGAGCTATGAGTTGTTCATTAACCCTTAAAGCGCCAAGAAAAACTGCATCTGAAAATGTCGTCTGCTTATGTCGTCTGCTAAATATTCTTGCAGACTTTTCCAACCTATTTTTGCATACAGGAAAACAGTGTGGACCCACTTCAGACTGCTCCTAAAGGAGCAGTCTGATCTGGGTCCACACTGTTTGCAGAAGTGACTTTTAAAGTAACCAGCAGAAGACAAAGCAGATGACAATAGTTGTGATTGGCGCTTTAAGGGTTAAAGGGGAATGCAACCTTAAAATGTACTGTGCGTTAAAGTAAAGAACTTTACAAACAATGAATTTTGATATAAATTTGATCAAATCCATGGAAAATTAAGAAAGTTATGAACAATTGAATATTGTAACATTGGAATGGGTGCCGCCATTTTGAATATTTAATGAGGTTTCAAAAAAAAAAAAAAAAAAAAAATATTTTTCAAAGGATGTTATTCCATAAAAGTTGGTTTATTTTGGGGGAAATGTTTGCTTGTCACTAGAATTTAACATTTATAAAAATCTGTAGCAAAGTTATTCTTGAAAACCTTTTATAATTGGTTTTTGTATATTTAATTTGGGCTTTGTGACGTCTCAAAGCCTCAAATATGGTGGCATCCATGATAACCATTTTGAATATATTCAAACAACCATAACTTATGTCTAGGCCAATTTTGAAAAATCAAAATAAATGGCTTGCTAAGCACTTTACTCTAAGACATTCTTACAGCTTATATTGCGTTCCCCTTTAATTCTCATTAATATTTGCCATTTTATCATGTTGCCATTTTTATCATGTTGCCATTTTATCATGTTACCATTTATATCATGTTACCATTTTATTCATGTTGACATTTTTATCATGAAATATTTGCCTTCCAGAAAGTAGAAAACGGTGATTTCAACTGGATTGTGCCAAATAAATTCTTGGCCTTTTGTGGGCCGCACCCTAAAACAAAGATAGAGAATGGTAATAATCACATTTTGACAGCCCTCGGCACTGGCGTCCTTTAGCATGTTGTATAGTAGCTCATCCTCTGGGTGCTTGCATACTAACATATAGCACACTTGAACTGTATCATGGGAAAAACTGATCTGTCCTACATGAAACATAATTTAGAGCTCCAGATAAGATTGATATTGAGAGATACATAGCTACAGATAAGATACATAATATTTTTCTCATTTCTCGATGAAAATATATGTTGTTGGTATGCTTTAGAACGGACGTGGCAAGGCATTTCTAATGAGTACCCACAAAATATTGTTTTTGTCAAGAAATAAGAAAAATATCAGTACTTTTTTTTTTGAGGAAAAAAAAACAAACTTACCAGAACTTTGTCAGTACTCTTGATATTACATTTTCATTCATAGTTTTAGAGAAGGTGGTATCTAGACATAGCAACAGATAAGGCTCTTTTTTCATCCAAAAAATGCTGATATTATTCTTATTTCTCCATGAAAACATATGTTGTGGGTACTCATTAGAAGCGCCTCGTCGAGGCGCTTCTAATGAGTACCCACAACGTATGTTTTCATGGAGAAATAAGAATGTTTTCCTGGAAAAATAAGAAAAATATTATGTGGATACCCACTCTTATCTGTAGCTATGATCTGGATAAATATTTTTCCCTGAAAACATGACCTTGTTGGCACTCATTTGCAGTCTGCAAGGAAGCACTTCTAATTAGTACCTACAGCATATGTTTTTTATGGGGAAATAAAGGAAAATAATATGGTATTCGATCTAATTACAGCACGGCGTGCTTATAGGGGTATGTGCGGTAACTAGGTCGAATACAGTATTTATACTTTTCATCTGGGGAGAAAATGAATTAGCTAGAGCTATGTACATTTTGTGTATTTTTCTTATTTCTCCACAAAAACTTGTAGATAGTCATTAGAATTGATTCAGTGAAGTGTTTAATGAGTATCCATATGTTTTGGTGGAGAAATAAGAAAAATATGGTTGGAAAAAAATAAAGAAAACAAATGCATAGCTTCGGATAAGGCTCTTTTTCAGCCGAATTTTTTTTTTATATTTCTCTTATTTCTCCACAAAAACATATGTTGTGGGTACCCTTTAGAAGCGCCTCAGTGAGGCGCTTCTAATGAGTACCCACAAGATATGTTTTTGTGGAGGAATAAGAAAATTATTTATCTGGGCCCAGTTATTCAAAGCGTCGTTAGCTTAACGAGCTCGTTAAGGGTCATTTCGTTAACTGTTTTAGCGGATTCAATACATAATATTCTGATATTTTTTGCTGAAAAATGTGAGTAGCTTTTGCACTGCAAAAGCTACTCACATTTTTTCAGCAAAAAATTTCAGCATATTTGCATATCGCTGGATGTAAATTTTAACGAATCGTTAACTAACAGTGTCGTTAGCTTTGAACAACTGGGCCCTGATACACCCTCTTATCTAGAGCTATGTAGAGTGTTTTTGTTTTTTTTTTAAGTATTTACTCATGGCAGAACTCAGATTTTCTGATGACACAGATCATATCATGTATCATGATACTAACATAGAAAGAAGTATGCTCTGTTGTATTTTACCTATTGATATATCTGGCCTGCTGAATTAGCAAATGTCATTTCAGTTTGTTTTTCTTTTTGCTTTATCCAGAAAATAAATTTGAATGAAATTTTATGATCTGTTTTCTACAAAAATAAGATTGAATATTAATTATTCTGTTGTCGTCTGCTAATTAGCAGTTACGAATGCTTACGGTTTAATTCACCTTTAATGCTTTTTGGTTAAATTTAGCAGGTAAGAAATTGATGGCAAGCAAAGCATTAAATTTGCTATCAGACAAGGATAGAATTGAATTAAAAAAAATACCAGAATAAAGTTACAAAAGACTCATTTTCTAAAAAAAAAAAATGAAGTTAAAAGAAGTAATATCTTTTGTTTGTGAAAGTTGTCTAGGGTAGATCAGATGAAAGGTTGAATATCTTTTGACACAGAATTAGGTTTAATATGAAGAGCATAATATCTTTGTGTTCATTATTAATTAGAAACCAGAAACTGTCAATATTAATCTGACTTTGCTTTTCATGTATGCACACGTTATGGGTAATTTTTGTTTTAGAAAGTGAATTGTACAATTTTGAGGGGAAATAGATGGAGGCAAAAAACAAACCACAAAACTGTTGCAGCAAAAGTACTGTTTTTATGCTAATATATGCCCTGGGGAAGTGGGGCGTTGCAATTCATTGCTGCTAAAATGACTGTATTGAGTCCAAACTTTGGCTAAAAATAAAATATTTAGATGGCCTAAACTCAAATTTGCATGTGTTTAATAATGTTTTTCTCCTAGAAAAGTAGGAGGGAACGTTTATTAGAGAGGGGGCTTATATTAAAATAAATACGGTAGAAACATCTTCATCCTATCATATTTGCCTCACAATATATAATTTGTCCAGAAACAAAAATTACCCATTTCAAATGTTTAGCTCTAGATAAGAATGGTATACAGTTTTGTTTTCTTTTTTCTGTATGAAAACATATACCGTAATCGACCTAATTACCGCACATGCTCCTATAAGCGCACAATTAAGCTAGATTACAGGCAGTGTACTTTTTATCAACTTCATTATGAAAACATATGTTGTTGGTACTCATTTGAATTGCCTCGACAAGTCGAGGCAATTCAAATGAGTACCAACAAAATATGCTTTAATAAAGAAAATCAGAAAAAATATTGCATAAGTATCATTAAATATACCCCTCATGAAGTTCTCTTCTGATCTTTCTTTACAGTGTACCTGTATTAGGAGGCTATTTTACTACAAGTTTTTCTAGTAATTTTGAAAACTTAAGCGCAGAGTGCAGTAATTAGGGTGAATACGGTAATGAGATGCTTCTAATAAGTACCCAAAACATACATTTTTATGGAGAAATAAGAAAAATATCTGTACCTTTTGACTAAATAAAAATGTCTTATCTGGAGATATGCAAATGAGCTGGTCCAGAAATACTGGTTCCAGTTTACTGGGTATGGTTACTGGATATTTTCTACCAACAGAGCTCCAGATAAGCATCTTTTTAACCAAAAAAGCATTGATATTTTTCTCATTTCTCCATGAAAACATGTTGTGGATACTCATTACAGGCACCTCGATGAGTTCCCACAACATATGTTTTGATGGCGAAAGAACATGTTTCATAGAGAAATAAGAAAATATTTACCTGATGCCTTCTCTTATCTAGAGCCATTCTCATTCTTCTGATCTCCCTCTTGTCCTGTCTTTTCATAGCCTTCAATCTGAGCTAACAGTAACTTAAATCTAAAGCCTATTGTTTGATTTGAATACTGGTGTAATGGATAAAAGTGGTATTGAAATCCAAATTGTATTACATGCCCACCCACCTACAGCTGTTGGGAATGGAGATGAAACTCGAGTTACTTACAGAATGGTAAATATCGCCATGTCTTGGTCCTGTGCTACTAATTCCATGTGCTGCTGACAAAGTACGCAATTTTTTTTAAAGTCTATCTGACACTGTCAGACAAATGATTAAAATGTTAGTGAAAATCTTAGAATTTCTGCTAGACTGGACAAATTTTTGTGTCTTGACATATCCGGCAGTTTTACGGATTTTGTGTATACCGTGCTCAAGACTTCTTGATAACTCAATTTGGACACGTGTGCAAATATATTTGGAAACCACTCTTTTAAAATATTAAATACAAAGGGTTCTTATTTTGGAAACCAATGTGGAGCAAAATTAAAATCCTACATATATAAAGTTTTGATTTCCGAAACACAGATTGAAATGAAATTGTATTTGGTTGGATTATACAAAACAAAGGCATAGCTCCACATATAATGCTTTGTTTAGCTGTAAAGTACTGAACTCTTATATCTCCATGAAAATATATGTTGTTGTGCTCATTAGAAGTGCCTCACAGAGGCACCTCTAAAGATTACCCACAACATATGTTTTCTTGGAGAAATAAGAAAAATATGCATCAGGTACCCGCTGTTATCAGAAACTGTATTGGTATGATAACCTTTACCACTTTCGAGGCTAATTCAGCAGATGACAAACTAATGACGTTTTTCCCATTTTTTCTCAGAAAACAGGTTTTGACATTTCGTGCAAATTGTCTCTGATCGAGACAATTTGCATCTAATGTCAAAACTTTTTTTTTTTTGAAAAAATAAGAAAAATATTTCAAAATGTCGTCTGTAGAAATTTTCACCCAGAGTGTTAAGTGTTAATATAAAGCAATAGGTATTAAGTTACTGTTAGATCATTTAGGTCGGGACATATAGCCATCCGTTATATTCCTTTCTCCTTGATAATGTGAGGTGTTATTTTGCTTTTGCAACAGCGAGTTGAGAATGGTGACTTGAACTGGTTAATTCCAGACAAATTCCTAGCATTTAGCGGCCCACATCCAAAGAGCAAGATTGAAAATGGTATGTGTGCGCTCGGCTTTATCTTTTATAAATAAAGTCCATAGCTCAAAATAAGGGACTATTTTGGCAAAATTATGTTGATATTTTTTTTTTTAATTTTCTGCAAAAATGTTATTGGCACTCATTAGAAGCTCTTCACTGGCATTTCTGATGAGTGGCCATAGCTCCAGATATGGCATTTTTTTATACCCCACCACACAATAGTGGCAGGGTATTATGGTTTCACGTTGGACATCCGTGTGTCCGTCCATCAGTCGTATGTCCGTTTTTCGTTGCTGGATGATAACTTCAGTAAACATCAATGGATTTTCACCAAACTTGGTATGTGCATTGATATTCAGAGATCTGGTTTGGGATTGCTAATGGGCAAATTTCGTTAAATTTTTACAGAGTTATCTGCATGACGTGCCCATATTTTCGTTTCCGGATAATAACTTGAGTGAACATCAATGGATTTTCGCCAAACTTATAAATGATAATGGCGGGGTATTATAGTTTAACATTTTTATTTCAACCAAGAAGTACCGATAATTTTTCTTATTTCTCCACGAAAACATGTTGTGGGTACTCATTAGAAGTGCCTTGGTAAGTTGCTTCCAATGAGTACAGAGGACTTGCTAAGGAGGAGTGATGATAATTATGGGATAATTTTCTCCGGTTCTTCATAAGAACCTATGTTGTGGGTACTCATTAGAAGCACCTTGGTGAGGTGCTTCTAATGAGTACCCACAACATAGGTTTTTATGCGGATAACAGGCACTTCTAATGAGTACCCACAACATAGTTTTTTATGCAGATAACCGAGGCGCTTCTAATGAGTACCCACAACATAGGTTTTTATGGAGATATAAGGAAAATTGTCCCTGAATAATTGGAAAATATATATATAGTTTGAATTATCGAGGTTCTGCTGTATATGTATTTATGTGGCGGCCACTCTCTAATCTGAATCTTCTGTTACCCGAATGTTTTTGTGGCAAAATAAAAGATATTTATCTGAATCTATGCTTATTTGGAGCTGTGAATTTACCATACCTTGGTGATAATAATTTCCTTTTTTCAACCAGAACTTGTTACTGTAAATGTCCTAAAAATTCGAACACTTTATTCCATACATTTTTGGCTTAAAGTTTGCTTTTTATGCATTTTTTTTTTTTTAAAAATACTTAGTAGAATGGCAAACAGTGTAGACCATGATCAGACTGCTCCTTCAGGAGCAGTGATCTGGGTCTGCACTGTTTGCAGATGCCATTTTGTCAGACATTTTATTTGGTGTATGAAATTTTAGGACATTTATCGTAAGCACTGAAGCATGAACCCCCATCTTGAAGGGAACTGCTTGTTTTAACCCTTAAAGCACCAAGAAAAACTGCATCTGAAAATGTCGTCTGTTTATGTCGTCTGCTGAATATTCTTGCAGACTTTTCAAACCTATTTTTGCATACAGGCAAACAGTGTGGACCCTGATCAGACTGCTCCTAAAGGAGCAGTCTGATCTGGGTCCACACTGTCTGCAAAAATTACTTTTAAAATCACAAGCAGATGACAAAGCAGACGACAATAGTTGTGATTGGAGCTTTAAGGGTTAGTATTTAAGCACTCATTTAGACCTTTTTATGCTTGTGATGAAGCCGGCCTCGGTGGCTCAGTTGGATGCGCCGTCCGACTGGAGACCAGGAGGTCGCGGGTTCAACCCCCGCCAAGGTCGGCAACATTCTTTCATGGAGATTGATCATGAAATATTTTCTACGGTCATTCTCTCCCTTCCGCTGATTCAAGAAGGGCAGTTGTCAGTTTCTGGCGAAAGAATGTGCACAGTACTGGTTAACCGCTTAGAGGACTAAGCCTGCCCAGTAAATGTGTGGTTAGGTAAACTGACCGCGCTCAACATGACCCCATTGGGTTGACTGGGCCGTAAAACCTCAACACAAACAAATGCTTGTGAAGAAATAACAGATGGCAAATAAGTGAGATTTTGCATGTGCCTGTGGCAGTCTGCTTGCTTGTAGATGCTTGAAGTAGTTGTACAGTTTCAGATAAGGTGAAAGTTTGTAATTATACCCCCGGTCAAAGGGGTATTTAGTTTTCATCAGTTCCATCTATCCGTTCATCTATCCATCCTTCCGTGCATATGCCAGGTACATTGGGAGATAAGCGTTTGTATTGGTCTCTGGTTTATTCCATCATTGTGGGGTTAAAAATTGTGTTGTGAAGTTGACAAATAGATAAAAATAGTAGTTGTGGGGTTAAAGTAGATCAAAGAAAGATCAAAGGAATAATCTCATAACATACCTCTCATAAGAATGTCCTTCCATTTGTCTGTCCGTACATATGCCAGGTACATTTGGGGTTAGTGTTTGTATTGATGTCTGGTTTATTCCGTCATTGTTGGGTTAAAAATTGTGTTGTGGGGTACCTCTCGTAAGAACATCCGTCTGCGATTCCATCCGTTAACCCTTTCTATAAACCAAGTTTTACTTCAGGGTTTTTTGATTACTTATAACTCTGCAGCCACTGATCAAAAACTTTTCATATTTGGTATGGGGGTACCTGGGAGGGATCTCTTCCATTCTACCCCAGGTCAGGGCTAGAGGTCAAAATCTAGGACACCCCAATAAAGGAGTATATTCTTAATAAAGAAAGATAGGCATCAGACATGTTTATCACATCAGCATTCAGTGTAATAAGGTCAAGGTCTTTGTGACCTTATTTTCATGCTCCAGTGATTTTGCCTTATATTTTGAAGACTATTTCATGGATTAATCCCGCAATAAAATAATATATTGCAGTTTGTTTATACAAACAACTGCTTAATAAAGAAGGATGGGCATCAGACATGTTATCACATCAACATTCAGTGTAATAAGGTCAAGGTCATTGTGATCTTATTTTCATGCTCCAGCGATTTTGCCTTATATCTTGAAGACTTTTTCATGGATTAATGTGATACTTGGAATATTGGTTCTCTGTGACACCACAATTGACATCGTAACAAATGAAGGTCACCTTGACCTATATTTCATGGTCCAGTAATTTTGCCTTATATCTTGAATGTTACTTGATGTATGAACATCATTATTTGGGATTATGACTCAGTATGATCCAACAGTTAACTTATAATTATAAGTAACTGTAGGTCACTGTGACCTATATTTCATGGTCCAGTGATTTTATGCTACATCTTGAAGACAATTTGATGTATTACTATCATATTTTGGAATTATGTGACCTATATTTCATAGCCCTGTGATTTTGTCTTATATCTCCCACTATTTGATACCTGATAGTCATATTTACATACAATGACACAGTGTGACCCAAACTTTGACCTCAAAGTAAATATAAATCAGCATGACTTATATTTCATGGTCTAGTGATTTTGCTTAATATCTTCTGGATTATTAAATGGATTAACATCATAGTTGGTATAATGGATTAATGGGACCATCAGATTAACTTCTCAAGTATATGTAGGTCAGTGACCTATATTTTATGGTCCAGCAAATTTGCTTCATGTCTTGAAGACTATTCACTCCAGAAAAGTTGACCTTGGGATGATAGATCAGTGTCACTCAGAGACTGACATTTTAAACTATATTTTGCCTTGTATCGTTGTAATTAACTTTGAAATATTTTATAATTAAGAAATGGTGCCGGCTGGGAGTATTCGTGACCCTCAGGGCACTTTCTCTAGTTTGGATACTCTTTTTTTGCTCCTTAAACATATCTTGCTGGCTTATGTCTCCACAAAAATATACATTCTGGGTACTCATTAGAAGCTTCTAATGAGTACCCACAGCATATGTTTTATTGGAGAAATATGGGATGGTCAGGTGTGGAGAAGGTGTCGTTTATCTTACGTCACCGGGGTGTCCAACTGATATGATAATGGCTTACAGTTGGGCAAGGCTTGCTATCCTTGTAGCAGGTAAGGGTAGAGGGGGATTGTTTTTATTGCTTCTGTTTCTTCACTTTCATTCCTGTTCCTCTTTCTTCCCTGTCCCTCCTTTTCATCTCCTCTACTATCTCTTCTATCCCTTCTATCTCTTTTCTCCCTTCCTCTGGGAGACAACACAAAAGACCCACAAGGGTTGACGTGTCGTTAAACCCCAAATTAATCAAATCTTGGAGAAATAAGAGGGTGAGGTTGGGTCCTGCATCACCGGGGCATCTAATTGATATTGGCTTACAGTTGGGCAAGGCCTGCTACCCTTGCAACAGTTGGTGGTAGAGGGGTATGTTTTTACTTCTGTTTCTTCACTTTCATTCATTTTCCTCCTTCTCCCCTGTCCCTCTCTTTCATCTCCTCTACTATCCCTTCTCTCTCTTCTCCCTTTCTATGGGAGACCACAAAATGACCCACAAGGGTTGACGTGGATATCCATTTGTCTATGTTGTACATAGGCTGACACATTTCATTTCCTTGTGAGTGTTTTTGCTCTGCTTCTGGTGTTACATTGGAATTTTTTATGTACATTGGTATTGGCAAGATCTTGTATGAGATTGCTAATGGGCCAATATCTGTAATTACCATAATATTCCTAGTATTGGAACACCTTATCTGCTTACCTTACTTGTCCTAAACATTTAAATAGTCCATTCTGCTACTACTTGATTTGTCTAAAATATCACTATATACACTGTAGATCCAATATATCGCGGTGCTTGGGGTCCAAGTTCAGCTAGCGCGATATATCCGGATCGCGATATAAGTCACGGTGGTAGTTTGTCGAGACGCCGCTAATCAATCCACACCAAATGACTGTCAGTAAAGCTATCGGCCATATTTCACCATTACAGTAGGTTCAGAATTACTTAATGGCAGTATATACACTAGGGGACTATGTCTACCAATTAATTTTAATCGAGACCAGCTGATAAACTACGTTTGAAAATATTTGTTCGCCAAAATGACAAATGAGGACGCCATTTTGGATATACTGGTTCCCTGTAACAGTGAAGGGGAGAAACTCGCATATCCTAAATGCGTAGACAATTTGAGTTGCTTCCCTTCACTTGTTACGTCAGCTGCAGGCCCAAAACTATCAGTTTATTTATCTTTTGATTTTTTTAGACGGCACGTGGACATCGTTGACTGATTGAGCATTGGGTAGATGTACTCAATATTATGACACTGATTATGACAAGTGCAGTGATTAAAATTAATTGTTTGCCAGTTATAATAAATGCATGTACTGATTGACGCTAATTGGATTGTTTGGTCATAATGCGTGGTGAGACTTCGCATCTGGATATGCGCAAAAAATCAAGACCAGAACAAATTAGTCAGTTTTTTTTTTGTTTCAAATTAAGTAAAACAATAAACATACTATAAGTTTTTTTTTTTTGTTTTTCTTTTTGGCTCGTGGTAAATTTGGGGTCCACTGACGATTCGTGATATACTGGATTTCTCGTAATAACGGACCGCGATGTATTGGATCTGCAGTGTATATGGCAAATAGTATAGACCCTGATCAGACGCCGCATTCTGCGGCGTCTGATCTGGGTCTACACTGTTTGCAAAGGCCTATCTGTCCCAATACTTAGGGTTGTCATGGTATTTATGGTTTGTGATAAATGTATAAACTGGTTTCCTTGCTGTAACTTAATGTTATTTCATGTTATACAAAGGAAAAGTATGTGGTAGATTAATAATCAGCAAATACAGGTTTAGTATGAACTGGCCTTTGTTTGTAATTCTGTCATGAGTTATGGCCCCATATTATTGTTAAAAGTTGGTTTCCTTCTGATAATTTACTTCCATCCAAATTAAATGAATTACATAGGAGTTGCAGTTTCAGTTCTCAGCTTGGCCACCTCACTTTTGTGGAGATTATCATTGATAATGAACTCATTTCTATTGTCATTACCACTGATTCAAGAAGGGCACTTGTCAGTTACTGACAAAAGTACATCACAACCTCTTTATAACACTATTGTTGGGGTCCATAGCATAAACTGTGTTAGTTAAGCAACCGTGTTATATCCAAACAAAAATGTATAGACTATATTGAAAAATGACCATTCATGGTCATTTTTCAATATAATCTATATATTTTTGGGATCCATCTTTGAACCATGTTATATCCAAACAAAAATGTATAGATTTTATTGAAAAATGACCATTGCACAAGTACTTATTTACAGCTTAGAGGACTAAGCCTGCCCAAGAGTAGTGTGAGTAGGTTATCTGACCTGCTCGACATGACCTTAACAAGTTTGACTTCATAAAACTCAACTCCAACAAACTGGACTCATAGGTTTCATAGCTCCAGATGAGAGGGGATCTCCTGCTAAATATTTTTTCTTATTTCTCCACCGAAACATATGTTATGGTTACTCATTAGAAGTGCTGAGGCACTTCTAATGAGTACCCATAACATATGTATATGTTTATGATTAGAAATAAGAAACATATCAATGTTTTTGGATAGCTTTTCATAAGTTGCTTTTTTCAACCAAAAAGTATCTGTATTTTTCTTACTTCTCAACGAAAACATATGTTATGGGTACTCATTAGAAGCGCCTTGGTGAGGTGCTTCTAATGAGTACCCACAACATATGTTTTTGTGCAGAAATAAGAAAAATAGTCTGTGGATACCCCCTTCTAATCCGGAGCAATGATGTATCATTATGGCATGATAATTATTTTGTTGCATGCTGTTTCATTTCTGATTTTGCTTTTTATCCTCCCTGATAGTAACATGACATATGAATATTCATTTATAGCCAGGGGACTTGATAAGGAGGAGTATTTGAAGATAATTCTGGGATAATTTTTCTTATTTCTCCATAAAAACATATGTTGTGGGTACTCGTTAGAAGTGCCTCAGTGAGGCACTTCTAATGAGTACCCACAACATATGTTTTTATGATGATATAAGAAAAATTATCCCAGAATTATCACCTTATACGCAATCTTAACAAGTCCTCTGTATAGCTCTAGGTAAAGGCAATCTGGAGAAATATATTTCTCATTTTTCCATGAAAACAAAAGTTGTGCAGTGCTCTAGATAAGATTTTAGTACAATGAGTATTTTACCCCCTGCTTTAAAACTTGAAACTTAAATTGCCCTGAGCACCAAGTATAAGTGTAGCATACAAATTTCTAATTTTTTTTTTTCAGAGAAAATAAAGCTTGGTATTTCATGTGAATTGTCTGCTAAGCAGACAGTTCACATGAAATACCAATCTTTATTTGCTCAGAAAAAAAAAAAAAAAAACAACAAAAAAAAAAACAGCAAAAGCAAACAACCTAGAATGCATAAATTTGGCGTGGCTGCTATAAGGGTTAAACCCACTCTGATCTAGTATACTGCTACTGCTCACAAAAGAATAAATGTGAAGGAAATTGCTTCATGTTAAAAGGTGTAAAGTTCACTGAAAAATTTTACCCCCTAAATTTGATTTCAGTGCTTAAATCCAAATTTCCATTGAGTATTTTTATGGTTTCTTGTAGAAAATTAATATAATAAGAAAACTGCCTATGATAATTGTATACAATTTATTTCTTTAACAAAATGGCATTTACTAACAGGGCAGACCCAGATCAGACTGCTCCTGATGGAGCAGTCTGATCAGGGCCTGTACTGTTTGTCATTAGAGCAAGTATTTTGTGAAATAAACGCAAACAAACTGAAATTTGAAAATTTTCGGACATTTGTTGTACTTCGATAACCTGTTGTCTGTTGCTGTGGAGTGTGGTCTGTTTCGCCGCTGTTCGTCAATTCATGGTAAATTTTGCGTATTGTTTTTTGTTAAAGCTCAGCATGCTGGGTAAAGAAAGTTCGGCAGACAAAATTTTGAAAGACCGTAATTGACCTAATTACTGCACACGCTTCTATAAGCTCACAGTCAAGCAATTTTGTAGTCTTTAGATTACAGCCAGTGTACTTTTATATACTTCTTTATAAAAACATATGTTGTTGGTACTCATTTGAATTGCCTCGACAAGTTGAGGCAATTCAAATGAGTACCAACAACATATGCTTTTATGAAGAAAATCAGAAAAATATTGCGCAACTGTCATTAAATACGCCCCTCATGAAGTTCTCTGCTGATCTATCTTTAAGTGTACCCGTATTAGCAAGCTATTTTACTACAAATTTTTCTAGTAATTTTGAAAAACTTCAGCGCACAGTGCGATAATTAGAGCGAATACGATATTTTTTCAATTCCTGGGAATAAATGAGAAAAATATCATCACTTTCAGCAGATGACATTTTAAAACATTTTCCTTATTTTCCCAGAAATATGTCAATATGTCATTTTTTACAACTTGCTTAATTAAGTAAAAAGTGAGAGAAAAATGTGTTTGTAAAAATACAATTTTCCGATGAGTCGACTTAAAAAATTATTTCCGATTATCAGTCACAAGAGGCAAAAGTAACTGATGATTGATTATATTTGATCATCGAGTGCAACACTGCTGATCAGATGCTGCATTGGGTCTATACGGCTCAGGCAAATAATAAATAAAATGCATTGGAAACTGCTCTAGTTGATTTTGTTTGCTTTAGTATTGATCCCAATATCAAAAGCATTATCGCTAGGTAATTTATTTAGCTAAAGCTTTTAATTACACTATTTGTTTGATAACTTGATGTTGGCTTGTTAACACTTAGCATGCTGGGTAAAATTTTCAGCAGACGAGATTGAAATATTTTTTCTGATTTTTCCCAGGAAACAGGTTGTGATATTTCATGCAATTTGTCTCCTTGGGAAAAATAAATATTGTCAAATTGTTGTCTGCTGAATTAGCTTGTGTGTGTTAAAGTTGATTGAAATGATATCATGACAGTTAAAGTTTTTGTTTAATATGGAGAAATAAGAAAAATTATCCCAGAATTATCACCAAATACTCCTCCTTAACAATTCCTCTACCCACAATATATGTTTGTTGTATTTAGCCTAAGTGTTTGGACAGATAGGCATTCTGCAGCATCTGATCAGGGTCTGCATTGTTTTGCACTCCTCTGGCAGTTTTTAGAAATGTCAGCTGGTGATAAAATGGGATGATAAAGAGTTAAGGTGTCCAAAATAATAGGATAATACTGTAAATTTTCAAAGAGAAATGAGCCAGTGCCTGACAAAACCTACAACAAGACCTGTGTGCCCAGCAAAGTCTCAGATCAGCCTGTACATCCACCCAGTATGGCAAGGGCTCTCGCTTATCTCTCTTTAGCTAGCCCGGAGGCTGTGGAAGGCACATGCAATCAGCAGACTTTGATCAGACTGCAGATGCGCAGGCTTATCCGAGTCTTCACTGGTCGCACAAGTCTTATCGTAGGTTTTGTCGTGCACTGGCTCAAATAATTTGCTAATATGGCTAAAACTTTTTTTTTTTTTTTCTATTTTCAACTTTTATTCTTCTTTCTACAGGTTACCCCTTACATGCACCGGAGGCCTATTTCCCTTACTTCAGGAAACACAATGTAACCACCATAGTACGTCTTAATAAGAAAATCTACGATGCCCGACGGTTCACCGATGCTGGTTTCGACCATGTTGATCTCTTCTTCATTGATGGCAGTGTACCCAATGACACTATAGTACGGCAGTTCATAGAGTTGTCGGAGAATGCGGAAGGTGCTATAGCTGTTCATTGTAAAGGTGGGTGATTTTATAGCTGTAGCTCTAGGACCAAGTAGTCTCCAGGGCCCAGTTGTTCAAAGCTAACGACGTCGTTAGTTAACAATTCGTTAAAATTTACATCAAGTGATACGCAAATATGCTGAAATTTTTTGCTGAAAAAATGTGAGTAGCTTTTGCAGTGCAAAAGCTACTCACATTTTTTCAGCAAAAAATATCAGAATATTGTATATTGAATCCGCTAAAACAGTTAACGAAATGACCCTTAACGAGCTCGTTAAGCTAACGGCGCTTTGAACAACTGGGCCCTGTGAAATATTTTCCTTATTTCTCCACGAAAACATAAGTTGTGGGTACTCATTAGAAGCTTCTCGCTGAATACTAATGAGTACCACAACATACGTTTTTGTGGAGAAATAAGAAAGATAATTATTATTGAACAAGCAAATACATTGGATAGTTCATTGTCTCAAATTCAAAGTGACCAGGGCCCACTTGTTCAAAACTAATGATGTCGTTAGTTAACAATTCGTTAAAATTTACATTGAGTGATACGCAAATATGCTGAAAGTTTTGGCTGAAAAAATGTGAGTGCAAAAGCTACTCACATTTTTTCAGCAAAAAATATCAGAATTTTGTATATTGAATCTGGTTGAACAGTTAACGAAATGACCCTTAACGAGCTTGTTAAGCTAACGACGCTTTGAACAACTGGACCCTTATTATTTGCTTTGAGATAGTAGTTTGAGATAAAAGTGGTTGAAATGAAAGGAACATATATCAGACTAAACCAATATTGCCTATTATTTAGTTTGACTTAAGCAATGGTTTGAGTTATCAGTGTTGGAGATAACAAGAGTCAAATGTAGCTTTATGAAAGTACTTAAAGAACTGTTGCAGTCACTTCAGTATTGGCTTAAGCGTCCGTGTTGACATCATGCCCTGACAGTGTTAAAGTACTGATTTAGAATCTCTCTTAACCCTTGTTTAGCATCCAGTAGTGGTTAATGCTACCGACTTCCTGAGTTTGACTCCCGATAGAGACGGAAATCATGGCATTACTGTATGCCACTTCATTGCATGGAGCCTTTCATTATCACCCTTCAGTCGCCTTGATATAACAAATAATGTTGAAAGCGATGTAAAACACTCAAACCATCATCTTCTTTTAACCTTTTCATAGATTTAGATCTATAGTGCATAACCACTCATTGTAAATAATGACAGCAAAACATTTTTTGAGGCCAGTATCCCTTGGGTTGACATGTTAAACCTGAAAGCAAATTGTCATCATCCCCAGTACCGATCAGTAGTTTTAAGCAATATCACCCAAAGCTCAGGTTAAAGTGCATTTTTCAACTAAAAATATTGATTTTTTTATGCCCCCGCCATTTTCATTGGGGAGTTGTAGGGGGGTGGTGGAGCATGTAGTATCACCGCTGTCCATACATATGTCCGTCCGTCCCGTACGTAACACAAATGGTTTTGGTGCAATATCTTTTGAAAAGATTGGTATATTGAATTGAAATTTTATACACAGGTATATAATCATGAAATGTAGGTCAAGTTCGATTTAGGGTAAAATCCACCAATTATTTTGGGAGTTATGGCCCTTTTTCAACTTTGAAAAATTTTCAACTTTGAAAAATCGATATCTTTTGAAAAGATTAGTGTATTGGATTCCAACTTTATACACAGATATATAATCATAAAATGTAGGTCAAGTTCGATTTAGGGTAAAATCCACCAATTATTTTGGGGAGTTACGGCCCTTTTTCAACTTTGAAAAATGGTTTGCGCTTCATAACTTTTGAAAAGATTGGTGTATTAGATTCACATTTTATACACAAGCATATAATTTTAAAATATAAGTCAAGTTCGATTTAGGGTAAAATCCACCAATTATTTTTGGAGTTACGGCCCTTTTTCAACATTGAAAAATAATTGAAAAAATGGTTTCCGTTCAATATCTTTTGAAAAGATTAGTGTAGTGGATTCAAATTTTATACACAGGTATATAATTATAAAATGTAGCTCAAGTTCGATTTAGGGTAAAATCCACCAATTATTTTGGGAGTTATGGCCCTTTTTCAACTTTGAAAATGGTTTCTGTTCCATAACTTTTGAAAAGATCAGTGAATTGGATTCATATTTTATATATATACAAGCATATAATTATAAAATATTGGTCAAATTTGATTTAGGGTAAAATCCACCATTTATTTTTGGAGTTACGGTACTTTTTCAATGTTAAAAAAATAGTTTCCGTTTGATATCTTTTGAAAACATTAGTGTATTGGATTCATATTTAATACACAGGTATATAATCATAAAATAGAGGTCAGGTTCGATTTAGGGTAAAAACCACCCATTATTATGAGAGTTATGGCCCTTTTTCAACTTCAAAAAATGTTTTCCTTTCAGTATTTGTTTTTTAAAAAAGGATTGGTGTATTGGATTCATATTTTTATACACAGGTATATAATCATAAAATATAGGTCAAGTTTGATTTAGGGTAAAATCTGCCAATTATTATGATCCTTTTTTCAACTTCATTTTTTGCAAAATGCCTGCATGTGGGTGAGGATGGACCTGGATGGGGGCATCTGTTTCATATTGACAATTTTCTAGTTTCTTCTCTATGAAAACCTATGCCAGCCTCGATGGCTCAGTTGGATGTGCATCTGACATGTGATCAGGAGTTTGCGGGTTTGACCCCCACTGCATTGGCAGCATTTTTTCATGGAGATTGATCATGAAATATTTTCTAAGGTCATTCTGTCCCTTCAAGATTCATGATTCAAGAAGGGCAGTTGTCAGTTTCTGGCAAAAGAATGTGCACAGTACTGGGTAACCGCTTAGAGGACTAATCCTGTCCAGTAAAAGTGTGGTTAGGTAAAATGACCGCGCTCGACATGACCCCATTGGGTTGACTGGGGCGTAAAACGGCAACACACAAAAAAAAAAAACATATGAAAATATGGATATTTATTAGAAGTACCTCAGTGAGGCACTTCCATTGAGTATCCACAACATATGTTTTTATGGAGAACTGGCAAAAATCATCCCAGAGTTCCCATCAAAGGCTCCTCTTTAACAAGTCCTCTGACTAAATGTAAAACACAGACAGAAATTTAAGTACCTTTTCCTCTTGAAGGAAGCATGATGAGGTATTGTCAAATTTTATGTGACTGTATTTATTTCTCCACGAAAAAAGAAAAATATTTACCGGATACCCTCCCTTATCTAGACCTATGTAAAAACATAGAAAGTATAGCCTAACACTGAGAATTAACCCTTGCCATGCTGAATAAATTCATTTTCAGCCAATCAGATTCCTTGATCCAGGTTGTTGATACAACGGTCATTCTTTCCCTTCTGCTGATTCAAGAAGGGCAGTTGCCAGTTTCTGGTGGAAGAATGTGCACAATACTTGTTAACCACTTAGAGGTCTAAGCATGCCCAGTAAAAGTGTGGTTAGGTAAACTGACCGCACTCGACATGTCCCCATTGGGTTGACTAGGCTTTACGTAAAACCTCAACAGAAACCAATACACATACCTAATGACAATCAGTGCAGATCTAGATCAGTTCAGAAGCCAACTGATCTGGATCAACACTGTTTGCACAGGGCGTAAGACCAGGGTATAAATTGCTGAAAATCCATTTATGGTTTACACCTACCATTTTTTTTTTCAGCTGGTCTAGGCAGAACAGGGTCATTGATAGCTTGCTATATGATGAAGCATTACAAATTTACGGCAGCAGAGTGTATAGCATGGTGCAGAATATGTCGGCCGGGGTCCATAATTGGGCCTCAACAGAACTTTTTAGAAGAGAAGCAGGCTTGGCTGTGGATGCAAGGAGATTTACACCGAGCAAAAATGAAGGAGAACGACAGAAAAAGAGAGCGACATCACAGTGTTTCAAAGCTGCTGTCGGGTGTTGATGACATGAAGATTCGCGACCTAGAAATTGAAAAATTAGGATACGATAGCTGGACCAATGAAGATGATGTGAGTTATACTAAAACTTCTGAAACCATGTAACATATTTACTCTATTTGCATAGCTTTAGATAAGGCTGTTTTTTTTCTTTTGAAAAGTATTGATATTTTTGGACGGGTTTTTCAAAAAAAATCTGTCCCTTAAAGTAGCAATAGGCGGGCGTCGGGCGTCGTCCCAGGTTTACCTTTTGGTTAACCCTTAAAATGCCAAGAAAACCTGCATCTGAAAATGTCGTCTGGTTTATGTCATCTGCTGAATATTCTTGCAAACTTTTCAAATTTTTTTTTGCATACAGGCAAACAGTGTGGACCCTGATCAGACTGCTCCTGGAGGAGCAGTCTGATGGTCCACACTGTTTGCATAAATGACTTTTAAAATCACAAGCAGATGACAAAGCAGACGACAGTTGTTGTGATGGGCAGTTTAAGGGTTAAACCTTTTTTCAAATAACATGTGTTACTTTCAGTGGATTGCTTTCATATTTGGTAGGGATTTAGAGGAGGACTAGTAGGCATGTCAAGTGCAAGGGACAACTCGCACTTCATTATGTACTTACCTCCCCTGATGTCAGAGGTTTACCTTTTGGTTAACCTTTTCAAAAAATCCATCCATAATGTCAGTGGTTTTTTTTCTTGTTCTTATTTGTCTGTGAAAGCAGTATGGCCGAGGTTTGCTATATTTGATGTCTGGATACATCAGTGTAAGACATTGTGTTGTCTACCAAAGAGGTCATTTTGACTTATATTTTGACCTTCTTTATACACAAAACTGTCTTTTGCTGAATATGGTTGGGTGTTATGTTATTGCTTTGCAGCATAGCTCTTGATAAAGCGCTTTTTTCAACCAAAAAGTATCTATATTTTTCTTATTTCTCGACGAAAACATATGTTGTGGGTACTCATTAGAAGTGCCTCTCTGAGGCACTTCTAATGAGTACCCACAACATATGTTTTCGTCGGGTGAGGCGCTTCTGATGAGTACCCACAACATATGTTTTCGTGGAGAAATAAGAAAAACTATTACCCTCTTATCTAGACCTATGCTGCAGTACTTCGGCTTGTTTTTTTTTTTTTTTTAAAGGGGACACACTTGGTATATTTTCTGCCATTTTTAAGAGGGGGGAAATTTTTGCTTTTTTCTTCTTTCAGATCTTGCACATCTGAAAAGGGGCTTCTCTAAAAGAAAAGAATTTACTCTTTCAAAACAATCCTAGATGATAAAAATTATACACTATTTATGGCTTGAGGTAAAAGGAGTAACCAGATAGATATTGCCTTATTTCTCCATAGAAACATGTTGTAGGTACTCATTAGAAGCACCTGGATGAGGATGTGTACCTACACCATATGTGTGCCTAAGTATTATTTTCTATGAAATTGTTTTTTTAATGTTGTCTGCGTAACCCTTTAAGGGTTAACAAAGGGTCGTTTCGTAGTTTAATAGGGTATTGGTTAAGACAGCGTTGACTGTATACACACATCAATGGGTTTTTTTTTTGTTTGTTTTTTTTTGCAGAGGATCTACACTGGACCTGTTACAAGAGGTACAAGAATCGAGACACAGGGCGATAAATTAAACCAGCTCAAGATGTTGCGTGGCAAACATTCCCGGTCTGCTACCACGGGAGCTTTAGGGTGAGTAAAACTCGGGCAGGTGGGATTTTACTATTTTGTATCTTTTTTCCCCCCACCCACTGATAATAATGTATGGTAAATGTCATAAAATTTTGTACACCAAAGTTTCTTACAAAATGGCCTATGCAGTCAGTGCAGACCCAGATCAGGGCCCAGTTGTTCAAAGCTAATGATGTCGTTAGTTAACGAGTCATTAAAATTTACATTGAGTGATACGCAAATATGCTGAAATTTTTTGCTGAAAAAATGTGAGTAGCTTTTGCAGTGCAAAAGCTACTCACATTTTTTCAGCAAAAAATATCAGAATGTTGTGTGTTGAATCCACTAAAACAGTTAACAAAATGACCCTTAACGAGCTCGTTAAGCTAACGACACTTTGAACAACTGGGCCCAGATTGTTCCTGAAGGAGCCATCTGATCAGGGTCTACACTGTTTGCCAATCCATTAAGTATCTTAAGAAACAAGAGCATTGAAAGCAAAATTTAGGCCAAAAAAGTATGGAATAAAGAGTTCAGAAGTTTAGGACATTTACCGTAGTATATATCTTGGAAGTAGAGGTTTACTGCGGGAAAACACGTGTCCTGTATGAAAACAGTGAAAACTGAGACCAGTAGCTTAACATCTTTGTCAAAGCTCTAGATGGAAGGGGTATCAGGTAAACATTTTTTTTTATTTCTCCACAAAAACGGGTACTCATTTGAAACATCTCGCCAAAACACTTCTGATGAATACCAGATTGTTTTCACAGAGAAATAAGAAAAATATCAACACTTTTTGGATTTTTTTTTCCCCAGAAAATGGGCTTTGACAGTTCATGCAGTTTTTCCAGATAATAGGTTTTGACATTTCATGCAAATTTGGAGTCAGTAGACACTTTTCACATTCATAATTTCCGATAATTGCCGAGCGGAAAGTTTCCGTAAATGTATCGAGATCGAGGCTGGGGGTGTATGGACAATACAGAAATGAAAGACCCTGGCTACAACCTGTGATAAATTCAGGGTTCTCGGGGGACGCGGGGTCGCAGAATACTGCGTCCCGGGACGCATACATCCGGGTCCGAATTCTTAAAAATTCCCAAAGCTGAGTCCGCTGGATGCATATTTTTCCCCATGGGACCTCTACTAATTATGATTGGATTATTTGACTGATGTCCACAGCGTGTTATACTTACCGTCGGTAGCATCTTAAAAGAATAATCTGCCGCGTGTTTTTCAAACCTGCAACAGTACCGTTATCTACTTGCTAAAAGCCAGCGCTAGTTAAACAGGTTTTGGCAGTTAACACTTCAGCATTCGTTAACTGGTCGAGCAATTAAAGCATGCGACTGAAATCGTTATGCACCCCTTCCCTCATTGTGTATTGCCTCTACCGACCGTGATTCATGGAGATACACACGCGGGTGTCATGTCTTTTATTCTCTGAGGCTGGCAGTGTTTTTTTTTTGTGTTGTTGTTTTTTTTTTTTTTAATTGATCTTTTTTTTCCGATTCAAAATTTTCGGGTGTCGAATTTTTGTCACTGACTTCAGAGACAAACGCTCACCGTTTTCTACTGAAAGACGACGAGCACCCAAACAAAATAGTACCTTATCTTTTTGTGAGATCTGCGCATCAAAAGGGTTATTCCTGCTGGCCACTAAAATAGTTCTCAGTACTACCGAATCTATCACGTAAACCCAGTGTAGAGTCTCATCTTATGGGATGCTCAGATGCACCCCAGACAACCCACTGAATTGTTCGCATTTCTAATATGTTAACTTTTTCTATAGCTCTTGCGTGAAAAAAAGTGCATGCTGATAATGGTAGCGCGTGCTCGTTATGGTAACGTCAGATGACAGCATGGCGGGGAAACCGTTTTTGGAGAAAAACAAACTATTGTAGAGCCTTTTCTTGTTGGAAATGCATATAAAAAAAAAAACAGATACAGTCAAACCTGTGTTAGTGGTCACCTCTATTAAGCAGCCAACCTGTATTAAGCAGCCAGAGGAAAGTTGCCCCAAAATTCATAGACTTATATATTTGAACTGTATTAAGCAGCCACCTGCCTTCAGCAGCCACATTTTAAGCATCCCATGGGTGGCTGCTTAAGACAGGTTTGACTGTACATATTAAAAACAGAACTAAACTACCAAGACTGTTTCTGCAAATCAAAACAGTAGATCTAAATGTCAGCAAGTAAAAAAGAAGTCCCAGATATGTTTTGGTAGCGTATATCGATCACAGCACATGTAAACGTTGAAATGACGTTTTGCAGGAAGCTCAACAGAGGTGGTCATGATCAGAATGTGCAGATATACATGTATTTCATATATAAGTTTGCGATAGCATATAAGAGGGCTTAAATCAGTTTTGATTAAAATATGTTTCACTTAAAATCTATAATACTCAAGATCACTTAATACAGACAGCAACGATTTTCTTTGGGGTGCGGTACTGAATTTAACTGAAAAGCAATGTAGAGGAGAGTCATGAAGAAGAAATGGGGCTGTAATTACGTGGAAATTTCTACAAATCTTCTATTGTGTACTTAGTCACGGTCTGAAGATCCGTCATTGTTATCTGTGATACATCACAAGCCTGGTTCTGGATTAATGAGATCATGCGTGAATTAGGAGGAGCAGTAAAAACTCACGATTGTGAAATTGGTCTATTTGCTTGAAAAGTTGAAGCCTGTTTTCTGCGAAAACTGAGAAAAATACCATCGCAAATTGTCATCTTCTGAATTTGCCCAAAGAGTGGTAAAGGTTAAGCTAAAATAACAAAAAAATATCCTAAATTATTGCCTTGATTAGCACACTATCTGGAACTGTTGTCAGACTGATCTGTGTTTGATATTTGACAAAAATGACCCTCATGTTTGACGTGTCATTAAAATCAGTTTTTGGTTGGTTTTCCTCCCAGCAGGCTCGACAAGAGCACGCAGATATAGTTAGACAAGTCCTTGAGTACCTTAAGGTGAGTGTATACACCTGGAAAGTTCTGCTTTCCCCACACCCCAACCACCACTGCCTACATCCCTCAAACATTTTGAAACCATTCACGGAGGGACTACTCTTAAGGGAAAGAATTCAATCATTTGAGAGTAGCCCCTCATTGTGAAGGGAGGCACTTACATGTATCTAGATACCAGTTATTTCCCTTGAGGTGTATACATTTTCCTTTAATCATGTATACCCAACCCACAAATATACCCTCGAATTCTGGTGGCGTTAATTCTGCAAGAATGATTTTGGGACAAAATGTATTTACAATGTAGATGGCTGCAAAACTCAGCAAGATTGATTTTTTTCTTGAAAATTCAATGGGTCAGAAACTTTTATGCTACTTTGAATTAAAATGCAAATTTAGAGTTTTTTTTTGTGTATGTGTGTGTGGGATAGTAGAATGAAAAAAGAAAAGAAAAAAGAGAAGAGTGTCAAATTCATAGATTATTTTTTTAACGTGTGTAACCCATTTGGGTGGGAGGAACACTTGTTATATTTTATTTTTAACATTATTTTTTTTTTAGTGTTGTAATTATTATCATTATTATTATTATTATTTTGCATATTGGGTGAAGAAAAATGAGTTGAAAAGCAGAAAAAACTCAGTTGATAGCAAGTATAAAAATTCCTTTAAGACTGAATGATGTGTATTATTTATTTATTTTTTTTTTTTTATTTTTGTTATATATGTTTCCTATCAATCAAACATTTCAGAGCTTTCAGTTTTTATTTCTCACACACTATTCAGTTAACAAATTTATTTTCAGGTTTTAAATTTTGAATCAGTAAAAATTGGACTTGTAGTACATATAGATTTTTTTCTTTCATTTAATTTTCATTACATTTGCTGCTAACAGAGGGGCATAATTTAACATGTTTAACCCAGAAATATTTTTTTATTTGCTTTTTTTTCCTTGCTGATTTCACAGATTTTCTTGATTTAAAACTAACCAGTCCCAGTATATCGTTAATTTGAGCTTGACCTTGAGAAAAACAGTCTTCAGGGCATGTAATGAAAGGTCCAGCTCATAGCCGTAGATAAGGAGTACCCACATGAATATTTTTCTTATTTCTCTATGAAAACATATGTTGTGAGTACTCGTTAGAAGTGCCCACAACATATGGTTTTGAAGAGAAATAACAAAAAATAATAGTTTTTGGTACAGAAAAATGCCTTAAATAGATAATAATTGGATAGACTTGATTAGCAGTGTAATTAAGTCCTTCACTTTTCATTTTGGTTCGTAGCTGCAGTAAGAGGAGTTTCTGGAATAACTTTTTTTTTTCTTATTTTTCCTCAAATACATATATTGTCATTGAAACATCCTGAATACATATATTGTTATTGAATCATCCGGGTGACCGAGTGTTAGCGCTCCCGACTTTTGATCATAAGGTCCCAGTTTGAATCCTGCTGGAGGCGGGATTCAGCACGTCTGTACGGTGCTCCATTGTTATCATCCTTCCATTGTCTGGATATGACTTTAATAATGTTGAAAGGGACGTAAAACACCAATTCGTCATTAACCCCTCTTTTCAGGAGCTACGCATAACACTTACCCGGAATAGATTTTCACTTGTCCTCAGTTGCCGTATGCTGGATTTGTCCATGACACCAGCTTCTATATAGCTCTACATTTATATAACTTATATAAAGCGCTTTTTTCAACAAAAAATTGTCATTTTTTTCTTATTTCTCAACGAAAACATATGTTGTAGGTACTCATTAGACGCGCCTCGCTGAGGCGCTTCTAATGAGTACCCACAACATAGGTTTTCGTTGAAAAAATAAGAAAAAATACTAACCTGATACCCTCTTTTATCTAGAGCTATTGAATTATGCGTTTTTTTCGACCAAAATTTATTGATATTTTTCTTTGCTGCACATTTTCGTTGAGAAATAAGAAATTTGTTTTCTGGGTATTCCTCTTATCTGGAACTTTTTATAAATACCGATTTTACCCTAAGTATTGGGATGGACAGGGATGTGCAAACAGCCTAGACCCAGATCAGATGCAGCAGAATGCAGCATCTGATCAGGGTCTACTCTTTTTAACGATACTATACATCCACCAGTTTCTAGACACATGAACAGGTAGTAAAAGGGACTCGTTGAATTTTTTGGACATATGCTAAGGAGTTAACCCTTTCAGCCCTGTAGACCAAAACAGACACCTTTGCAGAGAGGGCCGATCCAGATGAGACGGCTCATGATGAGCCATCTCATCAGGATCTACATTGTTTGCCTTTCTGATTTTAATTTTTGACTCACTACCCTATTCGCAAAAATGGACCTGTCTAAATCCAAAGGCAGAAGAGTCAACATCAGAAACCCAGGGGAGAAAGGGTTAAGATATCCTAGTATATAGGGTAAATATGGTACGTGGTTTTAACATGCCTTTGTCTCTTCTGTCTCGCTTACTGCCTTTCAGAGGGGCGTAATTTGACCTAGCTTTTTGCTGTAACCATTACACATTGCACTGAGCCTTTGCTGTCTTGCTCAAGCTTGTCTCAGGTTTTGGTAAGAGGGGCAAGAAACACAAAATTATTGACATGCTGAATAAATCAAAATTTCATAAGTACTTCCTTGTTTCTTGCTGTATATATCTCACTGCTTTTTCAGTGCATAGTTGTAGATAAGAAATATTATGGTAAATGTCCTAAAATTTTGAACACTTTAATGCATATTTTTTTTGCCTAAATTTTGCCTTCTATGCAGTTGTTTCATAAAATATTTAGTGGCATTGCAAACAGTGTAGGCCCTGACCAGACTGATCTGGGTCTACATTGTTTGCATATGCCATTTTTTTTTTTTTCAGAAACATCGGTGTACAAAATTTTAGGACATTTATCATACTGAAAGTATGCTTTCTTATTTCTCCATGAATCAAATTTGGCATGATAGAAAACAATATGCGTGTATAAATACAATTTTAGATATCATATATATTTATTGCCTAAGACAAGCTTTTACACATTCAGTCCATGAAACCTGCATGTTTTTCCCCATCAGGTCCGAAGATGCTAAAAGTCATAAAAGATCTACCACCCAGCCCTTCCGATCAGGTTCTAAAAGTGCGCAAGGTTCGGTTATGTCCCCGCTGAAAGCCAGTAAAGTTAGTTCTGTTCTCGCTAACAACCATGCCAACACTGGTTCAGTAAAACGAAGCACACGGCATTCTGGAACAACCCCTAGTGCCAAAAGGTAGGAATATAGCTGATCTTTTCATGGTTTGGTTAAAAGGAAGGGATACTCCTTAAAGGGAAACAACTCTGACATTGAAATAGTTGCCTTCGATCTCACTTGGGGCTACTCTTAAAGGAAAGAATTTGCTCCCGTTGGGAGCAAATTCTTCCCTTTAAGAGTAGCCCTGTTTTTTAAATGATTCAAGTTCTAGGGAGCTATATACCATTCTGCATGAGTTGTTTCCCTTTGTGTGTATCCCTTCATCAATTCTTGAGCAATATTTCTTGATTTCCTTGAGCACAGTTGTTCAGTTCAATTTTAAGTTGGTATCATCCAGAGTAATGAAGAATATAAACCTTCTTATACCAATATAAACAGGAATCCAAAAGTCTTCCCATTCCATAACATAGCTTTAGATAAGCGGGGGCATCTCAAAAGTATTTTTCTTATTTCTCCACAAAAACGTGGGTACTCGGAAGAAGTGCCTCAATGAGGTGCTTCTGATGAGTATCCATGTTGTGGGAGCACTCGTATATTGTTGGTACTCATTGGAAGCACCACGCCAAGGCGTTTCTAATGAGTACCCATAACATGTTTTCAACAATTTTTGGGTGAAAAACGTGTTACATCTTTAGCTATGTATAAGGTTTGGTTTGTACTGTTTAAAATCCTAAAGAGATTTTTTGTATTCTTTTATAAGAATTTTTTCTCGAAGCTTTACTGGCATCATTTGATTGTGTCTGATTTTTGTTTAGAAACCGTCTGTTATAAGGGTTAAATTTGTGCAGTTGAGGTCTGCTGTGAAATTATGTAACTTGGAATTTGCATGGCAGACACCGAGATGTTGGTCAGCCTGTATGGATGTCTGACTGGTTTGGGTCTTTACTGCCTTAACATTTAGCACTATGGGTAAAATTTTCAGCAGACAACATATTGAACTATTTTTCTTATTTTTTCCAGAAACCAGGATTGGACATTTCATGCAAATTGTCTCCATTAGAGACAATTTGCTTGAAATGTCGAATCCTGTTTTTCTAAAAATAAGAAAAATATCACCAATTTGTTGTCTGTTGAATTATCCAAGAGTGGTAAAGGTAACTTCAGATAAGAAAGGTATCAAAATACATGTTTTTTTTTTCTTATTTCTCCATGAAAATGTACCGGCCCCGGTGGCTCAGTTGGATGCGCGTCCGACTGGAGACCAGAAGGTCGCGGGTTCGACCCCCGCCGAAGTCGGCAACATTCTTTCGTGGAGATTGATCATGAAATATTTTCTACGGTTATTCTCTTCCTTCCGCTGATTCAAGAAGGGCAGTTGTCAGTTTCTGGCGAAAGAATGTGCACAATACTGGTTAACCGCTTAGAGGACTAAGCCTGTCCAGTAAAAGTGTGGTTAGGTAAACTGACCGCGCTCGACATGACCCCATTGGGTTGACTGGCCCGTAAAATCTCAACACAAACAAACCATGAAAATGCATGTTGTGGATACTTGTTAGAAGCCCCTCTGAAAAAAAATGCTTCTAATGAGTACTCACATGTTTTTGTGCTGAAAGCTGGAAAAAATTCAATACTTTTTGGCTGATAAAAGTGCCTTATCTGGAGCTATTGCCCTGGGCCCAGTTGTTCAAAGCATCGTTAGCTTAACGAGCGAGTTAGGGGTCAAAATGTGAACTGTTCTTCTAAGTACAATTCATAGTTATTTTTGCTGAAAAAATATGGGTAGCTTTTGCAAATACAAAAGCTATTCACATTTTTTCAGCAAAAATATTAGTGTATATGCCATATTTTATGATCAAAGTTTTAATGACACGTTAACTAATGACATTAGTTTTGAACAACTGGGCTCTGGGATATGGATGACTCCTTTGTTCTTCACAGTATGACGGCTGTGTATGTTTGCAGAGGAGTTTCTGAGGAAGAGAATTTGATAATAATTCTGGGATAATTTTCTCTAGTTCTCCACAGAAACATATCCTCTTGGCACTCATTAGGTCTTAGTGAGATTCTTCTAATGAGTACCCACAGTGTATGTTTTTATGGAGAAATATGAAGAATTATCCCAGAATTATTGCCAAATACTCTTCTTTAACAACTTCTAGGTGTATGAGAGTTAATTTTTGTGTGTGTGTGTTTTTTTTTTTTTTTTTTTTTTTTTATACATATACAATAGTTTGGCTGTAAGATATGAATTTTAAAGTTTTAAAACCTGTGTTAGATATAAATTTTAAAAAACCGGTTCTGAAAAATTGTAAAAAAAAAAAAAAAAAAAAATAAAGAAAGGAAATTAACTCTAAATACAGGAAAACACTTTTAAAAGCCAGTGTGGCAAAGCTGAACAAAAAAGAAAAGGAAATTAGTTTGAAATATGTGAAAAGGATATAACTCGTATGGGTCACTCTACGATTCTTATTTTTAGAAAACATGCTCACCACAATTATAGCTTGAGGAACACAAAGGGCGTGTCACCTAGGTAGGCGCTCATCGTGTATCATACATAGCTCCAGATAAAGCTTGTTTTTAAACCGAAAAAAAAAAAAATTGATATTTTTCTTATTTCTCCACAAAAACATATGGGTACTCATTAGAAGTTCCTCAGTTAGGTACTTCTAACGAGTACTCGCAACATGTTTTGTGGAAAAATAAGAAAATACTTACGTGATACCCCTTCCTATCTGGAGCTATGTGTATCATATATTGACACGTTTGTTCAGTGTGCACTAAACCCCGCTTTGTAAACAGGGCCCAGTTGTTCAAAACTAACGATGTCGTTAGTTAGCGTATTGTTTAAACTTTGATCATTAAATATGGCATATATGCTAGTATTATTGCTGAAAAAAATGTGAGTAGCTTTTGCAAATGCAAAAGCTACTCATATTCTTTTCAGCAAAAGTACCTGTGAATTAGATATTGTACATACTAAAAGTTAGCATTTTGACCACTAACGAGCTTGTTAAGCTAATGATGCTTTGAACAACTGGGCCCAGGAGTTTTATTTTGGCTGTTAAAACACAAACTTTTTCTGCGGCCTACTTTAAACAGTGGCTTTGGTCAGTGTTTTTTGCTTTCTTTAACTGGGAAAAAAGACATGGCCACACAAGCTCTTTTTCTTAGGAAGTGGTCTATGGAAGCTGTTTAGAACTAGTTTATACGAGTCTGTGAAAGTAGGAATGTTGTTTTATGTGTGCCGGCTTCCATAGAATGCTTGCTTGTGAAATAATTATCCTAAGTATTTGAACAGACATACCTGAGCATAATAGTGTAGACTCGGATCAGATGCCACAGAATGAGTTAATAGTGTAGACCCAGATCAGATGCTGCAGATGCAGATGCCGCAAAATGTGGCATCTGATCAGGGTCTGCACTGTTTGTCACTCAGAAGGTTTTAGCCAGTCAGCAGGTGGTTCATAATTCCAGATAAGAGGGGTATCCACATATTTTTCTCCACAAAAAAATGTATTGTAGGTACTCATTAGAAGCTCCTCTTTTCTGTAGTGAAATAAAATATCTGTACCAATATACCATTTGTATTCGGACAGATAGACCTGAGCAAATGGTGTAGACCCAGATGAGACGCCGCAGAATGCGGCGTCTCATAAGGGTCTACAGCGTTTGCCACTAATCCAGCAACTTTTATACACAACAACAGGTAGTAAATTGTACTTGTTCGGATTTTAGAAAAAGCGTGGTAAGGATTTTGGATGTCCGAATACTTAGGGTACTTCTCAGTTTAAAAAAAAAGCACGCTGTCTGGAGCTATGTGGTCAAATGGACTTGTGAAAATTTTAGGACAGGTATGGTAAGGAGTTATGGTGTCCCAATATTTGGAATAGATATGGTATACAGTTTTTCCTGCAAGAATTATAGGCCATTTTCGAAATGGAGGATGCTAAAAAAGTGCCCAGTGAAGAATGATCCATTGTTCCAAATAGGATGGGAATCCACATAATATTTTCCTTATAGCTCCATGAAAACTTGTGTTGTGGGTACTCATTAGAAGCGCCTCAGTAGTAACATGTTTTCATGGAGAAATAAGAAAAATAGCGCCTGTTTCATGAAAACATATGTTGTGGGTACTCATTATAGATACTCATTAGAAGCGCCTCAGTAGTAACATATGTTTTTCATGGAGAAATAACAAAAAAGTGCCTCAGTGAGGCGCTTCTAATGAGTATCCACAACATGTTTTCATGGAGAAAAAAGAAAAATACCAGTATTTTTATCAGCTGAAAAAAGTGCCTCATCTGGAGCTGTGATTGGATGGGTGGCAAAGAGTGTTCTGCAGCCTTTGATCTAGGTCTACTCTGTTTGCTCAGACATGTCTCCTTGAATAGTTAGAGGAAATATAGTAAATCTTTTTTGATTGACCCTCTTATGTTGACAGTGTGATCTCTGTAATATTTATTTTGATAATTTTTGGGATTATTTGGTTTTTACTGTATGCAGAAAGATCTGTCATTTGTTTTATCAATATAATATGTGAAATTATTCTTTGTGTCTTTTTCGTTGTCATATACATGTATTTCTGCAGTTTTTACTCTGTTTCCACAGCTCCGGTCATGTTAACCCTTGTCATGCTGAATAAATTAAGATGCCACACCCACTTCTAATTTTCAGCCAATCAGATTACTTGATTCAGTTTGTTGGTATAAATTCACATTCTTAATGACAAACAGTGCAGATCCAGATCAGTTGGCTTCTTTAGAAGCCAACTGATCTGGATCTACACTGTTTGCAAAGGCAGGACATATCCAGGTTCAGCAGGACAAGGGTTAACTTAAGAAACAAAATTAGACATTTTGTACATGGCTTCTGATATGGTGCTTTGTGGTCTACCAAAAAGTATTGATATTTTTCTCATTTCTCCGTGAAAAGATGTATTGTGGTACTCATTAGAAGTGCCTCAGCAAGTAATGAGTACCACATCATATATTTTCATGGATAAAAAAAAATATTAACCTGATACCCACTCTTATCTGTAGCTATGTTTAGTATTATTCTCCATGAAAACAGACCAGCCTGAGCACAGCAAAACTTACAGAATACTAGAATACTATATACAAATATTAAATTTTGAGTGTCAGTGCGAGATAATGTACCATATGACTTGTATGCCCAGCAGAGTTTCTGATGAGCCCAAACATATACACAGTCTTCACTGTCTTTTGATAACTTCATGGGTTTGAATCCTGCAGGAGGTGGAATTCTGGGCATGACTTAAATAATGTTAAAAGGTGTCTTTAGACTGTTTGCAAATAATAGACCATAGATCTACTGTGCTTTCGACATCTTTCAGAAAGTTGTTTTTTGCTTGGCGCTTTACACAAAAGAAGTAAATTTGCAAACTTTTGTCATGATTTAATGCAAAACCATTTGTCGTAACTACCTATGCACAAAAAGTTTTATTCTATTCATTGGATTTTAAAAAATCAAATATTTTCACTTTTTCCTATAGTAAAAATGAATGCGAATTTTGCAGAAATCTTACTATAGAAATTGCATAGGTCAGACCAATTTTTGGCCGTAAATTTAATTATACTTTAAATATTTGAGAGCAAAACACTGAAACAGAAAAGACAAATGGTTTCTGATTGAATATGGTCAATCAGAACAAAATATTTTCATTCAAAATAAAACGCCAAGCAAAAAACGTCTTTCCGAGAGATGTCGAAAGGACAGTAGTTAAGGCGCTTTTTTCAGTCCAAAAGTGTTGATATTTTTCTTATTTCTCCACAAAAACATATGTTGTGGGTACTCATTAGAAGCGCCTCGCAGAGGTGCTTCTAATGATTACCCACAACATATGTTTTCGTGGAGAAATAAGAAAACTGTTAACCTGATACCCACTCTTATCTAGACCTATGATAGACTGCATGGGTGCACAGACTGATCTGAGTCCTTGCTGGGTGCAAGCTGACGATGAATCAGCTCATGTCTGTATGGCACTTTATTGCACAACAAGGCCTTTCATTATCCCCCCTTCAATTATCTTGGTATGAAACCATTTTAGACTGAATAAACTCCCACACACTGTCCATTGGAAGAGGCCATTTTCAATTTTAGCTATATTGGGCTATATGATTTAGATAAAGAAAAATGGCTAAACTATTTGCAAACAGTGGAGACCAAGATATGATGCTGCATTCAACTGCATCAGATTGGGGTCTAGACTGAAACAGGTAAATACTGTTGAAAGGGTTGTAAAACCTTCAGCATCATCATCATGTATCATTCTGTCAGTTTACTTCGAAGAATTATTTTCTCATTACTTGTGGTGGTTTGCTAACAGTGTACTTTGCTGAGTTTTTTTTTTATTGCCTTGCAGCTTGTGATCTTAAAATTTATTTATTTTCTAACCCAGATTTTGTATTTATGACAGTAGGATAAAAATCAAGAATATTTGAATGTATTTGGATTCTTTTCTTGTTTTTCTTTTTCCAACATGTTGGTTATGTTAGAAATTGTGTAAAAAAGTAATTTTGTAGAGTCCTCTCGCTAATTGTATTTATTCTCACAGCTTCTGAGAAGCCAGAATTTGGGGGTGTAGAAGTTATGAAATTTTACTCATTCACTGTTAAGGAGGAGTATTTGGTGATAATTCTGGGATAGTTTTTATTTCTCAGTTAAAACATGTTGTCAGTTCTCATTAGAAGCACCTCAATGAGGTGCATCTAATGAGTACCCACAACATATGTTTTTATGGAGAAAATTATCCCAGAATTATCATCAAATACTCTTCCTTTGCAAGTCCTGTTATTTCTCTGCCAAGATATATTGTGTAGGTGCTCATTAGAATTGCCTTGCTGAGAGAATTCTAACAAGTTCCCACAATATTTTTTGAAGAAATAAAAAATTATTAAAATTCTCCACTTACCTGGAGCTCTGTATACCATGTGTACCCTAAATACTCGGAAACTTTAACCCTTAAACTGCCTATCACAACAATTGTTGTCTGCTTTGTCATCTGCTTGTGATTTTAAAAGTCATTTCTCCAAACAATGTGGACCCAGATCAGACTGCTCTTTAGGAGCAGTCTGATCTGGGTCCACACTGTTTGCTTGTATGTAAAAATAGGTTTGAAAAGTTTGCAAGAATATTCAGCAGACATAAACAGACGACATTTTCAGATGCAGGTTTTCTTGGCGTTTTAAGGGTTAACTCCTTTCCAAAAGTTGTCCAAAATTTTGAATGTCCATTTTATCACCTGTTGCCTTCTGCTGATTCAAGAAGGGCAGTTGTCAGTTTCTGGCGAAAGAATGTGCACAGTACTGGTTAACCGCTTAGAGGACTAAGCCTGCCCAGTAAACGTGTGGTTAGGTAAACTGACCGCGCTCGACATGACCCCATTGGGTTGACTGGGCCGTAAAACCTCAACACAAACAAATTGATGTTTTAAAAATCCTGGATGAGTGGCAAACAGTGTAGCCCCTGATCAGCATCTGATCTTGGTCTGCACTTTGCTAAGCCCTGTCTGTCCAGTGACTGAGGCCGGCTCGATGGCTAAGTCGGATGCTAGTCCGACTGCTGATTGGGAGATTGTCAGTTCGATCCCAGCCAGGTCTGGCAAAGTTCTTTCAAGAAGATTATGAAATATTTTCTGTGGTCATTCTGTCCCTACTGCTGATTCAAGAAGGGCAGTTGTCAGTTTCTGGTGGAAGAATGTGCACAAGTACTTGGTTAATTGCCTAGAGGACTAAGCTTGCCCAGGAAAAGTGTCGTTAGGTAAACTGACCTGCTCGACATGACCTTAATAGTGTTGACTGGGCCGTTAAACTCCAAACCAACCAATGAATATAGGGTAAATGTGGTAACAGTATTGTACAGTAAAACTGACCTGTAGCAGAAAATACCATAATCTACCTAATTACTCCACATGCCCCTATAAGCGCTCAGTCGAGCAGTTCCGTAGTCTTTTAGATTACAGCCAGTGTACTGTTTGTCTATAAAGGCATATGTTGTGGGTACCCATTTGAATTGCATCGACTGGTCAATGCAATTCAAATGAGTACCCACAACATATGCTTTTATAAAGAAAATCAGAAAAAAAAACAAAAAACACACACACACACACACACACACACAAAAACATCGCATAAGCATCATCATGAGTCCTTCGCTGATCTTGTTTTTTTTTTTAATGTAGTACCTTAGTAGGTAGATACATATTTTACCACAAGTTTTCCGAGTATTTTTAAAAAAACTTTAAGGGGGACGCAACCTTAAAAGTTATTGTGCTTTAAAGGAAAGAACTTTACAAACAAAGAATTTCGATACAAATTTGATCAAAATCGGTGGAAAATTAAGTAATAGACAATTGAATATTTTAACATTGGTGGCATGGGCGCTGCCATTTCGAATATTTAATGAGGTTTCATAAAAATTAAAATTCCTTTCATAAAGGTAGTTATTCTCATAAAGTTGATTTATTTTGGAGGAAATGATTGCTTATCACTAGAATTAAAAGATAATAAAAAATCTTTAGCAAAATTATTCTTAAAAACCATTTATAATTTGGTTTTGCATATTTAATTTGGGCTGTGTGATGTCACAAAGCCTACAATATGGCGGCATTCATGACAGCCTTTATAAATATATTCAAACCACCATAACTTCCTTATTTCTAGGCCGATTTTGAAAAGTATTGCATCAAAATAAATGGCTTTTTAAGCACGTTACTCCAAGATATACTTACAACTTATATTGCGTTCCCCTTTAAGTGCACAGTGTAGTAATTAGGTTGAATAGAGTATTGTCTCCTAGGCAGATTGTGTTTGGATGTCGGACAAAAATTTCTTACTTTGAAAATTAGCTAGTGCATGTGCTCCTTTCAGTAACGAATAAATCATTGTATGCCTTATATTTTCTGCATTTTGTTGCATGGATAAAATGTTTCACTTTAATAAATTATTTGATGCAATCGTTTAATTATCTGCTCTCTGTCTTTCAATAATTTTTTATCAGCATGTAATTATCAGTTGCATACATACTTCTGTAACAAATTAACTTTTATGTGATATAATATTTAGATATTGAGGAGTTAACCATAAGGCCAAACAAAACAATGTTTGTTTAGGATAACTCTTCCCAAATTAATTGTCCTTTTGAAACCTAGCATTTTTTTTTTTTCATGTTTACTCAAGAAATATAAACAGAGAATTCAGGTGTTACTAGGATAAAAGATTTGTGCAACTGTATTTATGCTAAATGTTCGGACAAGTAGGTCAGAGGAGCAGTTTGATCAGGGTCTACACTGTATGCCATTCTATCAGTACTTTTTAAACAGATCAAAGGATAGTCAAACAGACTTGATAACATTTTATGTGAATTATGGTGGGAAGTTTAAATTGTTTGGTAATTGTGGTATAATTCTATATAAAAAAAAATATAAAAAAAAACCCCCAAAAAACTGCCTACCCTACCTATTTGTTTCTAACATGTTACCCTAAACACGCATATTTGTTTGGCCTAATTATTTATGTGAAATTTCCAGACAGTTCTTTGGATGAAATTTCGTTACTTTCGCTTGTCTCTTAACCCTTGTCCTGCTGAACCCGGATATACCCTGCCTTTGCAAACAGTGTAGATCCAGATCAGTTGGCTTCTGAAGAAGCCAACTGATCTGGATCTGCTCTGTTTGCCATTAAGTATGCAAATTTATATCAACAATCTCGATCAAGTAATCTGATTGGCTGAAAATTAGAAATGGGTGTGGCATTTTAATTTATTCAGCAGGACAAGGATGTAAGACGTGCGTGGAGAAACAGTCTAGAATCCTAGGAAATTCACCCTGTTCACTTCTGATTTCTCCATGTGCCACAGTTATCAAAAAAAAAATCAGAAGACTTATTAAGCCATTTTAGTCGGGAAACCCCCCAAAAGGCAATTTGCAAACAGTGAAGACCCACAACAGATGCCACACAATGCAGTGTCTGATCAAGGTCTACACTGTTTGCATTAAATACAGGAATTTCTGTAAAACAGTAATATAATAAAAATTAACCAGAGTCCCTGCTATTAGAAGTAGTCTGCTCCAGAGAGTTGTGGTAGAAGAGACCACTCGACATGAATGGGTTAAGCAGGAGTATTTACAAAGCATTTGAGCCAGCACACGACAAAACCTACTATAAGACTTGTGCACCATTGAAGACAGATCAGCTTATGCATCTAAGCAGTCTGATCAGAGTCTTCGCTGATCACATCGGCTTTCTACAGCCTCCAGGCTATCCAAAGAAGGATGAATGAGAATTGTCACAGGGTTCAAATTTAACTTTTTTGACAGCTTGCTAAAGTTAGCAAGTGTCATTATTTTTTACTTGCTAAACCTTTCAGCCAACTTGCTTTTTCACACTTATAAACACTGTTAAATATGGCTTTAAACCTTAGCACTCTGGGTAAAAATTTCAGCACACATTTTAGAATATTTTTCTAATTTTTCCCAGAAAAGAGGTTTTGGCATTACATGCAAATTGTCTCCTATGGAGACAATTTGCATGTAATGTCAAAACCTCTTTTCTGGGAAAAATAAGAAAAATATAATCATTGCTTTTGGAAAAGAAATTGCAAAACTTCAGCAACAATGTCTCAGGTTCTGCCAATTAAAGAGAATCTTTCCAACTTGCTAGAATTAGCAAGTGATGGAAATTGCAGCTTGCTTTTTGAGGAAATCAACCAGCATTTAGCAAGTTAGCAAGTGCTAAAATTGATCCCTGTGTCATACTGAGTGGATGTACAAGCTGATCTGAGTCTTTGCTGGTTACACAGGTCTTATTGTAGGTTTTGCCGTGTGCTGGCTCATTTACAATTATTGTGAAAATGAGTAGTTTCTGTTGCTATTATATGAACATGTACCTGTGCTTTTGGATTCTTATTTTAGTCATTTTTGTCAGAATTACAGCTCCTTTAGACTTGGAATTTTCATTCGCAAAGCTTGTGTCCACAAGTCTTACATCTTTCATCAAATTCATCTGAAATTTTGTAGCTTTTCTGCTTATGACATAAGATATGCAAGTGATCCTAGATTTATGATTTAGGTAGTTTTGACAGCATCACTTTGAAAGTCCTTTTGCCATACTTAGTTTGTAAACTGTAAATGAAGGGTTATTATATCTCTGCCATTCTTCATACATCGGGTGACATTTGGCCTTTAGCGTTTTTTGTTGGTTTTTTTTTTGCTAAAAGGTACTGTCAGTTAACCGTAGTCCTGCAGAACCCGGATATACCTTGCCTTTGCAAACAGTATAGATCTGAAGAAGCCAAATGATCTGGATCTGCACTTTTTGTCATTTAGTATGTGAATTTATATCTACAATCTGGATCAAATAGTCTGGCTGAAAACTAGAAGTGAGTGTGTCCTCTAAATTTATTTAGCATGACAAGGGTTAAGATTGGATTGTTTTAAAGTCATATTGACTATTTCTAAGCACCAACCAGCTTGACATGCTGGCTACAGTCATCTTATCCTCCAGATTGTCAACTACATCGAACCCTCTTAATTTTTTTTATGAATCTTTTATGCAGGATTGATCGGCTGATCACAACTTTTGGTGGCAAAAGTCTATTTATAGCAAGTATATTGATGCTTATTGGCTTAAATATATGTCTGCCTTGATAATAATTGGTTGCAGTTTATGATTGTTAAAAGTCTATTTGTAGCCAGTATATTGATGCTTATTGGCTTAAATATATGTCTGCCTTGATAATAATTGGTTAGAGTTTATGATGTTTGTTTGGCGTTAACATCATTGAAATGTTTCTTCTGTGTCTGTGGTCAGTGTGTAGCATTCATGCAATTCATTCATTATAATCTTAGCCTTCGCAGCACCATTCAGAATGGCAGCATAACTTCAGATAAAGATTTTTCTTACCATATTCTACCTAATTATTGCACATACCCCTATAAGTGCACAGTCAAGCAATTCTGTAGTCTTCAGGTTACAGCCAGTGTACTTGTTACTTCTTTATAAAGGCATATGTTGTTGGTACCCGTTTGAATTGCATCAACTTGTTGATGCAATTCAAACGAGTACCAACAAAATATGCTTTTATAAAGAAAATCAGAAAAAAACACACACACACACAAAAACATCGCATAAGCATTATTTGATTAGTCCTTCGCTGATCTTTTTTTATTAAAGTGTACCCTTAGTAGGTAGATACATATTTTATATATTTTACCACAAGTTTTCCAAGTATTTTTGAAAAACCTAAGTGCATAGTGCAGTAATAAGGTTGAATACAGTATTTCTCTACAAAAATGTACATTGTGGGTACTCATTAGAAGTGCATTGTTGTTTTTATGTAAAAATAAGAAAAATATCAATACTTTTCAGTTGAAAAAAAAAACTTGTCCTAATATTTAGGGTAAATATGGTCATTTTGTTAATAACTTGCAGCCAAGAGACAGTTTAGCTGAACTGGGAGTTGCTCAAATAGGCTAGATTGCTCATGTAATGAATCATAGCTATCTATAAGAAAGGTGTCCAGGTAAATATTTATTATAATGAGTACTTATAATGAGTACTGACAACTCATGTTTTTTAAATAAATCAGAAAAAAAAATATTCAGATTTTTTCACTGGGAAAAAGATAGGATTTAGAGGTACATGTATAATGGGGAAAAGATAGGATTTAGAGGTACATGTATGTGAAACATGTTTCTGTAGGACAAATGGCCCACAGTCAGGGAATCTTTGATGTCTCGCTGCTAGAATGTTGACTTTTAGGAAGAATGTTGACATTTAGGAAATATTGGATGTTTGAGTAGGTTAGATTGCTGACATCCAGGAAATCATATCAGGAAATCTTGGCTGATTCATTATCATGATAAGTCTCATTCCATGTATCATATCATCTGTTTTGATCAGTTATAATTTTGTTTTGATTTTTGCTGATTACTTTTCATTCATTATCCATGCATCTGTTTACACTTTTTAGATAAATCCTTTTCTGAAACTAGTGAAGGAATTTGAACCTACCGTAATTTTGCAGAAATGTTGCATGGGAAGAGGAAAAATAAGTTTATGATGCCACTTGGCCATTTTGATATTTGGCCATATGAACCAGTTTTGAACAAATTTGTCTTGCTATATATATCATTGGGACTAGATGATGAACTGATTAGGTTTTGGTTACCTTGACCTAATTTTTGATGTCACTGCATGGCTAGAACTAGAATTTAAGCAATACTGACATAAAGGAATATGAAAAGAGCACAGGAACTGCCAAATCAGCAGTAGCAGGAGGATAGTGGGTGGGGACGTGGGGACATCTGCTTTCTCTAAAAACACTATTCTTGAAAATTGAGTGTGATTTTTGGCAGAAGTGGACAGAGTGTTTGATGTTTTCCATGCACAGTACTAAGGTTTGGTGATTGTGGCAAGGTTGATGTGTACTTCGAGTAATTACAGTCGACCCTCGCTTATCTCGACCTCACTTATCTCAAATAACCGCTTATATCGGAGTGAAATTCTGGTCCCTGTTTTAACATGGAAATCTAAGAACAGGTAATAAAATATTGTGGAAAAGAGGAGAAATTGGTGTGCAAGGAGCAATTTCTCCTCTTTTCCACATTATTTTATATATATTTCTAACTTCATGAGTCAAATTACATATTCATTTGTTAAATGTGGTTGTTCAATTTATTGTTTTCCCACTTCTGCAACTCTGATATATCGAGGTACGGATATCTCGAAGTGTTTCAGAGAGTTCCTTGGAATTCGAGATAACGAGAGTCAACTGTATTATGGTTAGTTCTCCCGACTTCATATCACGAGGTCCTGGGTTTGAATGCTTCTCTCTGAAGTAGTAAAAAAGACAGAAGAAGAAAAAAAAATAAAGTTACGACTGAAATAAGCAGGCTGCTCTGGCCCCGAGATCATAAAACTTTTTTCATGCTCATTTCAGCTGTGCATGAAATTTGTCCTGCTAATAAATCTCAAATTACTAACAATTGCAAATTCTTTCTTGCTAAACATAGCTGAGCATGAAAATTTCTCTGCTAATAAATATGAAAATGCCAACTATTGTTGGCATTTTCATATGTATTAGCAGAGAAAATTTCATGCTCAGCTGAGTTGAGCATGAAAAAAGTTTTGTAACCTCGAGGCCTGGTTAATATTTTATCTGGGTGGGCAAGTGGTTAGCACTCCACTTCGTATCAGGAGGTCCCTGGTTCGAATGTTGTGGGTGGTGGATTATGCAGCTCATGACTGCATGGCACTTCAAGGCTCAGTTGGATGCGCCGTCCGACTGGAGACCAGGAGGTCGCGGGTTCAACCTCCGCCGAGGTTGGCAACATTCTTTCGTGGAGATTGATCATGAAATATTTTCTACGGTCATTCTCTCCCTTCCGCTGATTCAAGAAGGGCAGTTGTCAGTTTCTGGCGAAAGAATGTGCACAATACTGATTAACCGCTTAGAGGACTAAGCCTGCCCAGTAAACGTGTGGTTAGGTAAACTGACCACGCTCGACATGACCCCATTGGGTTGACTGGGCCGTAAAACCTCAACACAAACAAACATGGTACTTCATTGCAGAGCCTTTCATTATCACCCTTCCATGGTCTTGATATGACTTAAATCATGTTGAAAGGGATGTAAAATAATCATCATCGTCTGGTTGATATTTTTGTATTTCTCAGTAAAAATGCTCAGTTTTGGTGAGATTACCTTATTTACCAAAGTATCTGCACAGACAGTTCAGAGCAAACAGTGTAGACCCAGATCAGATGCTGCAAATGAACAAATTCGTTTGACTTCTTGTTCCTTTGTCTAAAATTGCTTGATAGGGGTAAACAGTGTAGACCCTGATCAGATGCCGCATTCTGCGGCATCTGATCTGGGTCTTCACTGTTTACTCAAGCATGTCTGTCTGAGTAATTTTGGTAAATATGGTATTCTCTGATATTTAATGATGCAAATTATCTTCTGACTATATCCTCTATCTGGATCTATATGTGTGCACGAACATTCTCACTGTCTCGATATGATTTAAGTAATGTTGAATGGGACATAAAACACCAAATCATCATCATTAACATTCTTGAAAAAAAAAAAAAAAAATATATATATATATATACATATATATATATATATATATATATATATATATATATATATATATATATATATATATATATATATATATATATATATATATATATATATATATACTAGAAAATAGGATTTGACACTTCATGCAAATTTTAAGGAGACACTTTTGCATGAAGTGTCAGATCCTATTTGCTAGGAAAAATAAGAAAAATATCATCAGTTAGTCATCTGGTAAATCTGCCCATAGCGTGGTAAGTGTTAATATGCATGATTTTTTAAGTCAAATTTTTTTCATCTTTTGAAAAGTTGTAAATAAATTTCATACATCTTTATTAATAAATTGTTGCAAATTAGACTTAATGCCAACTGTTTAGATAATTTAACCCATTTTAGTTGGGAAACTGCCAGAAGGGTAATTTGTAATTTCTGCCATCTGATCAGGGTTTACACTGTTTGCATTAACTTCAGAAATTTCTGTAAAATATAGTAATAATAAAAACTAACCAGACACTCTGCTGTTGGAAATACACAGGTCCAAAGAGTTGTGGTAGAAGAGTCCACTCAGTGTAAATGGGTTACCCATTGTATACTGAATAGAATCTCCCACACAATATATTGGAAGAGCCCAATATCAATTTTAGGTACGTCTGGCTCTGAGATTTAGATATTCCCATAGAAAAAAAAAGGCTAAACTATTTGCAAACAGTTGGGACTTGATCAGACTCCGCGTTCTGCAGCATCTGATCTGGGTCTGCACTGTTTGCCAGTTACCCTTTTAGGGGTCTCCCGACTACAATGGGTTAATGAATTGTTACAAATTAGACTTAATGCCACCTGTTTAGATAGTTTAATTTGCTGTGTTCTTATAATAACATTTCTTACGACAGACTGAAGGGAAACCAAAGTTATTGTATGCAACTGGGGCTTTACATGTACGGTAAATGTCCTAAAATTTCGTACACCAAAGTTTCTGACAAAATGGCATATGCAAACAGTGCAGACCCAGATCAGACTGCTCCTTCAGGAGCAATCTGATCAGGGTCTACACTCTTTGCCATTCCACTAAATATTTTAAGAAAAAATAAAAAGCACAATTTAAGCCAAAAAAGTATGGAATAAAGTATTTGGAGTTTTTAGGATATTTATCGTATGTCCGTCCGTCTGCATAGATCCAGATAAGAAGGGTATTCAGATGAATATTTTTCTTATTTTTCCTCTTATAACATATGTTGTGGGTACTCGCTAGAAGCACCTCAGGGCTAGAAGAGCCTCCCTTGGGGTGCTTCTGATGAGTACCCTCAACATCTTTTTGTGGAGAAATAAGAAAATTATTAATTCTTTTTCATTAAAAAACAGAAAAAAAAAACCTTATCCTTATCTACACCACAATTCGAGGGTTGAGCGCAAGACTGGTGTAAGTCAGATTGTTGTTTTTCCCCAAACCTAATCTCCTCACCATGAAGGCGTTATGAAGATTACAACATTTCTTTCTGTAAACAATGAAAATTTAGGTGCCATTGCTCGTATGAGCAATGGCACCTAAATTTGCATTGTTTACAAAGGGGTCCAAGTTGCCCCTAAACAAGGGTTTCAAAAATATGTTTGAGTTACTATAGTCTTGCGCTCAACCCTCGAGTCATGATCTGTAATCATAGGCGGTGCCATAGGCAAGAAAAAGACCCCCACCCCCACCCCACCCCACCTCACCCATACACATGCCACTGGGGCATCCTATCCTAGATATAATAGTGTACAGGGTCAGCAGTTCAGATGTGTGTTTGGGGGCCCAACAATAAAGTATGCCTTTTGATTTGTCAATAGAATTGCTCAGATGAGTATTCACTAGTCTTGTTTTTGTGAAAAATTAAGAGAAACTATAATGATAACTTATTATCTTGATAGCTGACGATATGATAAAATTGGTGTTCCCAACAGCATGTTACATCTCACACATCTCTGTGGCGCATTAATCTTATCTAATGCTTGTTTATGTTTCCTCGCTACAGTTCGTCTAGAGGTGAGCTAACTTATGACCTAGACTCAGGGTACGTAGATAATTTGCCGATGGATTATAATAGCTCCCTCTATGATAGCAACGAATACTCGTACAGTACGTGGCCCTACAAATATCACTTGCGAGCTACGACAGTAAGTGAAACTTTTCGTAAGAGATGGCTATGTAATCCCTGTATTCTCATAATGTTGTACCTTATAGTCCTTGAAGTGCCACCAAAATTTGTAGCAGACGGCATTCGAAAATATTTTTTAACACTTAGCACTCTTGGTAAAAGCAGACGGCAGTTTGAAATATATTTCTTATTTTTCCCAGAAAAAAGGCTTTGATATTTTATGCAAATTGCCTATTATGTAATCATTTTGTCGTCTGCTGACTTTGCCCAGAGAGTGAGTGGTAAAGGTTAGTGTTTATCACAACTGCAGCAGATGACATTTTGATTCCGTTTTTATTTTTTAGAGAAAATAAGGCTTGACATTAGCCCAGCAGATGATTCATATGAAATGCCAAATCTTATTTTATCTGAAAACAAATCTTATTTTATCTGAAAAATAATAACAATAATAATATTAAAATGTCGTCTGCTGCAATTTTGCTTAGTGCTTTAAGGTGAAATATTTTTCCAATGAAATAAGATGTGACATTTCATGTGAATCGTCTGCCTAGCTTAGAGTTCAAGTCTGATTTTATTAGAAAAAAAAAAAAACAACAACAAAAAACAATAACAACAGAAAAACGGAATGTTGTCTGCTTCTTTTGTGACTGGTGCTTTAAGGGTTAGTCCTTGTTGTCCCTGATATTTATATTACACTGAACTCCTTGCACTCAGCTGTTGACAAATGAGGTTTATTTTTTTTATTTTCCCCAGAACATGGCATTAAATGTCTAAATAAATTACAGGAAATGTAAAACTTTTTTTTTTCTGGGAGAAATAAGAAAATTATTCCAAAATGTCATCCGCTGATGTTTTTATACAGCGCAAAGTGTTAACCATTAAATTATTAGAGTAACATTTAGGCAGACTACATTCAGTACACCGATTTCACAAAGCTAGTTAGATTTTGTTTTTGCTATTAAAATTGGCGTAAATATAAAATTTGCTCAAAATACAGTAGGATGAAAATGCTGATCTGTTTGAAAATTTTTCCCAGAAAACAGGATTTGACATTTCATGCAAGTTGTCTCCATTGAACTGTCAAAGCCTTTTTTTTTATAGGAAAAATAAGAAAAATATTTCAAAATGCTGCCTGCTGAAATTTTTACACATAGTGCAAAGTTTTATCACTCTCTGGGCTTATTCAGCAGATGACAAATTCATGATATTTTTCTTATTTTCCCCACAAAACAGGTTTTGACATTTCATGCAAATTATCTCCACTGGAGACAATTTGCATGAAATGTCTAAACCTGTTTGCTGGGAAAAATAAGAAAAAAATTTCAATATATAATCTGCTGAGAATTTTACTTAGAGTGCTAAGTGTTAAGAAACTTTGCAACAAATCCTAGCTCTACTTCTTGTGGGTATCCAGAAAAATAAATTTCTTACTTCACTGTGGAAATGTCTGGTAATATTTAGAGGTACCTCACATTCATTAGGAGTGCCTTAGTGAGGTCTTCTAATAAGTACCGGTATCCAAAATGTTTTCAGTGACAAATAAGAAAATTAGCAATTGTTTTTGGTTGAAAAAATATGCATCATCCAGAGCAATGAATGAATATTTTTTACTTTGATACATTTACAAAATCATTTTAAGTTCAAAATAAGTAAATAAATACTTGAAAATAATAAACAGTCAAGGAGCTTTGAATTCTTACTGCAAATATATTTGATTTCACAATTTCACTAGTTAATTATTTAATGCTTAGCATGTTGTGTAAACATTTCACCAAGTGGCACTTTGAAGTATTTTTTCTTAGTTTTCCCAGAAAATAGGGTTTGACATTTTATGCAAATGCTGTTTTCTGGGAAAAATAAGAAAAAAATTTCAAAATATCTGCTGAAATTATTACACAGCATGTTAATGTTGATTATTTAAACTTTAACACAAAACTGTAGATAAGTGTAAGCCAAAAAAAGTAAATAAATCAATGAAAAAAAAAATGAAAAAAAAAAACAACAAAAAAAACCCCAAAAAAACAAAACAACAAAAAAACAAAACAACAGAAACATGTAACTGTAAATATCAGGCATGAATTCCACTGTATCTTGCTGCTAGGAGGAGTTTCTGACTGCTCTGCTCATTTCACCATGATATGCTGATCTCACTGCTGTTTGCACTGCATGCTGGGTAACTTTATGAACTATCAACCAGTCATATTTATTGCTGTGTAGTTGGACTGATTTCATTGGTTGTTTGCATTGTATGCTGGGTAATGCTGTTGTCCAATGAAAAATGTTGTGATTTATTCTGATGACATGTTTTCATAGCTCCAGATAGTCACTTTTTTCTTCTGAAAAATACTTACATATATTTTTTCATTTCTCAGCAAAACCATGTTGTTGCACTTACTAGAAGTACCTCGTGAAGCACTTTTTATGAGTACCACAGCATAAATTTAGTGGAGAAATAAGAAAAAAAAAATTCTATTTGGATATCTCACTATATGGTGCTATTTGTGTGAGAAGCTTTTAGTTGGCTTATATTGAAACAGCGCATGCTTGTTTGGAATTGTAGTGATCTGTAACATAATTATGTAAATTTTGGAGTGTTGTTAATTGCAGAACCTTATCTTAATTGGTTTGTCTTGAAAGCTTTTTGTAATTTTGATGAAATGAAAACTGTAAAATGTAATTACAAATGTAAGTCAATAGAAAAGAAAGAAAAAACGCAATAAAGACCCACAGCTAAAATGAACAATGAAAAAAAAAAAAAAAAGAAGAATAGAAGGCAGTGGGGTGAGGGGGGGTTGTGGGGAGGCTAGTTACTAGAGGGAGTTAATGCCATTTTCAGCACAGGTTTGGTTGGTGTGATAATGTACCAGTTTTGCTGATGTGCCTTGATAGAAACCACCAACCTAGTAAAAGTAACATTAACCCTTAAAGCGGCAAGCAAAATTTGTAGCAGAAGACATTTATTTTTATTTTTTAAAATTTTAGAGAGAAAACAAGTCTTGGTATTTCATATGAATAGTCTGTCAAGCAGACCATTCACATGATATATCAAGACTCGTTTTCTTTGAAAAATAAAAAAAAAAAAAAAATTCAAACTGTCGTCTGTTGCAGTTGTGATTAACGCTTTAAGGGTTAACTTTCTCATGTATGATTGATATTGCCTACAGCATGTTGAAACACAGCTCTATCAGAGGGGTTGGTGCCAGTGCTTTAATCCAGTTGATCAATAATCTGGGGCTAATAATCTGTTCTGAACAGACTGAATTTGGGTGAAGCATTTAGAGAAATACAATAATTGTGTTCTTTAAAGTAGATGAATACACATGAAAGGGAGATGACAGTGACATTAAACATTTGTTTCCCTTTTTAAAGGGGGCTGCTCTTAAAGGAAAGAATTTGCTCCCTTGGGGAGCAAATTCTTTCCTTTAAGAGTAGACCCCATTGAGGAGTCAAATACCAAGTGAGCAAAGCCCTTATTGCTGTATTGGTTGGCGTCTCTCTTTGTAAAGGGAGGAAAATACTTTTAGGTAAGAGTGCTGTCTCTTTGAAGCGTATCCATGCAAGCTGCAGATAAACCGAAGATTCAAATGAATATTTTTCTTATTTTATTTTATTTTTTTTTATCGCAAAGTTTATGTTGTATCATGGGTAAGCGTGCTATTTCATTCCATCCTAAAAAAAAAAGAAAATTAAAGGTCCTGTAAATAGTTAGATACGACAGTGCTGTTCGGTTTAAAAGTAGATGAACTGATTGAATTACTTCAAATCTCCCGAAGGTGATCATACCGAAATTTTGGATTGGTCACTTTCAGAAGGTTTGTGATAAATTCACCAGTTTTTCCATTATAAGAAGCATTAGGATGGCCGTGGTTGGCGCTCCCAACTTCAGACCATGAGGTCACAGGTTTGAATCCTGCTGGAATGCTGGAGACAGAACTCAACTCATGATTGTACAGCGTTTCATGGCACAGAGCCATTCATTATCGTCCTTCCGCTAACTCGATATCAATTAAATAATGTTGAAAGGGACATAAAACACCAAATCATGGTGTCTCATCAGCCTCTTCACTGTTTCCCACTCATCCAGCAATAATTTTTAGATTAAATTGTACTTTTTGTTCAAATTTTAGAACAAGTATGATAAGGAGTAGAGGTGTCCGAATACTTAGGGTAAATACCGTACTTAGTAATTTTTGGGTGGGAATGGAATTGAGCGATTACTGCCGTGTTCTTTCATCCGTAGCTGGAAATAAGGTGGTAATTGAGATAATAGCTTCAGATATGGCACTGTTTTCAAATGAAAAACTATTTATATTTTACTTATTTCTCCTTGAAAACATATCGAGGGTTGAGCGCAAGACTATTGTAACTCAAACATATTTTTGAAACCCTTGTTTAGGAGCAACTTGGACCCCTTTGTAAACAATGCAAATTTAGGTGCCATTGCTCATACGAGCAATGGCACCTAAATTTTCATTGTTTACAGAAAGAAATGTTGTAATCTTCATAATGCCTTCATGGTGAGGAGATTAGGTTTGGGGAAAAACAACCATCTGAGTTACGCTAGTCTTGCGCTCAACCCTCGATATGTTGTGGGTAATATATATATATATATATATATATATATATATATATATATATATATATATATATATATATATATATATATATATATATAATGTCCCAGATTATCTCTTAAAACATCTTTGTTTCTGGAGTTGTATCAGTAGCATAGAGATTATTATGTGGCTAGAACAATGAAGGGACTGACTTTATAGCTCAGTCGATAGTGGTTCTCACCCAGGGGTTGCAAGTTTGAATCCCGGCTGGGCTACTTAACCTTCATGGTGATTGATCATGAATCATTTCTATGGTCATTCTCTCCTTTTCACTGATTCAAGAAGGGCAGTTGTGTTGCTGCCAAAAGTATATGCACAAGTATTGGTTAACCATTTAGAAGACTAAGCCTGCCCGGGAAAAGGGTGAGTAGGTAAAGTGACCAGGGCCCAGTTGTTCAAAGCTAACGATGTCGTTAGTTAACGATTCATTAAAATTTACATCGAGTGATACGCAAATACGCTGAAATTTTTTGCTGAAAAAATGTGAGTAGCTTTTGCAGTGCAAAAGCTACTCACATTTTTTCAGCAAAAACTGTCAGAATATTTTATATTGAATCCACTAAAACAGTTAACAAAATGATGTTAAGCTAACAATGCTTTGAAGAACTGGGCCCAGGTTGACACGCCCTTAACCATGTTGATTGGTCTGTAAAGAAACAAAAAAAAAGAAAAAAAAATAACAACTTTTTAATTCAAACCTTCTTTATTCAAACCTATGGCAACTTGCTTGTTTGTTTTAATTTTATGGTATATAATACACTGTTGGCAATATACACCTTCTGTTGTTATATCATTAATTGTTGTCAAGTCAGAACATTTTATTCCACATATATTGATGTTGTGTATGACCCTATTTGTATTCTCACAAACTGTAGCATGAAAAAAAAAAAAAAGACTGGATTTACCCAAAACCTCTTGATGCTCTGTATGCTGTTTAATAATTTCATCTGACAACATTTTGAAATGTTTTTCTTATTTCCCATAAAATAGGCTTTGATATTTAATGCAGTCTCCTAAGGATAAACATCTTCTGTTTTAATATCATTGTCGTCAAGTCGGAACATTTTATTCCACATATTTATGCTGTGTTATGACCTTATTTAAATTGTCACAAATTGTAGCATGAAAAAAAAAAACTCAAAAAAAAAACAAACCCTAAAACCTCTGGGCCCAGTTGTTCAAAGCGTCGTTAGCTTAACGAGCTCGTTAAGGGTCATTTCGTTTAGTGTTTTAGTGGAGTCAATATACAATATTCTGATATTTTTTGCTGAAAAAATGTGAGTAGCTTTTGCACTGCAAAAGCTACTCACATTTTTTCAGCAAAAAATTTCAGCATATTTGCATATCACTCGATGTAAATTTTAACGAATCGTTAACTAACGACGTCGTTAGCTTTGAACAACTGGGCCCTGAATGCTCTGCATGCTCATCATAATCATAATTGGATTTTTGATTAACGCGCAGGTACAGGGGCAACATCCACATCAGTGGGCCCCCTTCCAGATAGCTGGCTTGCTGCACGCATGGCAGATCTCACACCAGATCTCCAGGTACGTCTATCATGAGGGTTGATAGCCGAGAGCTTCCACTCTCTGCAACCCTCTCTGTCAGCTGCTTCCATGTCATTTTGGGCCTCCCAGGCCCATGCTTTCCATCAACCTGTATGTCAAAGGCTGTCTTGATTGCACCACTGGAGCGTTCCACATGTCCATACCATCGAAGTCTTCTCTCCTTCAGAATGAGGTCCAGATCCTCAATGCCAATGGATCTACTGGTTAAAAAAATTTCACCTGACAACATTTTGAATTATTTTTCCCATAAAATAGGCTTTGACATTCCATGCAGATTGTCTCCTAATGAATTATGGTGGAATAAGAAAGGTTTTGTGTAGATTAAGCGGTTTTGGGTAGAATCAATGGTTTTGGGTTTTTCATGCCACTCGTCACACACATGTATATATATATATAGGTGTTGTCTATCTCCTTTTATATTGTTGTTGTATGTATATTAGAGTTATACTATATACACATACATTGTAATTTAGATTTATATTATCTATGTTGTGTCATGTATTTTATCACATATATATTGTAATTTACATATAGATGGTGACACTCTGCATGGTGGGTAAAAATTTCAGCAGAGGACATTTTGAAATATTTTTTTCTTATTTTTCCCAGAAAAAAGGCTTTGACATTTCATGCAGATCGTCTCCAGAGACGATCTGCATGAAATGTCAATGCCTAATTTCTAAAAAAAATAAGAAAAATCTCATCAATTTATCGTTTGCTGTATTAGCCCAGAGAGTGGTAAAGGTTAACATGCTTGTGCTGAACCTGGTCATGAAGAAGAAGATATGTAGCAGAAATGACAGTGTGAATTCATCTCATTACAGACAATGGATATTTGAAAGACTGAGGCAGTGAAAATCAAAAACTGAATCCTAAGTGTATTGTGTTTCATCCGTGGACATTACGAAAACTCACCTATTCAAAAAATATATAGAAAATTTCACCTCCAAAAACTGAAAATTTTCAGATGAAAAACTCTGATAATTTTCATATTTCTGCTCAAAACATAGATTGTGGGTACTCCTTAGAACTGCCTCGATGAGGCAGTTCTAATGAGTACCCACAATCCATGTTTTTGAGCAGAAATAAGAAAAATAATGTATACCCCTGTAAACCCCAGTTTTAATGTATAAAAGTGGGGTTTAAGGGGGTCAAAATTATATAGGCATGTTTTCGTGATGACATGATTGTTTCATTTGTGGACACGATAGTAAACAAAAGGCTCATTCAATAACAGTACAGGCCTAGGTAAAATGATTATCCAGATAAATAATTTTCTAATCTCTCCATGAAAGCATATATTGTGGGAACTCAATAGAAGATCTTAGCTCCAGATATGCAGGAGTATTTAAGAAATATTTGTTTTATTTCTCCACGAAAATGTATGTTGTGGGTATTCATTAGAAACACCTTGCCAAGGTGCTCCTTAGTGAATACCACAACATGTTTGCATGGAGAAATGGCCTCTGTGGTTCAGTTGGATGTGCATCTGACTAGTGATCAGGGCCCGGTTGTTCAAAGCGTCGTTAGCTTAACGAGCTCGTTAAGGGTCATTTCGTTAACTGTTTTAGTGGATTCAATACACAGTATTCTGATATTTTTTGCTGAAAAAATGTGAGTAGCTTTTGCAGTGCAAAAGCTGCTCACATTTTTTCAGCAAAAAATATCAGAATATTTGCGTATCACTCAATGTAAATTTTAACGAATCGTTAACTAACGACATCGTTAGCTTTGAACAACTGGGCCCAGGAGGTTTTGGGTTCGATCCCCGCCATGTTGGCAACATTCTTTTGTGGAGATTGATCATGAAATATTTTCGCCGATCATTCTCTCCCTTCCTTTGATTCAAGAAGGGAAGTTGTCAGTTTCTCGTGAAAGAATGTGCACAATACTGGTTAACTACTAAGAGGACTAATCCTGCCCAGTAAAGGTGTAGTTAAGTAGACTGATCACACTTGACATGACCCCAGTGGGTTCACTTGGCCATAAAACTGTCATTTTTTGGTTGAAAAACGGTGCCTGGAACTATGGAAGCTTCTAATGAATACTCACAAGGTATGCGAGTATTGTGTTTCAGCAGGAAAATAAAATGCCTGTTTGGTAAGAATACAGCTTTAGATGAGAGAAGCATATAGATCTTTATATTCTTATTTCTTTGTAAACATACGTTGTGGGTACTCATGAGAAGCACCTCAGGTACTCATGAGAAGCACCTCAGTGAGGTGCTTCTAATGAGTACGCACAATGTATGTTTGTACAAAGAAATAAGAAAAATATCAATACTTTTTGGTTTTGGTTGAAAAAAAAGTACTTTATCGAGCAAGAGCTGTGGATTAACAGTTTCCAATCTTGGCTCAGAGGTTGTTCTGGCTTTCTCTGTTTGAAAATAATGGCATAAAACTTGGCTGTTATTTTAGTTTGTCTTACTTAAAATTTGCATGAGTTTGTAAAAAGAACTTTTGGCAGTACTGAGATTCTTGCAGTCTTATTAAACTGGAGAAAACCAGGAAAAAAAAAAAAATAAACTGACATACACCACCCTCTCGTGAAAAAAATCTGTATTTAGAGTGAAGATTAACTTTTATAGGTTCTGATTTTTGGACAGGTTTTTTTTTTTTTTTTTTTTTTTTCAAATTGATTCTTAAAAATAGCGATGTCCAGGCGTCGGGCGTCATCCGAGGTTTACCTTTTGGTTAACCTTTTTTCAGAGTTGTATGTTACCTGTATAAAATAATTTGATTTAATTTTCAGTGGATTGCTTTTATTTTTTGGTAGGGATGAAGAGGAGGACCAGTAGGTGTGTCACATGCAAGAGAGACAACTCTCACTTTCTTCATTATGTACTTATCTCCCCTGACGTCCAAAGTTTACCTTTTGGTTAACCTTTTTGAAAAACCCATCCATAATGCCGTTAGACGTTTTTCTTATTTTTTTTTTATTTTTCAGAGAAAATAAAACATTTCATGCGCAGCAGACAATTCACATGGAATGTCAAATCTTACTTTCTCTGAAAAATAATAATAAAAAATTAAAACATTATTTGTTGCAGTTGTGATTAATGCTTTAAGAGTTATGTATATTTATTGGGGCAGTTCATCAAAACTCGGTACATTTGTCCAGAGAGAGATGTCGTCATAATGTGGTACACTGATTGGGGATTTCATTAAAACTTGGTATTGTAAGAAAATACTTAACTGATTCATCCCTTGAGTTACCATTCTGTAGTTTTCTTTCTATTTAAAGCAAGAAAAATATCTCCATGCTGAAGGGAGATAAGGAAGGGCAAAGAGGAAGAAAGGAATTGCAGAGGGAAGGCAGGGAATTGCAGAGAGGAGGAAACAAAGGGCACAGAAGAGGACCTTCCCTGTGAACGCCCTACACAGGATTCCCTTAGTAAAATATTGGTATTATCAGTAACTTTTGGGTCAAGGAGTGCAATTTATTCAGTGTTTTATAGACAGTATTTTCAAATTTGTAAAAGTTCACCTGTCTGTCAACATTTTAGCCGCAACCAGATCCAAACAAAATGGAAAATACAGTGAATCCTTGATATAACAACAGCATTTGTAGCCAAGGATCAATTAACTGCTGTAAAGAATTCTTAATCTACAGAATGATATGTAAGAGAAGCCTTAATTTATTTTTATTTTTCTAATGGAATGTATGTTTTGGATATTAGAATTGCCTCAGTGAGGCAATTCAAACAAATATCCAAAACATATGTTTCTTGAAGTATAAAATAATTTGATTTAATTTTCAATAATTTCAGAATAACTGTAACTCTTGAACAAAAGTTTTGTGCCAGTTAAATTAACCCTAGTCCTGCTAAACCCGGATATGTCCTGCCTTTGCAAACCGTGTAGATCCAGATCAGTTGGCTTCTTCAGAAACCAACTGATCAGGATCTGCACTTTTTGCCAGTAAGTATGTGAATTTATATCAATAATCTGGATCAAGTAATCCGATTGGCTGAGAATTAGAAATGGACATGGCATCTTTATTCAGCAGGACAAGATTATCATTATAACGAATTTGTCTTGTATCCAGGTGTCGGTATAACGAGGGTTGATTGTATTACTTGGGAAATGCTGAAAATGCTGCACCCACTGTTAGTTGCAGGTTATATTCATTCCTCAGACTACTTCTACCGGTTTGAGAAAATAGCCAAATCATTTTTTGTCGGTTAGTGCGATTGTGACTTCATCATACTTCTAGATAAGAGGAGTCGGATCAGGCACTGCAGAATGTGGCATCTGAACAGGGTCTACACTGTTTGCCACTAGTCCAGCAATAATATTTTAAATCATCGGGTAGTGGAACAGACCTTTTTCAAACTTTAGGGAGAAGTATTATTAGGCGTTGAGGTATCTTTATACTTATGTTAACCCTTCCCTTGCTGAACACGACATGCCCTGTCTTAGCAAACAGTGTAGAGCCAGATCAGTTGGCTTCTGAAGAAGCCAACTGATCTGGATCTGCACTGTTTGTCTAAATATGTGAATTTCTATCAAAAAACTGGATCAAGTAATCTGATTGGCTGGATATTAGAAGTGGGCTTGGCATCTTAATTTATTCAACAAGGTAAGGGTTAAATATGGTATCCAGATTTCGTTATTGTTTTGTTTCTCCAAAAGAGATGCATTCAGAGTTCATAGGTCCTGATAAAGAGGTCATTGAGGCAATTATTTGAGAAAATTTTTGTTATCGATGATATTTTTCTTATTTTTTCCAGAAAATAGGCTTTGGCATTTCATGAAAATGGTCTCCTTAGGATACAATTTGCATGAAACATCAGAAGCTTGTTTTCTCGGAAAAAACAAGAAAAATATTTCAGAATATCACCTGCTGAAGTTTTTATTGAGCATGCTAAGTGTTAAGGCAGGACTCCTCATTCGTCTGAGGTTGGGTTGAAGTTTGATGTGACTGGGAAGTTAATCTGTAAAGTGCCAAGCAAAAGTTGTAGCAGACGATGTCCTAATATATATATATTTTTTTTTATTCTTCAGAGAAAACAAATCTTGACATTTCATTTGAATTGTCTGGATTTGCATGGAATGTTCAGACTTGTTTTCTCTGAAAAAAAAAAAATAAATAAATAAAAAAAATAAAAATTATTGTCTGCTGCAGTTATGATTGGCACTTTATTTATTAAAATATCAACTCAGCTGAGCATTTATCTGGAGCTATGATGCTTTCTGAAATGAATTGTGGTTAAATGCGGCAGACGACAGTTTAAATATTTTTTTGTTATTGTTTTTCATAGAAAATAAGTCTTGACATTTCACATGAAATGTCAAGACTTAATTTCTATGAAAAAAAAAAAAATTACTGTTGTCTGCTACAAATTTTGTTAGGCGCTTTAACAGGTGAGAAAATGTATTGTATTGATTACATTTATATATAGGAAATTCCATTGTTTGCTGTTTTAAATGTCAAACCCAGTTTTCTATGAAAAATAAGAAAAAATATTCCAGAATGATGTCTACTGAAATTTATAACCAGCATGCTAAGCATTAAGCTACTAGTGTGCTGATATTACAGTAAGTAGACAATAAATTTTTGTTTTTCCAAGAAAATGGGGAAGTGGTTATATTTGTTGTCTGCTGATATTACAGTTAGCTTGCTATTTTAGATGAAACTTTAGATCTTTTTTTAGTCTTTTTAAGATCTCTTATTATAGAAAACAGCATAATTCCAAGTAAAACTTAGCTTAGAAATGCTGGTAGAATATGTGCCGTATTAGTGGTATTTATGATGTTTTAGTATCTCGACTTAAAAGCTATCACATATTTTCGTGTACTTGCCATGTTCATTCTCATCATGTCTAGATACGAGTGGGTATTGGGTAAATAGTTTTCTTATTTCTCAAAGAAAACATATGTTGTGGGTACTCATTAGAAGCGCCTTGCCAAGGCGCTTCTAATGAGTACCCATAACATATAATTTTGTCGAGAAATAAGAAAAATATAAATACTTTTTGGTTGAAACAAGTGACGTATCATGAGCTATATTCTTATAATGGATAGCATATTTACCCTTTAGATAAAGTATGTTTTTCAACTGAAAAGTACTTATTTATATTTTTTTGACTTTTTATTTCTCCCATGAAACATATGTTATGGTACTGATTAGAAGCTCCTTGCTGAGGCATTTCTAAAGAGTGCCCACATGTTTTAGTGGAGAAATAAGAAAAACATTATGTGGATACCCCCTTTTATCTGGAGCTATGATGAGCACAGTAAGGAATTAAGATATGAACCAGTGGACAACAAAACCTACGATAAGACCTGTGTAACCAGCAGTCTCAGATCAGCCTGTACATCCACCCAGTATGGAATGGGTTCTCCTTTATCACCCTTTGGGATGCGCAGGCCGATCTGAGTCTTCGTTGGTCGCACAAGCCTTATTGTAGGTTTTGTCGCGCACTGGCACATATAAGAATAATGAGGGTAAGTGTGGTATTTTTCTGTTCACACATCGTATTAAATCTGCTCTTTCTTGTCTTTTCCAGATCGGCTCCACATACCCGCACTACTAAGGCTTCAATGATTCGATGACCTTGACCTTTTTTATATTGGATCAACTGCTGTCAGGATTTCTCTCCAATTTGGCGTGCAAATAACCTAACTGTGATTCAGTACGATTTTAACTATGCACACTCTCGAGTTCAGGGCCAAATATGGTTGTTGATTGTTGACTGAAAAAATTGCAGTGTATAAATTCATCTATAAGAATATTTACATTTGAACCATGTTTTGAGAAACGAGTTCTTTGGGGGCATGTGTGAACAGTGATGGCACAGATTATTCTGTGCATCTGCACAGTGTGATCAGTACCTATTGACATAGGTCTAGATAAGGGAGGGTATCCGGTAAATATTTTTCTTATTTCTCCACGAAAACATATGTTGTTGGTACTCATTAGAAGCGCCTTGGCGAGGCACTTCTAATGAGTACCCACAACATATGTTTTCGTGAAGAAATAAGAAAAATACCAATACTTTTGGATTGAAAAAAGCACCTTAACTAGTGCTATGCTATTGAAGATTATGCTAGCAGACAGCAAAGGTCCAGATCAGACTGCACAGTCATCTGCGCTGTCTGATCTATAACTTGGCTGTATTTGCATGCCCCTGAAGACCTTTTACCTTGAAGCCTGGCTCATTAGAAGTTTTCATTCCTCATTTTGTTTTAACATTTTCAAAAATGAAGTTGTTGTGTTTATTTGTTACTATGTAGTATTTTGATTTCTGATTAATTTGCAAAACTCATCATTATGGGGCTCCAGGTGAATTGCTGGGTGGATTAGAAAATTCTTGAATTTTTTCTTGTTTCTACAGTGTGGTTTGAGCTGCATGCAGTCTGAAAAAAATGTATCTTTAGACAAGCTGCACATTTCACAGCCTTGCAGAGGAATTTAAGGAGGAGTATTTGGTGATAATTATGGGATAATTTTCTCCAGTTCTCCATAAAACTATATGTTGTGCGTACTCATTAGATTTTTTATGGAAAAATAAGAAACATTATCCCAGAATTATCACCAAGTACTCCTCCTTAACAATTCCTCTGGTCTTAGCAGTTTTCATTGTCCTCTGGAAGAAGCATAGGATCATCAACCCTTATCATGCTGAAGCTATCTTCGAAGCCAACTGATCTGGATCTGCACTGTTTGCCATTAATTATGTGAATTTATAGCAATAATCTGGATCAAGCAATCTGATTGGCTGAAAATCAGAAGTGGGCGCGGCATCTAAATTTATTCAGCAGGACAAGGGTTAACTATCAAAAGAGCACCTAATGACTGATCAGACTGTGTATGCACAAGCTGATCTGAGTCTTCACTGAGCACACATCCAAAGGTGCATTTTCTCATATTGCGGCACATTTGTTCTAGGCTCTCTTTAGAGTCATCTCTGTGAGATAATTCTATTTTTGAACTTGGACCATTTTCATGGAGAAATAAGAAAAAAATATTCTTCCAAAAATGTTTGCCTCTGGAGCGCTAAATTAACCTACACACCGTTTAAGGCTAACTTTTGTAGACATTTAAAATATTTCTCCCTGGGATAGGGTCTGGTATATTGTTTGAGACTGTTCAGATAAAATGTCAGACTTTATATTTCAGAGAGAAGTAAGAAAAATATCACCAATTCATTAACTGTTTCCTCTCCGCAGCCTACTGAAGTGTAACCCATTTTACCTCGAGTGGACACTTCCACCACAATTCTTTGGACTGGTCTATTTCCAATAGCAGGGTGTCTGGCTAGTTTTTATTGTAACTACGGTATGTTTTACAGAAATTTCTGTATTTAATGCAAACGGTGTAGACCCTGATCAGATGCCGCATTCTGCGGCATCTGATCTGGGTCTGCACCATTTGCCATTTACCTTTTTGGGGGTTTTCGGATTAAGGTGGGTTTAATCACTAATTTTTAAATGGAATTGACCCTTTGAATATTGAAGGCAAGTGCTGGTATTTTTCGTATATCTCTGTCAAAAATGTGGGTACAAACTGGAAGGGCCTCGGGGGAAAAAACATAAAAAAAAAACAAAAACAGAAACTGTGTTTGGCCTAATTAACGCATCGTGCACTTAGGTTTTACAAAATTACTGGAAAAACTTGTAATGAAAATATCCACCTTATAAAGGCACACTTAAAAGAAAGATCAGAAGAGCATATGTTGTTTGTGCTATTTCAATTTCAGTTGACTACCAACAACATATGCTTTTATAAAGAAGTGGATGAAAGAATGAAGCTGTCACATAGCTCTTGGTAAGGTGCATTTTTTAACCAAAAAATGTCTATATTTTTCTTATTTCTCAATGAAAACATAGGTTGTGAGTACTCATTAGAAGCACCTCACCAAGGCGCTTCTAATTAGCCCCACAACCTATGTTTTATTCATTGAGAAATAAGAAAACTATTCACCTAATACCCATTTTTATCAAGACCTATGTTTCATCTGAAGACATCAGAAATTGCTAGATTGTGTGCTAATAGGGGTAGGGGGAGTAATTAGATAGAATATGTTATCTGGATATCAACCCTATTTGTATTTGGGAGATGATATTTTTCTTATTTTTCTCATGACAAAGGACATGGCATTACCTGTGTATTGTCTCCTTTAGAAGCGACAAGTCATATGTAACATAGCTCGAGATTAGGCACCGTATTCAGCAAAAAAATATTGATAATTTTTTTCTAATTTCTTCACAAAAACAATCTTATGGTACTCATGGGAAGCTCCTTGCCAAGGTGCTTCTAATGAGTACCTACAACATATGTTTTGGTGGAAAAATAAGAAAAATGTTTACCTGATAATACATCTTATCTGGAGCTCTGTGTAATGTTGGTCTCAAGGTATTCGTTTTGTTTTTGAGGGGAAAAAAAAAAAAGAAAATAAGAAAAATATTTTAAATTGTTGTCTGCTGTTTTATTCAGTATTCTGGGCCCAGTTGTTCAAAGCATCATTAACGGGCCCCTGTAGCCTAGTGGGTAGGAGAGTTGACTCTTAATCCATTAGGTTTCTTGCTGCTGTGGTTCGAGCCTTGCTTGGGTCACATGTGGGAAAGCCAAGTTCTGCTTACGGATGGTCAGGTAGTTTTTTCACCGGGTTCTCAGGTTTTCCTCCACCGTTGATGAACGATCAGCTTGATATAAGAAACATTCTTGAAAGGGCCGTAAAACCCAAATACAAAAAAAAAAAAAAAGCATCATTAGCTTGATGAGATCATTAATGACAAACTTGTTAACTGTTGTAGCGAAGGTATTTCAAGTACATTGATATTTTTGCTGCAAAAATAAGAGTAGCTTTTGCAGTGCAAAAGCTACCCACATTTTTTTCAGCAAAACATATCGATGTATTTGCCATATTTCAAGACTGAAATGTTAATGTAACGTTAGCTAACTACTTTGTAAGTTTTGAACAACTGGGCCCAGATTGAAGTAATTTTAGCCACTTACTTAGCTGCATTTCACCTATAATATGAAAGCCACCAGTAGATTTAACCCATTTACCCCTAAATATTTACAGTGGACTCTTCCTGTTTGAATTTGGACAAGTCCATTATGTTAAAAAAGGCATGTGACAAAAAGCACAAACTGGGCCCAGTTGTTCAAAGCTAACGATGTCGTTAGTTAACGATTCGTTAAATTTTACATTGAGTGATACGCAAATATGCTGAAGTTTTTTGCTGAAAAAATGTGAGTAGCTTTTGCAGTGCAAAAGCTACTCACATTTTTTCAGCAAAAAAGATCAGAATATTGTATATTGAATCCCCTAAAACAGTTAACGAAATGACCCTTAACGAGCTCGTTAAGCTAACGACGCTTTGAACTACTGGGCCCAGAATGGTAAACTATTTAGATCCCGACATGAAGCAACTTAACTGGATCTACATCGTTTGCAGATGTTTGTGTTTTGCTCTTTGGGGTTTCAAAGGGTTTTTTTAAGTTGTGAATAACACTGAAGCATTTTACTAAAAATCATTTTTGTTCACTTGTCTCATAGCTCTAGATAAGACTAGTAACTAGCTAAATATTTTTCTTGTTTCTTGACAAAAACCTTTTGTTGATACTTAGGGGTGTAATGATACATAGAAATATTGATGCATCACATCATGATAGTGACTGCCATGATAGTGCTATCATGATAGTGTTTTCAACTATTGAAAATTATCGCTGCTAGTCTTCAACTATCAGTAGTTTTTGTTCCTGTATATTTTCTCCATCTATAATACCATTCTGAAGGTTTTTTGTCTAAATTAACAAAGTATGAGAACAGAAAGGATTTCTGGGCCCAGTTGTTCAAAGCATTGTTAGCTTAATGAGCTCGTTAGTGGTCAAAATGTTAACATTTCTGGTAAGTACACTATCTAATTCACAGGTATTTTTGCTGAAAAAATATGAGTAGCTTTAACTACTCGGGTTTTTTATTTCAGCAAAAATATTAGCATGTTCCATAGTATGTTCCATACTTAATGATCAAAGTTTTAATGATATGTTAACTAATGATGTTGTTAGTTTCGAACAACTGGGCCCTGCTTTGCAAAACTGTTTGTTAAAATGGTGGCAAAGCTGAGTTTTGAGAGGGCAGTAATGTTAGGTATCTTTACAGGCAGTCCGGTCTTTTTAAAATCAACGAAATTCATTTGAATGGGAATGCTGATAGTATCATGATGCATTGTGATATTAGACCCTTGATAGTAATAGTATAATGAGAGCGGTTTCTCTGAATAGTGATAGTATCATGATAGTCATAATTTGGCATGATAGTCAGCTACTCATTAGAAGTGTCTCAGGAACATGCTTCTAATGAGTACTGACAACATAGTCTTTGTGGAAGATTAAGAAAAATATCAACTCTTTTCGGTTGAAAAAGTTGTACATAGTTGCAGATAAGAGGGGGTATCCATGTATTATACTTTTTTCTCTACAAGTCAGCTTCGGCGGCTCATTCGGATGTACGTCTGCCTAGTGATCAGGAGGTTGCGGGTTCGATCCCTGCCAGGTCCAGAAGAAGGGCAGTTGTCAGTTCCTGGTGAAAGAATGTGTACAAGTACTGATTAACAGTTTTAAGGACCAAGCCTGCCCAAAAAAGTGTAGTTAAATAAACTGACCACGCTCAACATGACCCTATTGGTTGACTGGGCCGTAAAAAATATAATGAACAGCTGCAATATATCAGCCAGCATAAGACAAAACCTACAATAAGATAACTCATGTGCAACCAGTGATGACCATAGGTCTAGATAAGAGTGGGTATCCGTTAAATATTTTTCTTGTTTCTCCACGAAAATATATCTTGTGGATACTCATTAGAAGCGCCTTGGCCTCGTGGAGAAATAAGAAAAATATCAATACTTTTTTGTTGAAAAAAGCGTCTTATCTAAAGCTATGGATGACTCAGATCAGCCTGCACATCCACACAGTCTGATCAGAGTCTTCTGCTGCCTCCTGGCTATTTAAAGAGCAATAAAAGAGAATCCTTGCCATACTGGGTGGATACACAGGCTTATCTGAGTCTTTGCTGGTCACACAGGCCTTATTGTAGGTAGGTTTTGTCGTGCGCTGGCTTAAATGTTTTCGTGGAGAAATAAAAATAGTACTTTTTGGTTGAAAAAAGTGCCTATTCTGGAGCTCTGGGCCCAGTTGTTCAAAACTGACGATGTCGTTAGTTAACATATCGTTAAACTGATCATTAAATATGGCATACGGTAATATTTTTAACTGAAAAAATGTGAGTAGCTTTTGCATCAGCAAAAGCTGCTCACATTTTTGCAGCAAAAATACCTGTTAATTAGATTTTGCACTTACTAGAACAGTTAATATTTTGACCACTAACAAGCTTGTTAAGCTAACGATGCTTTGAACAACTGGGCCCTGGTGTCTTATTCAGAGCTACGTTTATATAGACAGTACAACTGTTCACTGTTTTATGACACCTGTTTTTCCATGCTTTTTTCTGTGTGTGTAGAGAAAACAAAACAAACCTATTAACAAACTATCGTATGAACTGTTTCATACTTGCCTTCAATAATTTTGTATATACCGTAAGGCAAAGGCCTCAGCCAGGTGGCACGGTCTGATGAGGATCCTTCACTGTTCACCCATGAGCCAAGTCGTGCAGAAGGATGCATTTATGGACTCTTACTATTGAAGTGGATAAGATGCTCTGTTTTTTTCCAGCAACAAAAAATATTAAAATTTTCTTATTTCTGCATGAAATCATATGTTGTGAGTACTCATTAGAAGTGCCTCAGCAAGGCGCTTCTAATGAGTACCCACAACATGTTTTCGTGGCAAAATCAGAAAATTTCAAAACTATGTCTGGATACTGTATTGCTGTGTGTGGATGATAAACAAAATCCCTGATCTTTCCAAAAATACAGATATAAACATTTGATCTACAACATGAGAAAACATACCTCCGTACCCAATGAAGACTCGGTTCAGCTTGAGTATCAGCCCAGTCTTATCAGTCTTCTTGAAGAAAATTTGCATCCTTGGCTATCCAAATGCGCCCAGTGAAGATTTTGATCAGTCTGCGAGAATGCATAGGCTGATCTGAATCCTCGCTGGACGCACATGCTCGAATATAGGGGTCACCCATGGTTTTTCATACATTAACATTTGCCGGGTCCCGAGGAAGCTGTTTGAACACAAGGCTGTTAGGCAATGAAATAACCATGGATGATCGTTATTCTTGCATAAATTACGATTCCAACACCAAACTGTGACGAAAACGCCCCAAAACTGCATATAAACTCTTCCATTGCAATTGAAAACCAAGATGGCGGCTAGTTTAGAATTAGAAATATGAAAAATTGCAAAGAGGTTCTGGTGTCATAAAATTTTAGAATGTTATGTTCAGGGCGACAACGTTACGTCCCTCAATGTAACGTGAACAAAGCAAGGCCCCTCTTGTGATTTCAAAAAGATCAAAACCCATGTTCAAACAGCATGTGAATTTCATGATTTGAATATGGGTTTTGTTGTTTGAACATGACTTCTAGCCCATTTAAGCATAGCTTGAAACAGCTATTTTCATAGAATTTTATGCAAGAAGGTATGTTTTCTGATATTGAAGCTTTAATTTACCCTGAGTGTTTGGACACAGGCCTTAGCAAACGGTGCAGATGCAGATCAGATGTCACAGAATGCAGCATCTGATCTGGGTGTACACTAGTATGCCCCACATCCAGCAATTTAAAAAAAAAAAAAAAAAATGAACGATTAGTAAAATGCACTTGTCGAAATTTTAGTAGAAATAGGTAAAGAATTAAGGTGTCGGAATACAAAGGGTAAATAAGATAATTATGTTAAATATCCTGGTTTGGTTAGCCACTCTTGTGTAAGAATTAAACAGGCACCGAATGACCAGACTATACAGCTGGTGATCGTCACTTTTTATTTAGAAACATAATTATTCAACCGAATTACCTCACATGACCCAGTCAGTGCACACTTGAGCTATAAATAAATCCAAAAATTTCAGAGGACTTAACCCATTTAAGCCTAGCGTCTCATGAAAGGGACATTGGCAAACAGTGTAGACCCAGATCAGACTCCGCAGAATGCGGCGTCTGATCAGGGTCTTCACTATTTGCATTAAATTCAGAAATTTCTAAAAAATATTATAATAAAAAGTAACCGGACATCCCTTATATAGGCATAAGGTAGAAGATTCCACTCGGCATAAATGAGTTAAGGAGGCATATTTGATGATAATACTGGTATAATTTTCTTTAGTTCTCCATAAAACTTACATTATGGGTACTCATTAGAAATGCATCATGGAGGCGCTTCTAATGAGTACCCACAATGTATGTATTTATGGAGAAATATGAAAAATTATTCCAGAATTATCACCAAATACTTCTCTTTAACCCATTGTAGACTGAATACTCTCCCAGATTATATATTGGAATAGTCCAATTTCAGTTTTAGGTATGTCCCGCTCTGAGAAGTACCTAGAGAAAAATGGCTAAACGATCTGCAAACAGTGGCAACCCTGATCAAATGCCCCTTTCTGCGGCATCTGATCTGCATCTGCACTGTTTGCCAGTTACCCTTTTACAGGTCTCCCGACTACAGTGGGTATATAATAAGCCCTATGAATTCAGTGTTCAGGAGGTTGTTGGTTCAACCCCCGCCGGGTTGGCAACATTCTTCCGTGGGATTGATCATGAAATATTTTCATGGTCATTCACCCTTCCACTGATTCAAGAAGGGCAGTTGTCAGTTTCTGGCAAAAGAATGTGCACAAGTACTGGTTAACTGTTTAGAGGACTAAGCCTGCCCAGGAAAAAGTGTGGTTAGGTAAACTGACCATGCTCAACATGACCCCATTGGGTTGACTGGTCTGTTAAACCTCAACAGAAACAGTTTGCAGAAAATTTTGAAAACCAAATAATGTCAAATATGTTATCAAATATGGTATTAAGATTGAATACGGTGATTGAGCTTTGTTCTGTCTTGTATCTCACTTCCCAGAAGTAGAGTATGTAAATGCCAGATAGTGATTGGCAATGATGTGGCTCATATTTCAAATGCATGGTGTGAAAAAAATTGTAAATAAATTGTCCAAAAAGATGTAAAAAAATTATTCCTGGCTTGGAGGCTTGCATTTACCATTTTTTTGTTTAGAAAGATTTATCGTCATAATTCCGGATAAGAAGACATTTTTCTTATTTCTCCCCCAAAACTTGTTGTGGATACTTATTAGAAGTGCCTCGCTGAGGCGCTTTATAGAGTACCCACAACATACGATTTTGAGGAAAAACAAGAAAAATAACACGATAACATGTCTTATCAGGAATCTTGTTTATGTTAACCAAGTATAGATGACTAATTGTATCGGTGTTTAGGCTTGAGTATACATGAGATGAACCTGTATGATGCACTAAGTGAAAGGATGTCCTGAATTTCTGTTCATTTCTGACATAAAGCACATTTCCAGGTTCTAACTAATATTCTGGTTATGATGTCCATTTCCATAACTAGGTTTGATGGTAATGTAGACTGAATACCATTACACTTGAACCTCTTGCTAAGACTATGCATTATAAGTAAGGCTGGCAAATCAGAGCTTAAAAGATATTCAATTATCGGTCCTGACATTGCAATCGATAATCGATTAGTTATCACCGAAGATTTGGCCATAATTTTACCTGTCTGTCTGAGCATAACTCTTACCATATACTTTACTGTATGTATTTGATCTGACAGGCCTGAGCAAACAGTGTAGACCAGATGAGACGCCGCAAACACGTCTCATCAGGGTCTACACTGTTCGCTACTCATCCAGATATTTTAGGCACAGCATTGGGTAGTAAGTTGTACTTGTTCAAATTCTAGATTAAGTATGGTAAGGAGTTGCGGTGTCTGAATACTAAGGGTAAATACGGTAAATTTAGAGACACAGAAATTAAATGATCGATTATTAGCAAATCTGTAACAATAATCATTTTTGTGGAATTTATCGATCGTTTAATCGATTGTCTGATTAATTGTGCCAGCCTTAATGATAAGATGGTTTTTGGATGTAAGACAATTTAGAGTTGGACCCCAAAAATGACCGTTGCCAAATAAGTATGTATAGATTACAGTCTTGGAAAAAATTAATATTTATGGTCATTTTTCTATAGTAGCTATACAGTTTTGTTTGGATACAACATGCTTACTAATGGTTTTGATCCTATTGTTGCTAAAAATTCATTTACTTAATGGCAAACAGTGCAGATCCAGATCAGTTGGCTTCTTCAGAAGCCAGCTGATCTGGATCTACACTGTTTGCAAATGTAGGGTATATCCGGGTTCAGCAGGACAAGGGTTAATGATCTTAAAAGGTAAAGAAGTCTCTAAAAACAACAGCAACAAAATGATAAACATGTCTATAAAAATTGGAGAAATTTTCATGTGAGAAAATTCATTAAAGATGACAAATCACCTAATTTTAGAATACTTCAAACTGCATGTAAAAATTCCTGTTGGTTGCATTGTGTGACTATTTATAGATTAGTGAAAGAGCTATCTCACCAAGCACTATACTGTGATGTCACTGATTCGTTAATATTTCACTTAAAATTTTAAAACTTACTTGAAACCCCTCAGTGTCATTCCAGGTTAGTAATTTTGATCAAAAGAAAATATTCTATCAGTGTGGAAGATTTAGATTTTATATTTCAAACTAGACGATGTTTAAGACGATTAAAAAGAATGAAATTTTTAAAAAAGAATATTTTTAAAATATTTAAAAAATGCATGATACAGATCACTAGATAAAGTAACTTAGGGAAAGTGGAATTAAAATTTTAGAATTGTATTTAAATTTAATTTTATTATTAGTTAAAGTTGCATTTAAAAACCAAGTTCTTAAGATTATGTGCATGACACACCATCATGTTAATATGAGGAAAATCAGTTTGTTTGTGCATAGACTACTTGAATATTTTCCTTTTAATGTTTTAAAAGTGTTTTTAAAAAAATTCATAAATACCAATGAAGTTATTGCTTTCCTTATAAATATGAATGAGATACAGTTGAGCTAAAATCCCAAATCTCAAATAAGGTAAATGTCCTAAAAATTCGAGCACCAAAGTTTCGGACAAAATGACATATGCAAACAGTGCAGACCCAGATCAGACTGCTCCTGAAGGAGCAGTCTGATCAGGGTCTACACTGTTTGCCATTCTACTCAGTATTTTAAGAAACAGCTGCGTTAAAAGCAAAATTTTAGGCCAGAATAGTATGGAATAAAGTGTTCGAAATTTTAGGACATTTACCATAAATTTTAAGTATTTGGAATGTTTTAATGAGTTTTCACTACTGGACTGGGTGAACACAAGCTTTTTTCAAGTATTTTAAGCAATGGGTGCATTAAAAGCAAAATTTAGGCAAAAATAGTATTGAACAAAGTTTTCGAAATTTTAGGACATTTAGCGTAGGTGATTCGCCATCTTTATAGGGGGTCGAAAGGGGTGGGGATAGGGGAGTGATATAAAAACATAAATGTATGGAAGCTGATCGCTCACTTTTAGGACGTTTTAGAGTTGATATTAGTCCAAAAACTTTTTCTTTTAAAATCAGTTAAATGGGACTGGACAAGTTTTGGTCACTTTTTTTTTTTTTTTTTTTGACAAGGGAGACAACTTTTAAGACTTCGGGTTTCCCTTCTGGCAGATAAGGGATCCTTCTGAATAGGGATCGCTTTACAAGGAAAGAGTTGGGAGCAAATTCATTCCTGTTGAAGTAGACCATTTTTCGAAATGGAACTATAGCCATTTTAGTTAATTCCCTTGAGAGTGTATTCAGTCCCCTTAGCTGTTCAAAGTTACTTCCTGTGGCAAGATTTGCACTGCTAGCTTTTTCCAGATTGTGACATTAAGGGCAACTGATACACTTTCAAGGGTGATAACTGTCTAAAATTCTTTTTGCCCCCTTCTGAAAAAGGGTCTACTCTAAAAAGAAAGAATTTGCTCCAAAAGGGGTCTACTCCAAAAGGAAAGAATTTGCTCCCTGGGAGCAAATTCTTTCTTTTTAGAGTAGACCCAGTTTCAGAAGGGAATTATTATGCAGGGAAGCAGACAGGAAGTCATAAAAGTTGCCTCCCTTGCCAGAAATTGAAGAAATCTATTAGTTCCCTTAAAACAGAATGTGAATATGTACACCGTATGAGCTGCAAAGTAAGAAACGGACCTTCTGACATGTGCCTAATGAAGACTTAAATCAACCTGCGTGTCATCTGATAGTCTTTTTATCCCACATGAAGAAACTTTGCATCCTTGGCTATCTTAAATGTTCCCCGTGAAGATTATGATCAGACAGCATGAATGCTTAGGCAAACTGAATCTTCCTTGGGTGACATGTCAGATGGTTATCTTTTCTGGTATTGCTGCTTATAATTTAGGATAGGATATCTCAGATTTTTGTATTCTGGGCCCAGTTGTTCAAAACTAACGATGTCGTTAGTTAACAATTCGTTAAAATTTACATCGAGTGATACGCAAATATGCTGAAATTTTTTGCTGAAAAAATGTGAGTAGCTTTTGCAGTGCAAAAGCTACTCACATTTTTTCTGCAAAAAATATCAGAATATTGTATATTGAATCCGCTAAAATAGTTAACGAAATGACCCTTAACAAGCTCGTTAAGCTAACAACGCTTTGAACAACTGGGCCCTGGTCATTAATAGAGTATTGTAGACTACTAAATCTAGCCCTTTAACATGCTAGATGATTTTTTTTATTTCTTGGAGATTTTCTGAGGCTCTGTTTATAATAATTTTACAGAAATGAAACAGTATATACAGAACTTTTTAATGTATGATGTATGTGCTTTTAATTATCTTTATCTGTTTGATACTTTTTGTAGACATTTACATGATAGCTATATACTTTGACCCATTTTAGACTGAATAGACTCCCACACTCTTTATATTGGAAGAGTCCAGTTTCTATTTTTGGTATGTCAGGCAGTGTGATATAGATATTCCACGAGAAAAATGGCCGAACTATTCGCAACTAGTGGAGACCCTGATCAGATGCTGCATTCTGCGTTATCTGGTCTGAGCTCTGCACTGTTAGCCAATCACCCTTTTAGGGGTCTCTAGACTGAAATGGGTAAATATACGTTAATGACAGATATTTTATCAAAAATAAAATATTAGAAAATTTCAGTACGTTTCTTTTGTCTTTTACACATTTTTGACTGTCTATTTATAAGAAAAAGGAAATGGACTCTGTTGTTTTTTTTAAAAGTCCATACACTGAAAATGTTTGTGATGTTCTTATATCTTGTAATAATTTTAGGAAAAGAAAATTCTAAAATGAGCAAATAGGGGCAGTTTTCAGACTTACTTGACTGAAGTCAAAATATGTTGTTTTTTTTTTTGTGTCCAGCCTTTTTGAAGTTAAGGAAGAGGACATGGTTTCCGGCTTGCCGTGGTTCATGGTATGTGGTGCGTAGTTCTGCACCCTCTGACAGTATGTAACTCATGTACAAAGTGTAAAGGTTGTGAGTACCTTGTATCCACAACTCCTACCTACAGTTTTATGCCAATCCTTTGAAACTATACAGGTTTTTTTGTCATGGTCTAAAGATGTGCAGATGATTTGGATACAATATAGTCCTCATACTAATTTTTTATCACTTTTTCCTGATTTTGAATTTAATCATTTTTCTGGCTCAGATACTATCAAAGTTTATAGGTAGTGGGGACCTTGTTTGTTTTGCACTAAAATACTATCAAATTGTATAGATAGTAGGTATCTTGTTGACCTAGTCGTTTTTGGAGGATTTTTGAAAGACGGGGACATAAATTCTATGAATGGGCTTGTTGGTAGGTTGGTAGTAGATGCCAGCTAAAATGTTTTTAGACAATGGAGAATGAGGATTCTGGCCAAACGGACATAAATTCTATGAATAGGCTTGTTGTTAGGTTGGCAGTAGATGCCAGCTAAAATGTTTTTAGAAAATGGAGAATGAGGATTCTGGCCAAGTGTATGTGCTGGTCTGGATCTTCTATGTTGTTTTCATATAAATAAAGGGAAAGAATACACCTCCAAGGGAAATAATACTGAGTTGGAACAGTTTCCTTCCTTCTCATTGAGGGGCTACCCTTAAAGGAAAGAATTTGAAAATGTGTAGTTTTATGTGAAGCAGATGATTCACAAAATGTCGACCTTATTCACAAGAAACATCTAGCCTTGTTGTCTCTGTAAAATAAAAAAGATAAATACACCACAACCTCTTTATAACACTTGTTGGGGTCCATAGCATAAACCATGTTAGTTAAACAACCGTGTTATATCCGAACAAAAATGTATAGATTATATTGAAAAATGACCATTTATGGTCATTTTTCAATAGAATCTATACATTTTTGGGATCCATCTTTGAACCGTGTTGCATCCAAAACCGTGTTATAGTGAACCATTTATCTCTATTTATAGCGAACTTATAAAGAGATTGTAGTGTACTTGAGATGTTATCTGCTACAATTATAATGGTATTAAGGCTTTAACCCGAGATCCTTTTGCTGATCCCATTTGACATTTGAGCTCGGCATGAGAGAAAAAGGTCTGTGTCATATTCAAACAGAGATGCCCCAGGTCAGCCTTACACTGCTGTACAGTCAGGGCCCAGTTGTTCAAAGCTAACGGGGGGTGGTTGGGTGGTGCGAAGGTGCTGTGTATCTTACATCACCGGGGCGTCCAGCTGATATTGGCTTATAGTTGGGCAAGGCCTGCTATCCTTGTAGCAGGTAAGGGTAGAGGGGGAATGTTTTTATTTCTTCTGTTTCTTCACTTTCATTCCTGTTCCTCTTTCTTCCCTGTCCCCCGCTTTCATCTCCTCTACTATCTCTTCTATCTCTTTTCTCCCTTTCTCTGGGAGACGACACAAAATGACCCTCAAGGGTTGACGTGTCGTTAAACCCCAACACAAAAAAAAAAATCAAAGCTAACGACATCGTTAGTTAATGATTCGTTAAAATTTACATCGAGTGATATGCAAATGTGCTGAAATTTTTTGCTGAAAAAATGTGAGTAAAAGCTACTCATATTTTTTCAGCAAAAAATATCAGAATATTGTCTATTGAATCTGCTAAAACAATTAACCAGATGACCCTTAACGAGCTCTATAAGCTAACGACGCTTTGAACAACTGGGCCCTGATCAGGAACTTATTTGTTGATATCTTCTGCAGCATCCAATTATTATATCAGAAGTACTGTAATAACACTTAAGTATTGGGACGAGACTTGCGGCAGAATCTGATCAGAGTCTACACTGCTTGTGTCTCATTTAGCAATTTGTAGACTCATTATCAGGAACTTGACGAAGCCAAATGGATTGATTCTGATTTAGAACAACTATGGCAAGGTGTTAATGTGTCTGTATTAAGGGTAAATAAGTTATGCAGGTACACAGGCAAGATGGCCGGCCTCGGTGGCTCAGTTGGATGCGCCGTCCGACTGGAGACCAGGAGGTCGCAGGTTCAACCCCCGCCGAGGTAGGCAACATTCTTTCGTGGAGATTGATCATGAAATATTTTCTACGGTCATTCTCTCCCTTCCGCTGATTCAAGAAGGGCAGTTGTCAGTTTCTGGCGAAAGAATGTGCACAATACTGGTTAACCGCTTAGAGGACTAAGCCTGCCCAGTAAACGTGTGGTTAGGTAAACTGACCGCGCTCGACATGACCCCATTAGGTTGACTGGGCCGTAAAACCTCAACACAAACAAACAAACACAGGCAAGACAAGGAATCTGGATAGTGTTGTCAGTATGTCCTGATCAGACTGGGCTGTGCCCTTCTAATCTATTGTCTAATTCACTGTTTTTTGTGGACATGCATTTCCGGTTCCCAGTAACTAATTTAACACTTAGAAACAAAAGAAAAAAAAAATATTTTGAATTTATCTCTATTTCCTCAAACCTTCCTGGCAGCGGTCAGAAAATCACCAATGTTTGAATGGCATTTTCAACATTGTACTATTGCTGGATGCCATTTTTTAACTACGCAACCCACCCACCCCCTACCTCCCTGCCACCTTTGGTGAGGGACACAAATTGTTCTTGGTTTGGATCCCGTTGGTGTAGGCATCACACTTTCTTGTCAGCACAATATCTTGTGAACCAGTGGTTAGATTCTTACCACATTTTCGGGGATATTTAATTGGGACATAACAAAGAACTGATAAGATTTTGGTGACCTTGACCTAATTTTCAAGGTCAGAGAGTAGAAAAACTGAAAAGTCACAAAAACAGACATCTTTTTTCTCTGAAAACACTGTTACTAGTTTTTTAATGATGTCACGGAATCGGAACCCTAATGGTGTCACAAGTTACAAGTGATGTTATTCAATTACTTGGAAATAGTTATTGTACCAAAACAATTATAGAGAACAATTATTTTTAAATGTAGCCACAGCTCCTGTAGTTTGTGTAAATAATTGCTCTGAATCAGACTATATGCATATATATGCCTGAAAAATGTTGCTGTCATCATGCATCATTATAGGGATCAAACATGGTTTTTCATGCATTAACATTTGCCAGGTCCCGTGGGAGGTGTTGAAAATCATGGCCTCCCAAGGGACCTGGCAAATGTTAATGCATTGAAAAACCATGTTCGATTTTTATCATTGCATAAAAACTGAAAACATTTGCTACATTTCGCGTTATTTCTTGCACTATTTTGTTTCACCGTTTCACCGATGTCTCACGAACACAGTTTCCACGGACTATGCTTGTTCTAGGGCTGGGCAGTACACATCTCGTAACGGCAGCAAATCTGTGGCCCCAGTACTATCATATTGAAAGTTGCGTAGCCATGCATTAACAGCACATGAATTGCCTTGTTAATACACGGCTCTTCGCCGGTTAATGCACGGCTGTTAATAATGTGCGACACTGCTTTTTATGCAATAAGTAAAAATACCTAACAAGATTATAAAACAAAAAAAAAAGATGCACTGCAACCCAAATCCTTGGATCATAGTACGTTCATGCCTCAAGTTTACATAATGGTGTTCTGTTGAGTAACCTTGACCACACCCTGTGTTAATTCAGCAGATGTCAAACTGATGATATTTTTCATACTTTTTACAGAAAATAGGCTTTGACATTTCAGAAAATGTGTAAAAGTGTCAATCTCTGGTTTTTGGATGGAAAAATAACAAATATTTCAGAATGTCTTTTCTCCCTTGCTCTGCGAGACAAAACTAAATGACCCACAAGGGATGACGTGTCATTAAACCCTAACACAATCAATTTATACAGCATACTGTGTTAAAATGGCTGATAAACTAGGGTTATTTTTTATCCGGGGTTAAACCTTTATATATATGGAAATAAATGTGTATATGTTACCATAGCTATAAATAAATATATATATATATATATATATATATTGTGCATGTTTATTTATTTTATGTAAATTTAGGATTGTTTTTATGTATACTGTAGTTAATTAGTGTATTTGGGCTGGGGAACAGCATCCTTCTTTAGAATATGCAAACAGTTTAGGTCCAGATCTGTTGGTGGCCCCTGGTCAGCATTTTTATACCTTCGGAATCTGATGCTAATTTAAGAATTCATGAGTAAGATAAAAGCTTTTATCTCCATGAAAATGTATCTCATAGGTACTCATTAGAAGCACCTTGGAGAGAGGTATTTCTAATAAGTACCCATGATACATTTGTAGTGAGGTAATATCTGTCATTTTTGGTTTATAAACAAAACAAAAAAAAACAAAAACATCTAATTTAGCACTATTCTTTCCTCTTGGGGTATATTTTTGCTGCCAAATTTCAGACGACATTTGTCGTCTGCTTTTGTTTTAAACAAATTATTGATTGGAAAGAAATTAGATGTAAAGTTGAAAGACTGAATGTCAAACAGTGTAGATCCAGATGAGACGGCTCATAATTTGGGTCTATGCTGTTTGCAAAAGCCTATTATTATCTCCTGTGGCAGTGGAAGAGTTAAGGAAAGTAGAAACACTTTCAAGGGAGGCAACTGTCAAAATTGTTTTCCTCCCTATTGAAAAGTGGTCTACTCAGAAAGGAAAGAATTTGCTCCCTCTGGGAGCAAATTCTTTCCTTTCAGAGAAGATCCCTTTCATAAGGAACTTAATGTCCAGGAAAGAAAACGGGGAAGTCACAAAAGTTGTCTCCCTTGTAAAAATGGCAAGTCTTACCAGGTGTATCAAGTCAACCTATGGACTGGGCCCAGTCGTTCAAAGCTAACGATGTCATTAGTTAACGATTCGTTAAAATTTACATAGAGTGATACGCAAATATGCTGAAATTTTTTGCTGAAAAAATGTGAGTACTCACATTTTTTCAGCAAAAAATATCAGAATACTGTATATTGAATCCGCTAAAATAGTTAACGAAATGACCCTTAACGAACCCGTTAAGCGAACGACACTTTGAACAACCGGGCCTAGATATAGTGTTTACACAAACAGATCATGATTGTACTGACAACAAATGCACAAGATAGTCTGGATCTTTATTGGTTGCATATATGTAAGAGAGGCACGTTTTTTCCCCAGTGATTCATGTCTATTTTTAGATATCATCATTGTCACCCATGGACACAAAAGCCCACAAACTTTGATGCCTTTCATTTCATTTTGATTTGAAGTGTCACGGAAAACTTCAACAACTGTAAAATATCCCAACTTCCTGTCAATTAACTGCTGTTCTGGTATCAGTTCAAAACACTGGATGATGTCAGTTTCATTTGCAGCCTTATGCAGTGTCCAGTTTTGTACATCCCACCTGTCAAGAAACATAAATCAGACCTAAAACTGGAACCAGTGCTTGTCAAAAGTATAAGATACCCAGGAAATGTCACAATAAGAAAGCACATCCTGTTGATGTACATTTCAAGATTCAACTTAATACTTCTTAGATGAATTAGATTTGACTGTCATTCAAACTTGATATGAAGATAGTTATTGACAACAGAAAGTGACTTTGTCAGAGTTTGTACACTTTTGTGTCCACAGGTGTAAAAGGTAGCAATTAAATGCCTGTGATAAATGTTGATCATTTTTTGTATTATTTTACAGGTAGTTACTTGTACCTGGAACGGTAAATACCCTACCAAAATTTTATTAAAGGTAGGCATGACTGGTTGGCAGATGGTCAGACAGAACTCATTTGAGTGGCAGTGTGAAAAAAAAAACTTACCTTCTGACATCCACGCAGTATGATCAGAGTCTTCATTGTCCGCATGAAGAAACTTTGCATCTTTGGCCATCCAAAATGCACCCAGTGAAGATTCTGATCAGACTGTACAAATATAGGAAAATAGAATGCGACACTTCATGCAGATTGTCTTAGGAGACGGTTTGCATGAAGTGTCGTGTCTATTTTCTAGGAAAAGTAAGATATATACAGTGAACCCTCGTTACAACTTCATGTACAACATTTGTTTCCAAAGAATTTGCCATTAAAATGAATTTGCGGTTTTAAAGAATACCAAATAGGCAGGGCCCAGTTGTTCAAAGCATCGTTAGCTTAACGAGCTCTTTAAGGGTCATTTCGTTAACTGTTTTAGCGGATTCAATACACAATATTCTGATATTTTTTGCTGAAAAAATGTGAGTAGCTTTTGCACTGCAAAAGCTACTCACATTTTTTCAGCAAAAGATTTCAGCATATTTGCATATCACTCGATGTAAATTTTAACGAATCGTTAACTACAATGTCGTTAGCTTTGAACAACTGGGCCCAGATTGATATGTAAGAAAAGTCTTTGTTATGTTCTTATTTCATCATAGAACAGATGTTTTGGATATTTGTTAGAATCACCTCACTGAGGTGATTCTAACAAATGTCCAAAACATGTTTCTTTAAATTATTAAGTAAAATTTTCTTGCATAATTTGTGACTAATTGTTACCTCTTAAGTGAAGGTTACGTGACAGTCAAATTGTCATTATAATGAGTTTGGTTGTTGTATCGAATGTCGGTATAAAGAGGGTTGTCTGTATCTTCAGTTTGTCCTCTGCTGAATTTTTCGTAGCAGTATAAGTGTTAAAGACCAAGATCAGCTTGTGCCTCTGTGTGACATGCAGCATTATAAAGGCCTTCAGTTTGTGTTATGAGAATCAGCAAAAGTGAGTGGGAGTGGAATAGGTGGCACATGCTTACCTGGGTCTTTGTTATTTACTTACAATATAATGGAAGCTTATGTGCTTTCTCCAAACTATGTGATTTTTTGTTAGTGTATGTTTGTCTTATTTCAGAGCTCCAGATAAGACACTTTTTAAAATGAGGTTTGCATATTTTTATTTCTCCATGAAAACATACATTGTGGGTACTCATTAGAAGTGCCTCTCCTGAGGCGCTTCTCATGAGTACCCACAGTGTATGTTTTTCATGGAGGGTAAGGTGCTTCTTATAAGTACCATATTATTCGTTTTCAGGGAGAAGTAAGAAAAAAAAAATATGGATCTTCTCATCTGGGGCTTTGTATATTATTCTTCATAAGACAGCTAGCAAGAACATGGCTAGTATTAAACGGGCTGCGCCATGCGAAAACATGTCTTAGGCCATAAGCTGACAGTGATGGCCCAGATCAGCCTGTAGATCTGATCAGAGCCTTCACTGCCTTCTAACACAGTCACAGGCCTCCTAGCAAAACCTTTAACCCTTGTCCTGCTGAATAAATTAAAATGCCACGTCCACTTTTAATTTTTGGCCAATCAGATTACTTGATCCAGAGTGTTGCTATAAATTCACATACTTAATGGCAAACAGTGCAGATCCAGATCATTTGGCTTCTTCAAAAGCCAACTGATCTGGATCTACACTGTTTGCAAAGGCAGGGTATATCCAGGTTCAGCAGGACAAGGGTTAATAACCTTTAATTTTGTGTTAATTTTAACAAAACCTATTTAACCTTTGTTTTACTCATAAAACCTCTAAAAAGCCTTCATTTTAATACAAAAATATATATATTTTTGCAGAAAGGGCTTCTGAATTTTTTTATGGCAGATGTTGTTTTCTAGTGCTTATAAATGTTTTGAAAATGCATTCTTTGAACATCTGGGCCCAGTTGTTCAAAGCGTCGTTAGCTTAACGAGCTCGTTAAGGGTCATTTCGTTAACGGTTTTAGGGGATTCAATATACAATATTCTGATATTTTTTGCTGAAAAAATGTGAGTAGCTTTTGCAGTGCAAAAGCTACTCACATTTTTTCAGCAAAAAATTTCAGTATATTTGCGTATCACTTGATGTAAATTTTAATGAATCGTTAACTAACGACGTCGTTAGCTTTGAACAACTGGGCCCTGGTAGTTATCTGGCTGGGTCGTGGAACTGCAAATAGGTGTTGCGGTACAAATAGATCAGGAAAAAGTTTTATTGACCCAGGTATTGTAATTAAATTACTTGATGACAACAAAAATATATGGTAAAGAATCTTGGGTATTTAGAAGAAAATGGCTTGAAATGTGATGAAAGTTAGTAGAGAAGACGTTTATTTAACCTATATTTTTGTTGAAAAACCTGTAAAAAACCTCTAAATATTTGGTAAAAGGAATCTTTATAAAAACCTTTACTTTACAAATGGGCCACTAGGAGGCCTGGAATCATTGTATAGTACAGAATATACTAATGGAGAGCAAAGGTCCGGAAGATGTTCTGAATCTGTGTATTTTATTTTGTGGATGTTCAAAGGTACTTTTCCTTGACGCAGCCCAAACATTTGGTCCTATGTGAATGAGCAAAAGGTGTAGGTTGGTAGATTGGTAAGGGCTGATATATTTTTATGGTCTCCTCACCAGTAAGGTAAAGCAGATGTGCTATGGGTTAAAATTTCAGCAGACTACAATTTGAAATATTTTTTCTTATTTTTCCCAGAAAATAGACTTTGACATTACATGCAAATTGCCTCCTTTGGAGACAATTTGCTTGTAATGTCAAAGCCTATTTTCTGGGGGAAAAAAAATCGAAAAAAATCATCAATTTTTTGTCTGCTGAAATTGCACAGATAGTGGTAAAGTTTAACAATATTGTTACATGTGGTTGTTTTCCATTTGAAATTGCAGTTTTATATAAAAAAAATAAATGACATGCGTAGCTTTAGATAAGAAAGGTATCAAATATTTTTTTTCTTACTTCTCCATGAACTCATAATTGTGGCTACTCATTAGAATCTTCATAGCAAGATGGTTCTAATGAGTATCCACAACAGGTGCTTTCTTTGAGAAATAAGAAAAATATATGTACCCAGGAGTCTCATTATAACACTGTTCATTATAATGATATTTTGGATGGAACGTCATCATGGTTCTCAAAATTCTTTTTTTTTACCTTATAGTAGGCTATCTTCTGAGCTCCAGGTAAGGCTCTGTATAGTGTTATAGAGGGACTGCAAAAGCTACTCACATTTTTTCAGCAAAAAATTTCAGCATATTTGCATATCACACAATGTAAATTTTAACGAATCGTCAACTAACAACATCGTTAGCTTTGAAGAACTGGGCCCAGCCTATAATGTTGTATCAAAGACTGTAACTCTTCTGTATCTATGCACTGGCTAATATAGCTCTCTATTAACAGATATTATATAATTCCAGAAGAGAGGGGATAAATATTTTTGTTGTTTCTCCATGTAAACATAAGTTGTGGGTACTCATCAGAAGCGCCTCGGAAAGGCGCTTTTTGTGAGTACCACAACAGATGTTTTCATGGAGAAATAAGAAAACTGTCAATATGTTTCTGACTGAAAAAGCTCCTTATCTGGAGCTGTGATATTAACATATAACCCCTAAATATTCAGACATCTTTACGATGTATTATTATTATCATTATTTTTATTATTGTACATAGATCTAGTCCAGGGCCCAGTTGTTCAAAGCATCGTTAGATTAACAAGCTTGTAAGTGGTCAAAATATTAACTGTTCTAGTAAGTACAGTATCAAATTCACAGGTATTTTTGCTGAAAAAATGTGTGTAGCTTTTGCATGTGCAAAAGCTACTCACATTTTTTCAGCAAAAATATTAGCCTATATGCCATGTTTAATGATCAAAGTTTTAACGATACGTTAACTAACAACATCGTTAGTTTTGAACAACTGGGCCCAGATGTTGTTTTTTTGTTGTTCAAAATGTGTTGACATTTTTCTTATTTCTCCACAAAAATATATGTTGTGATACTCATTAGAAGTACCTTGCTAAGACACTTCTAATGAGTACACACAATGTATGTTTTCTTGGAGAAATAAGACAAATATTTATCTAGGTTCTCCTCATATCTGGAGCTATATATTTAAAATAAGGAAAGGAAGAGGCTGTCTTTTTAACAAGTGGTATTTAGTGATACATCACAACCTCTTTATAACACTATTGTAGGGGTCCATAGCCGTGTTAAACAACCGTGTTATATCCAAACAAAGATGTATAGATTATATTGAAAAATGACCATTTATGGTCATTTTTCAATATAATCGATACATTTTTGGGATCCATCTTTGAATCGTGTTATATCCAAAACCGTGTTATAACAAACCGTGTTATAAAGAGATTGTAGTGTAATTCTTGAGTATTTTTTTTCTATTTCTTAAAAAACCAACAACATAACAAAAAAACCTTGGTACTCCTCAGGGAGGTCTTATTGATGAGTACACACAACAAATTTTTGTAGAGAACTGAAGAAAATAATCCCAGAAATATCATCAAGTTCTCCTCACCATGTCTTCGGTAAGCAGTCCCAATACTTAATTATATATAATGTACCCCTTATTTACCCTGAGTCTTGAGACATCTTATCTTCTTACCATACTTGTTCTAAAATTTGAAATAGTCCATTCTACTACCTGTTGATGTGTCTAAAATATTGCTGTATGTATTGCAAACTGTGTAGATCCTGATCTGGGTCTACTCTGTTTGCAAAGGCCTATCTTTTCCAATACTTAGGGTTATTATGATAGTATTCACACAGCCCGGTTAAGTCTTAAAAGTGTCAATCACAACTGCGGCAGACAACATTTAGATTTTTTTTATGGAAAATAAGACTAGACATTTTATGTGAATCATCTGCTGGGCAGTTGATTCACTTGAAATGTCAAGCCTTATTTTTTCAGAAAAATAAAAGTTTAGAATGCTGTCTGCTACAATTTTGCTAGGCACTTTAAGGGCTGATTATCTGTTTGACAGTGTGGAATAGTTTGGGAGTTGTTGAGTGGGTGGAAATGCTGTAAATATCTCTAAAGGAGCCAAAACTTGAGAAAAGGGTCAGTATGTCATGTGAGATAGTAAAATCCCAACTCATTCTACACATCCATGGTCTGATTAGAGCTGTATCTGTTTTCCAGTTGCAGTTCACCCTCTTTATCTCAAACTTCAAGGAAACAGAACTTTTGGTTTGAGATTAAAGGAATTGATACGTAAAGATCATATGGAACACTAAAGCATTATTGTGCTTTATTTAGTTTGACTTGAGCAGGAGTTTGAGTTATCAGTGTTTGAGATAATGAGAGTCAACTGTATTCTGCTTCATTGTAATCTGATGGCAAAAGCCCTGATCAGATTAAGTAAATGTGCACTCTGATTTGGGCCTTTATTGTTCATTTATGAGATAAGGGCTCATTTCTCCTGTCACCGGCTAAACTGTAAATGCTATTAAAAATTAGGTATATCGATTGCCATTTTATTAATCATAAATTGTTTTATATTAGTTGTCATAGATTCAAATGAGCTCTTCAAAGTCTTAATAAAACCAAATCAGTATCTTGAGTGACTTTGTTCTTTCAGTCCACTGGACCGAGTTACATAGCTCAGTCCGTAGCACATCTGACTGCAGATCAAGGGATCGTGAGTTTGATTCCCAACTCGGCCACATAATTTTCATGGAGATTGATAATCACTTACATGGATTAGTTCCAGGAGAAGTTTGACCAGGAGCTTATTAACCATTCTCTTGCTGAACACGACATGCCCTGTCTTAGCAAACAGTGTAGATGCAGATCAGTTGGCTTCTGAAGAAGCCAACTGATCTGGATCTGCACTGTTTGTCATTAAATATGTGGATTTCTAGCAAAAACCCAGATCAAGTAATCTGATTGGCTGGAAATTAGAAGTGGGCGGGGCATCTTAATTTATTCAGCATGACAAGGGTGAGCACCGCTTTTAGCTGGCCTGTAGGAAAGTACAGGTAGAGCTATAACAGTCACCACGGCGTCGGCATTAGTTAAAGGTTTTCAGTTTTTTAAAGCTTTATCTCCTGAATCCCTAGATGGACGTAGTTCATACTTTCCCTGATATTAGATACTGTTCTGAAACTGTACCATCCGGACCCATATGAGTAACCTTAAGATAATGGACTTCGAAAAAAAATTATGTTAAAGTTTTGGTTAAAGTTTTTAGAGACAGCGCGATTCAGGCAGGCTACGCAGTATTGCGACTGCTCTTATACAATCTCAGATACATCACCAGTTTAATCCTTGCCATGCTGAATAAATTAAGATGCCATGCGGATTCTAATTTTCAGCCAGTCAGATTACTTGATCCAGGCTGCTGTTATAAATTCAAATACTTAATTGCAAAACAGTGCACTGTTTGCAAGGGAGGGCATATCCCTGTTCAGCAGGGCCAGGGTTAAAAGGAATTTATATGATTTCAAGCAAGGCAACCCCGTCAGGAATGATTTTTTTCGCCTTCTGAAAAGGTGTCTAAACGGAGCAAATTCTTTCCCTTCAGAGTAGATCCCTTCTGAGACTTAGTATAAGGGAAGGCAAACAGTCAAATAAGTTATCTTTCTATTACAAAATCGTGGAAAATCTAGCAAGTGTATTCAGTTCAGTTAGGCCAAATGTACTTTTCCAGTGTTAATGATAAGTATGGTAAGGAATTTTAGAGTACAATATTAACCCATTTTAATCCATCTGATCAGGGTCTACACTTTACATTAAATATAAGAATTTCTATAAAACAGTAATAACAAGAGGCCCATGGGCTAAGATTTGCTCACATGAGCAAAAACAGCAATTTTATAGCTGTCAGTGCCATGCAACAGTCTTCCACTATTGCTATGCCAACTAGGACTCAAATTTGACCATGCTGTAAAAAGGTCAGCCTAGGATCACCATTTGAACAAACTTGATGGACCTTGAGTCCTGAAGCTATATACAAAGATTCAGCCTCAAAACCTTTCTTGGTTTTGGAGAAGGTGTTTTAGCGCATCTGAGCCAAAGGCTCAGGATGAGCTATTGTGATCACTCCTAGTTCGTCGTCCACTGTCCATATCCAACTGTCGGTCTGTTCATACCTTTGAAGACTTCTCCCCTGAAATCCCTTAGTCAAATTCCTTCAAACTTCAAGTGCCTTCTGTTTAAGGGGATATGGTCCTTTAATTTAGATGTGGTATATGGTAAAAAAACTTAAAAATCTCAAAATATATTAAAGACTAATGGCTGAAGCTTACTATGTATGATTAAAGTAGTAAAACATTTCAATTACAAACAAAAGGGGTTATCTGCCCTTGCCCCTGGGCTATATATGTGTAAAAAAGTGTTAAATATTTAAATGTTATCTTCTGTGAAACCATTTAACCATTTTTCACAGGATTTCACGAGGCCTGTTCAAGGGTTATTGACAATTTGTTCAAATGGTTCTGCATCACTGAACAAGATGGCCACCATGCCCATATATGGTAAAAACACTTAAAATCTTCTTCTTTAGAACCAAGAAAGCTTTGGGTCTTGGTACATAGGTCTACCAAGTTTGTTCAAATTATGTAGGATGACCTTTGACCTTTTTAACAGCAAATTTGAGTCCCTATACATTTGTATGGGGAAAGTGTTGAAAAATCATTCTCTCAAACGGTATTAAAGACTAATAGCTGAAATTCACCATGTATGATTAGTTTAACTTTTATATTATTTGTATACATATAACATTACAGTTTACAACGTGACATGACAAAACATCAATACATACAAATGGGATCCAGAAGAAAGTCGTTTGACTTTTTTAAATCTGTATCCCAGTTTTTTTTTTTTTAGTTTAACTTTATGATTAAAGTAGTAAACATTTCAGTTACTCTTTCCCTTGGGCTATATAGGTATGAATTTGTATATAAATTTGTGTAAGCTTTAAAAGTCTTCCAATTTTCACCAAAGTTCATATGGGACCTTCTGTTTAAGGGAAATTGATAATTTATAGAAATGGTCACGATCCGTTAATTAAGATGGCCGACATGCCGATATATGGTGAAAAACACTTAATAATCTTCTTCAGAACCCAGAAAGCTTTAAGGCTGAGTCTTGGACTCTTGGTAATAGCATTGGGGACTCAAGGTCTAACAAGTTTGTTCAAATGATGATGACCTTTGATCTTTTTACTGCAAGGTTTTATTGGCTCCCAAAACATTTGTATGGGGAAAGTGTTGAAAAACCCTTTTCTCAAAATGTATTAACAACTTATGGCTGCAGCTTACCATGTATGATGTAAATAGTAAAACATTTCAGTTACAATTAACTTTTTGTCCCCTGGGAGTTATCCCCCTTGCCCCTGGACTATATGCGTGTAAAAAATTGTGCAATCTTTAAACATGTTCTCTGAAACCATTTGACCAATTTTCACCAGATTTCACATGGGGTCTTCTGTCGAAAGGTTATTGAAAATTTGTTCAAATGGTTCTGCATCACTGACAAGATGGCCACCTTGCCATATATAGTAAAACACTTAAAAATATTTTTCTCTAGAACCAAGAAAGCTTAGAATTACAAAGAATGATTAAAGTAGTAAAACATTTTAATAACAAATCAAAATTTGTCACCAGGGGGTTATCTACCTTTGCACCTGGACTATATACATGTATAAAAGTGTGTAATCTTTAAAAGTGATCTTAGCTGAAACCACTTACCCAATTTCACCAGACCACATGGGTCCTTCTGTCAAAGGGGTATTGACATTTTGATCAAATATTTCCGCATCATTGAACAAGATGACCACCATGCCCATATATAGTAATTAAAACACACTTAAAATCTTAGCCAGAACCAAGAAAGCTTTGGGGCTGAATCTTGGTATATAGCATTGGAGACTCTAGGTCTACCAAGTTTGGTCAAATGATGATCCTAGGATGACCTTTGACTTTTTTATGGCAAGGTCAAACTTGCCTCCCCCAACATTTGAAGGGGAAAATATTGAAAAACCATTTTCCCAAAATGTATGAAAGACAAATGACTGAAACCTACAATGTATGATTAAAGTAGTAAAACTTTTCAGTCACAATAAAATTTTGTCACCCGGGGGTTATCTGCCCTTGCCCCTGGGCTATATACATCTATATAATCATGTAATCTTAAATTGTCTGAAACTGAATAATCAATTTTCAATTGATCATTTTTTCATTACACATGTGGCCTTTCGAAGGGGTATTGATAATTTGTTCAAATGATCTTGGGCACCATGCCCATATCTGGGGGAAAAAAAAAAAAAAAAAGAAAAACACTTAAAACTCTTCTACTGCATAAACAAGAAAGCTTTGAAGCTGAATCTCTATATAGCATAAAATATAACATATAAAACATGTGGCCTTTCGAAGGGGTATTGATAATTTGTTTAAATGATCTCGACCTACATGCCCATATCTGGTAAAAAAGAAAAAAACAACAACAACAACAACAAAAAAAAACAAACAAAAAAAACACTTAACCCTTAAAATGTAAAAAAAGCCTGCATCTGAAAATGTCGTCTGTTTATGTTGTCTGCTGAATATTCTTGCAAACTTTTCAAACCTATTTTTGCATACCAGCAAACAGTGTGGACCCAGATCAGTGTGGACCCTAAAGGAGCAGTCTGATCTGGGTCCATACTGTTTGCAGAAATGACTTAAAATCACAAGCAGATGACAAAGCAGATGACAATTGTTGTGATTGGCAGTTTAAGGGTTAAAACTCTTCTACTGCATAAACAAGAAAGTTTTGAAGCTGAATCCCTATGAGGACTCAAGATCTACCAAGTTTGTTCAAAAGATGATCCTATGATGACCTTTGACCTTTTTATAGCATAGTCAAATTTGTGTCCTAGTTGCTTTAGCAATACTGGAAGAATGTTGCATGGCATCTGCAGATATGCAATAGCTGTTTTAGTTAAGTGCACGAATCGTGGCCCATGGGCCTCTTGTTTACGATATATGGACATGGTGGCCATATTGTTCAATAGAACAAAACCATTTGAATAAATTGTCGATACCTCTTTAGCAGAAATGTGAAATCTAGTGATATAGATCAAGCGATTTCAGAGAAGCAGATGTTTAAAGATTACACAATTTTATATATGTCTTAAAATTTAGCCCAGGATCAAGGGCGGATAACCCCTGGGGAATAAAATTTTGATTGTAACTAAGAAGTTTTATTATCTGAAGCATACATAGTAAGTTTCAGCCATTAGTCTTCAACACATTTTGAGAAAATGACTTTTCAACGTTTCCCCCCCAAAAATGTATGGGGAAGCAAATTTGATCTTGCCATAAACAGATCAAAGGTCATCCTAGGACCACCATTTCAAGAAAATTGGTAGAGCTTAGTCCCCAATGCTATATACCAAGATTCAACCTCCAAGCTTTTTTTAGCTCTGGGGGAGAAGATTTTTAGTGTTTTTACCATATATGTTTTACCATATGGCATGTCGGCCATTTTGTCCAATGGTGCGAAACAATATGAACAAATTATCGATACCCCGCTGAAAAAAAGATCCATGCAAAAGCTGGTGAAAATTGGTCAAGTGGTTTCAGAGAAGAAGACCTTTAAAGATTACACAAGTTTTACATGTATATAGCATAGGGGCAAGTGCAGATAACCCATGAGGGACAAACTTTTGATGGTAGCTGAAAAGTTTTACTACTTTTAAGTCTTATCAAAGTCATACATTGTAAGTTTCAGCCATTCGTCTTTAATACATTTTGAGAAATGATTTTTCAACATTACTCCCATACAAATGCATAGAGACGCAAACTTGACCTTGCCGTTAAAAGGTCAAAGGGTCAACCTGCGATGATCATTTGATCATTGGAAAATTCAATCTTTCTAAAGAACGTTTCTGCTTTCCGTTTGTGCCTCATAATAAATCTGTCGTTTTTATAACGTCACAAAATTGACATGGTTTTTACGTTTTTGACATCATTATTTATCTGCATAAAAGTACATGTTTTTTTGCAATAACTTTACCCGGAACTGACATCTTAAATTTATTTCTACACCAAAATGTTTGTAAGAACATGCCCTACGAATTGATATAAGTTGCGTTTTGCACATATGTTCAGAAAATAAGTTATCGCCAGAAAAGTAAATTCTGGAAAAATTATGAATTCCTACCTTATTCACATTTAAAGGTAAATTGCGCGAAATCTAGCTCGAAGACAATATTATTTTTTTTTTAAATTATTTTTAAGCCAATTCAATTCTGAAGATATTTATAAATAAAAAATGGTAGGTGGCCGAACTAATTTTTTCATAAAAAGAGATTTTATAACCCCACCCCTGACTTGCTAACGTCCATTTTACGTCGGTTTCACGGTTGACGTTAACGTAATATATAGTAGCTCTCATTATTCCGTTAATGAGACGCTACGTATACGACACAACCTTGTACAAAATTGTGTACAGTTGCAAAATTACAATTTCTAAAAAAAAAAAAAAAAAGACCAAGGCCTTCGCGCAAGCTAATGAGGACCTTCGTTGTCCGCATATAGAAGCAATGACTTTTGTATATTAATGTATTAATATATAACATGAGTCACAGCCAACACTCCGAGAGCCTTAACAAACGAAATACCTTTTCCACCAGTCTAGAAACTTATGATTATCCATAGCGCTTGTTTTGTGATAGTAAGTCATAACACTTACCCTTCTTCAATTCAGCTGGACACCACCACAAAATACACAAAAATAACAACTGAGCCTGTCCACGACAAACAAACAATTTGGTCTGTGTGCCATGTGAAGACTCTGATCAAATTGAGCATCCTGATAGTCTGATCTCTCTTTGCTGTGAGCAATGGGTACCTAAGGGCCCAACTTGATTTCATGCGGATATTGAAGATGTTGATAAGTCTGGGCGGATGCCCAGGTTAATCTGTCTTAGGCTGGGCGCCCGTGAAATTATTGGTTCTGTCAAGCGGTGGCTCAATTCATTTCATGATATACATCAAACTGTTTTATCGAACAAACATAATTTTTGAAAAAATCTAAATCTTGAAATGTGGCGAGAATCCATATAATCGTTTGATCAATTAGTGGATTTTTTCCACTCAGTAACTGGACAACCTGCCGATAAGACTAACTGATCGCGCCTCAAATGACCTAAATTATGCTGAAGGATCTTAAAACCTAATTACGAACAAACAAGGTATAAGTAATCATACTTTATTTCTTTGTTTTCAACTTTTTGTTTTGATACAACCATTAAGCTCTAATATTCAACTGAATTATAATGTGTCACTGCCCTGTGATCCAGCACCGACGTATCCTAGATATGTGACTGTGTTTCCTGGCTACGTTAAAAATCTGCGTGATTGAACGAATGACCGGGCACTATTTCATGACATTCTACACTAGTTGTAAATTAAGATAAAAACTGAATATGAGGTATTCTGTCCAACAAAGCATTGGGTCAAATCTGCTGATTAATTGAGTGACTGACTCAGCACTGCCTCGATCTATGTGACTCAGTTGCCTGGCAGCGTTAAAACATCTGATTGATTGATTGACCCAGCACTATTTTATGACATTCCGTATTATAATACATTTTGTAGTAGTATGAATATGAAGTATTCTTTACCGACACCTTGGGTCATATACAGACGAGACATTTCTAACAGAGGTAATTTTGATAGAAAGAAAGTCACAGGAACCTTATTTTTGTTTCAAACTGATTTCCCCAGACTGTTGTTTTGATAATTATATGGTCTGTAAAATTAAAGCACTATTAAAATGATAATATTTTTATTTCTACTGACTTAACTTGGCTACGTGGCCTGGTTAGAAATCTACTTACTTACACAATGTTTTCATAATACTTTATTGCAAAGTCCTCGAAAGCATTTTATAGCAAACTTAGGGTAGCTTAATTTCATTTGGAAATATTATTTTCAGACGACAAAAAGGTAGTTATTTAAAAATTTGCTCCATTACGAACCTTTAAGATCTCTTCCGAAAGGCTGGAGAAGTCCGTGATCGAACTCACGATCCCTAATAAGCTTACCAACTACACCACGAAGATTTCTAGGCTCTCTTTAACCAAGTTTTTTTTGTCAGACAGATTTCTGCCACTAAAGGACAACGCATGTGGGGCAGTCGTACAGTGTAGGCAAACACACTCCATTTTGAAATGCATTATCTATGTCATATTATCATCGACTCTGAATGAAATCCCGAACATTTTATGGTAAATACTGGCAACTGGTTACAAGTTCAGTTACCGTAAATTTCGCGGTGCCTGTAGATTATTCACAGGATTAATCACGAATTGCAGGGCAGAGTAGGGCAAGTCAGGTAACGTAGAACACGGTAGGGGTGTGAGCTACCTCACCGTATCTGAAGCTTACCAATCCTTACCCCATCCTCGAGGTATTTCGGCCTCGGTGGCTCACTTGGATGCGCGTCCGACTGGTGATTAGGCGGTTGCGGTTCGAACCCCGCCGGGTCGGCAACACTCTTTCGTGGAGATTGATCATGAAATATTTTCTACTGTCATTCTCTCCATTCGGCAGTTGCCATTTTCTGGCGAAAGAATAAGCACCCAACTGGTTAATCGTTCAGAGGACTAAGCCTGCCCAGTATAAGTGCGATTTAGTAAACTGACCGCGCTCGTCATTACATTATTGGGTTGACTGGCCCGTAAAACCCTAACACAAGCAAACAAAACGTGGTAATTCCTTCAAAAAATCTACCGGCGCCTGTAAAAGTTGCGGTTAATGCGCCGGCAGCCGGTATCTGTTGCCAGAAAGTAAAATGAACGTTTTTTTTTTACAGTGTACAATGAATATAGACTCTTACCCACAAATGGGATAGAAAATATTTGAAATGTACGGCCAAAGTTGAGAATTGGAATGCTGATGCTGTTCGTACCAAGAGCTGTCTTTATACTGACGGCATATGCTCCACGTTTCTGGAAAATCGTCTTTTTCTTCAAAGTTCGAGACGTGACCAGTGGACTCAACTCTCCACATAAATACTTAAAAATAATCGACTACACAATTCATAATACTGCTCCCTAATTATATCTCAGAAATGCAACTCTTTTCCACATGCTGAACTGTCGACCTGAAGTATTCTATGTCTATTACTCTTCGCCCTTTTATAGATGGCTCCTCTGTGGTATTTTTTTGTTTGATTCCCTAAGTTACTTAGCCGGTTTATTGTTTTCATTGACGTAAACCGACCTTTCACTCTTACTGGGACTGTAGGTGACGTTTTGTCCACCATCTTGACGCTTTGTGACGTCATGACATTTTACGTCAAAGGTTCATGACGTACTAACGTACAGGATAAAGTCGCAAGGCGGAAATGGAAAGCAAGTTGAGTTGAAAGACTAGAGTTATTGCTCAGTCGCGCAGTGGTTAACAGGTTGGACTATTATTCCGTTTGACAGGGTTCGATTCGCTGTTCAGCTCCACGAGCAAATTTTCTTTAGCGAAGTTCACATGCCTTGCAATCCTTTTAATCATTTTTGTTGAAGCTGTGGCTGTTGATATTTAATATAAACTATATTAGGGACTAAAGGTTCACTGTCATAACATCTCAGGATAATGCTAAAAACAACTGCACGGCATGTCACATATGACAAAAAACTTGCTCGTGTGAATATAGCCGAGTCGGTAAATTACTACTGAAGTGGGCTAGGCTGCAAATATTGCTAGTCAATAAACTCGCAGCCGCATGAGCCCTACATTTGGATAAAATATAACGGAGAACATACATATACACTGATTGGCGATTTTTAATGGAACTCTTGGGCATTTTAATAATCTCGAAAACATACTTATATAATTCTGACCCCCTTAAACCCTACTTTTATATAGTAAAACTGGGGTTTACAGGGGTATAAATTAATTTTCTTTATTTTGCTCAAAAACATAGATTGTGGGTACTCGTTAGAACCGCCTCGTCGAGGCGGTTCTAAGGAGTACCCTAAACTATGTTCTGAGCAGAAATATAAAAAATATCAGAGTTTTTATCTGAAAAAAAAAAAAAATGTTTTTGGTGATGAAATTTTCCATATATTTGAATAGGCGTGTTTTCGTAATGTATACAGGCCGCAAGGGTTGATCGAGTTTTTGTTTTCTTTTTTTTTTTTTTTTTTTTTTTTGTTTTTTTTTTTTTTTTGTTTGGTTTCTTTCTTTGGTTGCCTCGATTTTGACGGGCCTGCTGGGACGAGAAATCAAGATTTTTTTTTCAGCATAACAGGTACCTGTCCGGATTCTAAAAACACATTTGGATGAATGAAATCAGCGTCTCTGATTTATTCGCCTTTTAAACTTTCTTTTATATTCCATAACACAATAATGAGAGCTACCATATATTACATTAACGTCAACCGTGAAACCGACATAAAACTGACGTTAGCACGTCAGGGGGTAGGGTTATAAAATCTCATTTCTGAAAAAAATTGTTCGGTGACCTACTATTTATTATTTATAAATCTCTACCGAATTGAATTGGCTTGAAAATAATTAAAAAAATTAATATTGTCTTCGAGCTAGATTTCGCGCAATTTAGCTTTAAATGTGAAAAAGGTAGGAATTAATACTTTTTCCAGAATTTACTTTTCTGTCGATAACTTATTTTCTGAACATATGTGCAAAACGCAACATATCAATTCGTAGGGCATATTCTTACAAACATTTTGGTGTAAAAATAAATTAAGAATGTCAATTCCTTATAAAATTATTGCAAAAAAAACATGTACTTTTATGCAGATACATAATGACGTCAAAAACGCCAAAACCATGTCGATTTCGTGACGTTATAAAAACGACAGATTTATTATGAGGTACAAACGGAAAGCAGAAACGTTCTTTAGAAAGACTGATTTTTCCACTGATGTACAGTTTTTGTCTCTAACCGCAATTTTGAGTTTTGTTGTCTTCTACCTTAAGTGTTTGGTTTAAACATATTTTATTCCATAAGTTTACAAATTAATACAGGCCAATACAGTCTGATCAGGGTAATAGTATGAGAGGGGCTCCTCTTCCTAAAAAGCTTGTGTTTCGTTTCGGCAAGCGAAAATTAGAAAGAGGAGACAAAAAGGCATGAAAGATGTAAGAAAGGTTTACATGTAAATTAATAATACTTTTCTTTTGCAGAGATGGCGGTACTAATATATACATATTTCGATCTCTTGCAGATTATGACCTTTTACAGCTCTCTATACGCATACAGTTAACACATGAGCTTACTATTACTATGAGAAATAGACCGGTCCAAAGAGTTGTGCCAGAAGAGTCCACTTGACGTAAATGAGTGAATGTATGATGTAAAATGACAACTATTTGTGAACAGTGGAAACTGATCAGAAGCCGCATTCCGCATTCATGTATACATGTAGAAAAATGACCGTAAATGGTCATGTATTTTTTAGCATCTCCCTATGGAATTAATAAAAAAAATGTCACCCTCAGGCCTAAGAAGATTTTGTATAGGAGTTGAGGTATAATAATTTAACCCTTAAGATACCAAGAAAACCTGCATCTGAAATTGTCTGTTTATGTCGTCTGCTGAATATTCTTGCAAACTTTTCAAAACTATTTTGCATACAGGCAAACATGTGGACCCTGATCAGACTTCTCCTAGAGGAGAAGTCTGATCTGGGTCCACACTGTTTGTAAAAATGACTTTTAAAATCACAAGCAGATGACAAAGCAGACGACAATTATTGTGATTGGCAGTTTAAGGGTTAAACTATCTGATTTCCAAAACCATGCTATTAGTTTCAACAGTCTACTGGTCTTTGAGCAGATAAAGGTCATATTTTCCATGTGCACCAACTCTATAATTAGCATTCTGGCCGCTATCCCATTTAACGTATACTTGCTTGGTGGACTTGTCACCTCCATACCAACGCATGACCGTACCCGCTGTTGGAGGATCACCATCCTGAAGTGAAAAGTTTGTGTAGGTATTTCAATACTAACCGCGCCATGCGAAAATGGGTCTTCGGGCATATATGCGGACAGCGAAAGCGGGGAAAACTGTCAGCAAACACGCCTGTTCAAATATATAGAACATTTCACCTCCAAAAAATCAAAATTTTCAGATAAAAAACTCTGATATCTTTTCATAGTTCTGCTCAAAACATAAATTGTGGGTACTCATTAGAACCGCCTCAACGAGGCGGTTCTAACGGGTACCCACAATCAATTTGTTTTTGAGCAGAAATAAGAAAATAATGTATACCCCTGTAAACCCCAGTTTTACTATATAAAGGTGGGGTTTAAGGGGGTCAAAATTATGTAGGCATGTTTTCGTGATGCGTAGCATTAATAGGACTGTATGTCCCCGCTGGGAAGTATATTGAGTTTACATTTTGATCTTAAAAAATCTATGTGCTTATTTGCAGAAATAAATGTAATCTACGCGTATGAAAAATATTAGAATTTTTATCTAAAAACTTTCAGATTTTGGTGGTGAAATTTTCAAAATATTTGAATAGGCGTATTTTCGTAATGAATGGAAGTCTATACAGTACTTCTAAGACTAAAGGTTTCACCCTAGTGCACATGGAGTTCACTATGTTCAGACATGGTATTCATTAATAGTGAAACTCAGAGTGGACTACAGTGCACTACAAAGTCTTAATTTGTTAACACAGTGTGCACTCCATGTCTTCCTACAAATGTATGGTCTGTCAAACTTCCAGTTCAGATAAATAAAGAACATGGTCTGTACGGGTACTCTTTAGAATGAATGAATGAATGAATGAATGAATGAATATTATATTATATTATATTATATTATTTTATATTATATTAACAGATAATTCAATATGATTTTGAAATGAAGATCAATAGTTTACCCTAAGAAAACAAAATTAATTATCAATAAAAAAAGTGATATATTTAGTGAACGATAATTTAATATGATTTTAAAATGAAGAGTAATAGTTAATCTAAGAAAACAAATCAATTAATTAAGGTTGTATTTAGTTAAAGATAATTCAGGACAATTTTTAATGAAAAATAATGATTATTTTGACTGAACAAAACAAATGAGAAAATTTAATTAAATGTAAGTAATTTGAAAAGACAGAAATGCATGAATAAAAAAATGAATATTTTATGATAATCATAGGAAAGAAAGAAAGAAAGAAAGAAAGAAAGAAGCATATGTTTATGAATACAGAGGAAAGACCTATGTCATCCCCTTCTTAACATCAAAGAGCATTCTGCATACCTCCGTCATTAAATTAGGTTATCGTTAGACATTTGTTTGTACAGTACCGTATTCGATCTTATTACCGCACTGTGCGCCTAGGTTTTTTCAAAATTACTAGGAAAACTTTACGGTAAAATATGTATCTACCTACTAGGGATACACTTTTTAAAAAGATCAGTAAATGACTTTTTTGATGATTTTTATGCAATTTGTTTTCTGATTTTCTTTATAAAAGCATATGTTGTGGGTACTCATTTGAATTGCATCGACAAGTCGATGCAGTTCAAATGGGTACCCACAACATATGCCCTTATAAAGTAAACAAAAAGTACACTGGCTGTAATCTGGAGATTACAGACTTGCTTGACTGTGCGCTTATAGGGGTATGTGCGGTAATTAAGGCGAATACGGTAATTAAAGACACATGTACCATATATGTAGTGTAAAAGAGTAAACGAAATTGCGTTACCGATGCGCGTTCGACTTGTGATCAGGAGGTCGCGGGTTCGGTCCCCGCTGGGTCTGGCAACATCATTTCGTGGAGACTGATCACGAAATATTTTCTACGATCATTCTACCCCTTCCGCTGATTCAAGAAAGGCAGTTGTCAGTTTCAGTCGTAAGAATGTGCACAAGTACTGGTTAATTGCTTAGAGGACTAAGTCTGCCCAGGAAAACGTGTGGATAAGTAAACTGTCCGCGTTCGACATAACCCTTATGCGTTGACTGTGTGCCTTAAAACCTCATCAAAAACCAAACAAGTGCATTACCTGTTGTCCCCAAGACCAATCCTTGCCCCTAACAACTCGTGATCCTATCTTTATTGCATCTTCAAGGGCTGCTCCAAATATTGGTTGAATGTCAGTCCTGGTCCCATTGTAATCTGAAAATATTTCTTTTTTCTGTGTTTTGTTTCCATGTTCAGTGAACCCATGTTACAACGACAGCATTTGTTCCCAAAGATGTTGCTTTTAAATTGATTTGCAGTTGTGAAGAATCCTTAATGAGCAGATTGATATATAAGAAAAGTTTTGTTTAATTATTATTTCCAAACAGAACACATGTTTTGAATTCTTGTTAGAATCTCCGCAATGAGGCGATTCTAACAAATACCAAACACATATATTTCTTGAAGTATTAAATACAATGTTCTTGCATAATGTCTATTTAACTATCACCTCTTGAGCAAAGGATTCGTGCCAGTAAAATTATCATTATAACGAATTTTGTCTTTGTATCGAGTGTCATTATAAAAAGGGTTGAATGTACTAGCTTGAAAATTTGCTTGACTTTTTTTGTGCATTGACTAATTTTACGAGAGTTAAGATATTTTATTGTTACTATTTTTTTTATTTCTCTTCAAAACATACTCAGTTGTTACCCATAATTAGTAGTATCTGCTTTGGTGAGAAATAAGAAAACTGTTTACCTGATACCCCATCTTATCTAGAGCCTTGAAATCATGTTATTTTACCAAGAAATATTCTAAGGAAATGTTTGCTCTTATATATATTAATTAAAGTTTTTCTGGAGAAATTAAACAATATAATTTAATTGACTGAAGGGAGCGCAGAATTATGTTGCACCATACTTCCTCTTGATTGCATTGTATTCTTAGGCATGATTATTTTTTTTTTTCTGTGTAATCAGGATTATGTGACAGAATTAAGTATTAGTTAAACTTAAGCTGGATTTGATTGAGTTGAAGTTTTACGGCCCAGTTAACCCATTCGGGTCATGTCGAGCGCGGTCAGTTTACCTATACACACTTTTTCCTGGGCAGGCTTAATCCTCTCAGCAGTTGACCACTAGACCAGTATTTTTGTACATTCTTTCACCAGAAACTGACAACTGCCCTTCTTGAATCAGCGGAGAGGGAGCGAGGTGGGGTGGGGGGAGGGGGAGTGATGGCCGTACAAAACATTTATGATATATCTCCACGAAATAAGGTTGCCAGGCCCAGCCGGGACCTAACCTGCAACTTCCTGATCACCTTTCGAACGCGCATCTGACTGAGCCACCGAGGCCGGCCAGTTTAGCTGGAGAAATTAAACAATATAATTTAAGCAACCAAAGAGAGCGCAAAATTATTTTAATGTCTCCGGGTAAAGTTTAACTCTTAAAGCTAAGCCATTTTATTAATTCAATAAGTTATCAAAATTAACCAGAAGTTCGTTTCCAAAGGCAATCCTTTTTGACATTTATTTTACTCTACTGTAGCTGGTGTTGTGCCGTGTGGCGGCCGTAAAAGGTCTCCCCGTACATCATCATAGTGCAGGTTATATTTTATTTCATTTGGGATCATTGACCCCATCCTGTTTATTTTGAAAATCGAATACGGCTTAAGCCGGCGCTAGGGGGCGTATGCAGCTTCGCAAACTACAGTGTTGCATATGAAGAGACTCAATCGAGTCTCCGATTTTCGTGATTTTGTGTGTTCTTTGTTTCCAAAGGCAATCCTGTTTGACTTTTATTATCCTTCCTCTTGGCTGCATATATTTTAGGCGTGATTTTTTTATTTGCGTAATCTAAAGTATGTGACAGAATTAATACGTGTGGTACAGCAGAACTTTTATGCAAATAAATCTATCTGTTTGAAGTGAAAGTCAGGTGTCTGAACGGTGGAAAAAGAAGGCTGTTGGAATACGGCAGAAATTTTATGCAGTTAACCCTTCTCTTGTTAAACACAACATGCCTTGTCTTAGCAAACAGTGTAGATCCAGATCAGTTGGCTTCAGAAGAAGCCAACTGATCTGGATCTGCACTGTTTGTCATTAAATATGTGAATTTCTATTAAAAATCCGGATCAAGTAATCTGATTGGCTGGAAATTTGAAGTGGGCGTGGCATCTTAATTTATTCAGCATGAGGAGGGATAAATTTATGAGTTTGAAGCATCTGGTTGGTGAAAAAAATGCTATGCTGAATTGTAATACAGGTGGTACAACATAGATTTTAAGCATTTACATTTATGAGTTTGAAGTGAAAACCAGGCGTCTGATTGGTGGAAATAGAAGGCTGAGCTGTAATACAGATGGCACGGCAGAAATTTTATGCTTTTTTATGAGTTTGAAGTGAAAAGCAGGCATCTGACTGATAAAAAAGTAAGCCGAGTTATATTATACAGGTGGTACAAAATAAATGTTAAACGATTAAATTTATGAGTTTGGAGTGAAAAGCAGGCATCTAATTGGTAAAAAAGTAGACTGAGTTGTAATACAGGTGGTAAAAAATAAATTTTAAGCAATTAAATTTATGCATGTGAAGCAAAAGCAGTCATCTGATTGGTGGAAAAAAGAGGTTGGGTTGTTATATGTCAGACGGTCAAAAGTTGTTCAGAGCTTATGTTTGTCGTGTTTATTTAAGGAGTGTTATTTTACAAATACAGTAAACCGATGGCTCGTTTATCATGGCTGATTAGAACTCGTTTTGAGTCACTAGGAAATTCTTCTGATAGCTCAAGTAAACAAAGTTTTGGGAAATTTTCTTATCTTATAATGAAAATGCATATGTTGTGTGTACTCATTAGAATCGCCTCATTGAGGCGATTCTAATGAGTACAGACAACATACCATTATTTATAGAAGATCGAAGACATCTCTAAATTATCCCAAATCGCCTCCTGACCTGGCGCTATGATTAACCCTCAGTGGCTCGAACTACTCATAGCTAGAACAAATTTCAATAGTCCAAAAGATGTTCGAGCCATTAAAGTTCTACTGTAGTTTGTTACTGCTGTCAGATAATAATTAAGTTTGTTGATGTGTTTCAGTATTGCCAAATGATTTAGCAATTAGTTATAGTGGCATCAAACCCCCGCCCCCCCCCCCCCCCCCCAAAAAAAAAAAAAAAAAAAAAACAACAACAAAAAACAACAACAAAAAAACAAAAACAAAACAACAACAACAACAACAACAAAACAACAACAAAAAACAACAACAAAACAACAACAAATAAATAAATAAATAAATAAATAAATAAAATAAATAAATAAATTAATTAAACAAACTTGGATGTCCATATGTTTCAAAATAAACTAATGGAAAAAACCGACAACTCGTGTGCATCTTTACGGTAAATGTCCTAACATTTCGAACACTTTAGTCCAAATTTTTGGGTATGGGTTTTGTTTTTTATGCAGTTGTTTCTTACAATCCTTTGTGGAACGGCAAACAGTATAGACCCTGATCAGATAGGAACAGTCTGATACTGCTCCTTCAGGAGCAGTCAGATCTGGGTCTGCATTGTTTGCATTGGCCATTTTGTCAGTTACTTTAGAGTACGAAATTTAAGGACATTTACCGTATCTGTGGTTACCCGTTCTTGGATCAGCGAGCAGGTAAAGGTCATATTTGCCATTAGCTCCAATCCTATAATTCGCTTCGAGTCCCTGGTCCCACTTAACCCTAACCCATCTAGGGAGACTACCATTGCCTAATACTGTTCCTGGTCCCGGTGGGTTGCCATCCTGGTAAAGAAAATCCAGAGCTTTAAGTAGCTGGGCAGCGTTCGATAACGCAAAACTTTTGCGGAAACTTGCGAACTATTGCAAACTTTCCGTACAATTCTGATAGTTGTCGGCGGACGATAGTAAGTATCCGCGAAATATTTCTTGAGCTTTCTTTTGGCAAGATCAGAATGACTTCCTTGTTTGTGTTGAGGTTTTACGGCCCAGTCAACCCAATGGGGTCATGTCGAGCGCGGTCAGTTTACCTAACCACACGTTTACTGGGCAGGCTTAGTCCTCCAAGCGGTTAACCAGTATTGTGCACATTCTTTCGCCAGAAACTGACAACTGCCCTTCTTGAATCAGCGGAAGGGAGAGAATGACCGTAGAAAATATTTCATGATCAATCTCCACGAAAGAATGTTGCCGACCTCAGCGGGAGTCGAACCCGCGACCTCCTGGTCTCCAGCATCCAACTGCGCCACCAAGGCCGACAGAATGGCTTCCTATGCGAATAAAATTTACGTATACTTGTTAGTGGTAAAAGTATGGAAATGTTTACTGCTGTGATATTAATATCCGATCTATATATATATATATATATATATATATATATATATATATATATATATATATATATATATATATATATATATATATATATATATATATATATATATATATATATATATATATATTATTCGATCTAACATCAATTCTCGTCAACGAGAATAACGGCTACTCTATAATTTGAGGTCACTTGAAACCACGCCTGTAGTGTTTGTGCCGTGTGGAGACCTTAGAAATTCTCCCCATACATTCATTTCATAGTGTTATTATTTCAAGTGCCAGGGTTTGCACTTAACAATCATCACCTTTCGTATTACCTCGCTTGAGGAAGAGAGAGTTAATCTTAGTGCTTTTCGTACGTTTGTTCGATTTGTGCTTGTTTGGACTTGTCGGTTTCCTCTTCCTCTTGGTGTCTGGGAAGGGCTGCGGTTTGTGATTGTGGTACTCCCTAGACTTTTCTCTTTACCTTTTTTTTGCCTATTCAAATACATTGAAAATTTTACAAGCAAAAAAGAAAAATTTTCAGATAAAAAATTCTGATGTTTCTCATATATCTGCTCAAAACATAGATTGTGGATTACTCGTTAGAAACGCCTCAACGAGGCGGTTCTAACGAGTACCCACTATTTATGCTTTTGAGCGGAAAAAGAAAAATAATGTATATCCCTGTAAACCCCAGTTTTATTATATAAAAGTGGGGTTTAAGGGGGTCGAAATTATATGGGATTATTTTCGTGATGGAGTTTCCAATAACCGTTCAGAAGATACAAAATAGTTTGCAGAAAACACTCGTGACTATTCTGCTTTACAGAAAGCAGCCCTGCTAAAAGTGGGAAATTCGCAGACGACATATTCTCCATATATTTCAACGATTAGCATACTGGTAAAAATACCCGCAGGTGACATTTTAAAACATTTTTCGTATTAACCAGGAAAATGGGGGTTTGTGAACTGTCTCCATAGTCAAACCATATTGGGAAAAACAGAAGAACATATTATCAAGTTGTTACCTGTTGAATTTGCCAAGAGAACGCTAATTGGCATTTTTTTTTCCTGTCAGTATTAAAATTAAACGAATGTACAAAACGTTAGGGCTGGTCAGCCCGGTGACAGACAAAATGTGACGTGCAGATACCTTTTGATGAATGTGTAGCCGAAAAAAGTGGTCAAAGCGACATTATCCGCATTGATTTTTAACGCAATACCATACACTTGGAGGCAGCAAAAGTGTATGGAAAAAAACAACAACAACAAAAAAAAACACAACAAACAAAAAAAAAAAAACAAAAAAAAAAACAACAAACAAACAAACAAAAAAAAACAAAAAAAAAACAAAACAACAACAACAAAAAACAAAAAAAACAAAAAAACAAACAAACAAAAAACAACAACAAAACAACAACAACCAAAAAAAAAAAAAAAAAAAAAAAAAAAAAAAAACACAACAAAAAAATAAACAAACAATACTCCCTTTATATTGCCAAGAAAATTTCATTACTTTCAATTAACGAAGAGCCAGACGACCAGGGGTGACTCAGAGAAAATCGTGTCCTAGAAGATTATTAATTCGAAAAAGAGAGCCAAAAGAAACAATTTAAAGATATACTAGACGAGAAAATGATGAACTCTTTCACTGCTACAGGCGATAATAATAGGTTTTTGCGAACAGCATAGATCCAGATGAGACGGCTCAATGAGCCGTCTCATCTGGATCTACGCTGTTTGACATTTAGTCTTTCAACTTTACATATGAACATCTTTCCAAACGACAGCTTGTTAGAATAAAAGAAAAGGTAGATGACAAATGTCGTCTGAAATTTGGCGCCGAAAGAGTTAATGAAATAAAAGATAAAACAAGGGGACAACAGATAAGCGTTTTGACTATGTAGATAAAGTTTTAAGTCTACTCATGAAGTTTTACTGGTTTTAAATTGAATTGTGATCTCCAAGATATCTGTTTTCATAACCTGATCACGTCATGCCCAGTCCCTACACGTGATCCGATTTTATTAAATAATTAAACGATTTTCATACATATACAACCTGATCACGCCACGCCCAGTCCTTCCCACGAACTACACGTGATCCGATTTTATTAATAATTAAACGATTTTCATACATATACAACCTGATCACGCCACGCCCAGTCTCTCCCAGGAACTACACGTAATCCAATTTTATTAATAATTAAACTATTTTCATACATATACAACCTGATCACGCCACGGCCAGTCCCTCCCACGAACTACACGTGATCCGATTTTATTAATAATTAAACGATTGTCATACATATACTACCTGATCAAGCTACACCCGGTACTTTCTACGAACTACACGTAATCCGATTTTATAATAATTAAACGATTTTCATACATATACAACCTGATCACGCCACGCCCAGTCCCTCCTACGAACTATACGTGATCCGATTTTATTAATAATTAAACGATTTTATATATATATATATATATATATATATATATATATATATATATATATATATATATATATATATATATATATATATATATATATATATACAATTTGATCACGCCACGCCTAGTCCCTCCCATGAATTTTATGAGTGACTGAACAATTATGTCCCTCTCACAAACAACACGTGATCCAATTTCATAAGTAACTGAAATGTTTTCAAATAGTCATATACAATCTGACCACGCAACGCCCAGTCCCTCCCACGAACCACACGTGATCCGATTTTATTAGTTATAAAAGCCCGTTGCGGGCAAGCGTCTCCCGACGTCATGGCTTTGTTAGTAAAGAGTTGTGAGTTTTATATCTGTATAACAGGAAATCTCAAAACCACACGCACATCTGCAGACCATGTAGAACAAAAGGAACGAATCTGCATAGTTTCAAAATGATCGGTAGAAAATTCTAGGAGGAGTTGGGCCTAAAAGGTATCTGTTCTAATACTGGACCTGAGAAAGCCCCCCCCCCTCGCCCTAAAAAAAAAGTGGAAAAAAGTTGATAAAAAAATACTGGGGAGGAGGGCGGGGGCGGGGGAGTCGGGGGACGGGGCGAAGGGGGATAACCCTAAAACCACACGCACATCAGACCGTATAGAACAAGAACGCATAGTTTAAAAATGATGGATGGAAAACTGTAGGATAAGTTGCCCCCACAAGGTATCATTCTAATACTAATTAGACCTGAAAAACAACGTCGAAAAAAACGAAAAAGTTGATAAAAAAGATGGGAGGGTAACCCCAAAAGCATATGCACATCTTCAGATCATTAAAAAAAAACAAAAAAACAAAAAAAAAAAAAAAAAAAAAAAAAAAACCAAAACAAACCACACACACACACACACACACACACACACACACACACACACACACAAACTGCAAAGTTTCAAAAAAGTTTGGTATAAAACTGCAAGAGAAGTTGCGGCCACAAGCTACTCTTGTCATATACAACCTGATCACGCCACGGCCAGTCCCTCCCACGAACTACACGTGATCCGATTTTATAAGTTATGAAGCGATTTTCATATATACTCCCGAAATGGTTTTCTAAAAAGTTCCCGTACCACATATAAAAAATGGGGAACTACCCTTGCAGAATCCTCCCCACCGGGAAGGATTCCGTTTGTGAATGAAAGCGTACATTTCGTTCAGCGTCCAGGAGAAACCTGGATAGTAACTCTCCATTTAGTTGGAGAAATTAATATTGGGTACTTTTTTTTTCAGATTTTAACGCTGCCAGGCAACTGAGTCACATAGAGGCAGCGCCAGATAAATCTGGATTTGTTTTAGTGTACTACTGGGTTGGCTTGAAACGGTGCCTAGTTATAATTCATAACTAGGTCACCTCGCCCAGACACGGAGTGCGTGCACATCCAGACCTCGTGCGTGTCCAGACCTCGTGCGAGGGTAGTAGTCCAGCCTGTAAGTTGCAGAATTTTGACGATCGGCCGAAAAGTTTGAGCTTTTAATCTCGTACCTTATGCGTGTCAATTCCGACTGCATGGTGCATTAGGTACTCAGCTCGAGTCGTGCTAAGGTTTCAGTCACTAGCCGAGGAAGGAAGTCGCCGGAGGGGTGTCCTCACCCAGGCTGCCGAGAGGTTGTCCTCACCCAGAGCGCTGATAGGGTGTCCTTACCCATGTTAATGAAGAAAGTAGGGTGTCCTCACCCATGATCCAGAAGGGTGTCCTCACCCGAGTCTCTAGCGTGGTTCCACTCTAACGAACTGATACTTCCCCGTTGGGTCGCTGCAGGAACGCTCTAGGAAGCCAAACCAGGATATGATGTTCTTCTGTGGCTTTCCTGATTTGGCTAGCTCTTCCACCTTTTTGTAGAACTCTTCGTGGTGGTACTTTGACGTCGGTCCCTTGATGAACAGCCAATCTTTCTTCCATGTTCTGTGTAAGAAGTATGCTGGTAGGTCGATGTTCATCTTCTCATCTTCTTCAGGGATTCTTTGTGCCTTGATTATCGCGACGTCGTGTCCATGGAACTTGTTACTTAGAGCGTCCTGCCTGTCGTACTTCTCGTGGATCGGGTACTCTTCCTCGTAGTGGTACGAACAGTACGGGATCGAGCGGTCTGGTGCTGGAGACTCTTTTCTGGCTTTCTTCGGAGGCGGTGTCACGGGAGACGCTGGTGCTGGTGCTGGTCTGGTGATAGTCGGTGATGCGGTGATGGTAGCTGTATTCTTGTAGCGTGGTCTGATGATCTGATGCGGCGTCTATATTGTAGTCTGTGTTGGTGGTGGTAGCGTCTCCCTCTCCATCTGCATCGGTTTTCGGCGTGGCGGCGGTCTTCTAGCAGGAGCGGGCTGGCGAGGCCACTCGCCAGCAGGGGGTGCAGGCTGCCTCCTGCTTTCAGCCCCCTTCTTGTAGACTCGAGGCGTTGGTAGCTTCTTGTGAAAGGTTAGTTCAACCCGAACTAAATCCTTTCCGTCGGACATCCTCCAGAGTGAAGTGCCGACAAACTTGTACTCGCTCAGAGCCCTGAGGAGTACACCAGGCATAACTGAATCAGACATGATTATTCGTTATTTAGCGATGTTGACACTTCAGAGGTCGAAGGTCGAATGGGGGGCGGGGGTGGAGGGGGGCTGTAGGGTACTTTTCACAGTATTGCTCGCTTTAAATGTGCACCATGTATTAAAATTAAATGGTTTTCGGCATCATGTATTAAAATTAAATGGTTTTCGTGTAGGTGATGATGTAACATTTATCCTCAAATATGCCCTACCAGACATAGTTTTCTTAAATAGAAACAGACTAATAGAAAAGGACTGTCTATTACTATCGGAATATTGGTACCATAAATGTTGGATTGGATCTGATGACAAGTTTTTACGCCTTTTTTTTATCACAGACGAACGACCGAGCTCTTTAAAACGACTATTTGTCTCCCTTTACCAAACCATTCACTTTATCAGGTTATATGAATAAAATAATGAAATCGAGTCAGTTGGAGTACGGTGCTTGAGTGGATTTTTACTATTTTTAAAATCGACACAGGTCTCATCGTGTGGGTTCGAATCCTTACTTCGGAATTTTCTTTTTTATCTATATACATATATTTTTATCCTTATTTTGTGTGAGTTTTCATTGTAGTTATTTTTTGTTTTGTTTAGTTAACGTTACTAGCGTAAATATCCTTATTAATAATATCACAGCCTTTGTTCGAGTTTGTAAAATTTATGAAAAAAAAAAAAAAAAATTGATTACTGAATACTATTCATATTTATAGAGCCTTACGTACACCTCCTCTCCTTGGTTATTACAATATATTTTCATTGAAAGCGCGCGTGGCTCGCTCATTGCAACCAACGAATCTACAGCACCAAAATTGTAATGGTACGCTGCAGCCTTAATTCGGTAGTTCCAAACGCTGTCCTTCTACATTTTATAAAACTGAATCTGTGTATAGAGGTCCAAATATACTAGAACATTAAACTGTCTATAGCATGGATGCAGGAAATCATGTTGTCTTATCGAAGCGTTACAGAATCAGAAAGGCAGAAAAAGGATAGTCTCGGCTAAACTAAATGGCATGTGCCATTTTCTCATGAGCCCACTATTGTTATTATTTGTCGGATCGTAAGAAAATATCATTTCCCCATATGCTCATATGCCAATAGCCGTGAGACCCGGATAGGCATACGCTTCCGCACAGTCTAGTCACGGTTTCTCTGTTCGTCAATATTTACTACCGTATCAAACCGTTGAATTCGATGCGAAGGACCTGTTTCGACTGTGTGTGTGTGTGTGTGTGTGTGTGTGTGTGTGTGTGTGTGTGTGTGTGTGTGCAACTAATCTTTGCCTTCGCGTATGCAATAATACATTTGAAGCCTACCATATGCGTGGTTCAACGGCTTCGGACAGTTACTGCAATACAGCAAATTAAGGCCGTTACGTTTTATACATTTACCAATACCAGTGTTTTTTTCTTGTTCAATTGGGTTTATGATTCTCATCGCGGTCTCTCAACTTCTGTATTTACCGTAAATATTCAGACGCATTAGTGCCTTGCTCTACCTAATCCGATATTTGGACAGAATAGAATTGTTCAGGAAGAACAACTATCACAGAACATATGTAAAGATTTAAATAACCAAGGGAGAAGACTGCAGAATGGAGTCAGAAAGTCATTTTTAAATGTGATATGCCTACTCAATGTCCTATACATACTGGTGAAGTATAATGAAAATATCTTAACATGTTTTAAAGTTATGCTTTGCACAAATTTTTTTACAATTCTGGAGACAAGGGGAGATAACTCATGGACCAAGTCAGTTAGAGTTGTCTTTCTTGTACCTGACACCCTACCAAATGCCCTCTACAACCTGACAGTTTCCTGAAAATAGCTCAAAGGGTAGTTAGGAGTTATGGGGTGCACAACAATGCGTTTATGGGCAGACAGATAGATGGATGGATGATGGATGAATTCCATGCTGATAGCTATATCCCCTAAACCTCTCGGTAGGAGGATAACGAAATTCAACAAAAGGTCTCGATGGTATAGCTATATAAACTTAGATGCATTTTTTTTTTTTTTACTTTTATATGAAATTTCTAAGTCTGTGACCTTGACCTCAAGTTCATACCCCGGGATGGGGATGATGCTGAGTAAAACTCTAGACCTATATCTACCAACGTGTCAAATATAAATGAAATTCCTCAAAGGGTCTTGATAGTATAGCTATATAAACTTAAACATAAAAAACTTTGAATTTTTTATGAAAATTCTAAGGCTATGACCTTGACCCCAAGGTATCCCCCGGGGTGGTGATGGTGCTGATAAAAACTTTAGACCTATATCTACCATCATGCCAAATATGAATTAAATCCATCAAAGGGTCTTCAAAATATGAGGTCTTATAAACTTTAACGCAAAAACTTTGACCCTAAGACAAAAATAAAGTATGAACAAATAAAGCTTCCAAGGACGGACGGACAGACAAAAAGATTTCTTGCTGATAGCTATTTCCACTCAGCCTTTCAGTTAGGGGATAATGAAATTTAATAAAAGGTCTTGATGATATGGCTATATAAACATAAACGCAAAAAGTTTTACTTTTATATGAAAATTCTAAGTTCGTGACCTTGACCTCGGTCACACCCGGGGTGGGGATCATGCGGAGTAAGACGCTAGGCCGATATCTACCAACATGTAAAATATAAATGAAATTCCTCAAGGGGGTTGATGATGTAGCTATATAAACCTAAACACAAAAAACTTTGACTTTTTTATGAAAATTCTGTCCGTGACCTTGACCCCAAGGTCACCCCCAGGGTGGGGATGGTGCTGATAAAAACTTAAGACCTATATATACCATCATGCCAGATATGAATGAAATCCATTCAAGGGTCTTCAAAATATGAGGTCTTATAAACTTTAACGCAAAAACTTTGACCCTAAGACAAAAATAAAGTATGAACATATAATTCTTCAACGGACTGACGAACATACGAACAGATTCCTTGCTGATAGCTATATCAGCTCAACCTTTCAGCTAGGGGATAATGAAATTTAATAACAGGTCTTGATGATATGGCTATATAAACTTAAACGCAAAATTTTTTACTTTTATATGAAAATTCTAAGTTCGTGACCTTGACCTTGGTCACATCCAGGGTGGGGATCATGCGGAGTAAGACGCTAGGCCGATATCTACCAACATGTCAAATATAAATGAAATTCCTCAAGGGTCTTGATGATACAGCTATATAAACTTTAACTCAAAAACTTTGACCCTGTGACTTTTTTTTACAAAAATTCTAAGTCCGTGACCTTGACCCCAAGGCCACCCCCGGGGTGGGGATGGTGCTGATAAAAACTTTAGACCTATATCTACCATCATGCCAAATATGAACTAAATCCACCAAAGGGTCTTCAAAATATGAGGTCTTAACGCAAAAACTTTGACCCCGTGACGGAAAGACGAACGAACGAACGAACGTACGAACGAACGAACATTAATAGGACTGTATGTCCCCGCTGGGAAGTACATTGAGTTTACATTTTGAACTTAAAAAATCTATGTGCTTATTTGCAGATATAAATGTAATCTACGCGTATGAAAAATATTAGAATTTTTATCTAAAAACTTTCAGATTTTGGTGGTGAAATTTTCAAAATATTTGAATAGGCGTATTTTCGTAATGAATGGAAGTCTATACAGTACTGCTAAGACTAAAGGTTTCACCCTAGTGCACATGGAGTTCACTATGTTCAGACATGGTATTCATTAATAGTGAAACTCAGAGTGGACTACAGTGCACTACAAAGTCTTAATTTGTTAACACAGTGTGCACTCCATGTCTTCCTACAAATGTATGGTCTGTCAAACTTCCAGTTCAGATAAATAAAGAACATGGTCTGTATGGGTACTCTTTAGAATGAATGAATGAATGAATGAATGAATATTATATTATATTATATTATATTATATTATATTATATTATATTATAGTTATATTATATTATATTATATTATATTATATTATATTATATTATATTATATTATATATTATATTATATTATATTATATTATATTATATTATAGTAACAGATAATTCAATATGATTTTGAAATGAAGATCAATAGTTTACCCTAAGAAAACAAAATTAATTATCAATAAAAAAAGTGATATATTTAGTGAACGATAATTTAATATGATTTTAAAATGAAGAGTAATAGTTAATCTAAGAAAACAAATCAATTAATTAAGGTTGTATTTAGTTAAAGATAATTCAGGACAATTTTTAATGAAAAATAATGATTATTTTGACTGAACAAAACAAATGAGAAAATTTAATTAAATGTAAGTAATTTGAAAAGACAGAAATAAATGAATAAAAAAATGAATATTTTATGATAATCATAGGAAAGAAAGAAAGAAAGAAGCATATGGTTAATGAATACAGAGGAAAGACCTATGTCATCCCCTTCTTAACATCAAAGAGCATTCTGCATACCTCCGTCATTAAATTAGGTTATCGTTAGACATTTGTTTGTACAGTACCGTATTCGATCTAATTACCGCACTGTGCGCCTAGGTTTTTTCAAAATTACTAGGAAACATTTACGGTAAAATATGTATCTACCTACTAGGGATACACTTTTTAAAAAGATCAGTAAATGACTTTTTTGATGATTTTTATGCAATTTGTTTTCTGATTTTCTTTATAAAAGCATATGTTGTGGGTACTCATTTGAATTGCATCGACAAGTCGATGCAGTTCAAATGGGTACCCACAACATATGCCCTTATAAAGTAGACAAAAAGTACACTGGCTGTAATCTGGAGATTACAGACTTGCTTGACTGTGCGCTTATAGGGGTATGTGCGGTAATTAAGGCGAATACGGTAATTAAAGACACGTGTACCATATATGTAGTGTAAAAGAGTAAACGAAATTGCGTTACCGATGCGCGTTCGACTTGTGATCAGGAGGTCGCGGGTTCGGTCCCCGCTGGGTCTGGCAACATCATTTCGTGGAGACTGATCACGAAATATTTTCTACGATCATTCTACCCCTTCCGCTGATTCAAGAAAGGCAGTTGTCAGTTTCAGTCGTAAGAATGTGCACAAGTACTGGTTAATTGCTTAGAGGACTAAGTCTGCCCAGGAAAACGTGTGGATAAGTAAACTGTCCGCGCTCGACATAACCCTTATGCGTTGACTGTGTGCCTTAAAACCTCATCACAAACCAAACAAGTGCATTACCTGTTGTCCCCAAGACCAATCCTTGCCCCTAACAACTCGTGATCCTATCTTTATTGCATCTTCAAGGGCTGCTCCAAATATTGGTTGAATGTCAGTCCTGGTCCCATTGTAATCTGAAAATATTTCTTTTTTCTGTGTTTTGTTTCCATGTACAGTGAACCCATGTTACAATGACAGCATTTGTTCCCAAAGATGTTGCTTTTAAATTGATTTGCAGTTGTGAAGAATCCTTAATGAGCAGATTGATATATAAGAAAAGTTTTGTTTAATTATTATTTCCAAACAGAACACATGTTTTGGATTCTTGTTAGAATCTTCGCAATGAGGCGATTCTAACAAATACCAAAAACATATATTTCTTGAAGTATTAAATACAATGTTCTTGCATAATGTCTATTTAACTATCACCTCTTGAGCAAAGGTTACGTGCCAGTAAAATTATCATTATAACGAATTTTGTCGTTGTCTCGAGTGTCATTATAAAAAGGGTTGAATGTACTAGCTTCCGTTCCATTGAAAATTTACTTGACTTTTTTGTGCATTGACTAATTTTACGAGAGTTAAGATATTTTATTGTTACTTTTTTTTTATTTCTCATCAAAACATACTCTGTTGTTACCCATAATTAGTAGTATCTGCTTTGGTGAGAAATAAGAAAACTGTTTACCTGATACCCCATCTTATATATTAATTAAAGTTTTTCTGGAGAAATTAAACAATATAATTTAATTGACTGAAGGGAGCGCAGAATTATATTGCACCATACTTCCTCTTGATTGCATTGTATTCTTAGGCATGATTATTTTTTTTTCTGTGTAATCAGGAGTATGTGACAGAATTAAGTATTAGTTAAAGTTTAGCTGGATTTGATTAAGTTGAAGTTTTACGGCCCAGCTAACCAATGCGGGTCATGTCGAGCGCGGTCAGCTTACCTATACACACTTTTTCCTGGGCAGGCTTAGTCCTCTCAGCAGTTGACCACTAGACCAGTATTTTTGTACATTCTTTCACCAGAAACTGACAACTGCCCTTCTTGAATCAGCGGAGAGGGAGTGAGGTGGGGTGGGGGGAGGGGAGTGATGACCGTACAAAACATTTATGATATATCTCCACGAAATAAGGTTGCCAGGCCCAGCCGGGACCTAACCTGCAACTTCCTGATCACCTTTCGGACGCGCATCTGACTGAGCCACCGAGGCCGGCCAGTTTAGCTGGAGAAATTAAACAATATAATTTAAGCGACCAAAGAGAGCGCAAAATTATTTTAATGTCTCCGGGTAAAGTTTAACTCTTAAAGCTAAGCCATTTTATTAATTCAATAAGTTATCAAAATTAACCAGAAGTTCGTTTCCAAAGGCAATCTTTTTTGACATTTATTTTGCTCTACTGTAGCTGGTGTTGTGCCGTGTGGCGGCCGTAAAAGGTCTCCCCGTACATCATCACAGTGCAGGTTATATTTTATTTCATTTGGGATCATTGATCCCATCCTGGTTATTTTGAAAATCGAATACCGCTTAAGCCGGCGCTAGGGGGCGTATGCAGTTTCGCAAACTACAGTGTTGCATATGAAGAGACTCAATCGAGTCTCCGATTTTCGTGATTTTGTGTGTTCTTTGTTTCCAAAGGCAATCCTTTTTGACTTTTATTATCCTTCCTCTTGGCTGCATATATTTTAGGCGTGATATTTTTTATTTGCGTAATCTAAAGTATGTGACAGAATTAATACAGGTGGTACAGCAGAACTTTTATGCAAATAAATCTATCTGTTTGAAGTGAAAGTCAGGTGTCTGAACGGTGGAAAAAGAAGGCTAAGTCGGAATACGGCAGAAATTTTATACAGTTAACCCTTCTCTTGTTAAACACAACATGCCTTGTCTTAGCAAACAGTGTAGATCCAGATCAGTTGGCTTCAGAAGAAGCCAACTGATCTGGATCTGCACTGTTTGTCATTAAATATGTGAATTTCTATTAAAAATCCGGATCAAGTAATCTGATTGGCTGGAAATTTGAAGTGGGCGTGGCTTCTTAATTTATTCAGCATGAGGAGGGTTAAATTTATGAGTTTGAAGTATCTGGTTGGTGGAAAAAATGCTATGCTGAATTGTAATACAGGTGGTACAACATAAATTTTAAGCATTTACATTTATGAGTTTGAAGTGAAAACCAGGCGTCTGATTGGTGGAAATAGAAGGCTGAGCTGTAATACAGACGACACGGCAGAAATTTTATGCTTTTTTATGAGTTTGAAGTGAAAAGCAGGCATCTGACTGATAAAAAAGTAAGCCGAGTTATATTATACAGGTGGTACAAAATAAATGTTAAGCAATTAAATTTATGAGTTTGGAGTGAAAACCAGGCATCTAATTCGTAAAAAAGTAGACTGAGTTGTAATACAGGTGGTAAAAAATACATTTTAAGCAATTAAAATTATGCATGTGAAGCAAAAGCAGTCATCTGATTGGTGGAAAAATGAGGTTGGGTTGTTATATGTCTCGAACTACTCATAGCTAGAACAAATCTCAATAGTCCCAAAGATGTTCGAGCCATTAAAGTTCTACTGGAGTTTGTTACTGCTGTCAGATAATAATTAAGTTTGTTGATGTGTTTCAGTATTGCCAAATGATTTAGCAATTAGTTATAGTGGCATCAAAAAAACAAAAAAAAAAACAAACCAAAAAAAAAAAAAAAACAAACAAAAAAAAAACAATAAAAAAAACAAACAAAACAAAACAAAAACAAATAAATAAATAAATAAATAAATAAAATAAAATAAATAAATAAATTAATTAATTAAACAAACTTGGATAGCCATCTGTTTCAAAATAAACTAATGGAAAAACCGACAACTCGTGTGCATCTTTACGGTAAATGTCCTAACATTTCGAACACTTTAGTCCAAATTTTTGGGTATGGGTTTTGCTTTTTAAGCAGTTGTTTCTTACAATCCTTTGTGGAACGGCAAACAGTATAGACCCTGATCAGATAGGAACAGTCTGATACTGCTCCTTCAGGAGCAGTCAGATCTGGGTCTGCATTGTTTGCATTGGCCATTTTGTCAGTTACTTTAGAGTACGAAATTTAAGGACATTTACCGTATCTGTGGTTACCCGTACTTTGATCAGCGAGCAGGTAAAGGTCATATTTGCCAACATCTCCAATCCTATAATTGTTTTCGTGTCCTTGGTCCCACCTAACCCTAACCCATCCAGTGGAACTACCATTGCCTACCACTGTTCCTGGTCCCGGTGGGTTGCCATCCTGGTAAAGAAAATCCAGAGCTTTAAGTAGCTGGGCAGCGTTCGATAACGCAAAACTTTTGCGAAACTTGCGAACTATTGCAAACTTTCCGTACAATTCTGATAGTTGTCGGCGGACGATAGTAAGTATCCGCGAAATAGTCCTTGAGCTTTCTTTTGGCAAGATCAGAATTGCTTCCTTGTTTGTGTTGAGGTTTTACGGCCCAGTCAACCCAATGGGGTCATGTAGAGCGCGGTCAGTTTACCTAACCACACGTTTACTGGGCAGGCTTAGTCCTCCAAGCGGTTAACCAGTATTGTGCACATTCTTTCGCCAGAAACTGACAACTGCCCTTTTTGAATCAGCGGAAGGGAGAGAATGACCGTAGAAAATATTTCATGATCAATCTCCACAAAAGAATGTTGCCGACCTCGGCGGGGGTTGAACCCGCGACCTCCTGGTCTCAAGTCGGACGCGCATCCAACTGCGCCACCAAGGCCGGCAGAATGGCTTCCTATGCGAATAAAATTTACGTATACTTGTTTGTGGTAAAAGTATGGAAATGTTTACTGCTTTGATATTAATATCCGATCTTATATATATATATAATATAAATTATTCGATCTAACATCAATTCTCGTCAACGAGAATAACGGCTACTCTCTAATTTGAGGTCACTCGAAACCACGCCTGTAGTGTTTGTGCCGTGTGGAGACCTTAGAAAGTCTCCCCGTACATTCATTTAATGGTGTTATTATTTCAAGTGCCAGGGTTTGCACTTTACAATCATCACCTTTCGTATTACCTCGCTTGGGGAAGAGAGAGCTAATCTTAGTGCTTTTCGTACGTTTGTTCGATTTGTGCTTGTTTGGATTTGTCGGTTTCCTCTTCCTCTTGGTGTCTGGGAAGGGCTGCGGTTTGTGATTGTGGTACTCCCTAGGTTTTTCTCTTACCTTTTTTTGCCTATTCAAATACATTGAAAATTTTACAAGCAAAAAAGGAAAATTTTCAGATAAAAAATTCTGATGTTTTTCATATATCTGCTCAAAACATAGATTGTGGATTACTCGTTAGAAACGCCTCAACGAGGCGGTTCTAACGAGTACCCACAATTTATTTTTTTGAGCGGAAAAAGAAAAATAATGTATATCCCTGTAAACCCCAGTTTTATTATATAAAGGTGGGGTTTAAGGGGGTCAAAATTATATGGGCGTATTTTCGTGATGGAGTTTCCAATAACCGTTCAGAAGATACAAAATAGTTTGCAGAAAACACTCGTGACTATTCTGCTTTACAGAAAGCAGCCCTGCTAAAAGTGGGAAATTCGCAGACGACATATTCTCCATATATTTCAACGATTAGCATACTGGTAAAAATACCCACAGGTGACATTTTAAAACATTTTTCGTATTAACCAGGAAAATGGGGGTTTGTGAACTGTCTCCATAGTCAAACCATATTGGGAAAACAGAAGAACATATTATCAAGTTGTTACCTGCTGAATTTGCCAAGAGAAAGCTAATTGGCATTTTTTTTTCTGTCAGTATTAAAATTAAACGAATGTACAAAACGTTAGGGCTGGTCAGCCCGGTGACAGACAAAATGTGACGTGCAGATACCTTTTGATGCATGTGTAGCCGAAAAAAGTGGTCAAAGCGACATTAACCGCATTGATTTTTAACGCAATACCATACACTTGGAGGCAGCAAAAGTGTATGGAAAAAAAAAACAAACAAAAAAAAAAAAAAAAAAAAAAAAAAAAAAACAACAAAAAAACAATACTCCCTTTATATTGCCAAGAAAATTTCATTTACTTTCAATTAACGAAGAGCCAGACGACCAGGGGTGACTCAGAGAAAATCGTGTCCTAGAAGATTATGAATTCGAAAAAGAGAGCCAAAAGAAACGATTTAAAGATATACTAGACGAGAAAATGATGAACTCTTTCACTGCCACAGGCGATAATAATAGGTTTTTGCGAACAGCATAGATCCAGATGAAACGGCTGAATGAGCCGTCTCATCTGGATCTACGCTGTTTGACATTCAGTCTTTCAACTTTACATATGAACATCTTTCCAAACGACAGCTTGTTAAAATAAAAAAAAGGCAGACGACAAATGTCGTCTGAAATTTGGCGCCGAAAGAGTTAATGAAATAAAAGACAAAACAAGGGGACAACAGATAAGGCGTTTTGACTATGTAGATAAAGTTTTAAGTCTACTCATGAAGTTTTACTGGTTTTAAATTAAATTGTGATCTCAAAGATATCTGTTTTCATAACCTGATCACGTCACGCCCAGTCCCTCCCAGGAACTACACGTAATCCGATTTTATTAATAATTAAACGATTTTCATACATATACAACCTGATCACACCACGCCCAGTCCTTCCCACGAACTACACGTGATCCGATTTTATTAATAATTAAACGATTTTCATACATATACAACCTGATCACGCCACGCCCGGTCCCTCCCAGGAACTACACGTAATCCGATTTTATTAATAATTAAACGATTTTCATATATATATACAACCTGATCACGCCACGCCCAGTCCCTCCCAGGAACTACACGTAATCCGATTTTATTAATAATTAAACTATTTTCATACATATACAACCTGATCACGCCTAGCCAGTCCCTCCCAGGAACTACACGTGATCCGATTTTATTAATAATTAAACGATTGTCATACATATACTACCTGATCACGCTACACCCGGTACTTTCTACGAACTACACGTAATCCGATTTTATAATAATTAAACGATTTTCATACATATACAAACTGATCACGCCACGCCCAGTCCCTCCCACGAACTATACGTGATCCGATTTTATTAATAATTAAACGGTTTTCATATATATATACACAATTTGATCACGCCACGCCTAGTCCCTCCCATGAATTTTATGAGTGACTGAACAATTATGTCCCTCTCACGAACAACACGTGATCCAATTTTATAAGTAACTGAAATGTTTTCAAATAGTCATATACAATCTGGCCACGCAACGCCCAGTCCCTCCCACGAACCACACGTGATCCGATTTTATTAGTTATAAAAGCCTGTTGCGGGCAAGCGTCTCCCGACGTCATGGCTTTGTTAGTAAAGAGTTGTGAGTTTTATATCTGTATAACAGGAAATCTCAAAACCACACGCATATCTGCAGACCATGTAGAACAAAAGGAACGAATCTGCATAGTTTCAAAATGATCGGTAGAAAATTCTAGGAGGAGTTGGGCCTAAAAGGTATCTGTTCTAATACTGGACGTGAGAAAACTAAGCCAAAAAAAAAAGTGGAAAAAAGTTGATAAAAAATACTGGGGAGGGGGCGGGGGAAGGGGGATAACCCTAAAACCACACGCACATCAGACCGTATAGAACAAGTACGCATAGTTTAAAAATGATGGATGGAAAACTGTAGGATAAGCTGCCCCCACAAGGTATCATTCTAATACTAATCAGACCTGAAAAACAACGTCGAAAAAGTCGTAAAAGTTGATAAAAAAGATGGGAGGGTAACCCCAAAAGCATATGCACATCTTCAGATCATTAAAAAAAAAACAAACACACACACACACACACACACACACACACACACACACACACACACACACACACACACACAAACTGCAAAATTTCAAAAAAGTTTGGTATAAAACTGCAAGAGAAGTTGCGGCCACAAGCTACTCTTGTCATATACAACCTGATCACGCCACGGCCAGTCCCTTCCACGAACTACACGTGATCCGATTTTATAAGTTATGAAGCGATTTTCATATATACTCCCGAAATGGTTTTCTAAAAAGGTCCCGTACCACCTATAAAAAATGGGGAACTACCCTTGCAGAATCCTCCCCACCGGGAAGGATTCCGTTTGTGAATGAAAGCGTACATTTCGTTCGCGTCCAGGAGAAACCTGGGCAGTAACTCTCCATTTAGTTGGAGAAATTAACATTGGGTACTTTTTTTTCAGATTTTTAACGCTGCCAGGCAACTGAGTCACATAGAGGCAGCGCCAGATAAATCTGGATTTGTTTTAGTGTACTACTGGGTTGGCTTGAAACGGTGCCTAGTTATAATTCATAACTAGGTCACCTCGCCCAGACACGGAGTGCGTGCACATCCAGACCTCGTGCGTGTCCAGACCTCGTGCGAGGGTAGTAGTCCAGCCTGTAAGTTGCAGAATTTTGACGATCGGCCGTAAAGTTTGAGCTTTTAATCTCGTACCTAATGCGTGTCAATTCCGACTGCATGGTGCATTAGGTACTCAGCTCGAGTCGTGCTAAGGTTTCAGTCACTAGCCGAGGAAGGGAGTCGCCGGAGGGGTGTCCTCACCCAGGCTGCCGAGAGGTTGTCCTCACCCAGAGCGCTGATAGGGTGTCCTCACCCATGTTAATGAAGAAAGTAGGGTGTCCTCACCCATGATCCAGAAGGGTGTCCTCACCCGAGTCTCTAGCGTGGTTCCACTCTAACGAACTGGTACTTCCCCGTTGGGTCGCCGCAGGAACGCTCTAGGAAGCCAAACCAGGATATGATGTTCTTCTGTAGCTTTCCTGATTTGGCTAGCTCTTCCACCTTTTTGTAGAACTCTTCGTGGTGGTACTTTCACGTCGGTCCCTTGATGAACAGCCAATCTTTCTTCCATGTTCTGTGTAAGAAGTATGCTGGTAGGTCGATGTTCATCTTCTCATCTTCTTCAGGGATTCTTTGTGCCTTGATTATCGCGACGTCGTGTCCATGGAACTTGTTACTTAGAGCGTCCTGCCTGTCGTACTTCTCGTGGATCGGGTACTCTTCCTCGTAGTCGTACGAACAGTACGGGATCGAGCGGTCTGGTGCTGGAGACTCTTTTCTGGCTTTCTTCGGAGGCGGTGTCACGGGAGACGCTGGTGCTGGTGCTGGTCTGGTGATAGTTGGCGATGCGGTGATGGTAGCTGTAGTCTTGTAGCGTGGTCTGATGATCTGATGCGGCGTCTGTACTGTAGTCTGTGTTGGTGGTGGTAGCGTCTCCCTCTCCATCTGCATCGGTTTTCGGCGTGGCGGCGGTCTCCTAGCAGGAGCGGGCTGGCGAGGTCACTCGCCAGCAGGGGGTGCAGGCTGCCTCCTGCTTTCAGCCCCCTTGTAGACGCTTCTTGTGAAAGGTTAGTTCAACCCGAACTAAATCCTTTCCGTCGGACATCCACCAGAGTGGAGTGCCGACAAACTTGTACTCGCTCAGAGCCCTGAGGAGTACACCAGGCATAACTGAATCAGACATGGTTATTCAGCGATGTTGACACTTCAGAGGTCGAAGGTCGAATGGGGGGGATGGGGGTGGGGGGAGGGGGGGAAGGGGGGTGTAGGGTACTTTTCACAGAATTGCTCGCTTTAAATGTGCACCGTGTATTAAAATTAAATGGTTTTCGGCATCGTGTATTAAAATTAAATGGTTTTCGTGTAGGTGATGATGTAACATTTATCCTCAAATATGCCCCACCAGACATAGTTTTCTTAAATAGAAACAGACTAATAGAAAAGGACTGTCTATTACTATCGGAATATTAGTACCATAAATGTTGGGTTGGATCTGATGACAAGTTTTTACGCCTTTTTTTTTTATCACAGACGACCGACCGAGCTCTTTAAAACGACTATTTGTCTCCCTTTACCAAACCATTCACTTTATCAGGTTATATGAATAAAATAATGAACACGAGTCAATTGGAGTATGGTGCTTGAGTGGATTTTTACTATTTTTTTAAAGACGACACAGGTCTCATCGTGTGGGTTCGAATCCTTACTTCGGCATTTTTTTTTTATCTATATACATGTATTTTTATCCTTATTTTGTGTGAGTTTTCATTGTAGTTTTAGTTAACGTTACTAGCGTAAATATTCTTATTAATAATATCACAGCCTTTGTGTGAGTTTGTAAAATTTATGAAGAAAAAATTGATTACTGATTACTATTCATATTTATAGAGCCTTACGTACACCTCCTTTCCTTGGTATCACAATATATTTTCATTGAAAGCGCGCGTGGCTCGCTCATTGCAACCAACGAATCTACAGCACCAAAATTGTAATAGTACGCTGCAGCCTTAATTCGGTAGTTCCCAACGCTGTCCTTCTACATTTTATAAAACTGAATCTGTGTATAGAGGTTCACATATACTAGAACATTAAACTGTCTATAGCATGGATGCAGGAAATCATGTTGTCTTAACGAAGCGTTATAGAATCAGGAAGGCAAAAAAAAAAAAAAAAAGGATAGTCTCGGCTAAACTAAATGGTACGTGCCATTTTCTCATGAGCCCACTATTGTTATTATTTGTCGGATCGTAAGAAAATATCATTTCCCCATATGCTCATATGCCAATAGCCGTGAGACCCGGATAGGCATACGCTTCCGCACAGTCTAGTCACGGTTTCTCTGTTCGTCAATATTTACTACCGTATCAAACCGTTGAATTCGATGCGAAGGACCTGTTTCGACTGTGTGTGTGTGTGTGCAACTAATCTTTGCCTTCGCGTATGCAATAATACATTTGAAGCCTACCATATGCGTGGTTCAACGGCTTCGGACAGTTACTGCAATACAGCAAATTAAGGCCGTTACGTTTTATACATTTACCAATACCAGTGTTTTTTCTTGTTCAATTAGGTTTATGATTCTCATCGCGGTCTCTCAACTTCTGTATTTACCGTAAATATTCAGACACATTAGTGCCTTGCTCTACCTAATCTGATATTTGGACAGAATAGAATTGTTCAGGAAGAACAACTATCACAGAACATATTATTATTATTATTATTAATATTATAAGAACTAGACAAAGTGCCCAGTGGGGCACGTATACCCCCGACCAGCGCTACCGCCAGTTTTTAAAGAGCACAAAGTATGTAGCTTTGACTCTGGAGATGGCAGTTGTATGCTATATGTTATAACATTGAAAAAATTCAATCACACATAATATGAAGCCCTTGACCTCAAAGATCAGGCACAGGTGTAGGGATTGAGCTAAATAAAACTTTAGCCCTATAACTATCACCATATACTAGTGAAATCAATAAGTCTTTATAACATAAGCAAAAATGACATTTGTATGAAAAGTCTGTGACCTTGACTTAAAAGCCATGCCCCAGCTTGGGGATGGTGCCGAGAAAAACTTTAGACCTATATATACCATCATGCTTAATATTAATGAAACCAAAAAAAGGGTCTTCATAATATAGCTATATAAATTTAAATGAAAATTTTAAGGTCACCTGCCTCACTCAATGCCCTCTACAAACCGGTAAAGTATCATAAAAATATCTTAAAGACTTTTTAGAGTTATTGCCCGCACAAGATTTAAATAACCAAGGGAGAAAACTGCAGAATGGAGTCAGAAAGTCATTCTTGAATGTGATATGCCTACTCAATGTCCTATACATACTGGTGAAGTATCATGAAAATATCTTAACATGTTTTAAAGTTATGGTTTGCACAAATTTTTTACAATTCTGGAGACAAAGGGAGATAACTCATGGACCAAGTCAGTTAGAGTTGTCTTTCTTGTACCTGACACCCTACCAAATGCCCTCTACAACCTGACAGTTTCCTGAAAATAGCTCAAAGGGTAGTTAGGAGTTATGGGGTGCACAATAATGCGTTTATGGGCAGACAGATGGATGGATGGATGAATGGATGAATTCCATGCTGATAGCTATATCCCCTAAACCTCTCGGTAGGAGGATAAAGAAATTCAACAAAAGGTCTTGATGGTATAGCTATATAAACTTAGATGCAATTTTTTTACTTTTATATGAAATTTCTAAGTCTGTGACCTTGACCTCAAGGTCATACCCCGGGATGGGGATGATGCTGAGTAAAACTCTAGACCTATAGCTACCAACATGTCAAATATAAATGAAATTCCTCAAAGGGTCTTGATGGTATAGCTATATAAACTTAAACACGAAAAACTTTGACTTTTTTATGAAAATTCTAAGCCTGTGACCTTGACCCCAAGGTATCCCCCGGGATGGTGATGGTGCTGATAAAAACTTTAGACCTATATCTACCATCATGCCAAATATGAATGAAATCCATCAAAGGGTCTTCAAAATATGAGGTCTTATAAACTTTAACGCAAAACTTTGACCCTAAGACAAAAATAAAGTATGAACAAATAAAGCTTCAAAGGACGGACGGACAGACAAAAAGATTTCTTGCTGATAGCTATATCTGCTCAACCTTTCAGTGAGGGGATAATGAAATTTAATAAAAGGTCTTGATGATATGGCTATATAAACTTAAAGGCAAAATTTTTTACTTTTATATGAAAATTCTAAGTTCGTGACCTTGACCTCGGTCACACCCGGGGTGGGGATCATGCGGAGTAAGACGCTAGGCCGATATCTACCAACATGTAAAATATAAATGAAATTCCTCAAGGGTCTTGATGATATAGCTATATAAACTTAAACACAAAAAACTTTGACTTTTTTATGAAAATTCTAAGTCCGTGACCTTGACCCAAGGTCACCCCCAGGGTGGGGATGGTGCTGATAAAAACTTTAGACCTATATATACCATCATGCCAAATATGAATGAAATCCATCCAAGGGTCTTCAAAATATGAGCTCTTATAAACTTTAACGCAAAAACTTTGACCCTAAGACAAAAATAAAGTATGAACGTATAATACTTCAACGGACTGACGGACAGATGAACAAATTCCTTGCTGATAGCTATATCAGCTCAACCTTTCAGCTAGGGGATAATGAAATTTAATAACAGGTCTTGAGGATATGGCTATATAAACTTAAACGCAAAAAATTTTACTTTTATATGAAAATTCTAAGCTCGTGACCTTGACCTTGGTCACATCCAGGGTGGGGATCATGCCGAGTAAGACGCTAGGCCGATATCTACCAACATGTCAAATATAAATGAAATTCCTCAAGGGTCTTGATGATACAGCTATATAAACTTAAACACAAAAAACTTTGACTTTTTTTAACGAAAATTCTAAGTCCGTGACCTTGACCCCAAGGTCACCCTCGGGGTGGGGATGGTGCTGATAAAAAACTTTAGACCTATATCTACCATCATGCCAAATATGAACGAAATCCATCAAAGGGTTTTTAAAATATGAGGTCTTATAAACTTTAACTCAAAAACTTTGACCCTGTGACTTTTTAAAAAAAAATTCTAAGTCCGTGACCTTGACCCCAAAGCCACCTCCGGGGTGGGGATGGTGCTGATAAAAACTTTAGACCTATATCTACCATCATGCCAAATATGAACTAAATCCATCAAAGGGTCTTTAAAATATGAGGTCTTATAAACTTTAACGCAAAAACTTTAACCCTGTGACGGAAAGACGAACGAACGAACGAACGTACGTACGAACGGACGAACGGAAAATCGAAAACTATATACCCCCACATACTTCGTATGTCGGGGGTATAAACAAGAGAAAATGTCAATATGTTATATGCTGATAGAGTTAGCAAAGGTAACCATGGGCACAGTCTGGTCAGGTGTTGCTAATATTTTTCTGTAACTTCCAACAAATCTCTATGTGGACAGAGTAAGACGCTGATTCGACTGCGCGCACTCTGAGGTGCGGGATTATGCGCACCTTCGTTCGCCGCCTATGCCAAAAGACTCATTTTCGCATGTTGCTATTTTATTATAGGCTCAAGTAGGTGAAAAAGTTTATGTCGTATGCGAACAGTGGAGATTCAGATCATTGAGCCTGACTGCTGTAAACGTACATGTAGTCAGATAGTACCGTTGATAGATGGTCATCTTAGTTATTTGTGTCTCTATGTCTACATCACGTTGAAACAGCTTAAAAACTTCGAGTCCAGTAGACACTTCGATCGATGACAGCCTATCGGATGCTATTCATTCCCTCCCAGCTCTCTCTCTCTCTCTCTCTCTCTCTCTCTCTCTCTCTGGCTCTTTGATTTGTCCAGTCCTCAAGTCCTTCATCCTATTTCACATGCGAACTGACAGTGAACCACTACGTTATACGAGTTCATGTAATATGTGGCCCTTCTGCTGTCAGTTCAGCCATTGTTTCCTTCTATAGCAAATGCGAAAACATGACTAAACGTGGCCCAACGACTTCGGATAAGGACTGCAACACAAGGAATATAGACTTGTAAGTTTTACACTTTTCACAATACCAGTTTCGTCTGTGTGATTCTTAGTGTTGCACTCTCAAACACTATATTGACGGAAAATATTCAGGATTATTAGTACCTTATCATATCTATTACGATATTTGGACAAGCCCATAAATTCTGATTAATTACAATTTGATGCGCCCAAAAACTACTGGTTTAATGGCAAACTGTGTAGACCCAGATCAAATGTTTATTTTAGGAACTATATATATGGGTCCACACTGTTTACTCTTATGTCAACATGCACATTGTACGCACGTGGTCAAATCAGCATTTAGTCGAAAGCGGCAAACCAGCGCCCAAAACTACAAGCTGAATGGCAAACTGTGTAGACCCAGATCAAATGGTTCAGTTTAGGAGCTATCTGATCTCGGTTTACACTGTTTGGTCGCGTGTCAAAATGCACAAGCTACGCACATGGTCAATTCGTCGTTTAGTCAAAAGCAGCCAACCTGTGTCCAAAACTACTGGTTTGAATGGCAAACTGTTTAGACCAATATCAAATGGTTCATGTTAGGAGCTGTGATCTGGGTCCGCGCTCTTTACTCACGTGTCAACATACACATTCTACGCAGGTGGTCAAACCAGTGATTGATCGAAAGCAGCAAACTGCGTCCAAAACTACTGGTTTGAATGGCAGACTGTGTAGACCCAGATCAAATTGTTTATTTTAGAAGCTACGCTATTTGGGTCTGCGCTGTTTGCTTACGTGTCCAAATGGGCAGACTACGCACGTGTTCAGATCAGCGCTCAGTCAAAGGCAGCGAAATCTCGTCCAAAACTACTGGTTGGATGGCAAACTGTGTAGACCCAGACCAAATGGTTCATGTTAGGAGCTATGTGTTCAGGATCTGCTCTGTGTGCTCACGTGTCAACATGCACATTCCACTCACGTGGTCAAATCAGCGTTTAGTCGAAAGCAGCAAACTTAGTATTTACCGCCTGTGCTCCAGTTTATTGGATATATAAATACGGTAGAGATATGCAGCCTGCACGATATTCTCGCTGTCTAATGATTAACGTTATACAGATCCTTTGCATTTACTTGAAACATTATACTTCTCATGTGCACAAGGAGTAGTTCAGCGTTTACAAAGGCGCCTGTGAATATGTATTGGTTGAATGCCAAATTACATTGTATTTTTGGTTTAGTAATTATTGCGACATATGATAAAAGCATAGCAAAAACTGGCCGCCTAATATTAATGTCCGTTTTCAGGATGTGCTTTTACAAATGACTGCCACAAATATGTGCTTCAGCGCGTGTTTGCCTTGTATGCAAAACTCTCAAAGTAAACATTTTATTTAATTCTTGTAAATCACGTTTGTCTGATGTCAACTGCCATTATCCTATATGCAGCAAAATAAGGAGCCTGAAAGAAATGCGCGAGAATACAGAACGCCAAATATCAGCCACCATGCAAATAATGGCGTCTTTAGACATATATAAAGGTTAACTTGATCTGTGTAGTACATTGCAGCTGGTGTTAGTGTCGTGTGGCGGAGATAGAACGTCTCCCCGTACACCATAGTGCAGATTATATTTCATTTCCTTTGGGATCATTGGCCCATTGTGGTATATTTGAAAATGGAGTTCTGCTCATGTATACGCTAGAGGGCGTAAGCAGTGTTTCAAACTTCATTACTGCTTATGAAGAGTCTCAATAAAACCATGACTCCCATTTTCTAATCTGTAGTGTGTTCGATATTTCCAAAAGCAATCTTTTTGACGTTTATTGAAAGAAATTTACATGAAAGCCCAA